>JAQMRL010000003.1:78793968-79996468 GCA_035578175.1 Catonia carolina
GATAATTTTCATTAAAAATTTAATAGAACTTACAGCACCATAACTGGGGCAAAACATATTTCAGTAATTTGTAATTCAGAAGATACTTTTTTAGACTAACTCTAGTCTTACTTTTAAACTCCATTTTACAAAATTATTTGAATTCATTATATTGAAGAGATATTGAATTTTATGAAATTAAATCAGAATAATACTTCCCACGCTAATATTTAAAAACTGAAAAATTATCATAGTGTATGAACGCTAAATATGAGGGTATTTTAAGGTAAGACTGTTTGATAGTTTTCAGTGAAAATTTCAATTTTTCGGTTTTTTATGTTTTTCAATAGTTCAGACTTATATCAACAAGAAAAACTTAAATTACGTCAAAAAATTATTTTTATGAAAAAATTAAGGTTTTAGCAGGCATATCCAGAAAAATTATCATTTCACCAAGAACCAATAATTTTCGTTATTTTATACCAATCGTTTTAGAGCAAAGGGAATTCGAGTTTTTTTTTTTATATCTGCCTTAGGTACTGTTTTTGATATTCTCAGCTGTTGGTACAGTTTTCTAACCAAGTGTTGATGGGAAATTTACTAGTTTGTGTACATTATCTTTTTCATTTGTTCCTTTTTGTTTTTTGGCTGTTCCCGTAAATTTAGATTTTTAAATTTAGGTAAATTTTTCTCGGAACCCATTAAATAATAATTAGCATTATTAATAATATTAGCTATTATTATTAGCCATTATTAATAATTAGCTGGTTGAATTTTTTACTAGTTATTCATCTTGTACTTGCACAAACACCGACATTTTAATGACTTCCTCAGGTGCTCCAACAATTACTAATATGCAAACATCGTATAAAAAATTTGTAAATATTTTATGTTATTCGTCAATTCGTTTTTAATTTTATGGGCTCACAGATTAAATTGACAAACGGTCAGTAGCTAGTAGCTAACACTAAAAGTGTATAAAGTTTCATTTATCAATCTTTTTACCATTCCTATGAAAAATGTACCTTAGAAAAGCAAATTTAACATTGGCGTGATACAAAGTACAGTCTCCCCTTAATAGCTTAAAAATGTAATCATGTTGTGTTAGTAAAATTAAATAAATAACAACTAAAATAAAACACTCAATTCATTAAAACAGAACGAAAAATAAAGAATGTTCGCTTATAGTTTCTAATTTGAAAATTAATCATTTTGAATATAAAATTTTAATGCTATTGCGGGGTCAAATAGACACAGGGATATTAACGCTAGGAAAGACCTATGTTTATAACCTCTACAAACTATTAATAGATTTTTACTTATTACAGGTATTAGGTTACATCTAATCTAACGCGTAAAAACTATAGGGTCTAGTAAATTACTGTTTCATAAATATACAAAGTAAACTTAAGCATGAAAAATATAGATTAAAGGTCTTTAATATTATGATTATTTTTTTTTTGTGGCAATAACATGTCTCTTTCTAACACGTCAGAAATAAATTACATTTCTTTCGTATCTCTAAAATTATTTCTTCTAAGTGAAAGTTACAATTATTATTAACTTATTGGGTTATTTATTGCCAGTGATTAAGGATATCAACCCTTTTAAAGGCGGGATAATATTATCAAACTTTCTCTTACTACAAATAAATATCTAAGGTTTTTTTTATAAATGATAGACGTTAATAATTTGGAGATAATAAAACTAAAGAAAATAAATAATCATGAAATTTTATTAGGAAGACATGTAGGTTATTTAGGCTTACACAAAATAAGGTGTAGATGACTATACAAAAAAGAAGATTAATGGAATAGTTTTTTTTAGCCAATGCAATCCTAGATTATAATATTTTTATAAATTAATAGCTAAACTATTATTTTTTAAGTCGTATAAAACCGCTATAAATACTATAATTCTCCAACCTTATATATTATTCTTAAAATCTGGTTCCATTTTTAGAAAAATTTATATAGGTACCGGGTGTCCCACGAAGAGGTTGCTATTTCTGAATTAATATACCGGACGTATCGCACAATCTACAGACTGGAAACTTTACAGTTATAATAAATAGATGTGTAAAAAACGTACCCTCGAGTTTCATTTGTTTTCGATTAATCAAAACAAAATGGCGGAATAAGAAAATAATACCAAAAATGATACTGTTGACCTCTCGGCAATTTTTCAAAAACGCTAATGACTCATTGCTGTTTCGTTGCTATCAGTGCATAGCTATTGGTAGACATCAGTTGAAATAAAGGTTAATGAAACAAATTGTGTTCATTAATAATATATAATTTTCATATTTCTTACATTTCTTTAATACTTAAGAATAGGCTATTTGACAATGCGAAAAATAAAGTGTCAATTGCTGTCATCAGTATAAATTAAGAGTTTAAAAATGGTTATTTATTAACGTAAGTTGAAAATAATAATTGATTTATTTAAAAATCCATAAATAAAAATGCAAATTTTTAAACGTTTGTCACGTGACACAAAACGCTCTTGATTGGTCGAGTTTATGATGACGTCACATGCTTGTAAACAAACCTCGTGGCTCGTTTGCCTACTTGTTATAATAGCTTTCGAAACTGTTATTAAGATTTTCCTTTGTTTTTGTGTGATTTATTTGCAATATTTTAGAAATTCTGTCAAGTACCTACTTTTACCATGGACAACGATTTTGTAAAAGCAGACAGCAGAAACCTGCCCCAAGTCGACGCAATCATGGCGCACTTATACAAATTTATATATAGCGCATATAAAATACTAATATAAAATACAAATTTATATATAGCGCACTTTATAAATTTATATATAGGCGCAGTTATACAAAAAAATGTTTGAAATAAGAGTTGTAGGTTTTTAAATTCTCGACAACTTTTGTTATATAAGTTTTTGCGCTAAAATTTATAATGAAGCCATAATCTTAAAAAAACTATTTCTTTACGTGAAAACAGCCTCACCGTGAATTTCAGCAAACATAATCCTTACCTATCTTGTAGAGCATAAAAAAATGAGTAAACCAGGCGATTAAAAAAAATATCGTAGGACCAGTTTTTGAGAAAATCGCAAAAAAGTGAAAAACTATACGAATAAACTACTAGTCCCGGTTGACCGATTTTGATGAAAATGTTCGTGTCGGGTCCGATAGTGGTATGTAACTTAAGTTTCAAGTTAGAAGTTCGTACGATGTTCCGTTCTTGAGATATTCTGTTCACACACACACACACAAACACAGACCAATCGCTAAAAACATGTTTATTGGGTTCAGGGGGTCTGAAAACGTATAGATTCAGAGAAAACTTGATTTCGAAAAATCGACATGAAAACAATACTTCCCTTCCTATGTATTCATAATAGGCAAGGGAAAGTATAAATAACTTTATTTCCCATTATTAACCAACCCCCACCCCTTTAATGCTAGCAATATGATCGGTTGTAGCAATATTATATATAGTGCGATTTATATATCCTTTATAAATCATCGGCGCACGTCAACATTCTTTGGAACACTTGCAAATAGTTTTTCCGGAGTTGTTAACGACGTATTTGTACATTTTGGAACTGCACACCATTTGTAACTTATTTTGTTACATAAATCACTGATAAAATGTAAATCCAATCGCACTTTCGTTTTTTGTTTACAACAAAATGTATGTGGATGATATGTGCCACAGACCAAATACAGGCAAGTGACGTCACCGACCCGTTTGCAGCGCCATATTGTCAAAGTAGTGTTTTGGCGCGCTATTTAAATATTGAATTTTTAATTTGATATTTTTCAGCAAATATGTACCAGATTTAAAAAATACAACTTTTACTGGGTTCCTTAAACTCTACTACATCATATAAAATGGATTTAAAAACCTGTCAAATAGCCTATTAAAATGAAAGAAATGATTTTTTTTACGTTAAATAAAAAAAAGTTTTATTTCTTTCATTTTAATACTTAAGTAACGTCATACCAATTTTAAATGGTTATGTAAATAAAATTTTTTTCGCCATTTTTTTTTGTTTTTGATTAATCATAAGCAAATGAAACTTGAGGGTACTTTTTTCATATCTATTTATTAAAACTGTAAAGTTTCCAGTCTGTAAAGTGTGCAATACTTCCGGCATAGTAATTCAAAAATAGCAACCTCTTCGTGGGACACCCGGTATATTATATATAATTAAATTCCCTTAATTACACTCGTGTACTTCTTCACTCCATAAGAATGTGAAAGTACTGAACTAGACCAACTTGTTTCAGAAATATATTTAAATAGTTATATTATATAATAGTTATATTATAATAGTTATATTTCGTCATTAGATATAACTTAAAGTCAGACTTTTAGATGTTTTTCTTTGCAAATACTAGAAACTCTATAACTGACACATATCACGAGGAATAAATTCAGATATTTGCTACTTCAAATCATTTTACAAAAGTAAATAATATATAAAAAAGAAAGACTTGTAGCCTAAGAAGTAAGGTGAAATGACTTCGAAATCTGATAGTTTGGTTTGGAGAAAGCGTAGATAAGCTATTTCGCAGTGGAACAAATTATGTGGAAAATTTCTATGATGGTCGCCAAAATTCGAAACAGGTAGGCACCTGAAGAAAGCTTTTATTAAAAATGGTTTAACTACACAACCGAATCCAGTAAAGAAGGGTAGAGTAAACCTTTTTACTTACAATTTTACTGTAAGTAAAAATTAATCAGGGTTTTAACTTCCTAGTGGTCAAAACAAAATTTAACGCTCACCTCACCTATATTGGGCTACATTTCCTAAACAAATTTTTGAAATATAATCACGATAAAATCTCAAAATAGTACAGATCTTTGTTCAACACGATCTTATTAACTTTAAACTTTTAACTTTTTGAATTATTAACTTTATTACATAAGTATTAAAAATTAAACGATTTAGTTACCAAGTGGTTTAAAATGTATTACAGTATAATCTGGATTAAGTAATTTTCACTGAATATAATAGCAGTAATTTTACAGACTGAAATTGTATATTATAAAAAACGGGAAAGATTGGTTGGCTCTGATATCACAGTCGTGCGTACAAACCTCGAGCTTAGGCAATTTTTGACAACGTCAAAATCGAGTTTTATCGTGAAACCAAAATTTTTCTTTTATATAATTTAAACAAGACAAGAGCAAGTAAAAACTTTTGTTAATAATCGAACACCTGTCACAAACCTTGGTCTACGAGAAGTGGAAACATGCGTGAAAAAGATGTACAAGTTAAGGAGCCGGATTATGAAAATGGACAGTACAGGTTACGAGGAAGAGCAAAACTATGCAAGAAAAACGAAAGGTAGAATACTAGAGTACCAGGAAGACTAGAATTCTACGAGCGTTTGTAGGCCTAAAGAAAGAGCTTAACAAAACAACTGTGGTATCAGATAAGTGGTTTAATAAAGACAGAAAGGATATCGACAAAATTAGAATGAACCGATAAAACATAATAGACCGAATCAAAGTTACTGACTGACAAGTTTCCACAAAGAGCAAAATCAGAATACTGGATGAACGGAAGCTAATAAAACATCATAGATTGAAAGAAGGCAGAGAGTTGTACAGAAAAAGAACTGCCAATGACATCTGAAGTTTTTTTACCTGATCTAAAATAGTTTGTTACCAAAACGAAAAATTTAATTTTAACAACTGTCAAACCAAATGAGTTATTATATTTGTATTAAAGGTTAAGTAATTTAATTCATTTTTTAATTTAATCTCCACATACTTTGTAGGTTAAATCTGTATTAATAATTAAATAAATTATCTAATTATATGACATAACTGACCTTGCTTGTTTATTTAGTAAGTCTATAATAGTATTATGTTATAAATAAAGATAATTAAAAAAATGATGTTACTTGTATATGCATATTAATAATAGAGATCTACTCATTTATTTAATTATTCATTGACTTAATTTTGATTGATAGAAACATCAAAATAAAACATTGTCGTAGGTCAAGTTAAGTGGTTACTAACGAACTATTTAAGATACAACCTACATAAATTAATTCTATATTATTGAGTAATAATAAGTGAATAGAAATAAAAGATTTATAACTGTCTGATTTAACTTGACCAGATAAGGAACACTATCTACATTACTTTTAACAGTTTACCTTTTTTCAATTTTTGTGACAAAAGAATCGTTACTTATTTGTCTTATAAAGTAGGTTATTATTGTTTGAATAGAAACAAAATTTCAAGGTAACGTGTACCAAAAAATAAAAATTGTCAGATTTAAATAGTCATATAAATAAGGTACATTTAAAAACGGGTCTAGGTGTCACATAAATAACTGTAACAAAATAAATGTAATGTGGTGGAGTATGTTACAAAGTAATAGCAGGTGAGTCATGAGAAAATCTCATAAAATTCTGTAAATTCCATGAACAGTGACTCAACAGTAAAGATCTCAGATTTTTGTCGTCTTTATATTTCTATAGTTATATACTTAATTCTACCTTTGTTTAAAACGTTTAAACGGTTTTCTTGTTAACCGTTTTAAAAGTTTAGTAACATACTACTATTGTTTTACTATTAGATAAAATAAAGTATGAATGTACATTTGTGGTCTTTATGATATCGCAGACTTTATGACCATCCAAATTACTTGGCTAATTATTTTTTAGATAACATATTTGAATTGCCAAACATTTTATTTGTAAATCGAACATTCATGAATGTGGGTGTGAGATTTTTAACTCTCTGTAAACATTAATAACATAATTACTAATTGTTTTTAATTTAAGAACAAATTGTAATTTCACGGTTCCGTCATAAAAAAAACTACGTATTGGTCCAGGTCTGGATGACTTAAGGGGAGTCGGGAGTCCAAAAATTTTATTTATGAACTTTTTTGTTTTTTTACATTTTATAATATTTAAAAATCTTGTGATTAATTTGATATACGAGGTGTGGCTATTAAATAACGAGATTGAAATTGTAAAAAAAAATATTTTTATTTATACATAATCACTTATTGTCACCGTCAATATACACTCCTTTTCTATCTCTACAACGCTCCATGCGAGTTTTTCATTGTTGGAAACAGTGCTGGAAGTCATCTTCTGTCAGCTCCTTTAGGGCAAGTGCCGCTCAAAAATGTTTGAAATGAAGCTCGTAAAAATGTTTGTACTGAACTCTGAACGCGATTGAAAATGACCCAAATTTTTTAGAAACTATAATAACATCTGATGAAACGTGGTTCTTTACTTATGATCCGGAAATAAAGCGCCAATCCATGCACTGGAAGATCCGAACTTCACTGAGAGCCAAAAAAGCTCGAATTAGCAAGTCAAAATGTAAAGCAATGATGATTGTTTTTTTTTGATATCCATGAGATTTTGTACCTTCATTGGGTTCCTGAAGGTTAAACAATTAATCAATATTACTACCTTAACGTACTTTCTAAACTACGTCAAAGAGTAAGGAAAATACGCCCCGAAATATGGAAGGACAAATCATAAGTTCTTCACCAAGACAATGCACAAACAAGTACAACATCTCAGTGTTATAACATCCACCTTATTCACTAGATCTTGCACCATGTGACTTCTACCTGTTCCCTAAGGTGAAATCTGTATTAAAAGGGACAAGATTTGAGTCTGTGGAATCTGTAAAAGAGAAAGCGCCACGTGTCCTGAAGGAGCTGACAGAAGATAACTTCCACCACTGTTTTCAACAATGGAAAATTCGCATGTAGCGGTGTAGGGATAGAAAAGGAGTGGATATTGAAGGTGACAAAAAATGATTATGTATAAAATTAAAATAAAATGTTTTACAACGTCAGGCTCGTTATTTAATAGCCACACCTCGTATTTACTGTTGTTCTACGGCGCACCTTTCTATTTTTAATATTTTTAAAAAGTTGTGCTGCAAATAAACTTTTCTTCTGTGTTTGTGACATTAAATCGATGTTTTTTGCTATGTGTATGCTTTTTGCTGATGTTATAGTGCATCAGTAGTTAACAAAACAGTCACAGAATTTGTGAGTATAGCTACATCTAGGATCTTGCTTGTATCAATACTAGTGGCTGATGACCCCATTTTTGCAAGGTTCATTTGAAACCTACAGATAAATTTTTATTTCCGTTATCACAATCCATGCTATTTTCAAGCAAAGCCTCCACAACAGCTCGCTTCATACTGCATGAAGCCAGTTTGCTAACACAATCTTAATAAATAATATAAAGGTGGGATGCACTAAGGTAAATTTTTCAGTTTTTTTGTAATTTCCGTAAAATTCATTTTTTAGCACAAAAGGAACATTTTCTCAGCAACCATTCAATCAATTTTGATGAAAACTTAAGGGTAGTTAACTTTTATAAGGATACGTAGTTTCTATGAATAACTTGTGTAAAAAATGGGTTTTAAAATATTTTACAGCTATAAATGTTTCAAAATTTCATAGATCTGAAAGGTGAGGCGAATTTAATTTTTTTATCTTTGTTAAAAATCAAAATATTACAAAATTGCTACATTCAAAATGTATACTTATAAAAGCGTAATATTGTAAAATAATGCTCCATGTTCTAAGCGGTACAAACTGAGAAAATGTTCTTTAAGTAAGTTTGGTGATGTATAGGACTCCGGTGTCATTAGTCATGGTTTTCACATAAATAACCGTATTCACACACTTCAATGTTTTTTTTATACTATTTTTACTCTGTTAACTTGTTTGAAGGTTCTGGAACGTTCTGTTTTGAACCTTTTAGAAGATTAGCTTAGTAATGTGTATAAGTAAGTGTGCACTAGTGAATCTAGGATGAGTTTTATTAGAGGACTTAAAGCGTACTACAACAAAAACACTTAAGTGGGTAAGTGTGATTTTATAACAAAACCGGGCATACAGCATGAAAATGGCCGAATTTTATAAAATTAACTGATTTTAAACAATTTAATGATGTGATTAATAACTAATTCTGATTCCTGTATTGTCATTCTGATATTGTGATTGTAATCCTAACAACCAGTGTATTATTTAAATACAATTTCTTTTCTAAAATTTACTCAGAAGAAACTATAAGCAACTTGAAGCTCCTTAAATATAGAATGGTCTGCTGTTGTATGGTTCACTTCCACCATACAGCTAATTGTTTACTTTTTGAATTTTAGGAGCTTCCTCTTCTTCCCCTGTTCCTTCTTTCCCTGTGAAGTATTGTCCCGTACTAATATCATACCGGATATTAAATAGAATTAGACCATGATTTGCTGTTTATTCGCAATCAATAATCATTTAATC
This sequence comes from Catonia carolina, assembly GCA_035578175.1. Classification (NCBI taxonomy): domain Eukaryota; kingdom Metazoa; phylum Arthropoda; class Insecta; order Hemiptera; family Achilidae; genus Catonia; species Catonia carolina. The sequence goes on from JAQMRL010000003.1 coordinate 78,803,215, forward strand.
TGGCAATTTGTTTCAACAAATGTACCCGAGATGATAATATACTGCATAATATTATTTTTAATCGCTGTAAATATCCCCGGGGCCAATATCTATCTAGTGACACTCCTAGAATCTTTAGTGTGTTGGATGAGTAAAGACATCCAATTCTCCATTTTCTCTTACCATTCGTTTGTTTTTGAGCTTCAAATACAGATACTTCTTCCGCTGGTTGTTAACATTACATATTCAACAATTGAATCTCTCTCGTTACTTAACTAAATAATCATATGTATTCATATAAAATATAAAATAAAATATATTAAAATATATATATAATATTATATAAATATAAAATTATTGTAAAGTAGTTGTAGTTACTGAAAAAAGAAGTTTTTTCTCTATTAATACAATTGTACATAGGCCCTAATCTAAGGTAATTTTTAAAATTTTATTATTAAAATTATTATTATTATTATATAAATTTAATGGTATTTATCATTTATTTTAATGCTTTTAACAAAAAATGTTTAATGTATTTCTTGTACCCTTTTTAGATTTTATAATAGTATTTTTTATAGTAGTTATTAGTATATATAAATTTGTCTAAATAATTTTTTTGTTTACTCCTATGCGCGGACAGAACTCTTCGTGAAGAAGAGTTTTTGCGTATAAGTATATTTAGTTAATAATATTGTAAATAGGTTAGTATAGCAATAATTGTATTATGTTTAACTAAAGAAAACAAATAAATAAAATAAAAATAATCGAAAGCTATAATGAAAATTCGCTTACGGAAATCTGATAAAATTGATGACAACTTATTTAGCTCACTTTTTTTTAGTTTTATATACAGTTGAATCAACATTTTGGTTATTAGCGACAAATTAGCGTTAATGAACGTTGGTTTCCCTAATATTTTTTCAGAACCTAGCCAGGACTCGAACCCGGGACCTTCGCTTAGCAACGTAACATGTTAACCACTGGGCCAAGGAGATAGCAGTAAATTTTTTTTCAAGATTTTTTTTGTTAAACATACAAAAATAGATTTATTTAACGCACCCTTTTAATAATATATTTTTTGTAATTACTTTATTTTATAACTGAAAAATCTAATTCAGTATTGTTAACACATTTTCCCCTGATATTTTCCCTTTAATAGTTTATCGTTGTATGTTACAACTATAGAAAATAAAAAGGATAAAAAAGATAAAATGTTGGATAAAAAAGAATGTTTACAACCAATAAAGAGAATTTTTGTAGATACATTTTGTAAGATGAAAGTAACACCGCATCTGCTATCTATCGGCAAACGCTGGAAGGTTCAATTCTACTAAATGAAGTTCATTTTCTATGAGATAGCTTGCACGTTAAGAAACTTTTATACAACTTCTTCTAAACTACGCTGATAAAATTTTTAAATGTTTTTACTGAAATTAGTACATAAGATTTTTTCAATATTTTGAAATGTTTTTATACAGTGCTCCCACAACGATTGACTAAGAGGTTAGTAAAATATAATGGTGAATATCTAAAAAACAAGACTTAAAGAAATACAAAACAACGTATTTTAATATCACGGCTCAACGAAGGTAAAACAAAAGCTGTCAACAAATTGGGTTGTTAAAATAAAAACAAGGTTCAATAGTAAAGTATAAGAAAAATCCAATTTCGTTAATTAACTTAATAAATTACTGTCAGACAACTGTGAATAAAAATGAATTTAAAATGCAAATTTTGGCAAAGAAACTTTTATTTCATTCGTAACGACAATTTGGCGTAATTAAAATGTATCTTACATCTCCATTATTTATTTATTAGCATGATAAAAGAAGCTTTTACGATTGAAACTTAAATAAATACAATTAAAATCCGTTTTAAAGGAGTTAAGAAATTCAATTATTTAATTTATAGCTTAATTAAGTTACAGATACTTTTTGAAGTCCTTATAAAGGAATTATTTATAAACTGGGACACGTAACGAAAATGGAACTAAAATTTAAAGAAACTGGTAAAGCAATCTAATTTCTAATTTTTAGTTTTGTTGGTAGGGACCAAAAAAGTTACCTACGAGTAACTAAATAGCTACATATTGAATTTTTAGTAATAATATACAAATTAAAAATCTCTGTTTCTTGATTATGCAAAGATTTATGTTCATTTAAGATGAAAATCAAATTATTATCCTAAGTTTAACAAAGACTGATAATTTATTTCTAAAATAGAAACAAATTTTTTAATCCCGAACGTGTATACGTTGTAATCTGTTGTAATGAGAATAATAAAAGCCCATGGGCCACGGAGATGAGGATGATGAGTATGATGTTTAGTCTTGTACAGATTCAGGCCGAGCATTCCTGAGAGAATATGGTTAACTGAACCCCAACCATCAAAAAATATCGGTAATCACTGTCTAATATTGAAACCGTATTAAAGTCATTTTCTGGGATTTGAACTAGAAACCTTCGTCTCCGAAAATAAAAAAAAATATTTTAATCCAAAATTTTATTGTTTTTGGTTTTTCAACGAATATGTTTATTTCGTAAGTTCAACACCAATATGTATGTATAATTGATCAAATCTACAAATTACTTTTATTTTACCTAATTACCTAATTTTACAAATTATTAACAACTGTATGTATCTACCGGTAGTAAATTAGAGGAATGGTTTTTTTGCAAGGCTTTCAGTTCAGTAAGGCCCCACTGATAAAATTTTTGAATTTTTTACCAGATGTCTTTACTCCATCTTCATGAAGCCTGTGTGCGGGATTACCGCGAACATGTGAAATGTAAGGATTTGTATGAGTCGATGTTGAACATTAAAGTAAGTTTGAATTGCACGGGTCAAATGCAGGTCACAAGTATTCTTTATTATAATAACTGTCAAGGAAACAATTTATCTTCAATTAAGCTCATTTTATACAACTCATCACATAAATACATCACTTAAAACAAAATACAAAAGTATGCAGCGATGTTTATGTGTATACAGTAAATTTGAACGTATTAAATTTAAAAAAGCTGTTGTGAAACATAAACGACTTTCTTTTGCCAATATAGGCTAGATAATGAAATAACCTATGTTTAATCGAGAGTAAAAAATGTGAGTTGATAAATATTACCTAATTTTAATCATCAGTGATTGGCGCTAAATGAAAATCAACCTCTGTAGGACTTAAAAAGACAAAAAATCACTATTTGATGCTAAACTCTGAAAAAAATATATTCTAAAAAACGTAGTAGGAGTTTCTTCTTTTCTATAAGTTTAGTTTTATAATTTAGTCGTAAAATCCATACTTAGGCCGAATTCTTGGAAAACCCTTTTTTAACCGATTCCAAAGAGGAAATACGAAGAATAACTATTTGACAATAGATTAACCTCTGTAGAAAAATATTTTAAAATAGAAGTTATTACTCAGTAAAATAAAAGTTACGCTTATTACTAAACAATCGCCTCAGATGTTTGTTCCACCTAGTTAAACCGCGTTCTCATCTACCACTGAAACAAAAAATTACCATTTACAAGACTATACTGAAACCTTTCTGGCTGTACGGAATCCAGATTTTTGGTGCTGCTGCTCGAACCATTTTAAACAAAATATAGGTATTTCAATTTAGATATTATCTAGATATAAGGCTTGCCACTGGAGCACGTTGGTACGTGAGAAACGACACCCTTCATTCTGACCTTCGTATTCCCTATGTAAAAGACGTTGCACGACAACTTTATCAAAGTTTCTTTGATAAATTACAAAATCATCCAAACGACTTAGCTCGACAAATGGCCATTCAAAATTTTCCAAATTTTCGACGTCTTCGCCGTCTTTGGTGTAGGGATCTTCTTCGATAACATTCTGTTACCATTTTTGTATCACTATCTTAATCATCAATATCACAGTCATCTCCTTAATTTCTTCACCGTTGAGCTTTAATTTTCATTTCCATCAAGTTCATCTCCATCATAGCATGATTACGTCATCCTGGAGGATACACTGCTGGGTGTGACCCCTCCTTCCACGGCTAATAATAACTCTCATCAAATTTAGTGGTTGTCCTTTAATGTATAGACTAGTAAAGTGTTCTAAATTTATAAAATTAAAGACAAAAAAAGTTTTAGGATTTTAAATTTTCTATAACTTTAGTTATTAAAAAATATACTTATGTCGTCAATTGCGAACTTAGGACGCAATATTTAAAACCCAGTTCTTACCGATTTTTTTGGGAAAAATACAAAAAAATACTAATTGATGCAAAACTATGCGTTGTAGAAAATAATTCTTGAAATTGAAATTGTATTTTTATAAATTTTTTACAGTTTTGGCTATATAAAAATTTTTGCCCTAAAATATAGATTTGCATATTCAAAAATATTTAACAAATAGTTCCACAAGAGCTCAGCACCCAAGAATTTCAGCATATATGCCAGTTACTAAATCATGTATCAAAAAATTTAGTAAATAAAGCTATTTTTTTAATTTGTTGGAGCCGTTTTTGAAAAAAATCGCAAAGAAGTGAAAAAAAGCACAATTAAACTGCTACTTCCGGTTGACCGATTTTGTTGAAAACTTTTGTCTGGTTCTCTTGTGGTACTAATTTACATTTCAAGTAGGCCTGCCAACTTCGTACGCTATTCTGTTCTTGAGATATTTTGTTCAAAGCCACTGATTAATCAGAATGTGTTTTCTGGGCTGAGAGAACATGAAAACTGGACATGGTTTTCTGGTTAAAACTCGATTAAGAAAAATGCATATGAAAATAGTACTTGCTATACTTATGTATTCATATAGGAAGAATATGTAATAAAATTCTGGAGCAAAATACGCAGTCGTTTTGAAGTGCGTTGTTAATTTATTCATAATGAGTTTAGGTCTTGTATTAGGAAGTCCCGTTCCGAACTGTGTCAACATATTTTAATTGTAAGACTGATTATTTGGCACATTTTTATGCCTATGTATACGGCGAAGGGTAGCAGATGAAAATGAGTGATGAAAAAATGTAAAACCTGATTTGAAATCGAACCCAGAACCCAGATTAATTGCAAGTTGTGTTGACCACCAAAATAAAACTGAGTGTCATTGAAACTTCGAAATAAGGAATTTCCTGGAATGGTTATGATTTTTAATTTTCTGGGTTTTTCTTACTTTGCGAAGTTTGATTATGAATTCGTATTCAGCTTTTCATGAATATTAGATAATAGGTTTATTTAAGGGGTGATGGCACGTTGGTCATAACTCAAAATTTCAATTTTTAGTTTTTTATGTTTTTCAATAGTTTAGGCCTAGGTCTACCAGAAAAAAAGATTAAATTACGTCAAAAAATAAATTTTTTTATGAAAAATTCAAGTTTTTATCAAGTTTACACAGAAAAATTATCATTTTACCAAGAACGAATTTTCACAATTTTTTACTTCTCGTTTTAGTGCAAAGAGAATTTTAGTTTTTAAAATATCTGCACCACTGTTTTTTTATTCTCAGCTGTTGGTTCATCTTTCTAAACAACTGTTGATGGGAAATTTACTTGTTTGTATAATTTTTGTTTTTGGTTTCTGTCTTCTTGTTTCTTACGTTTTCCCGTAAATTTAGATTTTAACCTAGGTACATTTTTCTCAGAAACCAATAAACCTACCAGGCTGACATCTTTACCAGTGAATTATTTTGTACATCCACACATACCGACATCTTTATGACTTCCTAAGGTGCTCCAAAAATAATTAATACACAAAAAAGTTAGAAAACAATTTGTAAAAATTCTATGTTATTCATAATTTAAAAAAAATGGTATGGTCCAAAGATTAAAGTGAAAAAATGTCAGTCGCTCGAGAAGAAACCCAACAGCTATGGTGTGTAAAGTTTAATTTTCCTATCTTTTACCAATCCTATAAAAAATGTACCTAAAAATAGCAATTTTAACATTAGCGGGATACAAATTACAGTCTCCCCTTAAAAATACAAAAAAATTAGACACTTTAAAAGATATTTCATTGTGCTTTAAAATTATGTTAACTGCTTATATTCTGTTATGTTTATTTTTGTAGTACAACATGAGATACATAAATCACGATTTTAACAGCTGCGAAGTAAGATTTGTAAGTAAACATTTTGATTTAAGTTCTGTGTACGTTTATAAAGTCGTAGCCTACTGGTTAATATCATTCTTAGAGAGTTGATATAACATTTTATTCATGCATGGGTTCATTGTTTATGTTTCTGTTTGAATACTTTCTGTTGAGATAAAATAGGTCACTGAGTGCCGGGTAATTAGTATGATGTTACCAATTACATACGACGTCATTATCGCGTATTTAAAATCATTTGGTTTCTACTACTATTGTATTGTGACATTAATAGTAGTTAGTAGTAAATAGTAATATTTTAGAAATAGCTAAGGGAATAAATTGTACATTGGAAGAAATTGTGTATTTTATGAAATTCAGTGTATTAAACAGGGATAATGAATTGCGATGAATGAAATGTTTTGAATTCTCTGAAATCGGAACTAGTAGAAACGTTTCTTTTTTTTAATTTTGATTCCTTCTACCATTTTTCAGTAAAACGGAGAAAGATTATAAGGGTCTCTATTGTTTGAAGAGTTAATCAGACAGCAGATATAAAAACAGTTAGTGCCTTTGTAGTGAAATAGTTGTTATTTGTAGTGTGAATAAAATAGTCGTGTAGGAACGTTTCGAAACAGTGGCGTTACGGGATCGGTTCTGAGTTACGTTCATAGTGAGTGTGGATACGGATAGTTAGTTGCAAGTAGTTGTGGACAGGTAAATAATTTTTTTTAGTTTTAAGTGACAGTTTCCTAATATTGTATTCAAGTTTAGTTTAAGCCTGTTTTGTAATTAATTTAATTGAGTAAAGCAATTGTATTTGTTAGTAATAGTCTAAGCTCAATAACTAATTTTGTAATAATATCGTTCCGATAAATAATTGTTGTAAATTTAAAGAAAGTCTCTTTGTTATTTGTTATACCTAGATCCCGAACGAACTTAGGCTTAGGTGTTGCAGTATTTTGCTTTTACTATTTAATTCTAAAATTGACAATATGTTACATTTTAATGGCAAAAAGTAATACGACTCTAAATGATGAATATATAAACACATGTTTCCACTGAATATGATCTCAAAAATTACCTAAACTCCCTCATTTTCTGCAAGGTTGTCGTTGGCCATTTAAGGTGTTAAGGATTCTCTGGTTGTGCATAATGTGTTCCTTGCCTGTATAAGAAGATTTGGTAAGTGTACCAAATTCTGCGTAGCAGATTGTTTAGCCAGATAAGATTCGTACCGTATTATTACAACTGAAGAGACGTAAGACGTATGCACTATTTCTGTTGTACGTGATGAAGAAGGGGAGATTCAAAAATATCTAGTTAAAGAAAATACAGGCTTTTGACATGTGGTGCTACCGCAAGATGTGGCAAATTTCGTGTACGGACAGAATAAAAATAGAGATGTGCTTGATAGAATGGGCAAAGAATGTGAGTTTGTTAAAACTAACAAAAAGAAAACTTCTACACCTCGGAAATAAAATGTTAATACTTCTATACCTATACTTCTATAATATGTAAAGAAAACTTCTATACCTCAGAAATAAGTGAATAAAAGTCCTAAATATCACACCTTACAAGTAATCATACTAGGGAAGATAAATGGCATGGGGAACCTTGGCAGACGAGGACATCCTGGCTAAAGAACCTGAGAGACTAGTTTGACTACAGTAATACGGAACTGTTCCGTGGAGCGGACAATAAGGATTACACAATATTATGATTTCCAACCTTCGATAGGCGAAGGACTTTAAGAAGATGCAAAAGGAGTCTTTCTTTCAAATTTAATTTTATTGTTTGTAATTAGTAGTAGCTCTTTCATATGTTGCATAAAGGTTCCATTTCATACGTACTACGAGCTAATACATATTGGGTAAAAGAAAACAGGTATATTAATCTTAAATACAAACAGCAATATTGGATGCTTAATGGAAAATTATCGGCTTATAGCAGACTATTAATGTATAAAGCAGTATCAAACTTATGTGGACATATATTATACAATTCTGGTGTACAACATTGAAATATTTTGAAGGTTTTAGTCAAAAATGCTTCAAAACATTACAGACTTGCCTTTGTACGTACCCAACATTAGCCAATAATACACAGAGACATGAACACGCCAACAGTACAAGAAGAAATTCAGAATATTTACAAGATTTTACCAAACATGACTTGAAGACCATCAAAATCCAAAAGCCATCAATCTCCTGTATGAAAATCAATAGTGGAACACTTTTATTCATTATTATTTAAGATCAGTTCGTAGATTTACAGTAACAAAAACACAAGCTGATTTGTTTCAATAAATTGTAATAATAACTCAGACCATTGCGTCCAGTGGTGGTGGGCAGAGGACTTTTGTAATAATAGTGAAAATGTTCAGTAAAATTTATTGGTCGAAAAATCGGCACGAAACAAGTAACAGAAAGTTTCTCATCAATTTATTTCATTGGTGTGAGTGAGAATAAGGAGGAGGAGGAGGAGGAGGATAGAGGGAGAAGGGGTGAGTGAGTGATTTGGCGAACCAAGTAGAATTACTGTGTATACGATGGTACACGTCATAGCTATTTCTAGACACCATTCCACTTCTCATGATCATTATATTGTACAGCGGTTAAATTCAACGCTGAACTGAACAACATGACACTGTCTAAATGAACTAGAAAAACTCTTAGCAGACATTTAAATTATTGATTTTAGTCTCTATCAAAATGTAAATATTTAAAGAATTGTAAGGCATTTGTGGAATTTCAAACAAACACTATGTACTATAGTTCTGAATATTTAAAGCTACTGTACACTGCATTTCTTTTGAATGTTAACAGTTTTATTAATACGAGTATTTAAAATTTAACACTATAAAAATTCAAACTTAGCACTTTATCAACTATATATTTTAATATTATATTTGTATTATTGGATACAAATTGTTTAAGGATTGTTCAACACTTCATGAAGCCTCCCGAGTTTTCTCTACATCAATAAGATAACTTACGCTATTTTAGCTGTCCTACAGTGTAGTTCTCAGAGCAATTGGCTCTTATGCTAGGGGTCCCGGGTTCAATTCTTGTTCATTTCTGGTATTTTTTATCATTCTTTTCTTGTTATCACTCTTCATCATTTGTATTAGCAAACATAAAGCAAATGCATAAGCAATTTTACATAAGTAATTTTATATATATAAAAAAAATTAACGTAAGTAAACTAAGTTGTTTTTACTCGATAATGTGCAAAAAAGTCCAATATGAAACACAATAAAAAAATTCTCCCAAATAATCTTCACTGAGTTTCAATCTTCGTCCTTATATTTTGCTTCCTCACCTCATTGTAATATATTGTTAAATGTTCGTTTTGTGATATTGTTTATGAACTTTCACCAATTATTCATTTAAATTGCTGTTCATTTGTTTGTTCATTTGTTCATTGTTCGGCCGATTAGTAAGTGTAGTGGTCAGCACAACTGGCTTCTACCAGGTGTAGCTATTAAATAACGAGACTGACGTTGTAAAAAAATTTATTTTAATTTAATACATAATCACTTATTGTCACCTTCGATATAAACTCCTTCTCTATCCCTACAACGCTCCACGCGAATTTTCCATTGGTAGAAACAGTGCTGGAAGTTATCTTCTGTCAGCTCCTTCAGGACACGTGCCGCTTTCTCTTTTACAGCGTCCACAGACTCAAATCTTGTCTCTTTTAATGCAGATTTCACCTTAGGAAGCATGTAGAAGTCACATGGTGCAAGATCTGGTGAGTAGCCTAAGGTGGATGTTCTAACACTAAGATACTGTACTTGGCTAGGAACCGCTTGACAGATAACGCGGAATGAGCTGGCGCATTGTCTTGGTGGAGAACCCATAATTTTTACTTCCACATTTCGGGGCGTTTTTTCCTTACTCTTTGACGTAATTTAGAAAGTACCTCATGGTAGTAATATTGATTAATTGTTTGAAATTCAGGAACCCAGTGAAGGTACACAAACCCCCATGATATCAAAAAAACAATCGTCATTGCTTTAAATTTAGACTTGCTCATTCGAGCTTTTTTGGCTCTCGGTGAAGTTCGGATCTTCCAGTGGATGGATTGGCGCTTCGTATCCGGATCATAAGTAAAAAACCACGTTTCATTACATGTTATTATCGTTTCCAAACAATTTTGGTCATTTTCAATCGCGTATAAAATGTCAGTACAAGCATTTTTGCGAGCTTCATTTCAAACATTTTTGAGCGGCACGTGCCCTGAAAGAGCTGACAGAAGATGACTTCCAGCACTGTTTTCAACAATTAAAATTTCGCATGGAGCGTTGTAGGGATAGAGAAGGAGTGTATATTGAAGGTGAAAATATGTGATTATGTATAAAATAAAAATAACTTTTTTTTACGTCAGTCTCGTTATTTAATAGCCACACTTCTTATCCCAAACGTCTCGGATCAGATTTGGGTCTTTTAATTAGTAGTCCTACTCACTTTCATCTATCACCTTTCACCATCTTCATTAATCTTAATGTGTACACCTATCGGTCATAAAACAAACAAAAATTATTTTGTTTCAGTCACCCATTTTTCTTTTTCTTGGGGTGTTTCTGATGTCGAAGATTGTTTTTAGTTTCATTCATGTGCATTCTGTGTATGGGTACATAAAATGATGAGTTAGAATGGTTTCTGTTGTCTGTGGTCGTTCTGAGAGTAGAAGTTTGATGCAATGTCTCAGTTTTGCGTCGATGAAGATCGCTTTCGGTTGTAGTGAGAGTACAGGCCTTTTGAAGTATTGTAATTCGTTCTTATTTATGTTTAAAGATGTTAATGTATAGTACAGTGTCAAATTTAGTTTTGTTTTTGTTCATAGGTTTTTTTTTGAAACACTCTGCTGAATGTGTTTTATATTTTAATTCTAAGAACGTAATAATTTAGACTTTTATCATCTTAGCTTAAGTTTACTTACATTTAAAACAACTGTTTGTAAATAAATTATTGGACTTTGTTAAAAAAAAACACGTTAAAGATTAAATTTTTTAACAATTTTTATGTATGCTACATGTTTCCTAAGTAGAATGAAGGTCTGGTTATTTTTAAGATTTATCCCATAAAAATAATGAAGCAATATGTCACTTTAAAATCAAGCTACAAAACTTAAATTTTCGTAAATATGAAAATAAACCTAAAACCTATGTATAAATTGAAGTTAAATTACAAAAAAAAATACTCTCTCAGATTGAATAAAAAACGCACAAATTTTGTTTTTGAAATTTTTACTATTAATTATTTTTGTAAAAAATCTAATATCCTCGCAAAAGAAAAATTTACATAATATTGCTATAAAGCAAGGACTTTAGAAGAAAAACCCTGCAGTTTGCTTTAAACTTTAATACGTTATTATTATGTTGAAAAACATGAAAAGCGAGGTAATCCAGTTATTCATTCACAACTTTTACTTGATTTTGACAGAAGTTTAATTCACAAAAGGACAATTTAACCTTATCATTGTTGTTTTTCAGGAGTCACAATTTGAGTAGGTCTATTTTTTTATCTTTAATAACTTTATTTGCCACTATTATACTAAAATACAACGAGCAAATTTAATAAAAATAAAGAAAGGTTGACAAGAAAAAGTAATGAAAAAAACAGTGATACTTATTGTTAGATACATGTTCTATAAGATAATGTTCATAATGCATGAATGAGAAATAACAATGTTAGAAGAAACGAAAACGAAAAATTAAATTTAAAAAAAATCACTTTATAGAAGATATCGGGCCCATTGTCGTTTCAACCTGCGTTGCGGATTCCCTGGTAATGATGGATCCGATAGTTTGGTGATCAATTTGTTGGCGTGATCACGCAATTTTCTGTGAAAAACACTGTTGCTGGGCTCAACTACTTCACTTATAAACGGAGTTATAAGGTCATCGTGTATAAATTAATTTAGGGTTTATATTTTATAAATTTGAAAAATAAAACCCACCGATATCTCTTTAAGAAAAACTTTTATTTTACCACCGGGAGTTATCTTGGCGCACGGCCGTCCATCTTGTTGTCATGCCCCACCGATACGCGTGTACACCGAATGGGTTGTACCACCATACCAAACTTAAATTTTTTATTATATATTCCCAAATATGAAATTTTAGAAATTTACTTAAAATTTATGACCCAGAAACATATTAAGTTCTGTTGTTGTTTCCAAAAAAAATTACAAATTTTCCAGTGAGGTGATGAATTAACGGGGTTGTACTGTATATTAAAACAATTATTTGAAAATGTTTTACGACATCGTACCAAATGATAAAAAAAGTTTTAATGCTTTCATTAATCAGTATATATATAATTTTTATTTTACATTACAATCTATTCATGTTAGATGTTAGGGCAATATGTAATTTTGCTAACACAAGCATTAGAAGCCCACTGAATGCGTGCATTTGATAAAAACTGGAAACTATTTAGCATTAAAATTTGAAATAAAAAAACAAGAAAGAATCAAATCTGAAAATATAAGTTGTAAATATAAGACATTTTAATGTTTAAGTCTTTAAAAATAAGAATATTAAAAATAAACAGAAACTTATATTGCAAGTTGTCTTAAATACCTTTAGAAAGGATGGTAACCGACAACTTCCGGGAAAGCGTCAAGTGAATGAAAGAAAAGATAGGCAATAAGAAGTGATAAAACGTTAACAACACTTTTATTTACTAATAAAATGTGAATTATAAATTTTAACGTTTTCCCAAGTGTTTAACTATATAAATTCATTTTCTAAAATGTAACAATATAACAGAACTTACACATCAGCTGACATAAAACTTTATTACACAATAAAAGAAATCAATTTTTAATACGTAATACAACAGAACCAGTAAATCAACACTACTTTTCAGAATTCTACAGCATACTTCAATGTAGAGTAGTGTACTTATACAAGTGTATTTATACGCGCAGGTTGCATACTGGTTTATGTTAAATACAAATATGTCAAATATATTGATTACACGTCGCTAATGTTGTATTGAAAAATATTATATTCATGTAACCTACATTATTTATGTATGCAATAGAAAATTGCGTGACAGTAATAGAACTACAAAAACATTGTCGGAAATTGCGTGGGGATAATTAAAGTGCATATAAGCGATTATCATTTTATCACTACATTATTACTACAATAATTATGAAAAAAATGCAATACAGCAACTTAATTCGGTACTGCAGGGTAAATAAATCAAAAAATACAACAGTAATTTTTTATATGGACGTTCTTCAGCCCCAGTAGAGCACCTTACCACCCTAGACGGTCAGAGGACTCTGGCAGCACAAAAATAGGGGAAGAAATTTAAGTGTAAGGCCGCCAAAATAAAATTAAATAACAACACAGCAGGCATATTTGTTATTATGTAACAGGTAGTGTTTTTAATCGTAATTTACTACCTGTGGAATGTACTGATAATACAGGTATAATAGATCTAGTTATATATTAAGGTTTGCTTTTTATTTACCCGTTAGCCTTATCTTGTATCGAAATTATTGCAATATATTTGTTTTAAATGTTGATAAGATTGTTATTTAATTTTATTTTAAAAAGGAACTATATATTGTCATTACTCGGAAATAAAAGTTCATTTCGATTAACAAATTCTTAAAAATGTTGCTATTATGTTACATGGTGTTGTGTACTCGTTTAAGTGAGGTAAGATTGTCTATATTTTTCAAATAATGTTACTAATTTTTGCATTTGCCATTTTTTACAGAATAGCTTCAACTGGATTATTAATTAAGATGGTTTTTAAAAAGATTCAAACGTAACTTTTAAAATATTAATATAATTTATGGCCTTTTTCTGTTTTATTTCCATGTTAGGGAATAAAAATTAAGTATTTAGGAAATAAAAATGAGCAGATTTGTAGTTCCAATAGGTACTATTCTCTGTAGTTTATTAGCTATTATAATGACTTTTTTAGTGCGTTATGGTCAATAATTAGTTTCAGTGCGTTCGTTACATTGTCCACAATTATAACACAAATTAATTTAATGATCACAAAAAATGTTACTCAGTTACAGTATTTTAATTTATACAATTATTTGTTTTAGGGGTCAATATACTTTTCCACCACATCGGATTTTATTGATGTGTCTCAATCATCCGGGTTTATTGATAAGTCTATGCTAATCAGAAAAATTATGACTGGACCGAAAAGTATACTCGTCACTGCACCCTATAGATTTGGCAAGTTTACAAACATAGATATGCTAAAATTATTTTTGCATAAGTAATTACAGCTAATTTAAGAAAATTAATTACATAATATTTCTCTTGATATTGACTATTCTTAAATTTATAGATATTTATAATGAATGCACATAACTTAAGCTGATATCATGGTTATATGTTAATTACAAAGTTAATGAAAAAATAAAGAACATACGAAAATATCTACATTTTTTCAGAAATGTAAAAACTTCCTAATGTAAGCAATACATATTGGCAAAATACCAATATACGTAATTTTGGCAACAAAAATTAAGTAATTTCTATTTGTAAGGTTGAGTTTAGTGTACATTTAAAATATTGTAGGCCTTTCCAATGTTTTACATAATAAGTTTATGTCGAAAAAAAATTAAAAAACTCTTCAGTTTATTCATTCGTTTAATAATAATAATTTGCAAAATTTATCAGGTCCAAAACCATTTTTTTTATTAAAGAAAAAATAAAATGGATTAATTTTAAATTTAATAAATAATTTTATATTCTCTGTTAATTGTGTTTGGTTTTGTACCAACTAGGTCTTGGACTGCTTAAAAAATCATGACTAATTTTTAATTCTAGTGTGAGTACAGTTGAGGGTGTTTCGAGAAATTGTTCTTTGGCAACTACAGAAAATGTATATTAATTACATTAAAAAAAACACTTTACTGCATAAAGTTCGTTTACCACCTGCCTGAGCTTTACATGAACATAGGTCAGACAACTAAATGGGGTGATATGTTAATGTAGACCCTTATACCTCATAAAATATGTGGTTATATTGGGATTTAACCATACTCTCTCAGGAATGGTCGGCCTGAGTCTGTAAAAGACTACACCTCATTTATACGTCTTACATATCATCCTCATCTCATTGGGTCATGGGGTTGCGTATTGTTCTGAATTGAACAGATTGCAACGTACACATATTAGGAATTAAAAAAAAAATATTGGGATTCATACGTAATTACCGTAGACAATTTAGTACAGAAATCGCTATGAAATAATTTTTTTATTTATTTCAAACTACTTGTTTTATTGATTAATTTATTAATGTTGATAAACAGTTTGGAGACTAACAAAATACCGGCTCCATTTCTTCCGTAGTTTTTGAACGACATTTGGTATAAGACTGGAAGAAATTTTATCTATCTCTTGGTTTAGGTGAGCGTGAAGTATGTTGTGGAAGTTTCGGTAGAGTTGAATGAAAATCTCTATAACGGAAGGATTGTGAAGTCATTATGTAAAGTAGTGAAAGAAATATAAGAGGGTGATTTGATTGACATTCGTAGCATCTTTGATTGAAACCACTGAACTTTCGCTGTCAGTTTCACTGACAGTTTACTACATCTGAATTGGGCTAGAGCTTTTGTATTGTGAGTTTTTGCTTTAATACTTAACTTTTATTAATTTCTTTAATATATAGAAGTTTAACATTGCATTGCAGTAAAACGCAACTGGATTGAACACTAACATATTTAAAATAAACTAATTAGGCGTGCATACATTAGAGTGTGGAAAATCTAAACTTTAATATTCCGAAAGCTTTAGAAACGGTAGAGCACAACATATTGATCGAATGCCCCTTTTACAGTGAGTTTAGAGGAGGCATTGAAATTTTAATGTATTGAAGTTTTAATTTTAATGAATTTAATGTTTTGAAGTTCAATTTTGGTTCTGATTGATAGTCTTTTTATATGTAACGTAGGTTAGTTACTACTGATAAGTGTATCAAGATTATTATGTGCTAATAAATTAAATAATAAATTTATAAATACATTAGATATGAGAAACTAGATGTAGCAACTCTATTTGTATGGGAATATACCCGAATACAAATTATTGTAAATAAATATTCCGATATATCAAAAATCTAAACGTCCCAACGACCCAATTGTCTTATGGGTATACGTATGTGGTATTAAGCGTGAGTTGGTAGGCTATACGATAGAATTATAATGTATTGAAAGTGACAACGACGACATGGGCTACGCAATTTTGAATGAAACCAATATTATTATTTTGTTAGTTTAGTTTATTGTTCAAGACTTTCGTAACGAAAATGATAATGAGGATAACAGTGACATAGAAGAGGAAAACTACGCCGAAACTTTTACAAGCTAAAACATTTACTGACCTAGAGATTGCGATGTCATGGTTTATAATGAATTTCTTTAAGTGAATTCTATACCATAAAATTCACTCTAATTCACAGTATAAAATTGATAAAATTTGTTGTTTAACTGTAGCTACAGTAGCTACATTGTTCATTTTTTATCTTGTGATTCAGTGTATGTTTCATTAGTGAACAGTTCTCTTATGTCTAAAGAGCTTTAAAAAAAGAGCCCTTTCAATTCCATAATACAATATGTCAACAAAATGTTTTTGCTCTCCTAATTTCAGTGTTATACGTTACGAAAATGGTACGTATATTGTTATTAATAGTTCGTTCTACAATAAAGTAATACACAAAGTCCTAATTGAAATATACACCACTACACCACGGTCCGTGGTGTAGTGGTCAGTGCAACTGGCTACTATGCCGGGGTCCCGGGTTCGATTCCCGGTCAGGTTTGGCATTTTTTTCATCTGTAAATCACCACATATCATTAACTACGCACAAGCCCAAGGCTTATGTAGGCATCATCACTCAAATTTCGGCCTAGTTTGTTTTCAAAAAATTCAGTACCTATTTTATAATTTAGCTCAAATAAATTCGCTTCCGAAAACATCGCACATTTTTACAGTAAATAAATAAATGTTTCATGATATGAACTTCACAAAATAATCGCAGCAGTGTTATATAACCGGAATTTTTTCTTCAACCGTAGATAACGAGTCAATAGCAAAATATAAATATTTTTCTCAGTATTTATTTATTAAAAACTACAACTGTATATTTATACAAACAGCAGTGTATTATGATGTCTTGTTTTCGTCTTGATTAAGGGAATCACCCAGCGACAAACTCTCATCGATGTTTTGTATATATATAAAGATCCCTATTCCAGCATCTTTAAATCTCCTTTGTGAATTTTGTGGTAGGTGTGGATGTGACATGTTCGTATCTCTAGATTCGTGTGATTTATTAATTTTGAATAGAAATCAGTGTGTAATTTGTTAATGGTTGAGTATACTGTGTCCACGTTGACGTTTCCATGTATGACAGAATTTCATACGTAGTACAGACTACAAGTAATTAAACGTAAAAAATTGTTTTGAAAAGTTTTTATGCCGTTAGCGGTTTCATTTTTCGCTGGACCGTGATCAAAGCTATTTAGTACATAATGAATTTCGTAAATACTTGTAACAATTTAGTTTATGTTTGCTATTTAAATACGGTGGAGTAGCGATGTACAAAGTCTAATAAATAATAATGGTTTTAATACTAAATAAACTAAAAAAATTCTTTAAAACTAAGTGTGAGTCACATCAAAACTGTAATTAATAGAGACTTCATAGAATATTACATAAATTTCTCATGTATTAAATTCGCATCCTTCGGTCTTCAACTCGAAAAATTCAAATCAAGCCACCTTAGATAAACATCTGTTCTTTAAGTTGGATGGTATTTATTAACATTATACACTATGATAGAATTTACAATCACGTACTAAAAACATATTAATTTAATTTGTAGTGAAAGGTTATTTAAAACAGTTAAAAATCTGTAAGCTTTGTGCGTACAGAATATAAGTATTTAAAAACCTTCTTTGAAGATTGTAACACAAACACACTTTTATTATAATTCAAATAAATTTATACTGCAAATCAACAGCATTCAATAAGTTTTTAATAACATATTATTTTCCATCTAAATTCTTCCAACATATAAACAGAGCCAGGAAAATCAATACACATTGGGTTTAATTTAAAAAAAGATGAAAAAAGGAGAGACTGCAGCCATTTATAAAAGTTTTGAGTTAACTCTATTTATAATAAAACGAAACTAGAGCAATGAACTTCGATCAAAGTTTTTTTCTAGTATTTTCCTAAACACGATATAAATTTTTATCTACTTAAGTAAAATTTTTGTATTAATAGAGTTGTGATATTTAAGTTTGAGTTTATAAAATTTTTTACTATTATTTAATAGAATTTTTCGGCCATTAGAAAGCTTATTTAAAATAATTTATAAAATATGTTAGCTTATCAGTTATTCACAGTACAACATATTCGATATTTTATAGAAGTACATTTTTATAGAAAAATCATGTTTGTCTTCAAAAACCGAAAATTTTATAATCTGTTACCATAACTTAAAAATTAATATGCATAATTTAAAGTTTGAAACCTTTAGTGTAAACTGCTTTTAAAACATTTTACATTTGAATATCTTCCACGACGCATGACAGAAGATTTGCCACATTATTTATTTAAATTTACAATTGCACATTTATTAAACTTTTGTACTACTGATTCACAGACATTTAAAAGTCATGATAATTTTTTAATACGTAACAGAAATTCTCCCTATCTACCAGGAATCGTACAAAGACGACTGAAACCCCGATGGAGTTGAGACATAATACATTAACACAACTCTAATAGTAGTTAAATATGTTTTTATAGAGCAATAAGCAACATCATGACCCAATGAGATTAGGTAATGGGTATGACATGTAAATAAGGCATAAAAAGTTTGCTTCCTTTGTGAGTTCAGTTTAATTCAAGTCAAAAGACAGTTATGATAAAGTGAGTGCTATTAGAAAGTGTTTGAATGGCTACATTGTAACAAGTACGTGAAAAAAGGTCTCCGTACTGTAAACCTTTGTAAACATTAATTGTAGGTAAGAAGCTATTATTAGTTGTAAATAATATGTTTTAATAAGTTAGTTTGAATTTTAAGTTTAGTAGCTAATTTAATTAAAGTATTTTAATTGTAATTGTTAGTAGTCTAAGAATAATAATTAATTGTAGCTTATAATTTTTTAAATAAATAATTTCATAAAATTAAAGGACGATTGTTTTTTAATTATTATACCCTGTTCTCAAAAGAACCTAGGCTTAGGTTGTAATAAAAATAATTAAGTCCATACATATTGCTATCAATTTGAAATAAAAACTATATTTTATTCACTATTTTTTAAAGACTGAATGAAAATTAGTACTGAACTAAGTAACAACAATCTGTTAAGACAAACAGCAATCAACACATTTCAATACATTACGTACATTTACATTATTTGAATCCATACAATATTTACTATTATTTATTAATTATTTTCAAAGACTGAGTGAATGAGGGACACCCGTTTAGACCGCCATCTTGCCCCCCACTGAAAATAATTTCGTATAAAATTTATTTTATTCTTCTCTAGTCGCCTAGCAACTGAAATAAATAACTTTTTATTAAAATAATTTTGTTAATGTGAAATAATTTTAAATAATTCTTAAATAATAATCAGCTGGAGATGTTTATCATTTTAATAAACTCAAAAAATAAACAATTCCAGATGTTCAGTAAATTTGGCACATTACAAATATCCCCACAATTCAATTTTGAAAACAAAAAGAAATTTTTATGATAATCTAAATTTTGAATTTGTTTGATAAATTTAATTCCAAAATGTTTTAAAAATTGTTACTAAGCGACCTTACAATACTATAAACCAAAGAAACTATAAACTATAAGCTACAAACAAACTATAAACAAACTATAAACAAACCATAAACAACTATAAACAAACTATAACCAAACTATAAACTATAAACATAACACAAATAACAACATAATGTACATTGATTTCTTTTCTTTACACATATTGTGGTTTGTATACCTATCAACACTTGGTTTCCAGTCACTATGTTATATTTATTTACAACGTTCATACCTTCATAGGTTAATTTGTTCATAAACTGTGAAATCACTTTTTTCTTGTTTATTAATTTTAAATATTTCTTGCTATTTTCTGTTGAATCAGATTGAATTCCTTTTTCCAATGAAAGATCCGTGATTACTTGACCATCTATTGTTTCTTGATTTCTTAATTCTTTCAAACCATCATCCAAATAATTTTTTGTTGATATAACCTCAAATATTTGTTTTTCTCTCACATTTTTATCATTATTCTTATTGTCATTACTATCTGTTATAATATTTGGTACTTCTTTTTGTATTGGTTTAGTATTTTTGTTAACTTCTTCTAGAATTTTTCTTACATTCTCTATTAATTTTATATTATCCTGTTTGATCCCTTCTCTTAATTCCTTTATGTTTTTCTCCCGCTTATCCAATTTACAATCCAAATTATTTATTTTTTCAACTAACTCTTTTCTATGTAGATTTATAGTATGTGCCTGTTTATCTATTTTATGGCTTAGTTCATTTTTATGTTCAATGTTTTGTTTCATAAGTTGCTGAAACATATTTGCAATCATAATGTTCTGACTATTATTATTATCCATATTATTATTATTATTATTATTATTATTATTATTATGCATATTTACTTCCCTATTTTCTAATCCAAGGTCGTGGACGTTTCCCCACAAGGGATGCCAATTTGTAATAAAAATAATTAAGTCCATACATATTGCTATCAATTTGAAATAAAAACTATATTTTATTCACTATTTTTTAAAGACTGAATGAAAATTAGTACTGAACTAAGTAACAACAATCTGTTAAGACAAACAGCAATCAACACATTTCAATACATTACGTACATTTACATTATTTGAATCCATACAATATTTACTATTATTTATTAATTATTTTCAAAGACTGAGTGAATGAGGGACACCCGTTTAGACCGCCATCTTGCCCCCCACTGAAAATAATTTCGTATAAAATTTATTTTATTCTTCTCTAGTCGCCTAGCAACTGAAATAAATAACTTTTTATTAAAATAATTTTGTTAATGTGAAATAATTTTAAATAATTCTTAAATAATAATCAGCTGGAGATGTTTATCATTTTAATAAACTCAAAAAATAAACAATTCCAGATGTTCAGTAAATTTGGCACATTACAAGGTGTTACATTAGAAATAATAGTATTTATTAATATTTACATTACTTTTAAAAATGCTATCAATTTTTTTAGGCTAATGAGTTTTGAAAATTAAAAGGAAACTTATTTAAAAACGTTTGCTTTATACATCTATTGTTGAAAACATTTGACCAATGTCTACCTTCATGAAGAATAATGGTTATTAGCCTATGAATCATAAATTCATATAATTCATTTAAAACAGCCTAATTTACTTTTCAAGGGCTTATTTCCTTACTATCAACTACAGTGCGTGTCGTTTTTTGAATAAACCAGTATAACAAGTAGCGTGTAACCATTAGAAAACTCTTTGAATGATAACTAGTAATTTTTCAAGCAGCTGGTTTAAAAAATTATTAACTTCTTATTAATATTGTTGTTTCGTTCTATAATGAGGTTATTTAATAAATGTAGTACACGATTTTTTTAAAACATAAATATGTTGATTTAAACTTTCAATATTATTCTACTAAAAATTATTTGACCCACCAGGTTGGTCTAGAGGTAAAGTCGTCGCCAAAATCAGCTGTTTAACAGCTGATTTTCGGAGAATAAGTTCCTGGTTCAAATCCTAGTAAAGGTGGTTACTTTTTTACGGATTTGAATAATAGACAGTGGTTACCGGTGTACTTTGATGGTTGGCGTTTAATTAACCATACTCTCTCAGGAATGGTCGGTCTGGGTCTGTAGAAGACTACACCTCATTTACACGTCATATACATCATCCTCATCTCATTGAGCCATGGGGTTGCTTATTGTTATGAATTGAACAGATTGCAACGTACACAAATTAGGAATAAAAAAAAATTATTTGTATAAATACGGTAAGTAAATTTATTTAAAAAAATATCCTGTGTGAAACACTCATATGACTTTTTCCTGTTCGGGCCAAGTACGTGATACCTAACATAAAGTTAGCTATCCAAGTTTCAACTGTGTACAGTAGATTCAATTTATAAAGACAGTATTGTTAAAATAGGAAATGTATGAAATGGTTAAAGAGGGTGTTTTTTGTTATTATTAAACTGCATCTTTGTCGCCAGAGGGATTGTTTTTCATATTTTTTTTAATTACCATATCAGCTGTTTAAAGTAGTAATCAATTAATTTATATCCCAAGAATTTGTAGGTACCATTGTAAAATATAGTTTAAATCGTCCTGAAAACTTTATAAATGTTAATAATGTAAAATACTTTATGGGAGATAAATAAACTTTTTATTACAATTTTTTTTGTAACATTGTGTTATGAATTACAGCAATAAAAATAAATTAAAAATTGTTATAAAAACAATTTAAAAATATGTAGATGGAAATTGTTAAAAAAAAATCCATAGCTTAATATCATTTAGGGGAAGAAGTTACCACCTTCATAATTTAAAAAACTGTATGCAATTACGTTCTTGAGATATTTTGTTTACACACAGACATACAGAAACGTACACAAATCAAACGGTAAAAATAATTTTTTGTAGTTCAGAGGCCTAAAAATTTGTATTTCTCGTGTTAACCTTGATTTAACCCACCGGGTTGGTCTAGAGGTAACGTCGTCGCAAAAATCAGCTGTTTAACAGCTGATTTTCGGAGACGAAGGTTCCTGGTTCAAATCCTAGTAAAGGTGGTTGCTTTTATACGGGTTTGAATACTGGACAGTGGTTACCGGTGTACTTTGATGGTTGGGGTTTAATTAACCATACTCTCTCAGGAATGGTTGGCCTGGGTCTGTACAAGACTAAACCTCATTTACACGTCATACACATCATCCTCATCTCATCCGGTCATGGGGTTGCTTATTGTTCTAAATTGAACAGATTGCAACGTACACAAATTAGGAATAATAAAATAAAAAACCTTGATTTCGAAATTCGGCATGTAAACAGTACTATTTTTTCCTTTATATTCATATAGGGCAAGAGAAAGTAAAAATATTAAAGCACAAAAATTGTTCACAAACAAAGTAGGTACAGGTAATCTGGAATGAAAAGTAAAGACAATTAACACCAAGTTGCTCAACGTACGGGCAAACATCTTTGAATCACAGCCAAAATTTTTGACAACAGATGAGTTTAAGTAATAGGTTACTTTTTACTTGTGCTCTGTTTTAAATTGGATACATTACGAACTAACACACCTACCGCACAAAGAAACAAGAGCCAAACAAGAGTGGCTAATGCATTTTATTTGTAACAGTTCAACAAATTTTTGTATAATATGGAGTATTAGACGTAGTTCTGAAATTAACATACAAACTACACATGAAAAAGAAATGCTGTGTAGCAACACAAATTTTATAAAAAATTAAATCAATTAAATTAATAATAATAGAATTAAAAATTATCATCTTTCTGTAATATAACTTAATGCAATACATAGTTTAGGAGTCTTTATCTTTATTGAGATGTCACAGCCATGCAATGGACTTCAGAAGAAGTTACCTCATCTCGAGATGGACCACATGAGATATGAAGCATCCGGGGAAATTTATGAATGCTAAACAATGTTTGATGAAATTAAAGTCGTTCCATTTTTGACATATTGGTTCTGTTACGTGTTACTATGTTTTACTATTTATTTTCTTGTTCACTCTGATTCATTCATTGGTACATATCGTCCCTAAATAATTTTGCTTTTGTTTTACATCACTTATTTACTTTTCTAAAATTTTCAAGTTTGTTATTGTATTACATTATATAAATTTTCATGTGTTACCAATTCTTGTTATAAATAATTTTTAAACACTTATTTCATTTTTGTCTATCTTACTATTTTATCTGAATTTAAAATTACTATAACCGTTTTACTATAATCCTTAGGTCTAATGATGTAATTCACCATAACGTTTGAATAAATTCTGTTCCAGACAAAATACGACAACGAAACTAAAATACCAAGACAGACTTGAATGTATAAAAACCCTTTGGCAATAAAAGTTTTAGATAATAGTGTCTAGGCTTACCATCACAGACGGAAACAGTTAAAATTTTTAGACTTACCGTACAATGAAAATTAAAAACCAACAGCGACAACTGTCCCCGATAAAATTGTTACATTTAAATGAGTCATAAATAATTTCTAAATACATATTTACTATAATAACCACATTGAAAATAAACGGGGCCAACAATTACAGTTGGTTTTTAAATTGGACTTACACCAATGGGCGGTTTCTCCATCAAGATTAATTTTAATTTAACTGCTTGTATTTAGTATTTTGTAGAAGTTAAAAATATTTCAATTTCCTTATGGTTGTTTTCTTCTCACTAAATTTGATAAAAATTTGATGTCACATAAATATAAATTATTGTATTATTTTACATGACAATAAAATTTTACTTATTTTATCATTTTTTAAACACAAGCCAAGGCAAGGCAAGGCATCATCACTCGATAAAAGAAATCGAAATTTTGTTGAATTTGATTTTAGGTGCATTATTGTTTGTGCAAAACAAAACCAAACTACAACTTACGAATTTATCACGTAAGACGTCGTGTAAAATGTTAAATATATTTTGAAAATTCATATATTAAAAAAATATTAATATATCACCACATAATTATGGATTTACATATCCATATTTCACTAGTGATGACATAATCTAAAATAAAAAAAAATTGTAATTTAATTTGTTCCATCTACAACAACGTGTGTTTGCGTTTTATTTGATGCAAAACCAATTTTAATAATAATTATGTGGGTGTAGTCGCGAATGTCTGAACAGATATGAGAATAATCTTGTGACGGTATTCTTACGACCTACTTGTCTCATTGGTCGATAGAATTACCTCGAAATCTAAAGAAGAATAAGTATAAATATAAACATTACATAGAAAAAATATGAAGTCATGTTTAGAATAAATAATAATAAATTTATATTTCGATTTTAAGGTGGGATTCTTGAATAAATCGACTGTTGAAAACTACGGATGTTACTTTATAAACAAAGGACAAACTTAAAATAATTGCTCTAGTGATTGCAGATCGCAGGTGTTAGTAATTTAAAAGATACAATTTAATAGTACATTAAATACAAAACAGTCATTATTTTAGTGTAATATTCTTAATTCACCTTGTGTTGATAATTCCCACCTACATAATTCTAAAATGAGTCATATTATTATGTAGTTAAATTTTATTTATTTATAAACATTTTACTATTCATGTATTTGTTTACAAATAAAAATATAAAAATAAATATTAGTATTATTGACTCCGCAATTCTTTTTTAAAAGCACACTTAGATACCGATACACCTAAAAATTCAAGTAACGGCTTCAATCTCATTTATGCATTCTTCATATTTAACAAATATAATTTATTTAAAAGTAAACCTAAATTTAAACTGCGAAGAACGTACTCATTTATTTCAATAATCATCAAGCTTTTTAAATGTTTCGTCCAAAAACCTGAACCATTACATATTTCTAAACTATTTCCATAAAAATTCTCTACTTCAAAAACTATTTCACAAACTTCCTTGTGAAGCTTTTCTTTAATTACCCATGTATTTCACATAATAACGGTATTTTAATTAATTTCTGTATTTTAAATTTCAAATAATGTATTTTAAATAAGTATAGGTATTTTTAATAAGGTATTTTAAATTTCTGTCTGACTGTCCAAAGAAAAATTTGTGAATATGCGTATATTTGTTTCAATTGAGATCTAATTATGTTATCCTATGTAAAATGAGCAGATTAAAAAAGCTATCGGACAATATCTAGTAATATTTAATCATTTTTAGAGTGTTTTATCAATAGCAAGATCATAAATAATTACTTTGGGTAAAGGAACGGTGGGTTTGAACTTTAATAATTTTCCAGATCGGGAATCAAACCTTCCGCTTTGTAGCATACCACTCTAACCACTGTGCCACAGAAGTGGTCACTTTTTAGGCAAGGTAAGAGTAGTTTTTAATAAAATTTATCCTATTTTCAAGACCCATAATAATGCAACAACAATGAAGCATCTTAGATGTTATGTCTTGTCTGTACTACTTCTGTACGGTGTAGAGTCCTTGACCTTGGATGAAGCCATCACCAGGAAACTAGAGGAATTTAAAATGTGACTGTACAGACGGTAGGATAGGAGGTTCTCATGAGAATTAAGAAAAATGTGGAAGTCATTTTTACCATCAACTGTAGAATCTCCAATATTTTGAACATATGCGGAATGACTCACGATATTCGTAACTACAAACCATTCCGCAGGGAAAAATATATGGAAAACGGGAATCTGTGAGAAAAAGGGTATCGTGGCTACGATATCTGAGGACTTGGTTTGGAAAAATCTCAAATGAATTATTTCTCAGTGAATTATTGCTATGATGGTTACCGACATTAGGAACGGGTAGGTAACTGAAGAAGAAGAACCCCACCTTAAAACTTAATGAAATTATGATATGTAACAATCCAGTTTCTTTTGTTGTTACGTGCATCGTCGAGATTCCATAAATGGAGTACAAAACAGGGGATATTAGATAAATATTAGCCCGAGACCAAAACTCTATACACGCTTCACTAACACTCCAACATCATCTCAATCTTACACACGAATGGTGTAAAACATGGAAAATAAAACTTAATACGACAAAATCCCTTCATGTAACTTTCACACTCTGTCATGGTGATTGCCCACCAGTATACATAGACAATGAACCTCTCACAAAGACAGATACGGTCAAGTATCTCGGTCTGACTTTTAATAAACGACTAACTTGGAGCACACATATCAAACGGAAACGTTTATTACTGAATTCCCGACTTAAACTTCTATATTCCCTACTTCACAAACGATCAAAATTACCAATGGCACAAAAATTACGCATATATTGTTCTCTTTTGAAACCTATGTGGACCTACGGATCCCAAATTTACGGTTTAACCAAACCCTCTAACTTGCAACGAATTCCAGCATTCCAGTCAAAAACATTACGCCTTATAGCAAAAGCACCTCTTTACGTTAGCAACAAAACCTTACATACAGATTTGAAAACACCACTTGTACAAAATTCCATTGAATACCTATACAAACGCTTTCACGACAAGTCACACGAACACGAGAACCCCCTGGTGCGCTCACTTTCCTCCGTCCATTTACCTGATAATCCCCCTAGACGCCTTAAAAGACGCTGGAGTAGAGACCTGCTAATTTGATATACAAATTTCATTCTTGGGGAGGCACCAATGGGGGCCCTACCCCTCTCATGCCTATCATGTCATACACATTATGATACTCATCACATTTGCTTGTTGTAATGTTTTACAGTTGTAAATAAAGAATTAAAGAGAAAAAAAAACAGGAGAAGGTTAGTTGTGTTACAGTTAGGTTTACGGATCTCTTAGGAATCTGTACGATCACGAAACCAACGCTTACAGTGTAAATTCCCAAAACTTAAATCGACGTACAGAATTATTTTAACAATCTTCATGTTTAGGAAGGTTGAAAAGACGTTAAAATATAAATAATCGAGATGATGATTGATATAATTGCCGATGAAGTAGGGTGCTATTCAGATCTGTTAATTAAGAATTGAGCAGCTCTGTTGAGCAGTAACTATTAAGCCACTTTGCTTCTGATTTTGTAATTGTTGTTTGAGCTACCAGTTCTTTCAGTGTTTAGTAGTAATAAATTCAGAAACACAAGTACAAAGAATATTCTGTTATACTATTACATGCTTACATACAGTAAAATACATAATAAATTATATATTTAAAGTTCTACGTATTAATAAAATTTTCTTATGTTGAAATGAGTACATCTATTTTTAAACTACATTCAAAAGATTGGTCATGGTTAATGTACGTATATTTTTAACAGAAAGAAATAAATCTTTTTGTCTCTAAATTTATCAACAATCACTGAAATATTTTCATTTTTACAGAGAGACAAAACATTATTATAAAATTGCACAATTAGGTACATTTACCTAATACACCGATTTTTTTTTTGATTTTTTCCCTACATTTAAATAAACAAATAAATTTAAATAAATTGATACTTACATTTTATTTATAATATTTAAATGTAGGGGATTTTTCCCTTTCTCTATTTATTTTGTGTGTTTACATTACATGATTAATTACACGTCCCTGACGTCAACCAACATTTCTACAATTTGTAGGTCTATCATAGGTTCAGAAACAGACAATAATGCGATAATAATTGCTTAGTACTTAATAAAAATTTTCCCAATTTAATAAAAACGACTAAAACCCTGAAGGAGTTTATGGTTCATTAACACGATAGGTTCTAACTAACATTTTCATAATATTTGGTAGGACAATTTAAAAATTTAAGTCTGCAATTCAGGTAGAATATAACATACAGTAAAAATAACTGCTGCAATTATTTATTACACAATCAAACCTCAATAATTCAGAATACCTCCTAAATCGAACAAATACTCCCTTGAGAAGTCCACGAAGGACTTCGAGGTCCTTCGAGATTTTGAAGAAGATGGCAGTACTCGAGATGTACGGGTTCAAAAATCTCGTGTTTGTGTACATGTGTAGGATTATTTGTGAGTTTGGAATAGGCTTGTCTTTGTGCAACAGGCTTCGGAACAGACCTAATCTTTGATAGTAAGAAGAAGAAGAAGAAGAAGAAAAGTCCTCGTTAATTCAAATTAAATTATATCCTTTATTCGAAGTATTTCTTGGTCATTTTTATTGTAATTATAAAAACATTTTTGAGTCATTATAAATAAAGAATTTGCATAGTATGCATGATTTCTAACGAAATTTACGTGAAAATCAATAAGAGTTCGAGGTATAGCAAACTTTAATGCTAAGAATGTGAGTTCTGAATACTGTCCTGTACTGTAATATTACAATGTAGTCTATATTTTTTCAATAAATTTAAACGTATGTTATCTTTTTACTGCTTTGTTGAATTATTTTCTATAGAAATTGTTTAAAAATTTACTGTGTATTCATGTAAATTATGTAATTTTCTATGTCGATAAAATGTCTAAAATTTCCGGTAATTTGTTTTTAATTTTCTGTACTCTATTACTTTAGTACGTAAGAGTATGTATGCACTGTTTTTAGCATTTCCGACTTAATTTTATACTTACTGTTTTTATGTCGTCATTTTTAAAATTTGTCATATATTTTTTATATTATTATATGCTTACGTATTTTTACTAATACAGCATGAAATGCAAACAAATTTACGCAGTTATTAATCACAGTACTGTGCAAAAAGTATTTGTAGTACAGTCCAACTTCGATTATCCGGGCCTCGGTTATCCGGGATTCGGATTAACCGGAGACCCGGGATTATCATCCCGGGGACGTGACAATGGGAACACCTGCATCGGCGCCGAAACAAAACTAACTTAGCGGTCGCGACAGGGAAAAAATCTTTTGTCTTTTGATGAAACATAATTGTAGGCGTGGCCGCAACTTTTGTATACCTGATTTTCTTGAAGGGTCATTTGTTTGTATGTACAATGTATTTTGGAAAAACCCAAAATATAGTGCAATCAGTACATTAGTTAAAAAAAAGAAAAATCCGTTTAAGATAGGAGTTAATCTATGGGACGAAAGGGTTTTTTTAATTCACTTTCACATAGGCATCTTACTGATGAGTCCACCTGTTGTTTAGGTCATCAGCCAAAAGGCTGGTTTGAACCTTTAGAGGTTTTACTAAGTAAATTGAGGAGTGAGGTGGTTTACCATTGCCTTTCTCACTGAGTGAAAAAATACACTTATCAGCATGCCGGGCCCTCTGAAAAGCATATATTTTCCACTCTGCAAATGACACTTTCACTTCATTCACCACAGGGTCTGGCTGTATAATGAAATCCATTACTTTCAGAGAGGAGATAACTCTGATTAGTGTCTTTTACACCTCTACCTCTTCTGTTCTTAAATGATTCAGTCATTTAATTGGCTGACCATGTGATAAGAAACAGAACTATTTATTTTAGCCCTGCAACTAACAGATTGAGTGCAAATAATTTGACACTCCACCTGTCTGTTATGGGCAGGAGTCCACCTATGCACCTATATAATATACATACATACATACTTATATATATATGGGCATTCATAAGAACAAATGTACTATGTATATGTACTGTGTATTCGGATTAACCGGGATTTTGATTTTCCGGGGTAAGTGTTACCGGAAATCAGCCCTGATAATCGAGGTTGTACTGTCATTGTTTATCAATCAAGTCGGTAGTTGATTAATATTTTTAATCTTCGTAATGTTTAGTTTTATGGAATAATTATGAATGTTTATTAAAATGTGATGTTTTTAATTAATTACATTTTTAAGTTTCATTATATTACCTCTGTAATTCAGAACTTCTTAAACCGAAAAGAAATATTGGTTTCTTTAGATTTGAATTATAGAAGTTCGACTGTAATACAATTTATGTTTTAAATAAGCTGAAGTTATAAGGAATTTACCAAAAATTATGAAAAAAATAACCTAATTATTTTATGAAATCAAAATTTAATTTAAAAATAAAATTTTGCAAAATTGGAATGTTCTGGAAGACTGTCATTTGGAAGTATTTTCCTCTAAGCAACTAACAAATACTTTTTTAATACTTGTTTTTATACATTCCAGTAATTTTTGGTAGTTATCTACGTTTTTGGAATTGTACTATCAGTTCAAAGACAAGTTTTAACAGACTACCATAACAATCCCTTCGTACATGACATAAATTTTCCCGATTTACCAGGAGTCGTACAATGACAACTAAGATACCAATGGAATAGAGATATATTAAACAACACTACACTTACAATAACAATGTAATTTGAAAGTACAATTTAAAAAAATTGCTCTGAAAAACTGTCACTGGGCGCTGTTCTCCTGTAAGGGGAACAAATGTAACGTCATATTTAACATTAATACACATTCTGATATTTTTTCTCATTGTTTTTGAACAGTTCCAAAGTTAAAATAAATAAGTGAAAAAAATCAAATAGCATTTTTTCTAAAACAATTTCTAGTTACAACATTTACTTTCACCGGTTTTGAATTGTTTTACCGACAATTCATTGACTTTGAAAATTAAACATTATAAATATAATTTTTTAAACAAATTTTGTGGTATGTTTTTTATAAATAAAATAATTAACCTGTTTTAAAAATCACTCACTAAAAAATTTAAATAAAATTTGTAGCTACTGTAACATAAAATCATTAAAAATCCTAAAATAAATGCTAATCGTAATCTAATGGCTACATAAAATACATGATTACATAAGTACAAGCATAGTTAATGTTCGTTATGAAAATACGAGTAATAAAAAATATTTTAGTTGTTACAAATATTAAGTTAAAATAGATTTATGCTGTGTATTTAGAATACCTTTCGTTTTGGCAACTTTATCCAATAGAGCACAGTGAACACCGGCAGCCGTACGGAGAGGGATCTCAATGTTAACTGACGCGCAATTGAGAACTTCCACACGCACGAGCGCGCGCACCGCCTCCTACATCACAACATTAAGTTGCCAACTATAACTACAACTATGAATAATACGTACCATACTAGATCCAATTTAAGTCCACTTGCAATTAATGCCCATTATTACTGTAAAGTTGATTTTCAACTATCATTACATTGTTGTTCAGTTCTCTAATATCAGTAGTTCACTGGCCTGAATTATAAATATATTTCTGACTTCAATTAATTATATTGTATTTATTTAATTGTTTGTTTGTTTTGAGTTTCATTTTTACTTTCTCTTGCCTATATGAATATATAGGAAGGAAAGTATTGTTTTTATGTCGATTTTTCGAAATCGAGTTTTCACCGAATCTACACGTTTTCAGACCCCCTGAACGCTGAATCGCCAAAAAACATGTTTTTAGCGATTGGTCTGTGTGTGTGTCTGTGTCTGTGTGTGTGTGTGTGTGTGTGTGTGTGTGTGTACAAAATATCTCAAGAACGGAACATCGTACAAACTTGAAACTTTAGTTAGTAACTTTAAACTTAAGTTACATACCGCTACCGGACCCGACACGAAAATTTTCATGAAAATCGGTCAACCGGAAGTAGTAGTTTATTCGTGTTATTTTTCACTTTTTTTGCGATTTTCTCAAAACCTGGTCCTACGATTTTTTTAAAAATCGCCTCATTTACTTAATTTTTTATGCTCTACAAGATAGGGTACGCGCTATGTTTCTTGAAATTCTTGGTGAGGCTGTTTTCACGTAAAGAAATTGTTTTTATAAGATTACGGCTTTAATATGCATTTTACCGCAAAAATTTATATAATAAAAATTGTAGAGAATTTAAAATCCTTCAACTTTAATTCAAACATTGTTTTGTATAATGCTTAGTTTAGCGACTTTTTTAAGATTTCGGCCTTAGTATGCATTTTACGACAAAAATGTATGTATATAATCAAATTTATAGGTAATTAAAAGATTGACAACATTTATTTAAAGAATTTTTCTTTACAAAGCTTAGTTTAGCGTGAACGAGTGATTTTCCGATTTTTTAAGCAAAACTGAGGTCGACTTTCATTTTACGTCTTTCACTCATGATTAAAATGAGGTTATGTTTTTTAAGGATAGATTTTTGTTTATTTCTAATGTTTTATATTACTAATGTTAGGTTATATTGTTCATTATTTGCATTGGCAAGAGAAAGTTGTGTGAGTGTTTCACGCCAGATTTTTTAAGAAATTAAAAGTAACAAAAAATTCTTAAAAACCATATTTTTGATATTAGTTGTACATTAGTTTTTAACACCAAAATCAAGGAGAGATAGAGACGAAAATGTAATTATCTATGAAACTAAACAAAATTAAATCATTTAAGTGAAGACAGTGATTGTTAGAGAACGGTGAGAGGATATCAAATTTGAAGTTCAATTTTGGCCATCAATTACATTTCAAGTTATAGATAGAGCGTGCTTGACTGACGTATATAAGACAGATAACAGACGCAGGACAATCACAAAGGGTTGGTGGCAGGGAGAAAATAATATACACCCACGCAAACTCATTCACGTAAGGAGATCTTTGCGTTTCTCATGACCGTAACGTATTTACAATAGAGCTATTTATAAAGTTCTATTTATTAAGATTCTTGAGTCTAATGTAGGATTTTCTATAGGTAAATTTCTTTAAAATATCAAATTATTATACACTAATTGTTAAGGGCTATTAGCGGGAATTTATGCGTTAAAATATTTTTCACAACCTAGGCCAGATTCATACTCTGGCCCACCTACCTGCTTTGGAGTAGGTAGAATAATGTATTGATTCAATTATCTAGAAGGCTGTAGAGAAACTTCATTCAACGTTTAATATTTTCGTATAAACCTATTTGTAGGCCATGTAAAGTAACTTTGGACATTTCAGAAACTCTATTTGCAGTTCACGTTCTCTGTATACTATCACTGTAGGTTTTTATCTCTTAATTCTGTTCACCCGGTGTTCTACTTTTGCTCTTTGCAGAAACCCTTAAAGGTACTATTTAGTTATCTGATTTTGGTTTTGTTGTTCCAATACTGTCAATATCATGTAACTAAATCTATAATTTAACCTATATATCCGACACCCTGTGTCTATAATACAGTATCTGAAAAGAGTTTTTTTTTAAATTGATCGTCGATTCTATAAAGGTGTCCGTCGAATTTAAGTTCTTCTTTTCATTAACTGTTAGTTGATTCTAATGCCGTTTATTGGTTTGCAAGATCTATTTTTCATTCTCGTTGCAGCATTCGTAGGACTTTGACTCCTTCGTAAATTGTTGGTACAAGCTCCTCACAATTCTACGGCCTGTGTGCGCTGCATGAAGTCACAGTAGATTTCCACCTGTGAGGATGGGGTATTTGTAACCATATGGGGTAGTTTTATTTAAGATATTCTATTTCAACATTTATGCTAATTAAAATAAAGATTGTGAGACAGTTTACTCCATCCGATTGAAGATCTACGGTTGTAAGGTCTCCTCTTCAGTTCAGAAGAGCAGATGTTCCACCTATCCATGGCCAGTTCGTGAAGAACGCAAGTCGAACTTTGATGAAACGTTACTGCCCATCTCTAGCAGAAGCTTTTACCAGTTTTGGTCTCTCCAAACTCATTTTCGGTGTAAGAGAATAAGCCCTGTTGAATTTAGTTCTTTCATCTATACGTTAACTTGTTGAATAAAATACTTCTGAATGTTTTAGAAGGAAATTTCTGCTAAAGGGAGTGTTTGATGCGGTAATTAAATTGTGGTATAATTCCTACATCTGCTTGAATTCGTTAGGGTGGTGAGATCGAATATCACCAGGAAACAAAAGGCGCAATGTAGCTTCGACGCGTACATTAAGCGTAAAGCGTGGCTCGTTAATGAATAGGAAGGTTGGGCGGTTAAAGGTAACACAAATAGGTAAATGGCACTGCAATTAATAACGATTTCAACGGTACTTACTCGATTTTGAGTGCGTAGACTTTCCAGGATGCTTCGTTCGTTGATGTCGCTGTAGTACACTAAATGTTTGGCTTGATCTGTACAGATTTCACCCAATAAACACTGACAAATTAATAACACATACAAAGCACTGATGAAACTCGAGTAATTGCAGTGTGGGAAGGTGGTTTGCAAGTTCGTAACGCGGAATAACGCAAGTTCACAAAGTCCGGTAATTAATCGAACAAATAATAACATGAATAGATCGTTAATTGATTAAATGCACATTTAGCAATACATAATCCGTTAATCGGGGCCGTAACTGCGATTATTGACGGCGACATAAAATCGAAGGGCACACAACGTTAAATGAAGTGACGCCAACCCACGCAAGAGGTAGCGTCCGTTGAGAGATTAGTGCCACACGTCCGATGCGGTTGAGCGAGATAACTACAGTGAAAAGATTTGGGGAAGAAGGAAGCATGGCGGTAGGACCAGAAATTAGGGGAATTTGCTATTGGCTGGGCGCGAGCCACGTGACGAAAGATCGCACATGCGTAGAGCTAATTGAAGAATTAATCGATGTAAGATCAATATGAGATTTTATGCAAGCGGGAAATCGTTATTCTAGAAGGTTCGACGGCGCGGGGCGTTCGAATCTATTGTAATACTGAACAGGGAGATTTTTATGTTTTTTTAAGAAATGTAGTTAAACGAAAACTTGCAGCATAATAATAAGGTATTGTATTTATTACTTTGCTGCGTTCTGGGGTAACGCTCTCCTTTTAGCGGTATCTTGTTTTCCTCCAATTGTCCGGTAGATCGTGTTTGCTTCCTTTCTTTGTCGTCTTGTACAATATTAAAATTTTTAGTTGGTGTCCTTGTTCTCGTAATTGTAATGATTAATTCTGTTGTATTTTTACCATGATTGGTTTTCTTCCTTTACTAAGTCTAGGTTTTAATTTGCTTAAGCAGGTCACGCGAGCTTTACATGTAGGGTACCTTATTTTGATTTTTCTTTTCCCACTCTATGGTGCGTAATCTTTTTTAAAAATTCTGGTTCATAAATTTTTCTCTTGTTGAGCTTAGCTTATGTGTTTTTCTTTTTTCTAAATCTTTACAGTTTCCACTAACTGGAACCGTTTAAACCAAATCTTTTTCTAGTCACATTCTGAAAATATCAAGCTGCCCAATCATTGACTGGCAATTCAATAATATTTTTAAAACTTTTGTAAATTTAGTTAAATTAATTTTTTTTATTCTATTAGTAAATTTTTTTAAAATTTTCTGGTTTTATTTGTAACGGTCAATTTTAAACCACGTAGAGTGATTTTAGACGTTTCTGGAAGTTCTTTTTGCAGCCCACATTCTCAGCATTCGTTCACTGTACGCATTCCTCATTCTTCTGTCCATTCGGTTGTCTGTTTTTGCTCTTAACCCTTTATAGGTCTGTGGTAGGTATACCTACCACTGGCAATTAGGTCGTTTTTTTAAGAATAAGCTATGCAGTTGAACCCAATTGGCATTTTATGTTTTTATAGATGTTCTACGGTAAGTGAGCTATCCAGATATTGAAATTAGCGCTTTGTGAGTTACACGAATGTGGTAAGAATTAATACGAGCATATTTTGTTGTTACTTTTGTACAGTGCTTAGAAAATTCCAGTTTTTTACCGAAAAACAAGCATTCATGCGAATGTAAAATTAAGATAAGTTATTCGACACATTTTTTTGTTATATAGGGCTAAAAGTTGTTTCAATAAGCATTCTTACCACTAAATATTATGTGATTCCCATTTCAATAAACATTCCTTGGTAAGTATACTTACCAGGGCTTGACATAAAAAAAAGAAATATCTTACTGTTCTGGCACTAGAAGTACATTATTCAAGACTCTATAAAACAAAATTTAACATATAGCAACATGTATATTTTCCCCCGTAATACTGCCCTATAAAGGGTTAATAGAAGCCCTTAAAGTCCGTAATTAGTTGTTTGAATTTGGTTCGGTTCAATAGGTTTTCTCGGTTTATTCCGGTTTTATAATTATCCTTTCTGACTTTTTTAAACCATTAATCCATTTTCTAATTCGTAATTAGCTATTTTGGGATTGCTGGTTTTCAGCAGGGTCTGATTATTTGGTTTAATCCAAATGTCATTCTTAATCTAGACGTATAGCATTGTATTAAAAAAATAGATTGTGTAACTACTGGAAAAATTATCGTAGAATACGCAAATGTTCTAATTTTACCACTGGTACAATAAGGAGTCATTTTTTTCAATTCCCAACAGAAGGTCCAAAAGTAACGTTAATAGCTAAGTCATTCTGTAAGTTTCAAATAATTTTGTAATTTTATGTAAAACATTGTATTACCGCTTCATTTTATATTTTTGGTCAGATAAATAGAAGATAGCTTTGCTTTGATTCATCAATGTTACTTATGCATATTATGTATTATTTTCTTTCATTTAGGAAAATAAAAAATACCACAACTGGCTTTTCCTGAAAATAAACTTTAAAATTATTGGTTTTAGATTTGTGATCACTTCTCAAAACGTGGTCACAAATCTAAAAGCAATAATTGTAAAATCTATTTTCAATGAAAGCCAGTTGTAGTTTAGAATTAATCCCTGTAAATAAATTACGAACAACCTATTAGATCTTTTGTTAAACCTTATTTATTCCATCAGATAATCCTCAGTCAATACACGATAAATTGAATTTGGGCTACACATTTTTTGGTTACCCAACCTTTAAGTTTGACCAACAAAAGAAAATACAGTTTCTTTGTCAAACCTATTTCAATAGAATGCACGCCTGAACTGTACCTTTTATTCATAGCAAAAATAAATGTACCATTCTTTACAGAATTGTACGTGAATTATGACAATAGAAAAATTATATTAATTTTTATTGTTTATAATATTTCAATTGTACTATAAAATTTTGTCGTAAAATGCATATACTAAGGCTGAAATCTTGGAAAAACAATTTTTTACCGATTTGAATGAGAAAATGAAAAAAAAACTAATTTACGCTAAAATAAGCGCTTTAGAAAATTACATTCATACTTAGCTTATTCGGATCGGTAAAAACAAAAACATTTTTCTAAGATTTCAGCCTTAGTATGCATTTTACGGCCAAATTTTATATAACTAAAATTATAGACGATTGGAAATTCTATCAATTTTATTTAAAGCATTTTGTTTCTACAAAACTTAGGTTAGCGTCAATTATTAGTGTAATTCGAAGTTGAACAAAGATTAATTTTCATTTAGCTACATTCATTCGTGATTAAAACTAAGTTTATTTAAGTAATTAGGTTTATTTTTTCTTTAAAATTTTGCTGGTTGTATTTTTACAGTTGCAAAATAAAATAAATTATGAAAATGATGTTTTCAATTTATTTACAACTTTGATTACATACTTTTTTGCTCTAAAATGCATATGAAGTCGAAATCTTAAAGAAAAAATTTTTTAGTATGAGAGCACAATAAATTTTTTAAATGAGGTTATTTTTAAATAAAACTGAAGTTACCGTTTTTGAGAAAGTGGGAAATAAGAAACATTTCGCGAATGACTTTCAGTAGACCGATTTTAATGAAAGTGTTTGTGTCAGGTCCCACAATGGTACCCAACGTAAGTTCAAAGTTTTAATTTTGTACGATATTCCGTTCTTGAGATATTTTGTCCACACACGTGGGCACTAACACCATTCAGTAAAACCATTTTATTTTTGTTCAGGGGCCTTAAATAAATTTATATTGTATTTATTTTAATAAATTTTACTAACTTATTAAATTTATTTTATTATGTGTTTCAGGTGACAACACGATTTCGAAAAATCGACGTGAAAACAATATTTCCCCCTTCTGGCTTAAATATTTTTATACAGGGCAAGAGAACGTAAAACTGATAAAACGTTAAGACAGAACTATGTGCGTAAAGTAGAAGAAATGGTTTGGTATAGTACATCAAAAAGAAAATTAAGAATTATAAAGAAAAATGTGGATGAATTGAAGAAAAACTTGAAAAGAACGTCTTGTTATTACGGTGAAGAAAATTAAGTAAAGAAATTGGAAAGCGAGGAGAAAATTATAAGACAAACTTCAATAGGATCGTTGGATGGAAAAACCGCAGAAACGGTACTTACAGGCCTACTTACTTCTTATTGTCTAAATAAAAAATTAAAATGAAGACCAGACATATACATAGGAATTTCTTCTCATTCCTTTTCCAACAAACTTGAAATATTATTTACCATAAAAATACAAGTGTTTTTTTTAAACCAAGAAATTAATTTCGCCCAAGTTGAAAATATGAGATAACTTTTTGAAAAGTTTGCATCATTATATTAACAACAGCCTTTCCCGACTTTTTCCAGTTTTTAACTTATACTCATTATTCTACTTTTTCCTGATAGCTTATTTCTAATTTATTATGTTCTACTTATATAGAGTCATAATGGCCATATATCTAGTGCAGAAAAGTTTAAGAAATAATTGTAGGTGTTGTACGTACACAAAATAACTAGCCTAAATGATGTTTAAAAAAATTTATTTAATTTATATTTATACTATTCCTCGACAATAAACCGATAACACAACGACAAAAAGTTAAATACCTTGGACTTCACCTTGACAAGAGACTCACCTGGGCGACTCATATAAAAACCAAAAGACTGACTTTGTACTCCAAATTGAAAGAACTATTTCGACTACTTGGACGCCGCTCTTCACTGACTCTAAAATCTAAACTATTACTATACAAAGTTTATCTCAAACCAATATGGACCTATGGACTACAAATTTATGGCACAGCTAAACCGAGCAATCTACAAAAATTACAAGCCTTTCAGTCAAAATGCCTACGTTTAATCACCTGCGCACCTTTTTATGTCAACAACAAAATTCTACATGACGACCTTAATATTCCGTTCATAAGTGAAGTAGTTAAGTCCAGCTACAGTGTTTTTCACAGAAAATTGCATGATCACCCCAACGAATTAATCACCAAGCTATCGGATGCATCACTACCAGGAAATCCGCAGCGCAGGTTGAAACGTCAATGGGCCAGAGATCTTCTATAAAGTGATTTATTTTATTTTTCTTTCTCATTTTTTTCTTATGTTGTTATTTATCATTCATGTATCATGAACTTTATTTCATAGAACATATACCAATGGGTATCACTGTTCTTTTTCATTTATTTATTTTTTTTTATTTTTTTTCCTTGTCATCCTTTGTTTACTGTCATCTAATTTGCTCGTTGTATCTTCGTATATAGTTGCAAATAAAGTTATTAAAGTTAAAAAAAAAAAAACAAAAAAAAATTTATATTTGTATATATATGACACTCAACTTTACACTTCTAAATCTATCCGTTATCTAGGTGTATATCTAGATAAGAGGCTCACGTGGAATAAAACGAGAAAGGCACTCCAGGACAGGTTCAAACAATTGTATAGATTTCTTTCACGCAAATCCAAGTTACCAACTACATCCAAATTAACCATTTACTACTCCTACCTTCGACCAATATGGAGCTATGCCAGTCAGCTTTACTGTTGTGCAAAACCATCGGTATTAGCAAAAATTCAGCGTTTCAAATCAAGGCTTTTAAGGAGGATAGTCAACGCCCCTTATTATGTAACCAATAAAACGCTACACTTAGACCTAAAGGTACCCTACACAAATGACGTTTTCTTAAAACTTTATACAAAATTTAGGAAGAAACTCGTGAACCACCGTAACCCATTGATCTCAAATCTGGCGACGCAGACTCTCCAAAACAATCCAATAAGACGTCTAAAACGTCGATGGAGCCGGGACCTCATCAATTAACGTAGTACTGTAATTGACTATCCATTACAGTATTCTAAATGCTGCACTTAATGCTACACTTATATAAATACATATATATATACATATATATATATATATATATATCATATATATAATTTTAAGTTAATTAATAGCGTGATATATATCTTGATCTTTGAATTCGGTAATAAATACATGTTATAAGTTTAAGAAAATAATTTGTTGTATATTAGTAACCAGATCCCTAAAGAACCTGGAAGACACATTACAATTTATAGGCAATATTTGCAATACGACTATATTAAAAATCTCCAATTCCGGTACAATGTACGAGTAAATACCGAAAGAATAATGTACTTCATAAATTTTTTGAAACTTTTTTATGCATGTACCAAAAGAATAATGTATTACATTAATACATTATTGAATGAAATGTATTGAATACATTATTTTTTTCGTACATACATAAAACAGCTAATTAAAATATAAATAGAATATAAAATAATTTTTAAACAACGCTTTAACCTAGAAATATTCGTACGACACTCATATTTTAATTTTTTTTGCATAATTCGAGATGTTATCCGGAAAAACTCATTTATATGTAAAACAATATAAAACGCTTCCAATGACTAATTTGGTGATGAAAAGCTATTGAAAATACAGGCTGTTTAATTAATGACGCAATATCAATAATTTTTTTTTTGTTTCGTGTTCCAAAAACAAGAGATATCCCAACTTTTATTTGTTATTCCAATATCTGTCAGTTGAAGTGGGCTACGATAATTATTAAATTTTATTGAAATGCTCTTTAGTCAAAATTAATTAAATAAAGTACATGTAATAAAAATGGTTCCACTTCAATTCCATACAAGGATTGTGATGTCGAATTAAATGTAAATATTTAAACAAAATTTTAAAAAAGATTTAGTTTTAGCATTTAAATAACTCTAGTTTATTTTTTTACTGAATTATTTCAAAAATTCTCATGAGAATACGATGTTTGAACATAATAATACAAATTACTGAATAGGCCTAATTGGTGGCTTTTAGGCATTTATAAATAACTTAAACCCCTTCGCTACCCTTCAGGGCAAACTAAAGCATTTAATTTTTCACACAACCTTACAAATTAAACCCAAAACATAACATTTAAAATAAAACCAATAAATACACATTTTACAACTAAAGTATATACTACGTAAACAGTATTGTAGAAAATGAAAATATACTTACCTACAACTTTTGATGAAAGCATTTTTTCTAAAGTGCTTAGTTTAGCGTCAATTATTGATTTCCCGTATTTTCAAATCTCACAGATTTTTATTTTTATTTAGCGTTATTCACTCATGATAAAATTAGGGTATGTTTTTCATTTTACATTGTTTATTCATTATAAAAAAAAGGTTATGTTTTTAAATTTTTACATTTTACGAAAAAGTCGTGTGAATATTTACACATGATATTCTTTTTGTCATCATCTTGTAGCTGTAGAGGCCTTGGTGGGCCTTGGCTTCTCCATAACCTTCTCGCATTGTCACTAGTGCCGTCCATTCAGCCATACCCCTCATAATGCCAACTCTTATTTCTTTAGGCTTTTGGTTACTTAAATACTAACTCCTACACTTGACAGGGCTACGTTTTGCATTTGTAACAGTTCATTTTTACAGTGAAGGGTTGTTAATACCAGGTAAAAATCTCATACTGGAAGGCCCGAAAAATATATCATGGTTATCATTCCTTACCCGAATATCTTCGTTTTAAGGCGCCAAAAACCCATATTTTACTCACTTCCACTTAGCTACATAATGACAACCCACATGCCACCATGCCTAGCCCAGTGGTCTATTAAACAAGAAGTAATGGAAGAAGATTTTTCTGGCAAGAACAGACCAACTGCACACGCAGAAGAATATATCTAATTCTCTCTTTTATTTAATCAATTCGCTGATATTTTTGGTTTGAATATTAACAACGTCGTATACTATAAGTTTATAGTTGGCTGTAAACTAAAATTAACTGACATAGCTGACTAATTTCTTTTGGCGACTTCTTGGAAATCGACTAGGCTTCTTTTTCTTCTTCAGGTGCCTACCCGTTCCTAATCTTGGCTACCATCGTAGCAATTTTAACTTTGTTCGTTGTACTGCGAAATAGCTTTTCTGAGCTCTTGCCATACCGAGTTCTTAGATTTTGAAGTCACGACACCCTTCTTCTACAAGCTCCTCACCTTCCATATATTTTTCCCTGGAGAATGGCTTGTAATAACGAATACCGGAAGTCATTCCGAAAGATATGTCCAAAATATTGGAGCTTCCTACACTTGATGGTGGAAATGACTTCCACGTCTTTCTCTGTTCTCCGAAAAACCTCTATAGTTGGCTCCTAAGCAGACTATGGGACCCTTAACAGTTAAAAATCATTCAACATCGACTGAACTAGCGCGGTGTAATCCTAATTGTTTCCTCTGATGACTAACAGTAATCAAAAGAACGGTTTCACTACATCGTAAACTTCTGAAAAGATTTGCTGTGAAATATATTATTTAAAAATAATATTTCTTTTAACTTGAACATTTTTGTAACATGAATGGTTTCATCGTAAAGTATTATTCAAATATCTAAAACTAAAGAAAAATTATGTACGGTAAAAACTCCAGAATGATTTCAACCTTAATTTAATATTATTCAAGAATGTAAATAATTAGACGGTAACGAAATAAGATAAATTTACAGTAATCCTTTCTGTATGATGTTGCGAGAAGTAACATGACAGCTTCTCAGGCGTTTAATTTT
Organism: Catonia carolina; assembly: GCA_035578175.1. Lineage (NCBI taxonomy): Eukaryota > Metazoa > Arthropoda > Insecta > Hemiptera > Achilidae > Catonia > Catonia carolina. Next base: position 78,846,471 of record JAQMRL010000003.1, read on the forward strand.
AATAAATTTCTGTAGAGTGTTTCATCATCAAAATGTTGTTATCGTACTATAGTTTTACTGCACCAGGTGCTGAAATTTGTCGAATACTTTTTAATTTTATTTTTAAATTTGTACATTAGGTATTATGAGAAAATTGTTTATTTTATTACGTTTTATTTAGCTAGAGGTCAATAAATCCAATAAAACTTATACAAAATATTTACCTAACAATACTTTGTATTCTTCAGAAGTTATAGTTTATTTCTAGGTAAAGAACTACCTTCCGTAAACACATATAAAGCGAACTTGTAACCGGAATTTAAAAAGTAAACCAATTTTTCTAACCTAACATATTCGACAATTTCATCTCCGTGAAATGGTGTATTTTTATTGTACGACTGTTAATGTTTCTGTTATAGATTTTTAATGTTAACGCAACTTCACCAAGAAATGACTCATAAAATGTAGGTGGAAAATTTAGTATTTACCATACATTTTGTTTGAAGGGTTAATAACGAACCAAAGGGTTGAATAGCTCTTGGGTTACCACCGCTGCGAGTCGGCTTTCAGTTTGATAGCTGATGTACGGAGACAAAAGTTCCGTGGTTCAAATCCGAGTAAAGTTTATTTTTCCAAAAAGTTTACATTAATAAAAAAATAATCTGCATTGCTGATGTGAATTTAAACAAACAATATAAAAAAAAATAATTTGAAATTATCCACGCCTGTAACTTCATTTTTGTATGTAACTAAGCCCTCTAGGTATATGAAATTATTTAGTTAATAGGCCTGTCTTAATTTTTATTGGGTTCTTCTTTAGTTTTAGGAAAATAAATGTTAAAAAATTATAATGTTATCGTCATTTATTCTTGTCCCAATCAAGAATTAGGCTTCCACCTGTTCCAACTCACAACAGCGACAAAATAATACATTTTTGCCATCTTTTGCGGGCTTCCCAACATCTCTCCTCTCCAAAGGTCTGTATTACAAAACACTGAGGTGGATCCTTTCCTCAGACATTCTCTCTACGTGCTCCCTCCATCGATTACGATACTCTGCAATCTTCCCATGCAGGTTGTAAACATCCAGTTCCGTTCTTATGTCCTCATTTCTTAGTTGGTCTCTACGACTGCAACCCTTTGTTCTTCGCATGAATCGCATCTCTGCCACCTGTACTCGACTCTCCTGTGGTCTGGTACTAATTCACGACTTACTTCTATAGAGTAGGACTGGGGCACTCATCATCTTGTAAAACTTTATCTGGGTTTCTTATCTTGTTTTCCTGCCTAGGGTTCTGCTAATATTGGCGTACACTGCTTGGAATTTTCCAACTTTCTTCTCCATGTCCAAATCTTGATCAAATCCGACGTAACAACCTAAATAATTGCATTGCGGTTCTTACTCGAGCACTACATAATCTACTACAGTTTTAGACCTGGAAGGATCTATACCAGTAGATGCCATTACCTTTGACTTTTTACGGAAACATTGAAATTATATTTTTTACATAATTCATTTAAAATATACACCGATCTCTGAAGCTTATCCTCACTCTCTTGCACTATTCACAAATTATCGTTATTTACATTTATAAATTAATTACTTTACTTTTTTAATTAATTTATTTTTATCTTATATTATTTTAATTACTTGTTGTAGGTATTGTAAATTAGGAAAAGAAATTTAGAGATATCCAGTTAAATATTTAACTAAAACATCAAATACTACTTTTACTTTACAACAACAATCATTAAACGAAGATGAGACCACATTTAGCACAGTTAGAAGACAGAATATTACATTGTCATTTTTTGATTAACTCCAAAACTTTTTTATAAATATTTTTTCTTAAAACTAAAGTATATAGTATAGAAAACGATTATAGGTTACAGAAAAAAAATTCAACGTTTCAATAGGTTACTTTCAATATTTATTTGAAACTTTATTAAGAGTTACCCCATTATTAAAGTTTGTGATTATTTAAGAGTTTTAGTTCTTACTTTATGTTATAAGTTATCATTATAACTTTTATTTAGTAAAAATTAATAGGAAACTTTGTTAATGGCTACTAAAGTAATATAATAATGAAAGAAGTTACTAGAACTTTTACAGTTTCTTAGTAAAACTATACAGTTAAAATACTGCGAATGTTATGGTTACTTATATATATTTTAACTGTTTCACAAAATTATTTCAACTAGCATAGTGAACCTGTGCGAACAAATTCGCAGTGTTCTTGGGCTTCAAACCACTATCATTAACCTTTTTAGTGCCAGCGCCCTAATGTTAGGACGTCAGAAGTTTTACCAAAAAAATCCCGGCTTCGTCCTTTTGTACGTTGACTAAAAAATTAATAGATTTTTTATTTTTCACTCAATTTTTAAAAGCAACATATGAAAATAATCAGTAAGAAATGTAAATTGAAAAAATACATGTAAAGTTTTTTTATTAATATAATTGATTAGCCTATATTGATTTTAAAAAACTAAAAATTGGATTTTAAAACTTTTATCGCAGTATATTAATTTTTTACAACACATAACTTAAATGATTATTTTGTAATTTTTGCATAATTAAATTGTCTTTAAAGTGATATAAGTAAAATTGAGTAACATAATTTTAAGGGTGATATTTTTTAAATTAAAAAAGAAATTTCCACAAAAGATGACTACGTATCATTTTATTTTTGAATTGTAAGAAATGTGTTCCAAGTTGAGTATCATACACGATCAATTTATTATGAACAAACAAAAAAGTCGTTATACCTTGAAAAATAGCCGTGTTATGAATATATAAAATGCTATAAATCGCACAAAAGTAAGCTGGCATTTTTTCGGTAGCAACTCTCAATATTCTCCTGACACTGTAAGGATTAAGTAAATGATTTAAATTAACAACAAACTTAACTGTTCTTAGAAAAACGCATGGAACCATGGAAAAGCAAACCTAGAGGAAACGGTGCTTGGGAAGACCTAAAGAGATATGGATGCCGGGAATCGGTCATTCAGCCAAATCCTTGACAGATGATGATGATGATGAAAAAACATTCTCTAGAGCTCGCAGTCCGCAAAAACTGAGACGCGGTCCGCCAGCTGGAGACCACTGGTCTAGAAAGATGTCTTCACATGTTTTGAAGAACGTTTCGTGAATATTGAGGAAATGCCTGTATAAACGAAGAAAAATATCGTTAGACAAATTTGGTACTGTAAGTATCAGAATCGATATTGAATGTAGCAGAATTATAATCAGTTTTTTTTTACAAATAATATAAATTTCAAATATTAAATTTGCTTGCGTATACTTTTGTATTATACAATAGAATCTCATAACGGAAACAGTAACGGACTTGATGAAATCCATATTAGATAACGTTTTTCCGGATAATTTGCTAAAAAATACTGCGATTTTTTGAAAAATTTATTTTAAAAATGCACACCAGTAGGCCTACTAGACAATATAATACAGATATTTAAATTTTTCTATTTAAAGATATATGATAGTAAGTACTGTAAGGAGGTCTTAAAAAACGAGTATTTCTACTTTCTATAGAAAATCTTAAATCTGATCTATGATAAACCACGAATCAACGTTTAAGTATGCAGAAATTTACATGGAGAGAGTTCCTTTGCTATTGATCGTACTTAAGGCTTAGGAATCATGGAAGAATATTAAAGTAGGGTATAGACCATAATTTACAATTCTAAAATTTTCAAAACCTTCTTTTGGCTTACATGGAACCAAACTTATTATTCCCTTATACTTTCTTCTAATACTCTCATCACGGGGGATTTTACGCATGGGCACAACAAATACTTTACAAATTTTCAGTACTTAGATGATTTAATTCATCTGTAGAATTCATTACAAGGATTTAATGCTTTTGGAAAATAAAATACCCAAACGGGACTATCTTTTCTGTAAAGTTGAAATGACTAAATATAAATTGAATTAATAGGCCTAGTTCCATTTATATTTATAATTTGCATTTATTTTATTTATTATTTTTTAATCTTTAATGCGTGTTTATTGCAATCTGATCAATTTGAGAACAATAATCAACCACGTGACCTAATGAGAAGAGGATTATATATGTATGACATGTAAAAGAGGTGTAATAATGAGGTGTATAACGTGTGTAAAATGTAATGGGGTTTGTACAGGCTCAGGTCAACCAGGATCTGAACCAGGAACCTTCGTCTCCAAAAATCAGCTGATTCACTGCGAAAACTTTATCTCTAGAACAACCCGGTGGGTTAATTAAAAAAAAATAAATGGAATTAATGCGAGGGACGTTCAATAAATAACAAGGAAATTTTAATGTATAGAAAATCGGTACATTCAATTATTATTAAACTTTTTGGGGTTGATTTGGCAGCTTTGAGAACACTGTTAACACCTAAATATTAGTAACCTTTTTTCTTCTTCGTTTCGAAATGTTTGCTCGGTTTTAACGTGTAGTACTAAATTTTTTTTTAGTAAGAAAAAAAATTTTTTTTTAGTAAGTACGTCGGTAGTGTTAAGATTTTTGTTATGTGAAGTTGTAAAACCGGTAGAAATTTACTTGAGAATGTTAAAACAATATGGAGAGAGTGTTTAAACCGCAGGAACTTGTTTTGAGTAAAAACATTCTGGTTTGCTTACAAAGAAAAATCAAATTGCATGACATACATTGTTGAAGTGATTTTGGCGTTCTTGTGGGATTCTCAAAGCCAAATTATTTGTAAATATTTGGACCAATAAAACCGTGAAGAGTGTTTTTACTATTCTTACTTAAGTACAATGAAAACAAAAGAGCGCTTTTTCAAAAGTTGTGATATTCTAGCTGTATAACGCACGCCTCTCACTCCTCCGAGAACGAGAGAAACATTTATACTTGAATTGCGAGATCGTAAAGATTTAAGGAGGTGTTATCACATTCTCCGTACAGCCCAGATGTCGCCCGGTCCAGTTTTTGTTTGTTCGGCCCGCGCAAAGATTTTCTATGCTACAAGAATTTTTGGCAACAAAATGCTAAAAAATGTACATGAATGGTTTAAACAGCAAGGTAACAACTTCTACACTACAGGAATCAGCAAGCTCACAGAACGGTGGAACAAGTGTCTAAATGTTTCTGGAGACTATATTAAAATACATTCCAAATTTCATTTATTGAATGAATGTTTTATTTCTAATCAATTTTTATTGTTAGCCCATTGACTGAACCATTTTTCGATGAGTTATTTTTTCTACATGACTAAGTTTTTCCGTTTTACATTTATATGTAAAAAGACAACTAAAATTACAGAAAAAAAATTAAAAAAAGAATTTCCCCCTTTGTTTGATGATTTTATTGGAATGTAAAATTTTTAAATTTTAATTTCAAAATCATCATCATCATTTTGTAATAGTTACTCCATTACATTGTCTGCAAGGTTAGCAGTATTATATCCCGAACTCATTTTGTAAATAATGAAACTCATGTGACAATTAGTTTCTACACCAACAACTGAAACAGAATACATAGACATACTGCAATGTTATCGAAACCCACCAAACCCGCTCACAACTATTACAAATAACCAAAATTACATTAATAACACAAAGCGAGCAGTTATCGCCTGAAACAGTCAAAGGATGGGAAAGGTGAGTCCTGCTTCTCATAGTCGCTATTGTGTTTTTTAATGGCTGTGAGTTTGACTCGTCATAATCAGTAAATGGGTTAATGATTGTTTCACAGTGGGTTATATGAATGATTATTGGAAATTTCTAATTTATAACTTTCGACATAAAGTATAAATAAAGTTGATACAAATTGATACAAATGTTTTAAGTTGAAATGGGACTAAAAACACGTAATTCCATAAAATTTATTTTGAGCGTAATTTTCATGACCTTTATGTAATTGAATACATAGTTGTATAAATCAATATAAACTAACAGAAACAAGATGTTTGTCGTGAAATTGGTAGTTCCTTGTATTTTAGAAGGACAAAGACAGTAGAAATTAGATTTGTATCTTGTACTAGACCTTAGTCTTTGTAGATAGAGAGATAATCTCTTAGACTATATAATAAAGCTGTAGTAACCGATCAACTGATGGTGAATTACCACAATTAAATTCCAGAATACAATTAATTGATCTATAATCGTAATAGGCATAAATGCTAAAAATTATTCTTCAATTACTCCTTACAAAATACTTACTACTTAACATTTTATTTTGTATTCGGAAATTGTTTTAATTCTCTAAAAATCTACAAAATACCTAAGATCACAGTTTTCTTCGATTTTTCATCTCTTGAATTGTATTATTTCAGCAAAGAAATTCAGTGCTCTTTGTTTTCTTATGGTTATCAACTGATTACCATCATAAGGCGCTTGCCTAAACGGTATTGGTTAAAAGTTTTCACAAGACGCTGACTGACTTATTTAGCCCGGAGAACTTTAACAAGGCAAGTATAATGCTTGCTTAAAAAAAAAATTTGATTAGGATTTGAACCAGGAACCTTTGTCTCCAAAAATCAACTGTTAAACAGCTGGACTCGCGTCGATGACTTTACTTCTAGACCTACCCGGTGGTTCAATAAAATAAGTAATCGTAAAAATAATAACTTTAAATAATATGCATTACTTATGGCAATTCTAAAATTTTTCAGATAGATTTTCGTATAGTGTCCATATTTATAATCCAACATGAATTACACAAAACGTGCTTTGAAAATGTAGAGAATTAAAGGAGATATTCTTGAGGTTGAAAGTTTTCCGTTGGGTTTAACTGACCTAGTCAAATTTCCCTCCAGTCCAGAGGCGTAATTGACCTATATTCAACAAAATGCATTGAGACAATGCAGAATAAAATTTTACGCATAATAACACAAGGCCCTTTTAGGTTACCCACAACACACTACACAAAACTTAATTTTGTTGTAGACCAATCTTTTTATTGCTAAGATCTCTATAATTCATATCTATTAATTTTCAAACGAAAACATTCATCCGTAATTTTAACACATGCATTCAATACACATAAACCTACGTCATAATAATCCATGAAAAAGACTCAATCAAAGATGACTAAGAGATCTACTACAAAAAAAACTAGTGTGGGTACCCAAGGATGTCAGAATCCAGTAAAAATGTTCATAGAAGTTAAATATTTTTTATCTTTTTTAATTTTGTCAATTGTTCAAGAAAACCATCCTCCTGAACCTTCCCCTCTTCGTCCTTCTCACACTCCTTCTCCTCCTCCTCCTCAGTGCTTAGTTGAGTATGTATTAGTTGGAGTTGGAGACTTGTATGACAAACTTCTTTCAAGAAAATTAAAACTAACAAAATAGCGAAAGCCTAGCTACTTTACAAGAACACATACAGTACTACAAGAAAGACCTATCTATTCAATCTAAACTGCAACAATATAAAACGATAGTACAACCTAGAGCCACTTACTGCTGCGAAATTATTTCGTATTTAACAACTAAAACGAGAATGAGAGAAATTTTTAAGATAGAAAGAAGAATCCTTAGAAATTGCATAAACAAATTAACGGAAACTCAACGATATTTGGATCTTAATGTCTACTTATGAACTCTGCCATGAATCGAGTCAATCATGTGGAAGAAAGAAATTTCTTTCGTCGGGAATTTAAATAGAATACAGGGCAATCAAGTAACTAAACAGCTCACGTCTATAATTATTTTGTGGAAAACTCCTCCAAGGTGGTTGGCCGAAATAAAGCAAGATAAGCAAGAACTTAACATTACAGAAAAAAATCGTTTAGAAAAATCTGAATATCTTAAGTTGCTTAAAAAAGACACAAGATTCTTTCAAAAACTCGAACTCTATCGTCAGTGATTTGTACAGATAAAATCAGACAGATCAGATCCTTAATATGACGAATTTTTGGGAAAAACGCAAGAATCCTAAAAACAAACTAAGAAGGATTTCATAATTTGCTTCAAGTGGTCCAATGAGGCCGTAAAAAGCTTCTATCTATTGTGGACTTTAATAGGTAAAGTGTTTCCACATGTGTGGGTCCATTTCTTAATCTTTCGTATTAATGATTTTCTCATTCCACCCATCCTTGGCTTTCCTTCCATTTTACCTTCCAATGTCAATATAATTTGTATAAATTCTCGGTAGCGCGTGATGTGACGGAGATAAAAACAATCCGTCTCTCTGATTTTTATCGTTACCATTGTGGGGGCGAATAACAATCCTTGATAATACCTCTTCGTTAGTTGTTTACTTGTCCAACTTATTCTTAGTATCCTGTGATAAGACCACATCTGAAATACATCTAGGTTTTTATTGGCTTACAGTTAAATGGTTTATGTATCACATCCATACAATTATAAAGACTTGATATAATATTTTAAGGGTCTTAGTATTATTTCAGAGAACAGCTTTGGGTCACAAAACCTCTTATGATTTTCACTGTTTTTTGGAAATGCGTGGAATGGTTTACATTTTAGCCCTTTGCCTGAATAAATAAGTTTTTGTGATCTGGAATGTGACCTAGATTTAAGTAGCCTGTAGCCTAGATTTTAAGAAAATCAACAGATTGAAATTGTAATTAAATAAGTTCAAAAATTAATTGTAATAAATTAACAGAGCTTAAGGAAAAAACAAAGCCAATTACCGATATCCCCGCATTGTAACTTAGTAGGAAAAGAATAAAAGTGGCAGCGATATAACAAAAAATAAGGATTTCTAAATGTAGATTGATAAGAAATTCCAATAAGAGTGACATGGTATTTGTCTCTACTGATACTTTGTGACATTGGAATACATCCGAAAAGAAATGCAATTTATTTGGTTTACGGCCAAATGTAAGAACAAGAAGCAATACAGTATAAAATGCTGATATCACAGATCAGAATATTGAATGGCTGTCACAGTCATAAGATGTTATTTGGAAAATACATGATTTGTTTTTAAAAATACTTTTGATCTTTTAAATGTTTTCAGTGACAAATATAGTAAGCTTTCCTCATCTATGATAAAGTTTGGAAGTAAAATTTATATTTTATTTGAAGTACTTGATATATTTTTTAAAGAAAAACAATTTACTACTAAAAGAAAAATTAAAAAATAATAACGGCAAATACTAAATTAAAAAACAATATACAAAATAATTTTTAACTCCAAGCTTTTAAAATTCTGAAAACCGGTGTTTCTTTTTCCGTAAAATAAATAATTGTCAAATTTATATAAAAAACAAAATGTATATTTTGTATTCTCTCAAAAAAGTAATAACGGAACTAGAACATTTAGAGCGAACAAAAGTAAAATGACTTAAAAAGTAATATCTCGGAAGTAATTCTTTATCCTCGTCTTTTATTTTCCAGGTATTTTGTTTGTAAACATTTAAGGCTATGCTATTCTGAGAATAATAATAGACAATTTAGTTACACTTTTGTTAAAAAAAAGCTTGTTACTATTTTATAATAAATATGTAATTTTTCAAGAAAAAAAGCAATATAATTTTATTATTTTCTTTCTTAGTTTGCAAAATTAAATTGTGATTAGTGTTGTAACTGTACCAAATATTTGTGGGTAATTATTTGTATTGAATCCATCTTTTTTTTCTTTACTTTTCTTTGTTTATTTAACGTCGCATCAACTACAGTGGTCATTAGTGACGACGTTGGGTTGTGACTCTAAATGATGAAATGACTTCTTGTAACGTATGAAAATGCCGTGCCTGAGTGGGATTCGATCCCAAGACCGCATTTTTAAATCAGTTTTGTTTACGTTATTATTACTGTTTTCGGAGACGAAGGTTCCTGGTTCAAATCCTAATAAAGGTAGTTACTTTTTTACGGATTTGAATACTAGACTGTGGTTACCGGTGTACTTTGATGGTTGGGAGTCAATTAACCATACTCTCTCAGGAATGGTCGGCCTGAGTCTGTACTAGACTACACCTCATTTACACGTCATCCTCATCTCATTGGGTCATTGGGTTGCTTATTGTTCTAAATTGAACAGATTGCAACGTACACTCATTAGGGATTAAAAAAAAAGTTATTAATCATGAAAATATTTCTTAAAGATGTTTTGTTCATCGTACAATATTATTTGTTAAAATTTTTCATTTTTACGCTACTCTTGTTTTATATATTCCATTCTATTATTTTCTTAATAGATGTAGCCTATTTATTATCCAATTTTTCCTATAGGCCTACATAGGATTGTTTGTTCCCTAGTTTTATCAGTTTTCGTTAAATTGATATTATTTTTATATTATAATTAGAATATTTTTTTCAGAAAAATAGTTAAACTTTAGGGTGGTTATAATGGATTGTATATTTTCTGAAAAAATAACACGAGATAAAACAAAACAAAATAAATCTGTTTTGTATGTGCTTTTTATTTTATACGTATATATAGCCTAATATTGTAACAACTAATCTAGGTCCGTTCGGGATCTGGATATAATAAACAATAAGCAAACTTATGTTAACTTATTACAATTTATATATGGAGGAAATTAATAATTACAATTGATGATTAAACTTGGCCCGCTAAAAATATAATTACATAAATTAAATCAATTACAAAATTTAAGTTTAAACCAATTTGACTAACAATAGATTACTATTTCAAAGAAAGAAAACAATCGAGTTACCTGTCCACAACCACTAAATACCTCCCGCATGTACCCACACCATAAACGCAATTCAAATCCAAGTAGAATATGATTATGATAAAATGAGAGAACTTACAGTAAGCTAAAGCAATCAATGAGTGAAGTAATGAATTTGATGACCAGAGAAGTTCTGCAGGAGAATGATCGGATGTAAATCGGAGTTCTGTGTGCAAATGACATACTTGTATAAAATTAACATGTATAAAACTTTATGTTGTAAATTTTTTCCGGTACATCACATTGAAAGGGCATAGACTATTTACGAAATTTTTGTAAGGATTGCTGCTAATTTATCGTTAGGGCTATGATATTTCTTTCTGTAATTTTGAAATTTCATTTTGTACTTAAATAGATTAAAATTGGTCTAAAAGACCAACCATTAATTTTTCGTTTGTATTATATTAAAAACTAAATACTTAAATTATATAATCCATTCAACAATGTTTGATGTCTTAACACTAAAAATATAACCTACGGAAAACTATTTACTACTTTTGCACTTCACAATGCTCTGCTTTAACACATCAAACTGCACTGTTACACTAGTTCGAAAGGCTTTTTCCTCTTAAGCCTTCTAGGAACATTTTTATTATAACGAACTTGAATTACTTTAGGGTTGATGTGACCATCTAGATACATTTTATATTTGAAAGAAAACCTTCTTATCTCACTGGACACAAAAGAGATGTCCAGATCTCAATTTTTTAAAATAATGCAAATGAATTTTTGAATTTCTTTTTGAAGTATATTTGGTAGTGGAGTTTTAATAATTTATAAAATAACCGAAAATTTTAGTATTAATTCTTAAAACTTTAGTCTCACTTTCCTTTTTGTTTAAGCAACAAGATCCTTAACGATAATTTAGAAATTCCGACTGATGAAGACGAACCGTATCATTTTATAGCAAATTTCTCAAAAGGCTTAATAATTATCCAAATAGAATAACCCGTGATGTATGTTCAGGCTAAGGAACTACCCAACTTTACAATGTCTACAGTAGACATGGGACAGAAATCTTTTGATCCGATGCGCAAATAACACCTAAAGTTCACAGCGGAGTAAGTTCGTTTTATGTACAACCTCTTAACAAATAATATCTCAGCACCCTGCTACATTATTTAGACGTTTGATACCAAAGACGGAAATTTTGCTAAACAGTGTACAGTTCTGCACCAAAAATAACTACAAATGTTAGGCTATATATTTTCTGCTGTTGATAGTTTTGAATAGTAGCCTATCATAAAATTCACGAAAATTCTTTACCGGGCGTGTTACAAAAAATTTGAACTGATTTTAATCTATATATTTATTAAACGTTTAATTATTTATCTGATCTGCGTGTTGACGTTAAACTTCCCGAATTCTATTAGAGTATTTTGTTAAACTTAGGGCTGTGGTGTGAATAAACTTTATTTACGAAAGAGAAGGTTTCAGTGTGGTTGTATATTTGTGTAAAAGAGTGATGTTTCGTCATTACTTAATTTTAGTGTACCTTATCAGATCCTTGAGGCAACCGATGTGACTTACCTATTTAAAACGGATATTTTTTCTAAGCAGGTAACTCGACTAGTCCCTGATTCTACGTCTTCGTGAGAATGTCTTAACAAAACCGACTACCAGATGTATCAAACTTATAAGTTTACACTATAATTTTATATTTAAATAAAGTTTCTTTGTTTTTAAATTTCGATCATTAGAAACCATGTTCACATAAGTTAGATTTTTCGTTTCCAAAACTCCTTCATTCGTTTGTTTCGTTCTTTCTTCAGTTCATTTTTGCAATTCGTTATTGCATTTCTATTAATATTTATTCTACATTTATATATTCATTACACATTCCATTTTATGTCTGAAAATCTGGACTCATAAATTTTTTCATTATATTTCCCATTTCTTCAAATAGTTCATTTTAAATTTCTTAATATGTCGAAATTCTTTTCAATTTCTTTTCACAAATTTGTCTTTTTTACTTTACTTTTATAAAAATGAAATATTAATGATTCTGATCATCTCCTTGATTTGATTCCTATTTTTACACAATCTATAAATCGCTTTGATAGTCTTAATTGATACACACTTCCATCTAGTTTATAAATTCCACTCATAAATTTTTTTTATTAATTTTAGTTTATAATTTTTTTTAATTATATAAATTTATAAATAGTTTATAAATTCACTTTCAGTTTATAAATATTACTTAAAACTTTATTTTCTGTATTACTACTCTTTTCAAAATTTATTTTTTGTAAATAAATTTATTTAAAATTTTTAAAAAATTCCTAATGCGTGTGCGTGTCAATCTGTTTAATTTAAGAACAATAAGCAACCCCATAACCCAATGAGATGATGTGTAAATAAGGTGTAGTCTTGAACAGATTCAGGTCAACCATTCCTAAGAGAGTATGGTTAATTAAACCCCAACTATCAAAGTAAACCAGTAACCACTGTATAGTATTCAAATCTATGTAAAGGTAGCTTTACACCTTTACTAGGATTTGAACCTATTCAACTTTTGGCAAGATTGATAAGTAAATATCTAATAGTACAATTTACAGGTGATATTTTTTCAAAAAAGCTACGTAAAGATTGTTATTAAGAAATTTTTGTCTGTAATCCTCCTTCGTCTTTTTGTAAAATGTAAAAATCTAGTGCAGCTCAATAAATTCTTTTGTTAAGGTTGAGATGAAAATGTAATTGTTTGAAAACAAGCATAGATAGCCTTTGTTGATATTTTACGTTGTGAACAATAAATTCAATATCCAATTTTAAATTTTAAGTAAATCCACACAAACTACATAAAAGTATAACAAAGAACATCATGTACTATACTGTACATTATCTCTATAACCGTCACAACCATTCTTCCTGTAAGCTTAATACCATTATAAGTGGGGTGCTTACTAAAAAAAATATATCGGCAGTTGAGACTTCATAAGGAAATCTAAAAAAGTCTTTATGTAACGGTTAAGATTATTTACAAACAATTTAACAAATATTTTTAGTAAATATTAATATTTTTTGGTCTATCATGAAGATTACAGCACTTGGCAGCGTTGCTTTTGTATGATCTTTTAGTTATTGAAGATGATAAAAGATTACCTCGATTAGAACGATCCGCAAACGATGCAAACGATCCAAACGATGCGCAACGTTCATCAAATTAGAAATGGACACAATTTTTTGTTGAATAATGAGTAAATGGAATAAGAATGTAAAAATATTTAAAATCGTATTCAATGTTTTCTTAGATTGATGAGTTATTTTAAAGATTAATTCGATTGAATTTTTTAACACTTTTTTACTGAAAATGTCTGTTATTACAGTATTATTACAATTTTTAAAATTGACGCTAAAGTTTTGAAAACTTAAATTACTTACCGGGGCTTGCAATCATCACTTCAACTCTACAATATGCCACGAAGATCCCTTGACCAGAGTCAACAATGACTCTAATGAATGATGAAAGTTACATGATAATCTCATAAAAAACATATACACAAGTGCGAAATCGGTTACTCAGAACAGACGATTGAAAATTAACATTAAAAATGTTTTTTAATATTAAATTTAAATTTATTTGTTGTACCAGTAAAAAAATTTAATTGAAATTATAATACTTTAATAAAACCTGTGTGCCTGTACGCGAGTGAGTGTCTTCGAATGACCGGGACGGCTGGTCCAACAGAAGCGAAAAATTTGAGAGAAAGATCCTCCGCATGATAATGAGTCCGAAGATAGTAGTCGAACAATATAGTTTACAAAGTGAAGAAGAACTGTACAAGAAAAATGAACGATTAACGGAAACTGTTAAAAAAATAAAATAAAATTTTACTACAGATGACTAACGGTTGACAAAACAGATTTTTAAGACACTAAACAAAAGCCTAAGGTATCGGATAAATGTTTTAATGAAATCAGAAAGGATATTAAGAAAACCGGAATCAATTGGAAAAAGTTAATGAACCGAACAAAATACAGACAAGTAATTACGGACTTTAAAAGCTTCCATGAAGAGCAAAACAGAACACCGGGTTGACAGAAAAAAGGAGAAAAGCCTAAAATGAGCGAATTTTGAGAATTTGGGATGAAAAACAGCTTCCGGAAACGTTAACTACAGAATACATAAATTTGTAACCGTTTTTCTATTAAGTATTGTAAATTTTATCCTCTTCTCATATTATTTTTGGAGTAATGGTAACGGTCTGGCCTGCAGTTGTAAAGATAGGTGGGTCGAATCCCATCAGCGGTAAAATTTTTTATTATTCAAAAAATATTGGAAAAAAATTATTTAGTTTTTGATTTTGACAATTTGTTTTATCATCTAAAATTATTTACTTAAAAATTTGTTTTTATTTTGAAGAAAATTCAGTATTAATTTAAATACTTAAATATTCCTTTCAGCAACATTTCAGAGACAGCTGATTGTTGCAAAATTTTAGATTATTGCAACAGTGTACAATGTCACTCTCTGAGGCTACAGCTTTTGAAACCACGCTAATAACGCAAGACTTAAAAATGAGTAATGTAATTTGACTCATTTTTATGCACGTGGCCCATTTTTAAAGACAAGTGTGACACAAATTTTGGTCACATAGCAGTCAACGTGTTAACAACCAAGCTGGTGGATGTAACTTAAAAAATAAAAAAATCTAGTGTGAAACACTCACACAACTTTCCCTTGCCAATGCAAATAAAGACCAATATAACCTAACATTAGTGATACAACATTAGAAATAAACAAAAACCTAACCTCAATAAACATAACCTAATTTTAATAATATATGAAAGACGCAAAATGAAAATCAACCTCAGTTTGGCTTAAAAATACGGAAAATCACTCTTTCACACTATACTACTCTCTGTAGAGAAACATGCTTTAAATAAAAATTGTAGATCTTTTAATTTCTTATAAATTTGATTATATACACTTTTGTCATAAAATGAATACTAAGGTCAAAATCTTAAAAAAATCTATTTTTCACACGTTTTCGTGAGAAAAAACAGAAAATCGCTAATTACCGCTAAACTAATCGTTATACAAAAAATGTTTGAAAAAAAAGTTGTAGAATTTTAAATTCTCTACATTTTTTATTATATACATTTTTGCGCTATAATACATATAAAAGCCGTAATCTTAAAAAACACTTTTTTTACGTAAAAACACCCTCACCAAGAATTTCAGCAAACATGGCGCCTACCCTATCTTGTAGAGAATAAAAAATTGAGTAAACCAGGCGATTTAAAAAAAAATCGTAGGACCAGTTTTTGAGAAAATCGCAAAATAGTGAAAAATTATACGAATTAACTACTACTTCCGGTTGACCGATTTTGATTAAAATGTTCGTATCGGGTCCGGTAAGGGTATGTAACAAGTTTCAAGTTTCTAGTTCGTACAATGTTCCGTTCTTGACATATTTTGTATACACACACACACACACACACACACACACACACACACACACACACACACACAGACCAATCGCTAAATACATGTTTTTGGGTTCAGGGGGTCTGAAAACGTGTAGATCCGGTGAAAACTCGATTTCGAAAAATCGACATGAAAACAATACTTTCCTTCTTATATATTCATATAGGCAAGAGAAAGTAAAAATATTGGCATTGTGTTGATTCCGATAAGTTGTACTAAAAGAAGTTAAATACAATTTAAAAATGCACAGTTGTTTGTATGAAGTGGTCTGTAGTTCGTAGTGTTGTGCTTTTCATCGTTGAATGGGAAAATTAACTACGGGTTGCTATTGCTGCGTTGGTATTGTAATGGAGGGGGTAGAACGTAGCTCTTATCAATGTACTGCTTGCCGGGTAGTCGCCGCAACCGCTCGTCGACAGTATCCGTGTAACTACCGTGCGACTAACGTTTATACGTGAGACGTTCTTATTTACCGCGTTTATTCGTTGTATCTTAAGTGGTGAGATTATAAATTGTTTATTAAAAGTTGTTCAGTTTTAAAAGTTATTTACCAAATTGGATATATCATTGGGAAATTCAAAGAGGATTTGTGACTTATTTGTAAGTATTTACACTATTTTTTGTAAACATTACCATGAATTTATTTAGTTGCATAAGGCTGGTAAATAGGTTATCTGTTTCAATAACATATCTAAAATAAAGTTAATTTATATAAAAACCTAAATTCATTTTAATATTTTTTTAGGTAAACAATATTTTGTTCTAAGGTTATCTGAAACTGAAAATTAAATTTAAAAATAGAAAAGGAGCCGCTGATTTTGGAATTTTAATATTCCTAACGCCTTACGCGTGGGTTGAAAGTACATCTAAAAGAATTTCTACATGTGTCATGGTATATTCAAATCAATAATTCTGAGTAAAACACATTGGTTCATTTGCATTCATGTTGATAAATTTTTCGAAACATAACCTCAAAAATATTTCATATATATTTATACAGGTAATTTAAAGTTTATTAGCATAAAAATTTGATGTTATCAATTTCTATCTATATGGAAGAATAAATATTAAAAAATAATAATATTGATTGGTTATTTTTAAAATTCAGAGCTATGAAGTTTTGATTCTTAACGCTTTCATTAACCTTGGTACTCAAGACATGATAATCAGTAGGCCATATAAGTAATGTTATATATTTGATAAATATTTATTTTTATTATTTTGTATTATGGTAAAGTATTAAAAATGGAAAGTTAAAATTGTCTTCCTGTAAGATAAATTAAATAACTTATCTGCAAAATAAAAATTTAATTCAAAAACAGGAAATGCATATTTCACTTAAAAACTTAGTTTTATGATTGAAATTTAGGTACATACTTGATATATTTTAACAAATCTCACGTTAAATAAACGTGTTGAATAAGAAATTGGGTTTTCTATATCATATAATGGTACACAAGGAAAGGAGCCCACATAAGAAATCATAGCTGCAAATGAGTCGTTTAAATTTCAATGATTCAAAATCATTTATTACAATGTTCAATTAAATTTTATCAAGGTCCGTTTAAAATTTTGTTGAGACTCACGGTTTGGCCAATGTTTACCTTGGCCTACCCCGCCGACTGTAAAAATTTAGTTTTAGTTTGTAAAAATTTAATTAGCAATCATGCTTCATCTTAATACTAATGTTGATTTTGAAAAGGTTTGAGCAATTTTTTACAAGTTATAAACAACTGTAGGCACCTGTACAGAAGTTGTAGTTTTTTGTATTTTGTTGTGTAGTGCTTTCACGAATTGGTTTTAGTCTGATCGTGGCCGTAAACTTGTCCAGCGAGCGTAAAACCTCTTCACAGAAACTTGCGTATATATCGTGTAGACAGCACCAGTTGCTCTCAGCATGCACAAAAAAGTAAAACTTCACATAACACACGAAAATAAGATCTGCATACAAAAGCATATATTCTCTAGATTTCCCAGTCCGCAAAAAATGAATCGGCGGTCCGGACGCGGAACCCATTTCACCAGTTGGTGACCACTGATTTATCAAATTCATAATCAAAACAAACAAAGCTGGAACCAATTTTGGTCAAAATATTTTTTAATAAAACTTCGTAACATAGAAAATATATCTGAGAATCGAAAACTGCAAATGAAGCTCTGAAGGTATCAAGTCCTAATTACGCAATGGAGACTCGTGACTTTGACACAAAGACGTTATGACAATCAACCAAAACATTGTAAATATTGCAACACACTGTTTACGTTCTCACACACACATAATCACTGAACGTCAATACACACATTACACACCATTACTACTCAAAATTAATAATCTTTTATAGAATATTTGGTACAGAAAAACAGTTTTAAAACGCCATAAACTTTATGAAATCTCACGAAATTGCTTATTAATATATGAAATTTCGTTTTTTTTAACACATGCTTTAACACGGCTTTTTTAACACATATTGTGTTATTACTTTGTCTTGCTCTATATAATGGGAGGAAAGTATTGTTTTCATTTCGATTTTTTCAAAACGAATTTTCATCGGAAATAAAATACTGTTTTCAGCTCTCCTGAACCCAGAAAACCTTTAACTTGTATTTCAAGTATTTTTTATACAGGTTGATTTTCATTTGGGTTTATTTAGTCACGATTAAAATTAGGTTTACGCCGGCTACATCACGGTAACGTGCTCGCCTCTCATCATGCGGTCCTGGGTTCGAATCCCACTCAGGCACGGCATCTTTTCATACGTTACAAAAAATAATTTCATCCTCATTAAGCACAGTTACACCTCAACGTCGTCGCTAATGACCTTGAAGTTGATATGACGTTAAAAAAAATTGGTTTTGTTTTTCATTTTACATCACTTACTAATGATTAACCATAGGTTATATTTTCCCATGATTTATGTTGGCTAGAGAAAGTCGTGCGAGAGTTCACACCAGATTTTTTAATTAAATGTTTGTTTTCGTGGTATTTATCTTTAGGTTTTCATTTATGTACTCGTATTTAATTATGTTTTCATTTCATCTTTTTATAAAACAAATAATTTTTCTTTCTACGCTGCATTTATGATCTAATTGTGTATACCTGTGATTTTTTTGAGTTTATAAAATTTATTTAACGTGGTCACTAATGACTTTGTAGGCGATGCGACATTAAATAAATAAATAAAAGATTTATCAAAATTACAATAAAATCGTTGAGTGTTTTGAGTAACAG
This sequence comes from Catonia carolina, assembly GCA_035578175.1. Taxonomy (NCBI): domain Eukaryota; kingdom Metazoa; phylum Arthropoda; class Insecta; order Hemiptera; family Achilidae; genus Catonia; species Catonia carolina. The sequence continues at coordinate 78,865,737 of JAQMRL010000003.1, forward strand.
TTGAATTTATCTTTGTATTTTATTTTTCGTAATATTACTAAATATATTCTCTTTGGAATTATGTTTTATGAACATTCATGAGCTCATCCATAAGTCAGTCCAGAATTTTTCAAAAAAATCATCCGCCTTTCAAATTGTTTAATATGTTTCTTTGGATCTGCGAGTTGATTCACTGTAATAGTGGAAATTAACTTAACCCTTATTGAGATAAATCGACTCCTTAACGTTTTGCAGGTTTTGAATTTTTGCTTCTTTTTTAACGGAATCGTATGAATTATCAATCGGTAACTGAATTACCTTGGAAATAACCGCCCGGTTCTTACCACGACATTTTCAAACCCCTAGAAACATCCGCTGGCTAAACACTTTTTTCCGTTGTGGCTAATAAAAGAGCCACAAATATAACGTTACTTGTGATAATTTCCATTTTATATTTTTATCAATTCTCTACGACTTTTTATCCGTATATACTATTCATTATTCACTCCAGTTAGCTTTTGAACCTCCAATTTTATATTCATAAAATTCCTTATTGTACTACATAATTACGATATTTTAAAGGATTTGCTTTGATATACCAACTTCAAAATAATTCTTTTTTTCTAAAAGAAAGTCCTGTATTTTGGATCAAAATTATTCAGTTTTGAGTAAATAGTCCCAGCCCAACAGTTGCGCCCTGGTAGTACATGATGAACACATCTATAACATAGCCGAGCTTTTGATGTGACTATGAATAAATTACAAAAAAATCTGGTGTGAAACACTCACACAACTTTCTCTTGCCAATGCAAATAATTAACAATAAACCTAACATTAGTATTAAAACATTAGAAATGATCAAAAACTAACCTCAAAAACATAACCTTATTTTAATCATGAGTGAATGACGCAAAATGACAATCGAACTCAGTTTGGCTTAAAAATACGGAAAATCACGCTTTCACGCTAAACTAGGCTCTGTAGAGAAAAATGCTCTAAACAAAAGTTGTAGATCTTTTAATTTTCTATAACTTTTATAATATACACTTTTGTCGTAAAATGCATACTAAGACCGAAATGTTAAAAAAATCGATTTTTCTCACGTTTTCGTGAGAAAAAAAACAGAAAATCGCAAATTACCGCTAAACTAAGCGTTATACAAAAAAATGTTTGAAACAGAAGTTGTAGGTCTTTAAATTCTCTACAACTTTTATTATATAAGTTTTTGCGCTAAAATTTATATTAAAGCCGTAATCTTAAAAAAACAACGTTTTTACGTGAAAACAGCCTCACCGAGAATTTCAGCAAACATGGCGCCTACCCTATCTTGTAGAGAATAAAAAATTGAGTAAAATAGGCGATTTTAAAAAAAATCGTAGGACCAGTTTTTGAGAAAATCGCAAAAAACCGAAAAATTATACGAATAAACTACTACTTCCGGTTGACCGATTTTGATGAAAATGTTCGTGTCGCGTCCGGTAGTGGTATGTAAGTTAAGTTTCAAGTTTCAAGTTCGTACGATGTTCCGTTCTTGAGATATTCTGTTCACACACAGACACACACACACACAGACACACACACACACACACACACACACACACACACAGACACACACACAGACCAATCGCTAAAAACATGTTTTTTGGGTTCAGGGGGTCTGAAAACGTATAGATCCGGTGAAAACTCGATTTCGAAAAATCGACATGAAAACAATACTTTCCTTCCTATATATTCATATAGGCAAGAGAAAGTAAAAATAGTGGATATTAATGAACCACAATTTCGTACAACCGTTCCATCGACCAAATATTTTATTTTGAATTACAAATAACCTTATGATTTTTATTTCTCTAAGTAATTGAAAGCATTATCAGTCTATCCTAAAGAACAAATTCATTTCACTTTTTTTTTAAATTAGGCCTATAAGTTTGATTTTAAGAATGTATATTTCACAAGAGAACGTGGATTAAACTTTCCTTCACGAATTGAGTTTTTTTTATTTCATGAGCTGGAAAATTCTGAAATCACAATTTACCAATGGTTTGAATAAAAGCTGATCAGAAAAACTTACGGGTATATAGAACAATAAAAATTTCTATTAAATAAACCAAGGCCTACTGATTTTTAACATTGTAATTTAAAAAGAAATTGAACCCCCTTATAGTTGTTATTATCAAAGTTTCTCTTTGCAAAATTACATAACCGACAATTACTTTCCTGAAGGCAGAATAAAAGTTAGACATCTCAGTATTTTGTACGATTAGTACTTTTCAAGATACAACCAATACTGTGCAGGTTTCTAACGTTCGACTGTCTTGAACGTTACCAGACTCTTGGTGATAGAGACGGTGAACATTGACTGATGAATATAAGTCACGAAGAAATGTCAGCACTGTCCAGTAATCGATAAAGGGCCAGCCGTATTAGGGTCATGAAGTTGTGGTCACCAAATTGTGACGACCACAAATTGGTCTTATAACCAAACCATTGTAGTTAGTATTTTATAATTTAAACGTTTAAAATATTAATCACATCAATTTAATAACTTTTTAAATAAAATCGAATATCGATGTTTTATAAAAAAAATCACAGTTGACTTTTCTTGGATAACATCATCTTAAATCTCCGTGACAGATTATAAAGAAACAAAAACTAAAAATAAGTAACATTAACAAACTAAAATAATTGAACAAAATATTTAAAAATAATTAACATAAAATAACTAAGAGACTAAATACTCGTATTTTATAAATACAAATGAGTTTTAAGATCAATTTAGAATAAAAAAAATTAAATTGCATAAAATAGATGTTTAGTTGCTTTTTTATAGAAGAGCTTTAATGGAAAACCTTCATGTCATTGTGTGTGTTATATCATTCACTTATAGTAGCTTCTTGCTGATTGTGTATAGTAATTATTATATAAAAAAGAAACTTTCCTTACCCGATCTTTTCCGTATGTATAATATCGGATTAAATTATCATTTTCAACCATCTGCGTTAGTATTTTTCTTCGTGTAGGGCTGATTTTAGATCATGTGAGGCGACTTCAGACGCCTCACCTCTTTAGAGGTTGACTTTAGTCGTTTCTGGAAGCTCTTTTTACTGCCCATTTCTCAGCACTCGCTCACTTTATGCTTTTCTCCTTTTTCCTCTCCACTCGGTGCTCTGTTTTTGCTCTATATGGAAGCTCTTAAAAATCGTTATTATAGTTTTACTGATTTTGGTTTGGTTCATTAATTGGGATTTGCGAGTATTGTGGTCAATCTTTAGTAATGGAGTTAGCACTGTAAGAAGAAGAATATTATTTAATCGTGTTTCACCTTTATTCAGATTTTTGATTATCCGGATCCGACTTTTATCCATTGAGTCCGATTAAACAACAGATCACTATATGAAATGTGAACTGGAATCCGAAAAGGGACCTTTTGTCGAAAATGTCATATTTAGAGCTATTAACCTTTTTAGATATAGCATTTCTGACCAATTCTATGCAAAATTCAAACTTTTCTCTCAAAAATTGTGTAAGTTACGGCAGCTTAAGTTTTTGAAAATAAATTGGTGTTAAATTTTAAACTTTTACATCACAGTTTTTGAATTTTACATTTAAGATCAAATCACACATAGAAATTATACTAAACGTTGATGTTTGACAATGCTAAACGTTCTTTTAAATGAGTGCCTTCACATTTATTTAGTAGTTCGACAACTGTATACAGTAACTCTTGACGGCTCAGGGTACCGACTGGAAGGTTTCGTAATTTTTCTTCACCAAATACCCTGATCTTTTTGAATATATATTTTATTGCGTAGTCATTCCTACGGGAGTAGTGGCATTGAAAATACAACCGGACAAAGTAAACTACAAAAATTTACAAAAAAATTCCAAATATCGATATAACAACTCATTTTTCTTCCGACAAGAGGTCCCTTTTCGCTTTCCACCTCACAAATACTACTTGATTAAGTTTTTGTCAATCCAATACAAATAAATATTTATCCGATATTTCTTTAACATAATTGGTAATTGGTTTGCTGGAATTTCTCCCACCACCTCCCCTCCGATTGGTCGCCCGAAAGCATATACCCGGAGCCGTTCCGTAGAACTCTTATTTTACTGTGACTTGCGACTGTCACATACCTAATTTATATTATTAAACTAAAACTATCGGATCGAGGGTTAACCTGGTCGGCAAACCAGGGGGATGCGTGTTGCTCGCTCTCTTGTCGGGGAAGCCTCTTGACGCACATAGCGCCCATCATCAAGAACAACAATTATAATAGAAATTTGGTCCTAACAGTCTATAAAAAAAGTCGTTTGCCCGTTCAGTTGACACAATGGATCTTATGGGAATCGTCAATGCTATTAGCGACACTAAAAACATCAATATTAAAGGCATCTGGATGCGTATAAATACATTTTTAAACCTCTATGGAACACGTCTTTTTTAAGGTAGAGCTGCAATTCATGTTTTGCTTAGCAGGAAAAAATGTGTGTTATGTGGAATGTTTAATGAATTGTAAAAAATCAAAAAATGGAAAAACATTTCTTCTATTAGGGGGGTTAAAATAAATATCTTATCTATTTACCTGCAGACTTTCTAATAATGCCTTCTCTACATTCCCTCGCCACACTTTCTAAATACTGCGTGATAAATGTAAACAAATGACGCAATCGGTTATTACAAATCTTTTTTTTTATTCCTAATTTGTGTATGTTGCAATCTGTTCAATTTAGAACAATAAGCAACCCCATGACCCAATGAGATGAGGATGATGTGTATGACGTGTAAATGAGGGGTAGTCTTGTACAGACCCAGGCTGACCATTCCTGAGAGAGTATGGTTAATTAAACCCCAACCATCAAAGTACACCGGTAACCACTGTCTAGTATTCAAATCCGTATAAAAGTAACTACCTTTACTAGGATTTGAACGGAGAACCTTCGTCTTCGAAAATCAGCTGTTAAACAGCTGATTTTTGCGACGGCTTTACCTCTAGAACAACCCGGTGGGTATTACACCCACCATATAGGTTTTTCTCTATAAAAACCTTGGGTATTACAAATCTAAAAAAATTGCAAATCTAAAAAATCTTTCCCAGTACAGATATCAGCAAAATATTTCACATTTTATAATCCGCATTTGAAATTGAGTGTTATAAACTTATAGAGTTAATTATAATTAATAGTCACATAGACTACTGTAAATTATAAATGTTTGTTATCGACGTGGCGTGGTGGAGGTGAATGTTATTGGTTATGATGGCATTGATTGATCTACAAAGTCAATGTTTGTGTATGTGCTAGTGCAGTCAGAGCCCCATAAGAGATACACTGACCTATACTTCTCCATTGTGTCAACTGAACGTGCAAACGACTATAGAGAGAAAAGTCAGAAGAAAAAGTACGTTTAAAATTTAAAATCTATTAACGTAATTTAAATACACAATAATATTTGTATCGATTATGGTGCGTTTATTAGTTTAACTAATTTATCTTTCGGTATATTTTGATGAAAACGCATACGAATAAGTTGACTGTCATAACACACACAAACACGCGTACATGTTACTTGTATGGATGCGTGGGAATTTTCAATGTGAATAATCATGTTTTGTACCTGGCAAAGAGAGTAAGTTTACATGTTAACAATATCCTTGAGTTCAATGTATTCGAGAAATATTTCTTCCTAACTTTCAGTAAGTTACTTCATAAATTAGGCAAAGTACATACATCTGTAGTCACTAAAGAACATAGATTATAGCTTATGTGGTTAACGTTTCATTCTAATGAATCACAAAAATAATATAAATTTTACGTAATAAGTAAATTTCATATAGTTTTAAACAATTTAGAAAATTTTCAATAAAAAAATACTTTTGCCCAACACAATGACGCATAATAATCTCCTAAACTAGTGATTCTCAAACTTGTTCCCCCCCTTGATCTATAGATCATTTCCTTTGGTGCCCTTACAACGAACCAACTATTGTATAGTACAAAGATTGTAATTATGTATCTAACTAGAATACTTTTTTTCATCACGCGGTCTTGGGTTCGAATCCCACTCGGGCATGGCATTTTTTCATACGTTACAAAAAATTCATTTCATTCTTCACCGTCTGCATTAGCAGCAATTTGCATAACAGTCGGACGTTAAACCAAAAAAAAAAAAAAAAAAAAAAAAAAAAAAAAAAAAAAAAATAGAATACTTTTTACTTAACTAAATATTGGTGGAGGTAAGAAAAATAAATAAGAAATAACAGTTTGATTATTATAAAAATGTATATTATTTTTAAATTTAACAATAAAATCGCTGTTTATTTTCTCTTTATGTTAGATGTTCTCACAAGACTAACGAATATTACAATGCCTCTTTATGCCGGCCGCATTGGCGTAGTTAGTAACGTGCTCGCCTCTTATCATACGGTCTTGGGTTCGTATCCCATTCAGGCACGGAATAGTTTCATACGTTACAAAAAATCATTTCTTCCTTCACCGTCTGCATTAGCAGTAATTGTAGAAAAGTCGGATGTTAAACCAAAAAAATGCCTCTTTATGTCACAAAAATTTTTTGTGTCATAAAACAATTTTTTATTTGAGAAATCATTCTCAATATCTAAAAGTAATAAAAGTCATACAGGTTAAGTTTTCTTTCCTAATAATAGGGATGTAGCCTACCTGTTTATCTTTGATTAGTTCATGGTATTTTGGTGTTGATTGTTTAATGAAGACGTTGATTGGTTGTACAAAACGAGGGTGGGCGCTCTTTCTTAGCAACAGAAAAACTGTTGGATTTCGAAAATGCAAATGACAAGCCGTGTCATCACGTACGTTGCGCGGGTGCTTCAATTCTCAGAGAAGGAGAAAAGAAGGTAAAACGTTTAAAAGGAAATGATTGCGTACGTCGGGGCACGGGGCCGCGGTGCACTCTTAGAGAATCACTGTCCTAAACAGAAAATTTCAGTTTCTATTCCCGAGTAAAGTTTGGAATCTTATTTCTATAACTTAAAACCAATTATATTATAACCTATAAAGGACACCAAGACCAATACATACCTACATAGTCTATGTACGTAGGCCTATATCTAGGACAACGTAAAAAAAATCTGGCGTGAAACACTTACACAACTTTCTCTTGCCAATAAAAATAATTAAAAAAAACATGATTAAACCATGTAAAATGAAAAACAACCTAATTTTAATTACGAGTAAATGACGCTAAATAAAAATCAACCTGTTTGACTAAAAAATACGGAAAATCCCTAATCGACGCTAAACTTCGCTCTGTATAAAACAAATGCTGGGAATAAAAGTTGCAGGTGTTTAAATTTTCTATAACTTTTATTATGTACTATATTTTTGACATTAAATGCATACTAAGACCGCAATCTTAAAAATTCCAAGTTTTCTACCAATTTAGATGAGAGAAATACAGAAAATCTCTTTTTGACGCTAATTTTTACGGTGTAGAAAAATGTTTGAAATAAAGATTGTAGGTTTTTTAATTTCCTACATCATTCATTATACTCTTTTCCCCGTTATACTCTCATCCCATTTACTACATCTTGTAAGGAGCCCGTTTTGAGAAACTCGCGAAACGTTAAAAATTGTATGAATAATTATTACTTCTGGTTGACTGACTTTGATGAAAATGTTCGTGCCCTCATGGTGCATACTAAACAGAACTTAGATTCCAAGTTTTATCTTTGTACGATATTTCCTTCTAGAGATATTTTTCATACACAAAACAATCGGTAAAAAGATGTTTTTTGGGTTCCGGGTGTCTAAAAACGTGTATATCCGCTGCAAACGCGATTTCAAAATATAGGCATGAAAACAATAGTTCCCTTCTCTATACATTCATTCAGGGCAAGAGAAAGCAAACATAACCAAACGGTAGAAATCGATAAAAGAAAGACTATTGGTTTGAGCAGCATCTGGTAGATTGAATAGTATTCTGAAAAACAAAAACATTCCACGATACTTAATGACAGAGTTATTTCATTGATATGTACTCTCATTCTTAATGTATGATAGGCAACTTTAAGCGTTTAACGAGTTCGATAATAAAAAATTAAATAAAAGACAACGTACCTTGGGATGATCTATTATAAGGATATCATTTTAATATCGAAAGCCAAACGAATCTATAAAAAAACGTCACCAAGGTACAGGACATCTAACAAATATGAAAATTGGTAACCCATAATTAAAGACATTTTTATGAACGGTAGATGGAATAGTGTTATTCAAACTTGGAGACTATGTACGGGATCAAGGGGCACGGATGACCACTGACGCAATGAGAAGGTGGCATGAACAGAGTGGCGGTATTAAACTAGACACCGCGTAAATAAGGAACAGGGAGGCAAGAAGAATTTTTTAACAGGATTATATTTGATATTAGACAAATGAGAAATAAAATAATTCCAAAGAAATTTTCAAGAACTAAGCTTATTTGACTTAGCTAAAAATAAACAAAAAAAATTTGTTTTTCAATTACATAAAAGAAATTTTTTTTTTGTAACAAGAAAAATGTGTTTTGTTATTTTTATATCTTTCAAAGGCAAAGTAGATAGCTGAAGCTGTGATTTAATGCAACACTAAGGTTTAGTTTGTTTTTGAGGATAGACGATTTTGAAAAAAAAAATAGTCCTGGCTTATCTGATGCATGCAATTTTTCAACTTTATCCTATTTTCCAGTGAACTAAAATTTTTCAACGCAATCTCGTTATCGTAGGTTTAAATAAATCGGTTGAGTTTAGAGAAAAAATACCCAAAACATTATAAAAGCCATTGAGGTTACGTCTGATAAGTTTACTCCTTAATTTAAGAAAATTAATCAAATAGAAAGATATTGATAAACCTTTAAAATAAAAAAATCTGCTGGCACATCATATTTATTATTATATTATTGAAAGGACTCTTCAAATAAAAATGACTGTAATATTAATAATTGTTAAACTCATTACAAAATATAGCAACGTCTTGAATAATTTAAATACACATTGTTGTTTTATTAAATTTTTATAAGATTTCTTAAATAAAATAGTTATATATATTATTTCAATTTTTATATGTATTATTCCATATAATTACAGAAATCCCATAAGTTAGTTTTCCAATGTTAAATTATTTAAATTTAATTACATAAAGGGTGTTTCCATTGTTATTAATGAAATCGAGTCGCAAATATAAGTTTTGTGGTATGTAGGGAACTTCATGGTATTCACAGAGAACTATTATGCGGGAATTCTTCACGGACACTGAACTTTTTCATTTAACTGTTCAATAAAACTTTAAAGTAAGATGAAGAACTGGAAATTTATCTACATTAAATCTTTAAATGAAATAGGCTAATCCATAAAATTAAAAAGAACTGAGATTGAAACTAATATAAGGTAAAAATGATAATAAAACTTTTTTGATTACTTTCTCTTGCCTTATATAAATATAGGGAAGGAAAGTATTTAGTTTTTAAGTAAATTAAGTTTCACCGGAAATATACATTTTCAGGTAGGCCTACTCTGAACCCCAAATATCATGTTTTTATAGATTTATCTGTATGGTTATGCGTGAATAAAATATCTCAAGAACAGAATAATATCATACCACGTTAAATTTTTACACAAATATAAGTAGATGAGTGAGCCCTCATTGGCACAATTTGTGGCAGACGCTAACATTTTTATCAAAATCGGTTAAACGAAGTATTAATCATTCGTTAATTTTTTTAAGTTTCTCAAAAACCGGTAATATAATTTTGTTTAAAAATGCATCATTTACTACATTTCTGTACTCTACATGATAAGTTAAGGTAATACTTTGGCTAAAATAAGTGGGAGTTGTAAAAAAATTTAAAATAAGTGTGGTAAAAGATTTTTTTTTTTTAATTGCAATCTTGTCTTAGCCGGCGTGTCTCAGGGTTCAATTTTAGCCCCACTTCTCTATTCTGTATACACTTCAGACCTACCGACCCTACCCCAGACCCTCACTGCTACCTACGCTAACGACACAGCGATATTAGCCCGAGACCAAAACTCTATACACGCTTCACTAACACTCCAACATCATCTCAATCTTATACACGAATGGTGCAGAACATGAAAAATAAAACTTAATACGACAAATACCCTTCACGTAACTTTCACACTCCGTCATGGTGATTGCCCACCAGTATACATAGACAATGAACCTCTCACAAAGACAGATACGGTCAAGTATCTCGGTCTGACTTTTGATAAACGACTAACTTGGAGCACACATATCAAACGGAAACGTTTATTACTGAATTTCCGACTTAAACTTCTATATTCCCTACTTCACAAACGATCAAAATTACCAATGGCACAAAAATTACGCATATATTGTTCTCTTTTGAAACCTATGTGGACCTACGGATCCCAAATTTACGGTTTAACCAAACCCTCTAACTTGCAACGAATTCAAGCATTCCAGTCAAAAACATTACGCCTTATAGCAAATGCACCTCTTTACGTTAGCAACAAAACCTTACATACAGATTTGAAAATCACTTGTACAAAATTCCATTGAATACCTATACAAACGCTTTCACGACAAGTCACACGAACACGAAACCCCCTGGTGCGTTCACTTTCCTCCGTCCATTTACCTGATAATCCTCCTAGACGCCTTAAAAGACGCTGGAGTAGAGACATGCTAATTTGATATACAAATTTCATTCTTGGGGAGGCACCAATGGGGGCCCTACCCCTCTCATGCCTATCATGTCATTTACATTATTATAATAATCATCACATTTGCTTGTTGTAACATTTTACAGTTGTAAATAAAGAAAATTAAAGAGAGAAAAGAAAATTGCGATCTTAAAAAAATAATATTTTTTATTTTGGAGTCCAGTTATTTGGCTCAGCAAAATCCAGCATTCTTCATCTACATCCGTTCCAATTGAAATTTCCCTGTTTAATATCTAAAGCTCCGTACAACGTAAGTAACGACACTATATTCTCCGATTTCGGGATTCCTATAGTTGAAGAAGTAGCACAGTCCTATTATAAAAAATTCTTTTCGAAATTACTAATAAATCGGAATCCTCTAATTCAAGAACTTCATCGGTTTCATCTTCCTGGGAATCCAGCCCGGCGCCTAAAAAGAAGATGGAATAGAGATCTTCTCTGAGTTCTAACTAAAATAAAAATAATAACAATGAAACGAACTAATATCATATTTAATACTTACTGAAACACCCAGAGAAATACCAATGGGTATCAATCTTTGTTTTTATGTTTCCTTTCATGTTACTTGGTTATGTACGTACAACACATTTTCTAGTAGTCATATATTTGTGTACTGTCGAAAATTTTAAATAAAAGATGAAAAAAAGAAAAAAAATATTGCAATCCTTATATGCAGTTAATGGGAAAAGTATTCAAAGTTATAAAAAATTTAAAAACCAACAACTTTTATTTCAAGGATATATTTTTACAGCCCTTAATTTAACGTAAATTTGTAATTTTTGGTGTTTTCTCATTAAAATCGGTAAAAAAATGGGATTTTTATGATTGCAGCCGTAGTAGTAATTTTAAAAACAAAAGTATATTACGGAAAATTAAAAACCTATGATTTTAATTTTAAATTTCTTTCTGCTGAGATTAGATTAGCTTCAATTAGTAATTTTTCGTATTTTTAAGTCGAAGAGAGATTGATTTTCATTTTAACTTTAAGGTTTAGACTTAGGATTAAAATTAGGTTAAATTTTTCGTTTTTTACATTTGTAAGAGAACAGAATGTGTGTATTTCACACTCTTTTTTTAATACAAACTAATACGGGATTCAATTGTGCATTTTGCCTATCAAAAACACAAATCTTACGTTACTTTAATAAAGAACCATTCGAGTAAATCGTTTTAAAAGTTTTGTTCTGTTGTTTTAGTTTTTCCTATCGTTTCAAGTAATCGACTTACAGATAACGCTGTATTCACATTGTTAAATTGAGCTTCGGCCTCCGGCCCGAAACGGTTGACAAATTGAACACAAGTCATTAATAAACATTGTTCAAACGCACGGAAAAACAATTAAAAAATTTTAGGTGTCATCAAATTAAAGGTTTTTTTATTGAAATAAATAGTTTCTGATGATAAATAAAGATAACTAAGGTAACCCGAACAGAACTTTTACTCATCGTCAACGTTCTCCAAAATATTTCACTCTGAATACTGATTAGAGTTTCCAGTAAAACCCCATTAGATATTATAAAAATTAAATATTAGTTATATAATATAATTATTAATTATTAGTTATGTAATTAAATATTAGTTAGTTAAATATTTAGTTACACTAGTAACTTAAATCTCTCAGGAAGATATAAATTAATCCCCCCTGAACGTGTTAGTTTCAGGGCTGTAGAAAACAGTTCTGTTTTTTCCATAATTAGTCAGTGTAATGACTGCAGTATTTAAGAAAAGTAGGTGTTATAAGCTAAACGAACTAGAATTGTTTACCGTGGAAATAATAAAGCTCAATATACAGTACAAGTTCATGTCCAGCCCTACATGATAAAATAATAAAAAAGTATATCTACACAAAGTTGTTGTACCACCTTAAAATTACATTGTACGACTTTTTAGGGTTTTATTATTTTCAAATAACCTTAAAATGCAGTACTTTACGGGGGTGAGTCAAATATACACCGGTCATTTGTCGTAAAAATATTATTTATGACAAAAAAATTTGAACAATACTTTTAGCATTTTTCAATAAGGTCTCCTTCACGCGTTGTATATTTTTCCCAGCATTTCGGAAGCCTGAAGATCCCTTCTTCAAACAAGTTCCGAGTTTGACTCATCAACCAATTGTGCATGTAATCTTCGAAAGCTTGTTAGCGTTCAAACCATTCACCTCCAGTTCTTCTTTCAAAGGCCCAAACAAAAAGTACTAAAAAGAGAACAATTTTGACTACAGGGAGGTTGTTTAAGGGATTCTCACTGTATTTCGATCAATTTTTCCTTTGTTAAAGTCTTGCCTTTATCGTAAAGGAGAATGACATCTCTGATTAGGATGGAATACCCCGTCTTTTGGTTTTACGGCTTCCGGTGGCTGCAAAATCTGATTGTAGTAGATAAAATTCACTGTTTGTCGATCGTGTAGGAAGTCAATGAGTGAAACTTCCCTCCATTCCTAAAAAAAACAGTCGCGAGCACTTTTTTGGCAGAGAGTTTTTGGCATCTGTGAGACTTAATCTTGGGTATCGAACGTGACCTTGATTTTCTACACTTTCACGTCCACCGTTAACTAATTAGCCCAATCAAACACTTGGGTCCGAGAAAGGATACCGTCACCTAACTGTGATATTAACCGAGTCGAAAATCACCGTCCATTTCTCTACCTTAGCAGCGAATCAAATCGTTTGACCATCCCTCTGTGATCTAACATGCTAATCATAGTACCCCAGGCACAATTGTAACTTTTTTTACTTAGAGAGGGTCACATATTAGAATAACACCATTTTAAATCAATTCATTTTTAGAACGGCTGATACAATTTTAATAAGTTAAATGAGGAATATTGTTATATAAATTACACCATAATAATAAGTAACTTTAATTTATTTTTAAACTTTACGAGATTGATGAATAAGCATTTAGCTGTCACATTATTATCCATTTAAATTTCCACCAGTTGATAGATGCATTAATTTTTCCAAAAAATAATTAACAGTATATTAAAATGAGTATTTGATAATTAACTGTCATTTCATACAAATCTACCAATGATGATTACACATGCACCTCTAATGAAAAATGATTAATTCAGTGTTCTTCCCCAGATATTACAATCAATATTATGTATGATTTAATTTATTAATCAACGCACCAATAATTATAAACATTATTAACTGAACCTTAAAATCACCTATTATTTACAGTATTTCATCTTAAGTATTATAAACACGATCTGTTTTTCTTCTAGTAAAGTAAAAGCATTCTTTAAAATATTTTATATTGGCCTAAAGCAAATCCAAAACACTGTGAACTAAACCCACGGACTATAAGGGACCTGATACCTGGATATTTTTCTTTTTTTAACTTTCCTATGCACCTCTTTAATTTGGCCGTACGGTTAAATAAGTTTTAATATTTAATTGTGTAAAACATCCAAGTAGGCCTACCTATTAAATAAAAACTTTACGTAAATTTAAAGTAGATTCTATTTAATTATTTTTTAGGGTCAATATGGGGTCGTTAATCGGAAAAAACGAGACTAAAACAACCCGGTGGATTTTTTTACAGTCTTAGAAAAACTTGGCTTTCTTATTAAATCATTATTTTACTTTTAATTTTGTAATCATTCAGATATATTTTTAAACACCTATCAGAATGTTTTCCTTTAGTTTAGATAAGTTTCATGTCGTCCTGTATTTTAAATTCCAGTGGTTGCATTAAAGTACGTTAAAGCTTTTAACTGTACGACGACTAAAATGGAGATGGAGCAGAAATTTCTTGATCTGAATAGCAAATATCACCTAATATAATAATTCCTACAGAAGTAGGATAGTACCACTGGGTACCTATTTGCAATCAAATTCCATAAAGCCCATTAAATTGGTTTTAATATTTCATAGGTACAATTTTATGTGTATATATAAATGGAAAAGCTCTCCTTGACTGACTCATTTATAATTCTCTAACTTTTCGATCAAATAGAGTTAAAATTAATATTTTTGCAAATAATATACAATTATTCGTGACAGGTTGTACAGAAGAAATTAAAGCGCTTAAAATTCGACAACATAAGCCTACGAAGAAAAAAGGGTCTAACCAAAAATTGTAACTACTAAACTTTACTAGAACAATCTAAAATAAAATAAAATGACTTAAAAAAAATAAAAGAATGAAGAGAGGAAAAATAATAAGCTCAGCAACATAATAAAAACCTTCACTGCCCAAGGGACAGGTCCGGCCATTTTTTCCGCAAACACCAGACAAACTCAGTACAAAACTTCTATATTCAAACATAAATTAACATAAAAACTTACACAAAAGTAAGGTATCAATTAGAAATAACATTATAATTATTTTAAATAATGTTGTTTTCTCGTAACGAATTTTTATAAGGTAATTTTTATTTATCTGACAGCTTTTTTATTACACATATGGTGCTATCTTGTATGCTTACATACAAATAAAGAATTATTAATTAATAAAATATCAAAATACAAATTATTAATATAATAAATAAATTAAATATTCTTTGTAGCCCTGGATCTAGCAGATCGAGTGCAAATAATTTAAACTTCCACCTCCCTGTTTTGGGCAGAATAAATAAGGATAAAGTTAATTACTGAATGGTGGAACAGTTTATTTTTAAAAAGCGAGCATTAATCGATAAACTTGTAACTTTTGTGTGTTTGGGTGTATTTTGGTTTGTGTACGTGCCAGACCATGTGTGGGCGTCAGTTGTTAATAATATACTCGTAAATTCTTAATATTATAAATTTTATTATTCTGTCACCGGATGGTAACATTAAGTGGAAAACCATATTTGTTTGGTGGCCCTGAAAAGGGCCGTTTAAGCGGTGGTCTTCTTGGAGAGGCGTCGGTCGTAGTCATCGTGGCGGTCGAGGAGCTGGGCGACACGGCGTGTCGTCGTCCAGCGGAGACATTATCTTCTTCCCTCGCAGTAGTGCGTCGATGGCTGCTTCGTCGGATCCGGTGGGCGTAAGGCTCGGTCGAGGGACCGCTGTGGGCATCGCTCGCGTCAGCGGCCGATGACGGTCCGGTTGACGGCTTACGGACAGCGAGTGGAAGCATCATCTTATCTCTTGCGGGGTCGTCGATTAGTCCTCGCTGAAGTCCGGCAGCCGTGTGCCGTGGTGGACGTCTTGTCGATGCTATAGACTGGTGGAAGTGAATCTCTCGGTGTCTTGATCTGAATTGAATCGCTCGGCTCAGTGCAGCGCTCTTTATATAGTCGCCGAGAGCGCTATGGTAGAGAGCGGCTACTGGCTTAACCTTGATGACAAAGGCCTCTATCGGTGCAGAGCCGAAAGGTTTGTCGGTGCGCTGCTAAAGGGCCTTTAGCATCGACAAAGGCCGGGAGAAGTATTGAAGGCCGGCAACACAGTAAATGATTAATTAGAAGGGAAGCGGTGACAATTCAAAATTTATTTTTAGTTTTTAATATTAATAATTTCTAATTATTTGTCTATCAAATTTGTATTTTTGTCCTACTGATCAATGTAAGTCTGGCAAAACGCGATTTTTGTATGTTTGAGCTTATAAATTATTAAATTGAAATTGCATTGCACCTATTTTTTACAATATTATTTACAGTCGATTAGCAAAATCCCCTCAGATTCTGTGTAATTAATTGATGTCCCATACGTAATTGATGTCGCGAAACAACTATACAAGACGATGCATGACAAATTTGAATTACATGACGACCCTCTGATACAAAACATGCACACTAGGGCAATACCGGGTACTCAGTGCAGACGTTTGAAGCGCCTCTGGCCAAGAGATCTTCTTGGCCAACTGTAGGACTGTGGTGATGACTGCACGCTCCTTCAAGTAAATCAAGTTTGGAACATTAGCTTCACATTTAGAAATTGTTAAAATATTTTAATAACAGATACTAAATTTCAATAAAAAGTGTCAAAAAATAATTCTGAGTGGTGTTGTCCATCAAATCATCATGTCAATTTTAGTATTCTTTCACTACCTACTTAGTATTGTGCAGTTGCAAACAAAAAAGTCGAAATACTTTGTGTTTTCTGATAATATCTTCTCCATAAATGGTTATTTATTACGACAAAATTATTTCCTATAAATATAAACAAATGTATTTCAATTTATTTTAAACTAAATACAATTTAAACTAGTAAATTATTTTATAATAATCATTACAACACTGTTACTAATCCATTGTTGTTAATACCCTCGTGCATATCATATTATATGGTCTTCATTTGAAAATAATAAATTAGGTATACACAACAATGTAGTTCACATTAACCAGAGATTTACAAATGGAATATGTTAAACAGCATAATATTTTAAAGTTTAAAGCCGGTCTCAAGAGGGGATGTTGATTTATTAAAAGCAGTTGATCAAATGTACTTGTTCAACTAAAATTGAACGGTACAGTAAGATCAGAGCGGCATTGTTCAATTTTAGTTTTGTCAGTGAGATGTTTGAAATGACAAATTAATTTTTAGTGTTTAATTTATTCAGCTGTTTAACAGGTGATTTTCGGAGAGGAAGGTTCCTGGTTCAAATCCTAGTAAAGGTAGTTACTTTTATACGGATTTGAATACTAGACAGTGGTTACCGGTGTACTTTGATGGTTGGGGTTTAATTAACCATACTCTCTTAGGAGTGGACGGCCTGGGTCTGTACAAGACTACACCTCATTTACACACCATACACATCATCCTCATCTCATTGGGTCATGGGGTTGCTTATTGTTCTAAATTGAACAGGATTCAACGTACACAATTAGGAATAAAAATACATAAAAAATTGAATGTTATTTCTGAAATTTTGGTCAATGAATTACTAAAAATTTTGCAAGAGGAAATCACGCAAAAATAGCCAGTATGGGTTTCGTAAAAATGGATTTACCCCGGGCTAAATTAGGAGCATCAGAGAAGTAATCAGGTGCATATTTTTATTGGGTGATCGTTTATATTTTTTTTTTTTTACTAAAGGAGTATTAGCACTCCTTAAACACTCCTTACGTTAGTATAAACCTAAAAATTTAGCAATATAGTTTCCAACCATTAAACAGCTGGTTTATACAAATTAATTTGCCCATTTTAATGCAAATCATCTACAAAAAGTCGACTAGCAGTCAAGTTTAGTCGATTCAATATTGATTGAATCAAATGAATTCAGATCAATTCAACTTGATTGAACATTCTTTCTTACTGTAAGTTCTGGTAATATACACAATACAATAAAAATCGACTCGTAAGAACCTACCCTAACAATGTCACTATTGTCTGTTTTAAAACACATTCACCAACATTATTAACTTTAGATTAATGTTAAATTTCATTTCAATTTTCAGAAAACTCTTACAGTTTTCATCGAACAAAAATCAAGTTCATGATAAGATAAAAATAATTTAAGTTTTATTTTATTTTTATTATTAAAATAATCTGGTTTCCGTATCACTTCCATATCCAATTAAGCATTCATCCTTTAATATCCATTTTGATGTTGTGCTTTATTGAGCTCAGTTTTTCAAAACTTTGAAAAATATTTTGATTTCTTTGTTTAAATAGTGTATAAACAAAATTTTACAATTCCGTGAATTATCTAATTGTCACGTGTTGTTTTAATTGAAGTAGGAACTGATGCAGTAATAATTTTGTAATTAAATTATTTTGTTTGCGAATATTCTAATTTGTACGGTGAATATGAGTATTTTTGTTTATTATGCAAGAATAAAATATTTTATAGTACACTTCATGTGTCTCATATTATGACAAACACAGTTTTATTAGTCTGTTAATACAAAAAACTAACTTCACAAGTGCCCTTATTTTTCGTTAAGGTTACGTTAAATTAAGTTTACGGGTAAACTTAACTCTATGTTCTCTTTTTGGATCGTTTAGAACAACGGTTAGACAATGTCAAGTAACTTGAAACTTGAACCCAACTCTCTTACCATTTTTTTCACAGTAAGTTTGTTTCTTTTCTCGTTCTTCCATTGTTTCTTATTTTCCCCTCCATGAAAACATTTAAATTTTCTTATCTACACGTTATTCAGTGTAATATGTTACTCTGTTTCATTCTAATATTTTAATTTTCGTTCCAGAATTACTTCAACAACTTTTCATATATTTTTTAAGTTCAGTAACATTCCGTACAACGGGATTTGATGGGATCGAGTAACGATAATACAGATACTACAAAAGTGCAACTTGATTTAAAAAATGAATGTAAAACTATAATCAAAGTATCTATTATTCTAAATAAAAAACTAACCTGTAGTACAAAAATGTATGTAGTATTTTTTAATAAAAAATTTAAACAAATTTAAACCTATAAAATATAACAGTTCGCCAAAATTTATAATAACTTTTATGTTTCTAAAATTTAGAAATAATTTAATTTTTATATAATTTTTTATAATTTTAATTAATTTAATTTAAAATAATTTAATTATTTAAACGCGTAAAAAGTAATGCGCTGATCACCGACTTTTATAAACAAACTTTTGAAAACTCTTTTTTAAAATTTTTATAATTTAATTTTTCTAATTTAGCCATAGAGCTCCAATTGGTAACAATCTAGTACAGGAAGTTCATGGTGTTCTAATTTTCCTAATATGATCAAGTTTGCGTAAAGTAGAAGTAACAAAAGAAATAACTTGTGAGATATTATATATTTTTATGTTTATTTTTTAATCTAGGAACTACACTACAGAACAATTACTAGAATGAAGTTTGGTGGAAGGAGGGGTCACACCCAGCATTATTTCTTTAAGGTGTAGGGAATGCGAAGGTCAAAATGGAGGGTTTCCTTTCTGATATAGCTGGTTGTTTCATGAGGCAAACTTAAATACCAAGTTTAGAACACCTGGATATTAAATCTGAGCCAAGTTTTCACACTTTCCCAATTTAACAGGTGCATTAATGTTTAAATTAAATATACGTAATTTGATTATATAGTTAATTCAAAAGAAGTTAAATTAACTATACGTTATTTAGCCGGCCGCATTGGCGTAGTTAGTAACGTGCTCGCTTCTCATCATGCGGTCTTGGGTTCGAATGCCATTCAGGCGCGGCATATTTTCATACGTTACAAAAAATCATTTCAACCTTCACCGTCTGCATTAGCAGTAATTGGAGAACAATCGAACGTTATACAGAAACAAAAAAAACATACTATAAAAACTCGTATACATTTTTTACCTCACGTAATAGGCCTTGATCAAGCCCTGTTGCTGAAGATAGTTTCTCCACCCAAGGAACGAAAAGTTTTATATTTTCATCATATTCATTTGTTGTACAGTTTTGAGTAAAAATTTTAATTTAATAACTATTTAATTATAAAATTCATAACTGAAGTAATTTGTAATTAATTAAGGGATCAAGGGGGAAAGGTTGAGCTGCATAAATTTGGATTTAGTTATTATTGACAAAATAATTAAAATACTTTGTAGTATGTATGTTAATCTACCACCTCTTCAAATGTATAGAAATTTGTCAAAAAATTTTATTTACTACTTGACTACATTTTTTAATGCTTTTTATTTAATTGTTATATAATTTAAATCGGTTCAGAATTTTTTATTTTTGCAACCTGTCATTATCAATAACAGTTCTTCTCAATCATTGTATATATATTTTAATTAAAAAATATATTTGATCACACACAATTCATTAAAAAATATTGTATTTTTATTTAACTGCCAACGAAACATGTTTGAAATGTATTGTAAATAAATTATTTGAATTAATTGTTTTGTAAGAGAGATTAATTTTGAATTTAGCCTATTGATTATTCGAAAATTAACCTGAGTATCCTACTGTTTTACCCTACAGGTATACCGAATAAAATTTTAACAATATATGATTAACAAAATATTATCCATTTAACCTACAAAAATACCGTTGAAAATATTCCACACTGAAAAATAAATGCCGAAAGGATTTAATTAATTTTCTAATATTATCCGAAACTCTAAATGAGATTTTAAGATGCTTATATTCTTTTATAATTAAAGAATTCTTTAAAACTTAAATTGCTGTTATCCATTAAATTCTACACATCATGATGGAGAATTTTGTAAACGTAGTTAATTAGGTACCGTTAAACTTAACAGGTGTCGGATTTGAGTTTCCTCGTAACTGTTTGTTTATCGGTTTTTGCTCCATTTATTTACGCATATATAACTGTACTGTTAGTTCAAAACAAATGCAAAGCATACTTGTACAAGTTTATCGAAGCATCAAATTTTCTATTTGTTCAAAACCATTGTTGTTTTCATTCTAGTTTTTGTTCGTGATCGTTTACATCATAGTTACCGTTCTATAACTGTGTTGTAAAAATACTTTGCAGTTAAAAATTTCATTTTTGTGCACGATAGAAAGTGTGGAAAAATTTATGTAACAGGACAATATTACCGTGGAATTTTTAGTGATAATATAACTAAATCAAGTGGTCGATGTTTAATCCCTGCATAAATTTGTGAGTTATTTGTATCTTAGTTATTTGTTCTGGTTCTTAGGCAGTAAATCGCAACCCTCCCTTGAAAATACAGTACTCGTATACAAAATAATAATAAAACCAGTTTAGACTTATGGGTTAGAGCTATAGGCTACAGCTAGTCCATCAAATATAGAAATACTGCAGCGCTTCCAATCAAAATGCCTGAGACTAATCACTGCAGCCCCATGGTACGTAACCAGTGAAACACTTCACAATGATCTAACTAAACCTTCCTTTCATTAATAAAGAAATTAAACAACATAGCGAAAAACATTTGCAAAAACTAGAAGCCCATCAGAATCCATTAGCGGTTAACCTCCTCGACAACAGCGGAGATACTGACAGACTGAAACGTTTTAAAACACTAGACTTACCTCTACGATTTTGTTAATTATTAAAACATGTTTTTCTTTTTTACTTCAACTAATAATCATCGTCATCTCATAATAGGCATCGTTATCATCTCTATCATCGTCATCATCAACAGCTTCAACACACTACTGAGTGTGGTTTTTATTTTAATTCTAAGGACATTACTCAGATTTTCTCGTATTTGCTTAAAGTTTTTGTATTTATAAACTGATTGTAAAAGAAATACACAGTTAAAAAAAATGTATATACCCGATTTACGATCAAAAATTCTTTTATATTTATTACATATACGTACGGAATAGTTTCTTATTACACTAGCCTCTGAAGGGTTAGATAACTCGATTTATTATTGTTCTTTCCGGTTTTACTATACGTGTGACGTTTTCAGTGTATATTTTAGGGATACTAAGGCCGATTTTCAAATGTATACAGCTTTTTGGGTAAATACAAAAATAATGTTGATGAAGGTTCTTGGTGTTTGCACTCTTTCTGCATTTCAGGAGAAAGTGGCGAAAATTAAAAACGCTTTAATCTTTCTTAAATATCACATACAAAGTATTTATCTAATATTTAGAATTGTTTTCGGGAAGGTATAAAAATACCGTGACATACAAACTGAACAATAGAAACGCCTATTGTGTTTTACACGACAGTTGTCGTTTATTACCTGCTGGACGGACCGACTCCTTTGTTGAATTGCTGATTTTTATTGATTAGAACGAAAGATTCGTTTAGGTTCTGTTATGTTTTATTTTATCGATACTTTTTTATATTTTATTTTAAATCTTTAACTGTACTATATAGGACAACCAAAAGATGAGAAAACATTGATATTAAATTACAAATAACAAGAACAGACACGATATAAAATTCAACATTCAGCAATGTTAAATTTGGAATAACAATGAACGTAAAATATACCAAAGTATGAAAAGAAAAACAAAAAAGTTTATATTGTCACAGAAAATTTATTACAAATAGTAGGCCTAATAAAACATATTTAAAACAAAACAAAAATTACATCTAATATTTCACATTATTTTATCTTTCTCTACATAAACATGCAGAAAGAATCAAAGAAGATCTCTGCTCCATCTTTTTTTTAATCTTCTAAAAAAGCCTGGCGGATTTACCATATCACTGATAAGTGGATTATTATGGATTGGTAGTTTTGAGTAGAATTTAATATAACTATTTTTGACGATGTCGCAAATGAATGGTGTTTTTAAATCGGTGTGTAGTAAGTAATTTGAGACATAGTATGATGAACCGGTAATTATACGGAGAAAATTGGATAAATTTTGTACACAAAACACTTCCGTCGCGACGTTTGCGGATGATACAGCCATTTTGTCGCACGATCTTTCCATTCAAATGGCTACTCAAAATTTACATCACCTAAATTTAGTAGACAACTGGCTGAAGGACTGTTAAATGAAGGTGAATCCGGCAAAGTCTGTTCACAACACATTCATAGATACTATTCTGGATTATTCGATTGCGTCTTTTGTGTGTTTATCTATTTCGTATTTGCCCTTATTAAATTCTAAGATAGGTTTATTATAGCCCTGCACATTATAGCGGTTGCCTTTCTTGTAGAGTAAGTTGTAAAACAAAGTGTAAAATAAGTCGCTTATTAAACCGTTAGTGTTTATTGGTGGTTAGGAACTTGTTATGCGCATAGTATTGAGATAGATTCTACATACAGGAGAATTGTGTAATAATTTTTTTCAATAACTTACGTATGTAAAAACTCATTTAATAATAATCGATTGATTGCAAATGGTTATATATTACTTTTAAGCTAAGTTTAGTTTAAATCATAAGGGTTTAAACATTTCGTAGATTTTTAATAAATTAAGTGATTATTTTTGTAATCAACGATTAATTGTAATAAATTAATGTATTTTCAAAAAAATAACCAATATTATTTCGAAGTTTCTTTGTTTATAAATAGCCAGATCCCAAAAAATCCTGGAAGAAACGTTACAATTTTATCTACTGCTCTAAGTTTGTCTCCCTTTCTTATTCGTTGGCGTAAGTGATCGAAATATTGAACCTCTAACGAACGACTCAGTCATAATTCAGTTTTCTAGGCAATTAAGAATCTTAGAAAATTAGAAAGTTAGATATGTGTGAAAGTGATCGAATGGTAAATTAGTTCATGAGGGGTGTTTACATGCAGTAAATTTCCAATTATCCGAATTAAATGCAACCGAGTAGATGCAGATATTAAGATTGTTTGGTTACAAAAAGTTTACGTAAGATTTAGCATACTAAAATGGAGGTATAATTTCACCTTAAGCCATTTTGGAAAGATTTGAAGAATGTGGGAAAATTGAATGTAACTATGCAGTAAATTCGTAAACAGGAGGAGTTTGTTAAACGTACAAAATATTCAAACTTAAATACTTTAAAGACAAATTTCTATTTTCCGAGCAAACTATCTTTTATGAATCAATTTACTGTTCATTATATGAAAGGGATTTGTATACACTTTAATGTTTTTTTTTTTACTTATCTTTTTTTAATGCATTATCTGTTATATATATAACAATAAATGCAACTTATCGATTAGATTTAACTCATGAAAAAATTACAACCCACTGGTGTAATTAACAAATCATCACATTAAAACATATTATACTGTTCTTAATTATTATTTACAAACAAAATTAGATAAATAGTGTTTTGTTTAAAAAAAAATTAAAAATACGCTTTTATGAACCAAGTTTTACTGTCTTTGTGAAGCTAAATCACTCTAGAGTAAGGTGCATAATTTCTATAGTTCTTTGTTTTTCAATTTAATTAAATTTTGTATTTAAATTCAGGTGTTTTGATAATGACGCTTAAATGTATAGAGATTATAAATTTTTAAAAATAATCTCTGCTGTACAGTGTCGCGCATTATATTTTATAATATCTATGTTACAATCCACAATAATCTTGTTAAAATTGTTTCCAGTACAAAATATATAACTAACCAAAATTAACAATTTAAATTTCTTTCAATTTATATGTCTGTGAAAGTAATTATATAATTTTAGGTACTGTTTACGATTAGTTAGAAAGTCTTCATTAGATAAAATGCAGTCCTCAATAGCTTCACCAGTGAACAGATGAATACTTTCTTTAAAATATTTTTTTTGTATTTTCATTAAAAAATACTAAATAGCATTTAAAATCAACTAATAAAGCATAATTTTTCCAAGTATACTTTTTCGTATTTTCTTGAATATATTTATTTTATTCCTTCTTTTTAGGTTTTTCTTTCTAATTAGTAACCCTAATTTTGTTTTCTGTCAGAAGCTGTCAGTGAATAAAGCTGAATTTGCAGGAAACTTGTTTAATTCTGTCTTACAAAAAGAATTTTATTTTTTTTCATTAATCAACTAATGATATTTACTTACCAAGACATATAAAAATTGAAAATAAATATTTTATATCAAGGACAACTTCCATATAAAATTCAATCACTTGACAATATCTTCATTTGTTTTTTATATTGTTTTCAGAATAAGTTCCTTCGTACTTATTTTCTTTAGTGTAGACATAACGGAACTTAAGTAATGTTTTACCACGAGTTTTAATTCAACCGTATAAGTTTGAGCTGTTCAAATTAACTGTTAAAACGTCAGGTTATCATTCGAGTAAAAATAAAAATACTTCAAATTAATCAGAATCTTATTTTTAAATTTAAAATCTAGCCTACCTAACCTCATTGTCACAAGGTATTCTTAAATGTTTTTTTGACACTTCAATTGAAATTTAGTATCTGTTATAAAATTAATATAACAATTTCTAAATGTGAAGCTAATATTCCAAAACTTGATTTACTTGAAGGAGCGTGCAGTCATCACCACAGTCCTACAGTTGGCCAAGAGATCTCTTAGCAAGAGGCGTTTCAAACGTCTGCGCTGAGCACCCGGTATCGCCCTAGTGTACATGTTTTGTATGACAGGGTTATAATGTAATTCAAATTTGTCATGCATCGTCTTGCATAGTTGTTTCGTGACATCAATTACGTATGGGATTTGTAAGTCTCTGTGTAACATTGAGTTTGTCATGTAAAAGGGGCGTTGCGTTATCGTTCGTAGAATCTTGTTCTGAATCGCTTGTATACGTTTCGTGTGTGAAGGTTTAGCAGATCCCCAAAGTTGAACTCCATATGTCCAGATTGGTCTTAAGACTGTCTTGTAGATTGTTAATGTGTGACATGTTTAATTTAGAACGTCTATCGAGTAAGCGTTTCAGTTAATAGAAGCGTGTTTTGAGTTTGTGGCGTGTGTGTTAACATGTACGTTCCATGTAAGTTTTCTGTTTAAGTGTAAGCCTAAATAGCGTGTTTGAGTAGTGTGAGGCTGCGGAATA
Source organism: Catonia carolina (assembly GCA_035578175.1). NCBI lineage: Eukaryota > Metazoa > Arthropoda > Insecta > Hemiptera > Achilidae > Catonia > Catonia carolina. The sequence continues at coordinate 78,891,668 of JAQMRL010000003.1, forward strand.
TTATTAATGTAAACGGTTGGGCAGTTTTGACGTCTAAGTGTAAACATCATTTCATGCGATTTGCTTTCATTAATTTTAATTTTCCAAAGTTTAAGCCATGACTCAATCAGGTGTAAATGGTTTTGTGTCTTTTGAGTTGCAATTACAGGATCGGCATCAACCGCAAGTACTGCCATATCATCAGCAAACATAGCCGTAGTTGTATGGATACAAGTTGGTGTATCACTGGTGCTTACAGAAAACAGCCTTGGTGCAAATACGCTTCCTTGCGGTACTCCAGCATTGACTTCGTTTATTTCAGAAAGTTCATTACCTTGTTTTACTCTAAAGTCACGTTCCACTAGAAAAGTATTTATTACTAGGTACAGGCTATTTGGAAGTATTAGTTTCAAATTTTACAGGAGTCCATCATACCAGACCCGATCAAAGGCTTGAAATACATCAAGAAACACGGCTGAACAATATTGTCTGTTTTCAAGAGCTGAAGAGATTATATCAATAAGTCGGTGACATTGCTGAAGTGTGGAATGAGATGAACGAAATCTGAACTGATGATCAGAAATTGTGTTTGAAGCATCGATAAACGGTACTAGGCGTGGTAGAAGGAGTTTATCAAATAGTTTGGGCAGAATAGAGAGTAAGCTGATTGGCCTGTAAGAAGTTAGTTGGTGAAGTGGTTTGTCAGGTTTTAAGAAGAGAATTATGATAAAGAGTATTATATATATGATAGAGTACTTCCACTAAATAGGGAAGTAAGTGACTCGGAGAACGGAATTGTAGATGTGAGTTAAGAGTATGATGGATTTCCTAAGAAGATGGCACAAAAGTATTGAAGTAATAAGATCATATCCCGGGGCTTTGCCTAATGGCAGGTCGTGAATTGCTCAGAAGAGTTCCCCGGGGGAACTGGCTTTGGGGGAAGGCTAAGTTGCAGAGGATCATTAAGGGAATTTTCTATGTTTGGATGATCTTCGTGTTGTAGGTTGTGTGGTTGGAATGTGTTATTCAAGTGCTGAGCAAACATTTTTGCTTTCTCTTTATTGGTAATCGCCCAAGAACCGTCAGGTTGTTGTAGACTAAATGAAGGATTGTTATAGTTAAGAATTCGTCTTGTCGTTTAAGAATTTAAACTTTAAGACCTCTTAAACTTAAAATTAAATTATAAAAAAAAAACTAAGAAAACAAAATTACTTTCTTTAAGACACATTTTTTCGCATAGCCCTTTAGAGAGAGCACGCCAAATCAATATTTTAATTGCTCCTCTATGTTTTGCTCTTATTTACTTTTCTCTGAATATCTCTTGATTCTTTTGGATCGTTCATTCTCAAGTTGTTCAGTGTTGTAGGGTTCTAGTCTTTTCTTTTCATTCTCTCCCCTAAAGTCGCTCTCTGGATTTATTTTTTAAATATGTACCAATTCTGTGTGTTTTCTGTGTTGTATTTTACATCTCTAAAACATTTAATGTTACTGTGAACCATGCTGGTTTAGTTTTGAAATTTTTTTTTTATCAATTTTTTTTGCCAATTTGTTATCGACCCACCGGGTTGGTCTAGAGGTAAAGTCGTCGCCAAAATCAGCTGTTTAACAACTGATTTTCGGAGACGAAGGTTCCTGGTTCAAATCCTAGTAAAGGTAGTTACTTTTATACGGATTTGAATACTAGACATTGGTTACCGGTGTACTTTGATGGTTGGGGTTCAATTAAGACTACACCTCATTTACACGTCATACATATCATCCTCATCTCATTGGGTCATGGGGTTGCTTATTGTTCTGAATTGAACAGATTGCAACGTACACATACTAGGAATTGAAAAAAAAAGAAAAAAAAATTTGTTATCGTTCATTAAATTAAAGTCTCATTACATGTAATATGGTTTCAGTTTTGTCGTACATCTATTTGTTCAAACAGGGTCTATTTTAGGATAATTGTTTTCTTCCTACTTAGGTCCTAGAATGTTCCAATTATTCTCATTTCTTTGCTCAATATTTGATGGTACCACCTTTCAACATAATTTTACGTTTTTCTGCTCCACACCATGCTTCCAATCTTACCTCCGTTTGATAGGGCTTGATTTATTATATATACCAGTCTGGCATTCATGAATGGGGTTATATTGTGTTATCCATCCTTCTTTCTAAGCTATATTTCTTGTTATTGTTAATGCTGATTCATTCTTTCAAATAATTAAAACGCCATACTCATTTAATATTTTTTTATGAATAGATACGTGACTCGGGCAGTTCGTAACGTTTATGAACTTTGTCAAGGGAAATTATATTTGTAGATATATTTTTTCAGCTTGAACTATTAAACTTTCCGCTGTAAAACACCCTTTTATGTTAGAAAATGTAAACTTTCTAAGTTCTTGGACATTTAAACGTACGAGGGTAGGCTGATAAGTAATGCACACATGCTTGTAGAAGACAACTAAATAAACTTCAGTAGCGCGCCTGGTGGCATGTGGAAGTACTATTTCTCCTCTACAAGCCTGCGCAGTTTGAAGGCGTTGCTTTCATTCAGTTTGTTTTGAGTAGTGGAAGTATGGCGTCGTGTTCTGGTGCTATGTCAACGAGAATTAAACAACGCGCTGTTATCGAATTTTTAACTGCTGAGAAAGTGAATCCTAGTGAGATTTATCGTCGTTTAAAGGCTGTTTATTGTGACAATACTGTTGATAGGTCTACTGTGAATCGTTGGGTAATAAAATTTCGTGATTGCCAACCTGGAAAAGCCTTAATTGTTGACAAAACACGCAGTGGACGACCAATCACTGCCTCAGACGATAATCGTCGCAAACTCATCGATGATTTGATTCAAAATGACCGGCGAATCACTCAACAGCGTATCGCAAACCAAATTGGAATATCTAAGGAACGTGTTGGCTTCATTATTGAACAATTGGGATACCGTAAAATCTGTGCACGATGGGTACCACGCCGTCTGACAGACGAGAATAAACAGCGTCGATTGGAATGCTGTGAACAACTTTTGAAGCGCTACCGTGACGAAGGAGACGACTTTCTTTTGAATATTGTGACGGGGGACGAGTCATGGGTTCATCATTACGATCCCGAAGAAAAAAGGCAGAGCGCTGAATATCGTCATCCACATTCTCCTGTTGTGAAAAAGTTCAAAACACAACCGTCCGCAAAAAAAATTCTTTTGACTGTGTTTTGGGATGCTCGCCGAGTTTATGTGACTGATTATCTGGAACGAGGGGCAACGGTAAATTCTGCTCAGTATATACAGACTCTGAAACACCTCCGACGTCGAGTTTGTCGTGTTAGAGGCAACCTGGCGCCAATAATTTTGCAACACGACAATGCTCGTCCACACACTTCGCGTGCAACTTGAGAGGCTCTGAGAAACCTGAAGTTTCAACCAATTTTACACCCTCCGTATTCTCCCGACCTTGCGCCTTGCGATTTTTATTTTTTTCCTCTACTGAAGAGAGACCTTAAGGGTAATCATTACAGCTCGGACAATGAGGTGAAGGCAGCTATTGCGTCCTGGGTTCGAGGAAAGTCGGAAGAATTTTTCAGTGACGGAATGAAAAAACTTGTTAAACGTTGGGAGAAATGTGTAATGCTTAACGGTGACTATATTGAAAAATAAATAGATAATTTGGTAGGTTAAGATTTGTACTTTAATTTGTTATTTACCCCATCTTGCTATTTCTTTTTGTTCGTCTTCTACAAGCATGTGTGCATTACTTATCAGCCTACCCTCGTAGTAATCAATACATGTGATTTGATTAGACGTACTGCATTAATCCTCTAGAAAATAAAATAGCAATTAACGATTCTGTTCATTTAATGAACCTTCGAATTGTTTAATAAAACAGAAAGGGTTTTAATGTTGAGTATGATACCCGTTTCTGTCATCTCATTGGTCAAATATTTTATTGTGGGAATGAGAACTAACATTTTATTTCTTTCTCTGCACTTGACCTAGTATGCTTTGTACGCAACATTTTCCAATTCTTTTTTTAAAACGCCAGCCCTATTTTGTTTCGTACAACTTTGAAGCCGTCGTTTTCTCTCCCCAAATTGCATTGTTGTATTGAATTTATTACATGTCAAATAAAACTTCCATTTATTTTTTACTTTCTTTTTTTATTGAAGAATCATCATTTTTAACGTTTTACATTTTGTCGGCGACTGTCCATAAGTGTATCATTTTATTTTTTTGGTTTTATTTTGCTTTTTATATTTAAATTGTAACAATATTTTGAAGCATTAATACATAATTTTAATATACTATATTTATTTTATATTGTCAGATCCACAAGCAGGTTTCTAGCGATTTTAAAAAGGTTGTTTTGTATTAATAACAATAAAAGTAACGGTTGATATTAACAATTTAAGAGAGTTATTATAATAATAACCATATTATGCCTACTAATAAATATTTTTTCAAATATAAACAAATTAACAAACAAATATCCACAATCGTAATATAATTATTTGTACACAGTATTTCAATATCATTCATTCATCCAGAGATGTAAGTAATGCATGTCGGTTTAGAATGTGAGTACCGGTTTACAGGCGTTTGTGTTTAATAAACTGTGAATGAATTTTTCATGTGAAATAGTACGCTGGCAGTCTGAATTATATGAACAGTACCACTGTCATAAGCTAAAACAGCTAATCACATGAACAGTTCACTTCTAATATTATTTAACAATCTATAGAATGATATAGACTCATTGTTATTGTCTTTAAAACATTCACGTAAGCTTGATTGTTAGGAAAACCTGCTCTACAATTTTTTCCAGATATTTGTATTCAGTACAGATGTATTAAGTCGTGACTTTTAAAATATATTTTATTAAAGAAAAAAAATTTCGTCTTTCTTATAGAAAAATAGAAAATATACATGAGAACAAATTTATTTTTTCTATTTACTTGTCAGTTTGATGAGTCCGTCAAAGCGGAAATAAAATGAAGATTATTTTTACTTCTTCTAGTCGGACATTTAAAAACAATAATACTTCACTTACCTTACATAATAAATATTTGTAAAATGTTTGTAGAAACATTTTTATGTCCATTATGGACCAGTAATTTTATAACTTCTAAGGACTTTTCATATCAGATTTTACAAAAAAAGATATTTTTTAAATTATTTATAGATTGGTGCGAAGCGGAAACGTACGTGAAAGTTTTTGTGAAAAAATTATTAACCCAAAAATATCTAAAAATAATATTTTGTTTCAGTTTGACTTTAATAGGAATTATAACTACAATTTTATTTATCCCTGTACGATAAAGAAGAAATTCATCTGTAGGTATCTCAATACAAAAATAGTACTACATAAATATCAAGCAGGTTAGTAAACAATTGAATTTTTTAATTCCTTTATTTTTCACTCTCTTTGCCTTATAAATTACTTATTGTTTAAAAAAAATTAACAAATCGTAGACAAAAGTAACAGTGAAAGTAACAAAAAAATAAACAACGTATTTTTGTTTTGATTTTTAAGAAGTTGTTGAAACAGATGTTTATAAAAATTTATTAAATAAATTACTAAATGTAGGTTCTATTTATTCATTATAGATTTACATTATTTATCATATAAAAAAATATATTTCAGACCAACTTGAAAAATTTTAATTAAGTAATAAGTTGAAAATCAAAGATATATTCGAAAATTATTTTTAACTTTTCTTGCACCACATGTTGTAGGCAAACTTCAAAGAGGAGTTGATGTTTTAACATTAAACAAATGCTTTAATATGTTACCTGTAACATTCACATGAATCAAACCGTTTACAATTCAAAGCTATAAATTATAATAAACACGTATGTATGAGGTTGTTTATTTCTGATATTGTTTCTAAACTGTATCAGTTTAAATAGCTTTAAGCAAACAGAGGTTTAGCTTATAACGTGGGAGAAACGTGTTTAAACTATTGTTAGTGTTATCAAACTATCCAGTTTCTCCTAAACATAGAAATAAACGTTCAAATACCGGAAATTTTCATTTCCTCCAAGTGTAAGGTAAGAGTTAATTGTGTTCATATTATTAATTTATTCGTAACATTTTTAATTATTAAGATTTACATTACTTAAAGCAACAATGAGTGTATATTTTTTCATTGGATTTTTTTACTTATAATCCTTTATTTCACATTATTAAATCTTCTATCAATTAATGAAACTGAAAATTTTCTTGTGTTCATTTTTTTTTATCGAAGCCATTAAAAATTGTTTAATTTGATGTAAATAGTAAACTCAAGTGGTTCGAGTATTTTTCCTTTATCTCGTCCTTCCTTATTTGTTAAAGCCTATATTGATTTACTGATTTTCGTTCAAAATTTTCCTTCATTGTCCTTTTCTTAGTTTCTTGTTACCTTTGAATATTCTTATATTTTTACTTTCTTTTGTTCTGTATGAATATAATAAAAAAATGTAGGTAAATCTAAATTTAATGTCGATTTTTCGAAATCGAGGTTTTACCTTTAAACCCAAAAAAATTACAAGCCTTTCAATCAAAAATTTTACGTGTATACCTGCGCATTATTTTATGTCAACAACAAAATTCTACATGATGACATTAAAATTCTGTTTATAAGTGAAGTAGTTAAGTCCAGCTACAGCGTTTTTCACAGAAAATTGCATGATCACCCCAACGAATTGATCACCAAACGGTCGGATGCATCACTACCAGGAAATCCGCAACGCAGGTTAAAACGTCAATAGGAACGAGATCTGTAAAGTGATTTTCTTTTTTAATTTTATTTACATTCTTCATTTCTTGTAATATTGTTATTTATCATGCATTATGGACATTATCTCATAAAACATAAACCATTGGGTATCCTGTTCTTTTCCATATTATTTTTCTTGACATTCTTTCTTTACTTTTTTAAATTTACTCGTTCTATTTTAGTAGCCTATATAGTTGCGAATAAAGTTATTAAAGATATAAAAAATGATTGGTCCGTGTTTGTACCCAATCACAAACACGGTAAAACGTGTTTTTTGGATTCACGGTTCCTAAAAAAGGTACTATTTGATAAAAAAATTCAATTTCGAAAAATTCCAATGAAAACAATATTTTTTTCCTACATATTACAAGGAAAGAGAAAGCAAAATTAAGAACCTATATTATGAGTTAACTAAGCAGGGTCTGTTAATATCCATTAACCTAACTTAATAACAATACAGCATTATATTTTATCAACAATTCAAATGTTACTTTGGTTGAATAAAGATGTTTATATGCGAATTACGAAAACGTGTGACTTACATTAATCATTACTTTCATTATGTGTATGACTTAGATTTTATCCTTGTTAATCACGTGACTTGATGGTGACAAACAGTAAAATAAGAGATGTAGCCAAACCAGAAATAAATTCATGCATTATCAGAAAAAAGATGTTGTTATATCCCTTCAATTTGAATAAATCATCAATTACTATACCTGAAATGATGAAATAAGATATTTTGAGAAAGAGGTGTAAACTTAAATACGATGTTCCTTATTTGGATTTAAATTGCAAATTATTCTACGTTTTTAAGAAAAAAAATTTGGTATGCTAACTCATGTATATTACCTATACCTGTTGTTTAGGTCAACAGCCGAAAGGCTGGTTTGAACCTCTAGAGGTTTTACTAAGTAAAACGAGGAGTGAGGTGGTTTACCATTGCCTTCCTCAATGAATGGAAAAGTACGCTTATCAGCATGCCGGGCCCTCTGAAAAGCACATATTTTCCACTCTGTAAATGACACCTTCACTTCATTCACCACAGGGTCTGGCTGTATAATGAAATTCATTACTTTCAGAGGAGATAACTCTGATTAGTGTCTTTTACACATCTACCTCTTCTGTTCTTAAATGATTCAGTCATTTAATTGGCTGACCATGTGATAAGAAACAGAACTATTTATTTTAGCCCTGCAATGAACAGATTGAGTGTAAATAATTTGACACTCCACCTGTCTGTTATGGGCATTACCTATACCTATAACTGTCAATATGTAATAATAGTTTAAGGGTAGTTGGTGTTATTATTCATCTTAAAAATACAGACAAGTTTAAATAAATACATACAGTCAACACCTTTAACGACAAAAAGATAAATTGATGTTGATAAAAATTTTTATTCATTTAATAAAATAAAAAATATTTGTAAAAGGTTAAATTTTAGGTAAGATTTCTCAGAAAAGTCATCACAAAATTAAACTAATAATTTATAATTAATGGTGTCATATACACTGTCAGATTTATTAATTCATAACTTTATCAGGTTCAAAGTATTAGTCTCAATCAGATTCACTAAAATATAGCTATATTTATTTTGATTGCAGTTTTCGGGATTATGAATATCCAATTTATGAGAAAATAATTGGTTTCTTTTCACTAAAACACGTAACAGTAATTTTGTCATTTTTACATTGTTGTGTTTTTTAAAAACGTTAGGTTACCTACACACTGGCTATTAATTTTTGATTGCATTATAACATTAAAAAAAAAAAAATATTATGACGTTATATTCTATTACCTTTCTTTGTTACTTCCTTTGTTACTTTGGAACAATTTGCCATTGTATGAAGGGCATAAAACATTACATTAATATAAATAATAATTTTGGGTTTTACTGTACTTTTATTTTCGCAATGTAATGCTTTAATTTTGAAATATGTTTATTTTTATATCATACAGTACGCCTACTTATTTTGTAATATGAAACAAATTATACTATGTAACAACCAGCGAAGATTCTCCTCAAAATTTCTTTTACCAAAACAAACTTTTAACTAATGACAAATCTGCACCAAAATAAATAAAAATTAACAACAACCAGATTGTAAAGTTAACATTTTTATGTATCTGGGCGAATTGATAACTCCAAATCTTATTAAAGAGAATGTTATTGAGGAAAGAGTTTGTAAGATAAACGTGGCATATCAAATAACTACTCAATTACAATAAAAACGGAATTTTAAAGAATCTTAAAATTAAGGACTACAAAATAAAAATCGTGCCGGAGCACGTTACAAATAAAAAACGTTAATTTTTCGCTTAATTCATTACATTACAAGATTAAATAAGGCTAAAAGATTGATTAAAAGGAAGATTTTAGCTCTAGCCAGTTTACAAACGCATGACTATCAAATGAAGAAATAATATAGTAGTACACAAAATTAAAAATTTCATAAGAAAACGAAATATTAAACTATTTGCGCACATACACAAAATGGTGATGTACAATCATCAAACCTGATCTGTCTAAAGACCAGCGAGAAATTAATTATTTTTCATGCAGCGTGTGAAGGAGGATGTTGAAGGTACAGTTTTAGTTTACAAGTCTAGTAAGAAATCGAGATATTATCAAAACGACACAAACTTACAAAATAACTGAATAATACATTTTTGGAAAGAGTGGGAATACAGTTATGTGAGGGATACAACACTTGCTTCTTGACGCTATCTCTACTCAACCGATTCGCTCCCCTATTACACAACATCGCTTACCTGTATTACTTATACCTTATCACCTGTATCACAGAATATGCATACGATTTTAGTGACACAGCTCCCCAAAAAAGTTTTACCATGGGTTTTTCTCAGGATAGTCACCTTCTTGTTACATCTTAAGCGCAATTTGTTCTAATATAATCATGCTAATATAATCAAAGTATATAATCATGCTCCAGTTAATTTGCACAACTTCTAGGGAACAATATTTTGGTATTGGTTACCAGGTAGAAAGTCATCTCTTTCATTGGAAAACAAAATAGTTATGTACAAAGGCATTCTATAAGTTCAGCCGACTATGAAATTTTGAAGAAGTCGATTGAGCAACTTATAGATTAATAAGACGAGAATTTTTTTTCTAAGGTCGTTGTTATCGTCTGAAGTTGTAAGTTAAAATGTCTTCGGCCCAGCGTAAAGTTTTCTAATTTTACACGAGTTTATTGCATATTTTTTTCTGAAAACTAAGATTTATGCAATCAACGAAAAAGTTATGAAACTTATAACGCATTTATTTCACAACTAAAAATAACAATGTACACAAACTAAACACTGACACAGACATAGAGGAAATCTCCAAAAATGTTCCAAAGGGTGCTTACTGTAGAAATGTTACAGGGTAGGTTATGATCCTCTGTAAAGTTATTAAATTACAGTATTTTTGCAGTACAGAAACGGTCCAGACATAACATTTCAATCCTTATGAAAGTCTTGCATCGTTTAAATTTTTTCGATTAAAAGTAGTACTTCATTGTAATACTTACATTCAGAAATACATTTTTTTTAAAGAATTATATTATAAATGTATCAAAAATAGTAATTATGTAATAACTACATTATATTAATTATGTTTACCTAATACATTAATTTAATGGATATCGTGACCAGTAAACTGACAGTAATTTATCTAAGTCAAGAATAAAATAATAAGTTTCTTACTTACCTTTATACCTTAATCACACGAAATACGATACTTTTAAACGTCCTAATTTCAGGATTTTAGTTCATATAGAAGACCCTTAATTTTGTTAAAATGGTGAAGTACTTTCCTGTACCAACGTACGCAACCACTCTACAAAATGAACACTTACCCAATTCATTCCAAGTTATCCGAGATGTTTTATCTTGTTTTTGCAATCATGTTAGTGTACTGATGAAATGAGGAAATATATTATTAATTTTTGTCTCTTTCATTTTATTTTATTCACATCTGCATAATATAAATGTGATACTTAGCGAATGGGATGGAAAAAAGTGAGTTACAAATAAAATTATATTTTGGAGAACACCACTCAAAAGTACAATTCTAAATGGAATTTCAGGTTAGATTGTTAAATTAAATGTTCAGAAAAGTCACTAACGGCTTTAAATAAAATTTGTCCTAATAGTCATGAAAATTGTGCCAAAATATTTAAACAATCCATGAATTTTTTGCCTGAGGATACTGGGTTAACATCCCACTACACAGCCTGCTAGTGTTTTCTTCCACGAGGTTGTGCTTCCTCTGTTTATAACTATTTACGTGAGTTAAATTTTTCCAATTTAATCATATTTCTTTATTTATAATCTTTTAATTAAATTGTAGTGTCAATTTCTTCTTTTATTCGGCAATTCAACGTACTCAGAACTAAAGATGGATATATCAGCATCCATTATTATTGTGTAAAACCGAAAAGAAAAATATGTTATAAAGTTTAAAATATGAGCATTTAACTGAGCATTTAAAAATAGTTTTATATCCAGAAAAATACATTTTTCTAAAAATGTTTAAACCCCAAATCAAAATTAAATGCGTCTGTGACATGAAATTAATTACGTCCACAACGGGTTAAGAAACACCGGAAGGTTAAAAAATACCGGTTGTATGAAATTGTCAATTGTGTAGCAAAAAACCAACAGGTAAAAACAATACAGCTACTAAAAACAATCGAGCAATGCGTAATAATGGGAAAGACTCAAAGAATACTAATTAAATTAGGTAAATCATGCCTGTAACGATATTTCAAAAAGTAAAGTAATAAATTATTTGTCATTAAAATAGAACTCCGAATCAAGAACGCGAGGTCGGGCTGCATCATTGAAGACCTTAATTAAATTACTGTTGTTGTTTAGAGCATCAGTTGATAAGTTGGTTTGAACCTCTAGATGCTTTACTAAGTGAAACGAGAAGTGTAGTGGTGTACAAATGCCTTCTTCACTAAGTAAAAAAGTATGCTTATCAGCATGCCAGGCCCTCTGAAATCATCTACTTTCCACCTTGAAAATGACAACGTTACTTCATTCACCACAAGGTCTGGCTGTATGCTAAAATTCATGTTTCACAGAGAAAATAACTTGTATCTTTTCCAACTTTCTCTTTTTTATAAATGCTTCAGTCATATAAATGGCTGACCATGTGATAAGAAACAGAACTATTTCTGGAATTAGCATATGAATTGCAAACAATTTAACGCTCCATCTGTCTGTTATTGGCTGTTAAATTACTGTACTCAATATTTATAATTAAAATCAAATGTTTTTAATGTTTTCAAAATTCAATGTTTGTTTATTTTAAACTTCTTAAAAAAAAAAAAACAAATCTAAAAATTTTTAAAATTGTTAAAATCTTAAAAATTTTTTAAAATATTTAAAAGCTGTTGAAATCTTCTTGAACTGAATCTTCTTGAAATTGTTAAAGTATCTCTTGATAAAAATTATTTCATATATTTGAATCCTTTTATTTAAAAGTTGTAAACACGTCTTGTTTCTTAAAAGGTTTAAAATTGAATGGTCAACAATCCCTTTTTATTATTTGAGTTAAATTTTCTTTTTATTTTATCTTTTTCTTTTTATTCTCACATCTGTAGGTGGTAAATCATCTGATGTATGTGTTTATTTTGAGGTGTAGGTTAAGGGTTGTGTGTTTACGTTTGTGTGTGAATGTGTTTGATTTTGTGTGAGTTTACGTGTGTATGGGTGTTTGTGTGTATACGTGTCTCATATTACATTACTATTATTTCTTAAACTATAATTATTGAAATAATTAAAAAATAACTTATACACTGACCAATTTACGTGTCAACTTACTTGAATCATAATTGCATCATACCTTAACATACCATTCAATTAGAATAATAAAAAAAACAAATTATGTCCTAGTACACGTAAGTTACGTTAAAACGTAGCACATAAAAAGTTTGTTGTATTGCTACAACACATTCAAAAGTATCATATTATGGAATGGCTCCCAATAGAATAAGCCAAACGTAATGTCATTGCAATTTGAATAAGATTGTTCTACCAAAGTGGGTTGTTATTGCTAAAGGTTATCTGAAATCTAGACCTGATGCTCTCAGAACAATTTGTTCCAACAATACCTTGATGTCTTATTGGTTATTCTATTTCAAATCCATTTCAAAACTTAAGTCATCATATAATTTTATTGTAATTGTTACCTCTTAGGTTGTGATATCAATGATTTAAATTAAGATCCTAATGCATTTACAAATATTTTTTGTATAAAAACGCAAATATTTTTTGTGTATCTACACAGATCATCAAATAAGTTTAAAAGACATATTTACAACACAAATTATATTTTATTTGAAAGTTTTAAAAATTATCAAACAAAAAGTAATTAATACGTATAAGTAAATCCATATTGATTTGGTGTGCTGTTGCCGGGGCAGTTTAAAGAGAAAGGTTGTGTTTGTGTGCGGTTTGATTTATGAAAATTTGTTAAATAAATATAAAATATAATTGTTATATAATTCATCGTAAAAAATCACAGGTAGCCTATGAAATAAAATTGAATGAAAGAGCATTATTTTATTAAATTATGGCGAGGAATATATTAAAATACGAATGGAATATTGAACGAAACTCTTAAGGCGAGCGACGGACTTCAGAAACGATAAGTATAGAACATTATCCGGTAAACTATTAAAATATTATTAATCCAATAACAGGTGAGATAAACTTTATAAAATATATTTTAATAATAATGATAACTAAATAATATCTAAAATATTCCAAATTTCATTTTTTTTAAAGTCAGTCAGATTCAACTAAAATTTTATTTAAAACCGATTTGGCAGAGAACTCGCCTACCATCTGATAAACGTCGCTTAAACCGGCTGACAAACGAGCTGAAACAGCGAATTCAAACACACAACACCCGCTTATATGAAAATTATACTGGAACTCTGAACGAGAAGGATGGTAGTCTCTGGCGCAGCACAAAACGTCTACTACGGCATCACACGACATCGATGCCCCTTAGGGTGGGTGACGGACCCTGGCTAATAACTGATGACGACAAAGCTGAATGCTTTGGTAGACATCTTTCTGAAACATTCACTCCCCATAACGACATCCAATCTGTACATCACCAACGCGTTACTCAGTCACTAGATGAACCGCTTCAATTATACCTCCCGCCGAAATACTTTCACCCCTCCGAAGTAAAATCTGAAATTTCGAGATTACCACGTAAGAAGTCACCGGGATATGATTTAATAACAGCTGACATACTTAAACACTTACCGCGGAAAGCGCTCGTTCTCCTTACTATAATCTTCAATAGTATATTGCGCACGACACATTTCCCCACTCAGTGGAAGTATGCAGAAATAGTAATGATACAAAAACCGAACAAACCTTTTCACTTACCTTCCTCCTACCGACCAATAAGCCTCCTCTCAGTACCTTCAAAAATTTTCGAAAAACTCCTTTACAAGCGCATTCTTCCGCTGTTTCATGATATACTACCTCCACATCAATTCGGATTCCGCACTCAACACTCCACTACACAACAACTGCACAGGGTGACTGATTACATAGCTTCGTCTATGGAACAAAAGATGTATGTGTCCGCAGGTTTCCTAGATGTCGCTCAAGCTTTTGACAGAGTTTCGCATACAGGTCTCTTACACAAACTAAAAGAAATACTACCATTTACCTACTACCTTATCATAAATTCCTTCCTATCTGACAGATTCTTTAGAATTCGTTTAGGATCATCTTACTCAAATTTCTTTATTGTCTTAGCCGGCGTGCCTCAGGGCTCAATTTTAGCCCCACTTCTCTATTCTGTATACACTTCAGACCTACCGACCCTACCCCAGACCCTCACTGCTACCTACGCTGACGACACAGCGATATTAGCCCGAGACCAAAACTCTATACACGCTTCACTAACACTCCAACATCATCTCAATCTTATACACGAATGGTGTAAAACATGGAAAATAAAACTTAACACGACAAAATCCCTTCACGTAACTTTCACACTCCGTCATGGTGATTGCCCACCAGTATACATAGACAATGAACCTCTCACAAAAACAGATACGGTCAAGTATCTCGGTCTGACTTTTGATAAACGACTAACTTGGAGCACACATATCAAACGGAAACGTTTATTACTGAATTCCCGACTTAAACTTCTGTATTCCCTACTTCACAAACGATCAAAATTACCAATGGCACAAAAATTACGCATATATTGTTCTCTTTTGAAACCTATTTGGACCTACGGATCCCAAATTTACGGTTTAACCAAACCCTCTAACTTGCAACGAATTCAAGCATTCCAGTCAAAAACATTACGCCTTATAGCAAAAGCACCTCTTTACGTTAGTAAAAAAACCTTACATACAGATTTGAAAACACCACTTGTATAAAATTCCATTGAATACCTATACAAAAGCTTTCACGACAAGTCACAAGAACACGAGAACCCCCTGGTGCGTTCACTTTCCTCCGACCATTTATCTGATAATCCTCCTAGACGCCTTAAAAGACGCTGGAGTAGAGACATGCTAATTTGATATACACATTTCATTCTTGGGGAGGCACAAATGGGGGCCCTACCCCTCTCATGCCTATCATGTCATTTACATAATCACGATAATCATCACATTTGCTTGTTGTAACATTTTACAGTTGTAAATAAAGAATTAAAGAGAAAAAAAACCGATTTGTTTTGTTTTATTTTGATTGTCATTTTGTTTTATGTGTTAAATAAGTTAGAAGTAAATTAAATGTTACAAATTGAGGCACGTACTTGAATAATATTTACAATAAATCCAATTGTTTGTTCCAAAATAATATTGTGACACCTATCTCTAAGGTTCATTTCGGGATATGAGTAAATTAATTAATTAACACACTATAGTTTAAAATTGCAAGTATTTATTTCAAATTATGAACTACAATAATTATTGATGTTACTTAAAACTACTAATGAATTACAATATACTACAATTATTACTTATTATAAACAACTAATTACAGTAAATTATTAATATTAAATAAAGTAAACCAGATTAAAAGATTATTTTTCACTTAACTTACTTAAAATAAGTTCAAGTTACATAGTTAACAACGATTATACGTGTCTACAATTTATGCTAATCTCTTTGGAGACGTTCTCGTACACAATATAACTCACTTACAGATCAATCGTCGATGGCAAATAAAAGATTCACTCCGAAACGGTGTGCTTCCTGATACAAATGAAGCTATGGAAGTCACCAGAAGGACAGAGATTTTCGACATAATAATAATAATAATAATAATAATAATAATAATAATAATAATAAATACAAATTTTTAACAAACTTAAACAACTTATATCTGAATAGATTAGTTACAAAAAGAGCCAATTATCTAAATCGTTATCCGACTGCTTTAGGTAGCCGTTCAACAATAGGCTGACCTATACTATACGTATAACCATTTGTACGTTATTTCTCTACTTCTTAGAAACACTTTATTATTTACTACTAACTAGGCTTATTAATATTTACAATAACATCTTTTAAATTTCGGTCTTTCTCGAGAATTCTCGAACACTCTTTCCTTTTAGATATTGTCACAATAATTTGTTCAAATGATTAATTAATATTGATGAAACAAAAATGTAATGGAAGAGCATTATCAAGCATCTGATTACAAAATTTTTTCAAATGAAAATGTTTTTTTTTTTAAATAACATTATTTGCAATCAATAAACAGTATAAGCAAATCTTTTGAATTTACAAATCATAAGTTGAGGCCTCATTACCCTGAGTACCTCTCATTATATCAATATTATTCATGTGTTACATGTGTTAAAAAAATTACTACGAACAAAGATATTTACATTTTACTATATGGAATACTTTTCACTAAAATTTTATACACATTTAAACTCTTTCAGACAAGTCCAAAACATGGTAACGTTTCAGGCGCCTAACTTTTTCTGCATTGTTTAGAAGATTTATGGCTAATTCGTTTTCGTGACTTTCAAGTCTTGCCTGATATTTTTTATTAAAACGCCTGACTTCGTCCATTACATCAGGAAGTTTGCAATGATTTTGTATTTCTGCATTCCTTGCAAACCATGTTGCTTTTGTTATAGCCCGCAGAACTTTATTCTGGAACCTTTGAATTACCTCTATGTTACTTCTGCTAGTAGTTCCCCAAAGTTGAACGCCGTACAACCAAACTTATTTAAGTAACATTTTGTAAAATGAAAATGTTAACCAAATAAATTATTGTCATTATTGTAATTTTAAGTTGGTACTTTAAAGTTATTCAACGCTTACACATTTTTAAAAGTTTATTAGGAATAATAAATTTTATCAAGTTTATTTGGTTAAATGAAAATGTTAATCAAATAAACTTGATAACAATTTATTATTCCTAATTAAAACTTTTAAAAATTTGTAAGCGTTGAAAAACTTTAAAGTACCAACTTAAAATTACAATAATGACGTAGTTTCTTAAATAATAAAGTGTTTGAGTCATCAAATAGTGGTACTATTATAAGCATTACGTCTATTTATGTTACTTATAAAATGGACACATGACGTGAAAAACATCAGTTAAAGTTCACCTAACAAAATATGTTGTTTCATCATTAAAATTTCAGTGAACTAACCCTTGTAAATTTAAACACAAAATAATGAAAAAACAAATTCTCCAAAAATGTAAAATTTTACATAATCAAACTGTACCTCCGGGGTGCGGATATATTTTTGTTTTGTCATCGTAAACACGATAAACTGCTTTTATTAATTATTCATACATTATAAAAATTAACATGCGTAGGATTATTTTATTTACTGATTCAGTAAATTTGGATTTAGCCCTAACAGAAACAAATAAGTATTGTTCTGACGTCACACTACAAATGTAATCCATGTAGCCTACTTCGTCTTCGAAGGCGTATTTATCTATTAGTAGAACACTGTTAAGGGGTAGTGGATAAAATATAAATTGACTGAAATACTGATCGGTTTAAAGGGTGGGATGAACAATAACGTATATCTCCGATAATATTATACTCCCACACGTTAAAATAAATATTTGACATACTATTCTATTTCTTTTATTACTTCAATGTCCATTAAAAATATCAGGTTTTATCATAAATACTTAGTTATCAATTACTGTTTTCGTAATAAGATATGTGCTAAACAAGAATTAGATATAATTGTAGTTTAATCTTCTGATATTTTAAATTGAAGTATGTTGTATTGAACGTTTGGAATTTAGTTTAGTTTATGTTGACCACGCATTAAATAATTGACATCTGTCTTGAATTCGATATGGACTAACAATTGGAAAATTAAAGTAAACCTAACACGTGTCCACCAACTTTCATAATCAATTCAGAGATTCCACATCCAAATCTAATTAAATATTTAGGAGTAACACTTTTTGGCATACGCCTAACCTGGTTAAGCCACATCGAACGAAAACACCAATCATTGACTTATTTCAATCCCTTATTTGTGTAAGATGTGATCTATTCATTTTAAAAACAATAAGCAACCCCATGCCCCAATGAGGTAAGAATGATGTATATGACGTGTAAATAAGAAGTTGAAAAAGTAGCACAGTCCTATTATAAAAAATTATTTTCGAAATTACTAATAAATCCGAATCTTCTAATTCAAGAACATCATCGCTTTAACCTTCCTGGGAACCCAGGCCGGCGCCTAAAAAGAAGTTCTCTGAGTTCTAACTAAAATAATAATAAAAACAATAACAATTAAACGGACCAATTATCATATTTAATACTTAAAGTTTATGTACCCAAAGAAATATAAATGGATATCATCAATCTTTTTCTTTATGTTTCCTTTCACGTTACTTGGTTATGTACGTACGCACATTTTCTAGTAGTAATATATGTGTGTCCTGTTGAAAATTTCAAATGAAAGATAAAAAAAAATAAGTAGTCTTGTAAAAAACTCAGACCTACCATTCCTGAGAGAATATTGTCAATTGAACCTCAACCATCACATGCACTGGTAATCAGTGTCTAATATTTAAATCCGTATAAAAAAACACCTTTACTAGAATTTGAACCACGGAACCTTCTCTCTAAAAATCAGCTGTTAAACAGCTGCTATTGGTGACAACTCCACCGCTAGACAAGCCGGGTGGGTTAAACATTGACGAGCGGAAAAAACTTCTGTATAGACTTATTTGGAAAACCGTTTTACCTACCATTAAAATTCCCTGTCTTTAGATATCTTTTGAAACCTATTTGGTGATAAGCTTGTTAGATATAAGTTAGTGGAAATTGAATAAGAGACTGCCGTTATAAAAATTTTATTTTTATTTTATAAATAATCACTTATTGTCACCTTCAATATATACTCCTTCCCTATCAATACAACGCTCCATGCAAATTTTCCATTGTTGAAAACAGTGCTGGAATCATCTTTTGTCGGCTTCTTCAGGACACGTGCCGCTTTCTCTTTTACAGCTTCCACAGACTCAAATCTTGTCCCTTTTAATGCAGATTTCACCTTAGGGAAAATTAGTGAAATTTTGTGTCAAAATTTCAAAACTTTTTTCTGGACAAACCAGTAAAGAAATTTGAACAAAAAGAGGTATAGTAGAATCTGCTATGCTTAACAAATGTGCTGTAAAAATTTCATTCATAAATATTAAATACTTTTTGAGAAAAGTGTACCTAAAGCAGCTGGAAATTCCCATTTAAATAGCATTGGACGGTTTTCATGGCCAGGTCCCCTTAACCTCCTCTGGGGAACGTCAGGCAGGTGCAGTGTATGTATGTATTATTCAATTAAGGCAGTTTTACGTTTGTCATTTTTTCTGTAAAATTGTCTGTAGGACTTTTTAATATTATTAATAAAGTGAGGGATTCCAAGTCGTGTACTGTTTCTTTGTGCACATACCAAGAGGAATTTTTGATAATCCTGAGTACTTTAGATTAAGCTGTTTGTGTACGAGACACATTGTTATTAGCAGCGGAACCATATGAGGTGTGGCTATTAAATAGTCGTTTTAAGTGACGGGAACAAACAAAAAATATATATTAAAAAAATCTGTATTGCTACAACTTATTTATTATGATTTTTTTATTTTGTTGCTTGTATAACCACATTAGATCACTTTAGCCAGTTTTGGGTGTGTTTACTTTCGTCCGGGTTTTATTTAATTTTTTTACCAGAATTTTTACATTCTTTCATAACTTTACTATCTTCCTTATATGAATAAACCATAGTTGGTCGTTTATTGTTTCAACATGTAGTTATTTATTTTTGTCGTTAATTCACTTGTATTTTAAGGATTTTTCTTTTAGGTCGGTTATTGTTAGTTCAAGTTCTGTTAAATCTTCTTTAATTTCTTTTATATGTATAAATCCGTTTTAAAACCAATATAGACATATGAGCTTCAATTGTCGGGTACATCCTGCACTTCAAACATAAACATATTCGAACGTTTCCAGTCAAAATCCTTGCGGCGGGCCCTGCAAATTCGGTGGTTCATCAAAAACATCTATATCTACGCCGATCTTAATATTGACTCAGTGAAACAAACTATATCAAAATTCAGCCGTAAATATGAATAAGACTCAACAATCATCCAAACTTCCTGGCTCTGAATCTACTAAATAACAATGCTACCGGGCTTTCAAGACTGAAAAGACATAGTGTTTTTGATTTAGGTTATAGGTTTTAAAGATTATTGTTACACTTATTATCTTTTTTTTCTAAGTCATCATTGTATTTATCAAAAATATTAATTTATTACTATTTTCAATTTCATTAACATTATAATGGAATTGTAATCATGTTAATTAACATTTTCAAAATAACTGATTGTTCTATTTCAAGTTAACAGATTTTAATGTTGCAGAATTGTAAAAAAAAACTATTTTATTCACTAAATATTTAAGTTTTTGGAGTTGTATAGTTTTTCTGCTATCTTCCTTACTATTCTGTTTTCTGGAGTTCTGAGTATGTAACCAAAGAAAGAGATCCTTTATTTTCTCGCCGCATCTGTGATGAGTTCTTATGTACGTTTTAATCCAATAAAAGGTTAACATAAGTATCTGCTTTGTAAATCACCTGTACCTACTATAAAATATTCTGTAAAATTTTTTAACAAAACCTGTATATAATGACTTTAAATGGTGACAGAATCTAAAATAATAATTCATTTAAAACTGCCGATTTAATAAAAAATGACTACGAAACGTTTATCACATAAATTATTAAAATATTTATATAAAAACCTTGATGGATTTTACGTTACATAAACAAAACAAATTGGTAAAAATTAATTTTTTTATTATACTGTTAGGTAATATGATATAAATTAAAAAGTGCGTTGGAGGGAAAAATGGAAAAAAACATGAGAATTTTATTTGTAAACACATTAAAGCGGTCGTCACATAGGCTATAGTTACGTGTTGTGATACTGTCACTCAAATGAGTTTACAGGACGTGACACGATTTAAATTTAACCCACTTGAATTCACGGAAAGCAATCCAATTTCATGGTTAACCCTAATTACATTCTGTCATAAACTTTAAGTAGTACGCCATTCATTAATATCATTCATGTTGACTAAAAATTATAACATATTTTGAGAAACGGCTACAATGTTATAAATGAGACTAGATCGACCGGATTAGAAGTTTAGTCAGGGTAAAGTATGTGTCCCTGATAAGTCAGGTATTATGAGTAGCTAAATTTAGGAGAACTGCTTAATTTAATCAGATCTCTAGACTTTAGTCCTTTTAGACGTTACCTTATAATTTACAGTCATTTATTTCAATTAAGTTTGTCAACCAGGATCGACTTGATTTCCACAGTCGTAAATCATTTAATTACTCGTATATTCAGTGTTGGTAAAATATTAGATTTAAATCTGATTGATATATGATTTTATACGAGTACCTCTTATTCTAACTTAGTACAAATGTATTATATTGCAACACATATACCTAGGTTCATTCGGGATCTGGGTATAATAATTTTTACTTTCTCTTGTCTTTATGAATATATAGGAAGGAAAGTATTGTTTTCATGTCGATTTTTCGAAATCGAGTTTTCACAGGATCTACACGTTTTCAGACCCCCTGAACCCCAAAAAACATGTTTTTAGCGATTGGTCTGTGTGTGTGTGTGTTTGTGTGTGCGTGTGAACAGAATATCTCAAGAACGGAACATCGTACGAAATTGAAATTTGAAACTTAAGTTAGACACCCCGTACCGGACCAGACCCGAACATTTTCATCAAAATCGGTCAACTGGAAGTAGTAGTTTTATCGTGTAATTTTTCACTTTTTTGCAACTTTCTCAAAAACTAGTTACTATTTTTTTAAAATCGCCTGGTTTACTAAATTTTTTATGCTCTACAAGATAGGGTAGGCGCCATGTTTGCTAAAATTTTTGGTAAGACTGTTTTCACGTAAAAAATTGTTTTTTTAAGGGTACGGCTTTAATATGCATTCAGCGCAAAAATTTATAATAAAAAATGTAAAGAATTTAAAATCCTACAACTTTTATTTCAAACATTTTTTGTATAAGCTTAGTTTAGTGGTAATTAGCGATTTTTTTGTTTTTTCTCACGAAAACGTGTGAAAAATTGATTTTGTGAAGATTTCGGCCTTGGTATGTATTTTACAAGAAAAGTGTATAAAATTAAATTTATAGGAAATTAAAAGATCTACAACTTTTATTTGAAGGATTTTTCTCTAATGACCGTAGTTTAACGTGAAAGAGTGATATTCTGTATTTTAAAGCCAAACTGAGGTTGTTTTATATTTGGCGTCTTTCACTCATGATGAAAATTAGGTTATGATTATTGAGGTTAGTTTTTTGTTTCTAATGTTTTATTACTAATATTAGGTTATATTATTAATTATTTGCACTGGCAAGAGAAAGTTAAGTGAGTTTCACACCAGATTTTTTTTGTTAAATTAATATATGTATTTTGCAACTGCATTAAAAAAAATAGTAAAAATGTTTACAACTAAATAAAAGACTAACCGCATTAATGGCTTTAAGAAGGACGCCACCAATTGATAGCTTTCCAGACAACGTTAATTTGTGTTCAATTTTTATTTTTATATAAGTAATAAATTTTAGAGTTACGTTGAAGTATCATGTCTCTACTCCATTCCTGGTAGGTCTGCAGAATTCAAATTGCATATGAAGGGATTATCACGATTTTGAATTTTGTCTCTGAATTACGGTACAATTTTAAACATTTGTCGGTGGCGTAAGGAGTCATTGTGTAGTGTTCTATTGGTTACGTAACTCGGAAAATTAGCAATCAGTCGTATGAATTTACTTCGGAAACCCTGCATTCGTGAAATGACTGATGGTTTTGGTGCATCATAAATTTGACTACCATACATTCAGATCGGTTGAAGTATTGCCTTTTATAAAACTTTCTTTTAGCTTAAAAAAATTATTTGTTGGCACAATTAATAATTACAATATTAATTTTTCCCATAACAGGCATATGAAGTGTTAAATAATTTACACTCGATCTGCTAATTCCAAGGCTACACAAACTAGTCCTGTTTCTTTTCACATGGTCAGCTAATTATATGACGGAAGCATTTTAGAACAGAAGAGATAGAGGTGAAAAAGACACTAGTCTGAACTGCATTATACAGCCAGACCCTACAATGAATGAAGTGAAGGTTGCATTTGCATGGTAAACGTAGACGCTTTACAGAACGTCTAGCACACTTATAAGCATACTTTTACACTCAGTGAGGAATGCATGGCAAACCACTTCACTTATCGTTTTACTTAGCAAAACCCTCTAGAGGTTCAAACCTGCCTTTCAGTTGATGACATAAACAACAATATTAATTTTCAAAAATTGATTACTAACAAATAAAATTAGACATAAACATAAAGTTACAAAACAAAAATTTTAATGTAACATAAATTTATAATTTAGAATGGTTTAGTAATTAAAGTTTCAAAATTTAAGCTCCTGGAGTGATAATTTATAATTAGACAAACGCATTCTAACTAATTTTTGCACGGTTGCGTAAAATAAATACATCAATATAATTATTGTATATTATCGCACTTTAAAGATTTATTTTAAAATAATAACAGTGGATTTCACTTCTAACCGAATATAGATAATTTTACATTCTGATTTCGTCAGAGAATAAAACATAGGGACTACTTGACGTTAAAACGGAGATTATTTAAATAATTGTGTCGGAACTCTAAATTTATATTTTTGTTTGTACAAACTCTCTTAATGAATGGAATATCCAGTAGAAATCTTTTGAAATTTGTTACTAGAAATACAGTAATGATACAAAGCAGTCTGCGCTACACGGGAGATTAGTTTTGAGTTATGAATAAAATGAGAAGCAATAACAAGTTGCTGATAGAAGATTAAATTAATTTCATTTATTTTATCACAGCTTTTCTTAAAGTTCACCCATGAGTTCTTGAGCTATGGTTGTGTAAAATCACGTCTTATAATCTTTTAGCTCCTTATGTTGCTCAACATAAATAAGATGTTACATTTATCTGCAAGTTAGATGGAAGTCATTTTCTGTAAAATATTACCATAGTCTAGTTTAGAATTTTATTATATTAAATTATCAACTATAATTTCCTTGTTGAATAATTTATACTGTAATATGATGTACTCCATTTAAGTAAAGAAGTTGAGCAATTTAAAATAAGCTAACGATATGGTGTTAATAACATAGATTTTAAAGAATTGTAGTAAATGAAGATAAAGTCCGAAAACACCGGGAAAATACTTTACCGGCTGACCCGTAATTTTTAAATATTTTAGTGGGCGAATCGGGATGTTTCCTCTCAAAGCATTGCAGTATGGATTCAGATTTAAAATGGTGAATGCTCGTTTCACCACAAGTCATTAAACAATCTAGGAAGTCATTACCTTGCACTTTAAACCGTTGTTTGAGATAGCAATCTTTACATTGAATGTTGCTCTTCTGGAGTAGGCCTACATGTTGCTTCAAACAGAGTTTATGTCTTGAAATGAACAAAAAAGGTAATTTTTATATTAATTATAATCTAGCAGCTGATCAGCAATGTTCCAAAAGTTGCCAATTTGACCCTCGAAAAGTTTCATTCTTATTAAATCAATCATTCTATCTTCTTATATTTATAATCCTTAATGTGTGTACGTTGTAATCTGTCCAAAACAACGAACAGTAAGTAATCCCATGAACCTAAGAGATGAGTATGATATGTGTGACGCGTAAACGAAGTGTAGTTTTATACAAACTCAGGCCGACCATTCCAGAGAGAGTGTATTTATTGAAATGAACCATTTAAGTACACTAATAACTACTGTCTAGTATTCAAATCATTTAAAAGTAACTAGTTTTAGTAGGATTTGAACTACAGAACTCGTCTCCGAAAATCAGCTGTTAAACAGCTGACTCGTGGTAACGAATTTACCTCTAGACCACAGGGCCTGTCTAGATCAACCCGGTGGGTTCTTTTTCTCTGCTTAAATTATTTTGTCTCATTAATTTTTTTACGGTCCTTATAATTTACGATAAGAATTGTCAGACTTACCACTTAAACACGAGTTCATATTTCCACTGCTGTCTTCAAATCTGTTGTAATTCATTTTCCTAAATAACTAAATTTCTGAACCTGCTTTAATAGGTTGATCTGCAATAAGTAAGTCACATCGGGTGTAAAGAACTGTACTTACCAAAATAACTCACTTTACATTAGACTGATTTTCAGACCAAGGGCCTCTCCCTCTTTAGGAATTTTATCCATCAAGTGGTAAAGTCCCTGTCCTGAATCTGTAAAAATGACTATTTCGTCAGCACATTTTATTACGTTAAGAAATACTCCATTTAGCTAAATCCATTGAAATAATCATATAAGGCTTAAATAATAGTAAAGGCTTAAAAATCTGAGTATACGATAAAAATAAGTGGTGGTGCTGTGAAACCCTTTTTTTATCGAAACAGGGTCTATTCATTGAGCAATTAATTTACTTTAGCCAATGCTATTTGGTACCAAGAGAGATTTTTAATTAAACTTATATCTTCTGAATCTAGATTTATTACACACATTAAGGAAACCAAATTAATATAAAGAAAAAACTAGTGCATTTCCTAGGTTAAATTAGTGCTGATTTCACATAATTATCGGTAAATTTCATAATATCATTTCAAAGGCATGAAATTTTTGTAAATAGATAGATATGTAGGTACAAAAGTTTGTAACACTTCTGCTGGAACAATATTTATATCGAATTTTTAAAAAAAATTTTATTTGACATTTTATTGAATTGATTTTTTTATTATTTTAAAAGTTATTTTGAGAATTATTTTGTGTTTACAATAATATTTATAAATAGTTAAATAAACAATATATTAAAGTTTACTTCATAAAATGTTTCGTGTTGTTTAAGAATTTCCATTTTTGAAGAAAAATAAAATGAACTCCATTGTATGTCGGAAAACTGTATGAGTAGATTTAAGATTGAAATATTGAGACTAAAGATCAATATTATTCTTTAAGAATACTAATACAATATTTAATACAAAATAAACAAACTGGATATCTAACACAGATAAGTGTTTTCTATTATTTATACAAAAATACTAATCGCTTAATATCTTATATACTATTTTCAGGTTTAACATAGGAGTAACAAAAAAGTGAAAGTTACAAATTGTACGTACACATAATCGAGACAGAATAATTTAATGAAGTATTTTTTATCAGAATATTTCATTATTAGTAGTTACATTATTAGTAGTCTTTGGTTTAAAACTCGGTTGAAGTCAACCAACCATATAACAACGCACATGCCCGCAGCGCTATAATCCACGAAAAAAAATTTATAAAAATTGAAATTTAAAACGTAATAAAGACACATGCGCAACGCTTA
The DNA here is from genome assembly GCA_035578175.1 of Catonia carolina. Classification (NCBI taxonomy): domain Eukaryota; kingdom Metazoa; phylum Arthropoda; class Insecta; order Hemiptera; family Achilidae; genus Catonia; species Catonia carolina. The sequence continues at coordinate 78,918,339 of JAQMRL010000003.1, forward strand.
CGTACCCACACACACTCTCACATAATTTTTAGTTATTATAATATTTTTACTTGAATTTTTACCAATCGATAACAACCATATGACGACCGTAGGACTCAAAAAATGGAAAGAGCCCCGAAGACTATTTCACTTTTACTACTATGTACTACTACAAAATTATTTTACATTTTATTAAACTTATATAAAAATTTAATGATTTTTCAAAACGATTTAATTGTATTAAATGGTTGAGCAAATAGTATATCTTTTTTTTTGTATGAATGAAAACTCTCTCATTTAAGTAAATGAATACCATTCAGTCGTAAATAAATAAAAAATAAAACGAGAGAAAGTAAGTAAATAAACAATAGTTTTGATTTTTTAAAATATTAATATATAAATATATATATAATAATAAATAATAATTTTTTTATTTCTGTCTTATACAAAATACAAATACACAATTTTATATTATGAACTAAATACATAATAATAACAAAAAGTTCTAATGTTGGACACAGCACAAATAATATCAATTAATCAATTAATTCAAATTTAATCAATCATTAATGTTTTTAGCTTGATTAATCATCGATAAGTTAACTTTATAACTCGTGTTTAGCGTGTATATGAATTATATAAAATAGATTTTTTTATTTATATAGTATTTAAAGGTAAAAAATATTTACCTTTACAAAACCAAAAATTATTTCACTAAGATAGATTCGATCATGATATTTTACACACTACAATATACCTGTGATAAAAATAGATTATTATACTGTTGACCAAGAGAAGAGAGTATTTGAGTTAATTAGTTAATTAAGTTCTAAGTTTTAAGTTTATACGGGTTCAGGGGCCTAAATTGTGTATATCCGGTAAAAATCTATTTCAAAAAATCGGGATGAAGACAATACTTTCCTTCCCTATGTATTCATATAGGGTAGGTGAAAGTAAAAAATATTCTTGTCAAATAAAATTTAATTTCCATTTACCTTTAATAATTTAAAGTGAATATAAATTCTGAAACTTTTGATTAGAATAAGATAACAAGAGAGGTTCTATTACTAAAATGTACCTCAGGGTTTAGGGAATTGCCTTTCCTAAGTTTGTTCGTATGATGTTCCAACACAAACAACGTGAAACAATTCTTAACATTGTAGAAAAGTTTACTTCTACGTATTCTTTTCCAAATATTGACAGATAAGGTTTTCTAGTGTTCAACGAATTCTTTAATAATGCCTCTTGTTTACTTATTGATTCAATTTGTCCATTAAATTATTTACAAGTTTAGAAACTATTTTTTAATTTTTGCGATAATATTTATTAATTTATTTTTTTGTTTCATTTATTTATTTATTATTGTACTATTAGAGGATTCAAATAATAAATTACTTTAGTTTGACATTATTAAAAATTTAAGAAATTTATAAAATATTAATCTAAAAATCTTGATTATTTTTCTCAGAAATTTCTTAGGAAAAGATGAGTTTTGCTTGACAGCTAGACCATCTTATTAAAAAGGATAAATTTTCTGCCCAAGTATTCCGTAAAATGATAATGAAAAATGTAGACTTTATTACAGATGGCTTACGTATTTAAGCTGTTCAGTTTGTATCTCAGTAAGGGAGACTTCTTAATATTTATTCATATCCGTCTCGTCTAATTATACAAACATTAACTTTACCAATTATTATCTCGTAATAAAATCTAAAAAAATATCTATAATTGTAAAATGTATTGGGTGGTTTTGCATTTCGCCAATTCTGCTTAACATATAAGATAGAAGAGGAAACAGGATGAATAAATTTGAATTGGGAGAGGAAGATTATGGTATAAGATTTGGAAATTATATAGTATTATTCGAAGACAAATAGAGAGATATTTAACGTAGACCTATGGTATTTACACAATTTATTTTGAACCCTTGTGGCAGAATATGTCATGAAAATGAACGATAAAAAAACAATCAAGATAACGGGAGTAAGAATCAATAAATTAATGAAAATCTACATAAAAAAGGAAAAATCTAATGCGTAAAGTAATACGTGTACTTAGGAAGCTCATATAACAGTATTTAACAGTAAAGAAAAACTAAAATGTAGTAAAATAATGAAACCGGAGGAAACTTTCTAAAAAGGTTATTAAGGATTTTGCCCAATCAGGCAGGCGGAGTGTTAAAATGTTTGCTCTCATTCTGCTAGTTTCAGAGCTATAAAAATAGTTATGTTTCTTATTACATGGTTAGCCAATTGTATGACTGAAGTATATTTTAACAACATTAGAGGAAGAGGTGTAAATACACTTACTAGAGTTATCTCCTCTGAGAGTAATGAATTTCATTATGCAGCCAGATCCTGAGGTGAATGAAGTAATCGTATCATTTGTAGGGTGTAAAGTCAATTATTTTCAGAGGGCCTGGCATGCTGATAAGCATAATTTTCATTTATTGAGGAAGGCAATGGGAAACTACCACGCTTTCCGTTTTACCTAGTAAAACTTCTAGAGTTTCAAATCAGCCTTTCGGCTGATGACCTAAACAACGACGTGCTTGAAATTTACTGCTTTACGGATGAAAAACAAGAACGTTATAAGAAATGTGAAAAAGCAAATATCAAGTGGGAAACACCCACATGACATTCTCTTGCCAATGTAAATAATGGAACATAACTTATTTTAATCGTGAGTAAATGATACAAAATTATAATTTTAACCTCTGTAGGATTTAAAAATACTTTTAAATAATCTCCTGGGAGTTTTACTGTTCAGTATTGTTTTCCCTAATTTAATTACTGTCATTTTTCATTGTCATTATCTAATTTACTAGTCTTGAATTCACCGTTGTAAATACAAAATTGTAGTTTTTTTGTAATCCCTAGTTATTCTGTAACAAAATTAGTTTAAATAATTAATTTATAAGTAGATATTTTGTATAAATTTAAAAAGAAGTATTGTTAATTAGAGATAAACAGATCCTGAAATAACCTGTAATAAAAGTTACAGCAATAAGAAAATGTTGTACTTAGTAATTTCTTGTTGCTTTTTTTTCTTTTTGTCTTACGTTTGACTGTTTTGCATCCTAATGCAGACGGTGAAGGGTGATAGATGAAATAAGTGATGAGCCGTTGCTTTCTAGATACAATTCTGACACAAAGTGAAGTACGGTGTGTTGCAATGTTTGCCTCTTCGTCTGTTGTAAAGTACTATCGTTATGTTCACATTATGTAAATGTTTGTTATTGCACTACAAGCGCGGTTGTAAAGAAGTCTAAAATTTCCATGTAGTTGCATTTTTAAGCGTATAAGGCGTAACCCGTACTCTGAACTCGGAATAATTTTGTTCACAAATAAATAAATTTCTTTACAAAAGTTCAGCGTATGAATTAATTCTATCTGTACTCCTTTCTATAACTCTCCCCGATTTTTAATGCAGCTAAGAATTAAGACAAAAGGGAAAGAGGGCGTAGTTGAAAACACACTCGTGCTAATACTTCCGTCCAAATGCAACTTTCTAACATCACAAGCTCAAAAATTACGTCATTACAGGCAATGTTTCATTTGATGTTTTAAAAATACGGTATTTTTTGTAACAAAAGCAATTATAACAGTACAGCTTATTATTAAATTATTCCAAAAAAAATTTTTTTTTAATTCATTTATTTAACGTCGCATCAACTACAACGGTCATTAGCGACGACGTTGGGGTGTAACGACGACGTTGTACAATGGAGGATGAAATGATCTTTTTGTAACGTATAAAAATATGCCGTGCCTGAGTGGGATTCGAATCCAGGACCACATGATGAGAGGCGAGCACGTTACCAACTGCGCCAATGCGGCCGGCCCAAAAAACTTTGTTTTCGTAAAGCAAAACCAAAAAAACTTTGTTTTTATATTTGAGGCGGCGAGAAAAACTCATATTCACTCCCTCACGACGGGAAAGTGGTGTTAGACTCAATTGGACCGTCCTCGTCCATTCCCAAGGAGACTTCAGCAACTGCCCTGATCAGAATACTTCTATATTACTGTATTACTGTGTATTCTGTGTATTGATAATACTGTGTAAGTCAACATTATTTCTAAAAATACAATCAATAGAATAATTATGATATTTGTTAAAATAAATAAATTAATCGCTTTGTTGTAGTGCTTAATGAAGTTCGTGGAATATTACGTTTTAGTCTGCTATAATAAATACATTCTATTGTAATCAGTATTTGTGATCAGATTATTCCCGTTAAGGGTGTTATACAAAAGTGGTATGTGAACTCATGTAATCTTGTTGTGTACTTGTTAAATTGCAGAATAGATAGACAACGGAAGTAAGCGATACTCTTTTAGGAAGGAAAGTACATGAAATATTAGTTTAAGAGATTATGGTCTGTTCTAGACAACTGACAACGCTGCAGAACGTCTACTTGAACGGCTCGTTTTGATTACAGCTGTAGACCTGGTCCTATCCACATTCCCAGTTAATAAAACTGTTGTTTAGGTCATCAGTTGAAAGGCTAGTTTGAACCTGTAAAGGTTTTAATAAGTAAAACGAGAATATAGGTACTTACTATTGCTTTCCTCACTGAGTTAGAAGTATGCTTATCAGCATGCCAGGCCCTCTGAAAAGCACATATTTTGACCCTGCGATTGATAACTTCACTTCATACACCACTTGGTATGGCTGGTATAATGATGATTAGTGTCTTTCACGCCCCTACCTCTTCTGTTCTTAAATACTCAGTCATTTATTTGGACAGATACGGTCAAGTATCTCGGTCTGACTTTTGATAAACGACTAACTTGGAGCACACATATCAAACGGAAACGTTTATTACTGAATTCCCGACTTAAACTTCTATATTCCCTACTTCACAAACGATCAAAATTACCAATGGCACAAAAATTACGCATATATTGTTCTCTTTTGAAACCTATTTGGACCTACGGATCCCAAATCTACGGTTCAACCAAACCCTCTAACTTGCAACGAATTCAGGCATTCCAGTCAAAAACATTACGCCTTATAGCAAAAGCACCTCTTTACGTTAGCAACAAAACCTTACATACAGATTTGAAAACACCACTTGTACAAAATTCCATTGAATACCTATACAAACGCTTTCACGACAAGTCACACGAACACGAGAACCCCCTGGTGCGTTCACTTTCCTCCGTCCATTTACCTGATAATCCTCCTAGACGCCTTAAAAGACGCTGGAGTAGAGACATGCTAATTTGATATACAAATTTCATTCTTGGGGATTCCTACCCCTCTCATGCCTATCATGTCATTTACATAATCACGATAATCATCACATTTGCTTGTTGTAACATTTTACAGTTGTAAATAAAGAATTAAAGAGAAAAAAAAAACATTTATTTGGCTGGCCATTTGATAAGAAATAGAAATAATTTTTGTAGCCCTGGCACTAACAGATCGAGTGTAAATAATTTAACACTCCATCTCTCTGTTATGGGAAAAGTTGACAACTATAGTCAGTAAATTTCTTCTTAACTATTTTAAATTGGCCATTATAACTTTTTTTTTAACTATTTAGCCGTAAAATTTGTACTAAGAAGGGAAACAATTTATATTACTTCATATTTACATTGAATACTGAATGGCATCGCTTGTGTTAAAAAATAATGTATTAGTATCATTTAGGCCTACCTGGAATTGTTATAAAATAAAGTAAGCATTATGAATTGCACGAATTTGGTTTATTTCCTAACAGTAATATGTATAAATCTATTTATCTACGTCTGGGTGTAATCTAGAAATGTACACAAGAAATTTAAAAAATATATCTACTATATATATTATGTTTGTGGAAATATTTATTTTGCTCGTTATTTATTTTAATATAAAATCAACTATTCCTTTTTTATAAAACACATTAATTTATATTTTATCGAGTTTACGTTAATACACATATCAGTTCATGATAATACATTTATGTTCAATATTTATTATATTATCTTCAGGCACGACAAAATTTATTTCATATTAGGCCTACGTCGTTTAACCCTAGAATGGTGGAGTGGAGTAAATCTTACGCATATTACGTCAAAAACGCTTGCCCCTACATATCAGTAGGCTGCACCACCCTTATCTTCCAGATATGCTATAAGGAGTTAGTTGACCGTTGTCTCGTAACGAAATCGTATCTAATTACTGCGTGTATTTATAGTACTGGTGCCTTTAACAAAAGCTAGTGAGTAATTTTTTCGCATCTCCACTTATACACGATAATTTTAATACGTAATTTTTTTGCATCTCCACCGATGCTGTATATGTTATGCGTATAAATTTACGTATAACCACTAATAGAGCATTATAATTTTGTATGTTTGTAATACCATTTTATTTATATGTACCGTAACTGCCTTCAAACCTTTCAAACCTTTGCGAACTGCAATTCAAGCAGTATTGGTTGTAAAGGAACCGGCAGTAACTGTTACGCGCCAAGAAGAAAAAAGCTCCAAGGAAGTACTGCAGTGAGTGTTCATACACAAAAAGACGACATAGAACTACATACTGTCTCTTTTGCTGCAAACCTATATGCGGCGAACATCAAAAGAAAATATGTTTTGGTTGTGCAACAAACTGCCAGAATAAGTAGCCCCAGCAACAAAAACACTCTGACTTTCGTGTTCACTTATTTGTATAATTTTATTTATTTCATTTTACTACTTTATTTTTCCTACTTTTAGTTTCTTAATTTCGTCTACTATCTGGAGTTTTATAAAGTATTTTGCACAGTTGATGTTAGTAAATAAAATATTTTCATGCTACATAAATAGAACAAAAGAGCTTGGTGATTTACTGAGAAATCTTTGTAACTATTAACCAATATTTATCGAAATTTAAACAAAACCAACAAAAAAGAGATAGAAAACATATGAAAACCAAAATGTTTCAAAAAAAAATTCACAAAGTTTTCCCAGGAAAATCACCAAGTGAGTAAATTTTTCGCATCTCCACCAGTAATAGCTCACAGAATAGCCCCACCGTTCTAGGGTTAAGGAAAAGGTCTGTCTTTTTAATTTTTCCTGTTTTATAGTTATATATTGACTTAATATTTATAATGAAAATTGAGTGTAATAGGTTTTTAAAACAAAATGAAAAATATACTTGATCCTTTCAATTTACGGAGAACGTAGAAAAAAAATGTTTTCATAGAACATTTTTAAATATTGTGGGCTAACTACTTCAATTATTTTATTCAAGTTACAGTCATATTAAGAGAAATCAGTTTTGTGATTTGTTAGAAGCATTTTTTTAAAATACTGAGCAGAAAAAAATAGATTTTTTAGTTTTAAAAATACAATTTAAGACCAATTTGGACATAAATGGAGTTCAACCTTGGGTGTGTGCTAAACCTTCACTAATGAAACATATACACGTGATTCAAAATAAGATTCTACGAGCGATAACGCTATGCCCCTTTTTCGTCCCTAACTTAATGTTGCACAAAGTCTTACAAATCTCATACGTAAATAGCGTCTCGAAACAACAAGACAATGCACGACCAATTTCAATAACATGACAACCCTCTCATACAAAACATGTACACTAGGCAGATACCGGGTACTCAGCACAGACGTTTAAAACGCCTCTGGGCAAGAGATCTTCTTGGCCACTTGAAGGACTGTGGTAGTGACTGCAAGTTCCGGCAAGTAATTCAAGTTTTGGAACCTTAAGCGTATTATTTAGAAATTGTTATATTATTGTAATAACAGATACTATACTTTCAATAAAAAGTATCACAAAAATACAAAACGTTTTAACACTAAGGTTATTTTAATAATTGGTGGATAAAATACTGTAAAAATTGGTTGTATGTCAACGTAATAAGCTATGTAAAACTTTGATCATTCTGAAAGAATGATTTTTATGACTCTAGTCACCAAAGATAAAATATTATGTTATTTCTTGTGTTATGCAATATGTAACAACTTAATTAACCGGGAAATCTTACACCGTAGCAATAAAGTAGTGCGATATGCGATTAAGTCTACTTTAAATATTTATTGTTTGATGGGAAAATGCAAATGTGTCTTATACATTATTCCCAATTAACCAAAAGTGTATATTTAATTATAAAAAAAAAACTTTTTCAAGGCCATCTTCGTAGAGTAGTGGTAGCGCGATAACCTACAACCCGGACGTTAAATTCCTTGCTAGCGTCTGGAAATGATTACAACTCAAAACCCATCGTTCCAGTTAGCCCATTGTAGTAGCTAATAACCAAGCTGTTGATGTGACTTTAAATAAAAACTATAAAGAAATAATTTTTAGAAAAATAATGAACAATAAAATAAACCTTTTTGTTAAAAATCAAATATTTTTACATTGTTAAGGTAGATTGTTTCCGTAAACGAATAAAAATTACAAAGAATTCTTATGACAAATTTTATGAATTTGAGATATTAAGTTATTAAGTATTTTCCTGCGTCAATTAAATTAAACGGACAAACCTACAAGAATTGTAGTCACAAATCCCATAGCTAGGATTGAGTTTCAAAAGATACATTCGTCGTTGGTGCTACGTTCAAGTTCACGTTCATCTCGTTTTTCTCTAAGGTTCTTTCTCCAGCTGTAATTTCTTCTCATTCATCTCTATTGTTAGTACATTCCCTGAATTTCCTGTAACTTTCCCTTCAATTTTTATAATCATTCTTTTCTGTATTTTTGTCAAAGCTTTTTCTTTTTCCTTCCAAAATGTTAGCTATCCATTTTGTCTGAAACCATTCCTTTAATCTGGGCAGTACTTTAATTTTCTTTCAAGATTAATATACTTACCGAAAATTAGATAAAAACTAGAGAAGTTTAGTTTAACCTTGTTTTTTTGAAAAGTCATTATTTGTGTTAATAATAAAATCACAACTTCTTAAAATAGTATGAAAACTAAAAGAAGAAAGAAACTGAATGTCTACATGCCGTTATAACCATTAAAATCACGTGTTCGCACCGTTTATCAATTTTAATTGTAAAGCACAGCTAAATGGATACGTTTGTTGTTGTTAAGGTTATCACTTGGAAGGCAGGTTTGAACCTTCAGAGGTTTTACTGAGTAAAACGAGAAGTGAAGTGGTTACGCATTGCCTTCCTCGCTGAGTTGAAAGTATGCTTATCGCATCCTAGGCCCTCTGAAAAGCACATATTTTCCACCCTACAAATGACATTTTCACTTCATTCACCACAGGGTCTGGTTGTATAGTAAAATTTATTACTGTCAAATAACCAAGATTAGTGTTTTTTATACTTCTACCTGTTCTGTTTTTAAATGCTTCAGACATATGATTGACCATGTGATAAGAAACAACTATTTTTTGTACCTATGGAACTAGCAGATCGAGTGCAAATAATTTAACACTCCACCTGCCTGTTAAGTGCAATTGTTGGGTAATCTCGTTATTCATGGTATTTTGTTTTTATATTTATCATCACATTTGGTGGTTGTGTTTTTGTAATATAGTTTGAAATTATGAAGTAAAGTGATAAAAATAGTTACGCAAGAATTGTAATTTTGTGAAGTAAAAGAAAATAGCAAAATCGATGAGATTATAATAACTTATACTACACAAAAACTTATAATTTATTTTAGTTTATAATTTATTCAAAACGATTTTGACTTTGTAGAATTTAACAGTGACATTAATTATTTATTCCCATAATTGACAATTATCTACTATATTTTTTATCCTTTAAACTGTATTTATTTTATAATTATAGGGTACTAGTGACCCACCCATATATTCTACCACTAATGATAATGATTCTACATAATGTATTTTAATTTATACTCTGGTTTATTGAATTAGTTTTACCATATTATTTAACCATTTGTGGTTTCCAATTTTATCATAATAGTCAAATATAGACAAAAGTTAGTCGCATTTATATAATTTATTAATATTCACCAGTTTATTTTATTGAATAATTTAATTATGTAATCTAATTAAAATTGATTAATGAGTTTTATAAAATAATTTCGTATTATATTAGCTAAATTATTTTGTATTATTGCAATGATATCCAATTAAAAGTTGAACGTTATTTCACATTGTTTTGATTTGTGAAGTGAAAACTATTTTCAGTTAATAATAATCTCGTGTTAATTAGCGACTTAATTTTATTAATGACTTTTCTTACTTAGAGCATTAGCTAAAAGCTTTACGTTTCTTAAAATAATATAAGTATAAATGCCAAATATGAGGGTTGTTTTTTTTAAATTTCCAATAGCCTATAAGTAAACGAGAAGTTAATGTAGAAAAAATATTTTGTTATTTAAAGTTACGTACACTTATGGCTACTATTCGGTAAAATCACCTTGACGATTTAGGCATTTGTCATACCTATAAAAAAGCTTCCCAGTACCCTCTTCATGAAACGTTATCTCAATTTATTTTCTATTTATTTATTGTAACTAGCCTTAGACTAACGAACAATTAACTTAAACTTAAACTACTTAAAGATTACATTATTTTAAAAGAATAAAACCCAATGGCTACTCTTATTTTCTAACAATAATAATAATTTAAGATCTATAAATCTAATGCTACTCTTACTTTTAAAAATTAGTATTTCCTATTCCTATTCATATTTTCTATATTAAAATTTACCTAAGTAGACTACAGCTTTGTAGTTAATCTTACTTATTATTACACATTTACATAATCATTAAGAAATAAACAAAATTTGTTACTGAACAAATAAAATACTATTAAATTTGTAAGAAATACACAAAATATATTTATGGAACAAGAAGTTATAGTTAGTTAATATTAGTTATCTTATTTTCTAAATATGCTACACATTTCTTGTTTTCAAACTTTACATACTACTATTATTTTCTAAAATAAAAGGTTCTTATTTTCTAAAAAAAATATTCTTACTTTATAAAACAAAACATAAGATTTTAAAAGATAAATTATGTACAACTGATTTACAGGATAATTATTACAATTGAATATTTACAAATGATTACAAAAAGTACTCATATAAAAATAATCTCCTAAAATCAAACCAATTCGAAGGTTTTCTTGCGCTTAAGTCTTCTCATTATGTCTGAGTTATGGAGGAGTTTCAGCGTCTCAACTTTCACATGACGTAGAAGTCGTTCTTCGTGACTCCTTGCGAATGTTTTTTCCTCATCCACCGTTTCAATGTTCAGATCCAATGGAGGTTATCATTCCGAATGTACCACGGAGCATCGACAATGTTTCTTAGGATTTTTTTTTGAAACCTTTATATTATTTTCATATTACTGGATTTCGTACAGCCCCAGAGCTGGATACCGTCATTCCAAACTGGTTTTAACACCTGTTTATAAATTAACAATTTGTTAAAGGTTGACAGGACGGACTTACTACTATTAACCAGTACATTTTCTTATATTTTAATTCAAGTTCTTGTTTTATTCTTTTTGACATGTTTCTTCCTATTACCGCAAATGAATTAAAATGAGTTTTGACTAAGATTTATTTCCTTTTACTCTGTATCGCTCAATCATACAAGTTAAAAACTATAAATTTTGAAAAAAACCTGTACGAAAGTTCTAGAAAACAAAGTGGTAACATAATAATTAAATAAATTTTATTTTCTCTCAAAGAAAGAAAAATCAGCGGACATGAGATTTCTGCGAAGAGTTAAGGGAGGCTCGAAATTGGACAGAGTGCAAAATATAGTTATAAGGAAGGAGCTCCAAGTACTGCCTGAAAGTCGAGTTTTTGGAAAACACGATTTCATAGCTTCTAAACATGCCCCTAAAACATGTTTTTAGCGGTCGGTCTGTGTGTGTCAATTAAATACCATTAAAACGGAATAGCGTACGAAGTTGAAACTTAGAACCTCAGTTAAAAACCGTTTAAACAACCGTCAGAAACATTTTCATCAAAATCGGTTAAGCGGTATTAGTACTAGTTTATTAATGCAATCGTTTACTAATTGCGATGTCCTTATAAAAAGCTTCTACGATTTTTTTTAAATCGCCTTTTTATTATTAATTTGTTATGCTCTGCAAGATTTGATAAGCGCAATAGCTGCTGAAGTTCTTAAAGAGCTGTGGTTCATGGCAAAAAATGTTTTTTTTAAATGCGTCTTTAATATGTATTTTACGGCAAAAGTGTATTATCAAAATTAAGTCGGGGAAAATTAACGAACTTACAACTTTTATTTTAAACACTTTTTTCTAAAACGCATAGTGTACCCTTAGTTGAAAAGAACTAAATATCACCTCTCGATATTCCCCACGAGGGTTGCCTATTTATTACATAATTAAATTTCTTCCAAACAAGAATTGAAAAATTTGTAGTGTGATCACTTATTCCTCACACAAGAGAATGCCATTGTCTATCTTAAAGGAGTTGCTTTGAATTATCATTTTACTTATGTGATCAATGAGCTTGTTCAGTTCAAATAATAACAATAATAAAAAATAAAAGACACACAATTTCTTCTAGGCTTTTGTACTTCTTTAATGGAAGTTTAGATATTAATGAATAATTTATATAAGGTTGTAGTATACAACATTTTAGTACTTGACTTACTTTCACATAGTCATTATTATTTATATTTCTTAAAAAGATTACGAGCCCGTACATTCATTCATTTCTTAGTTATAGCATTTATAAACATTGATAAACCAATCATAATAAAACAAGATATATGTTATGTCAGATCTCAAAAAACCAGTAGCTTATTTCATTTACTTGAATAAAATAAAGAAAAACAAATCTAATACGTTAAATGAGTAATTAAATGAATAATTGAATGATTGAATGGATGAATGAGGGACTTACCTATTCGGTTCCCCATCTTGTCCCTCACTAAAATAATTTGTATAAAATCTTTTCTTCTTCTTTAGTTGCCTAGTAACTAGAATAAATAACTCTTTTAAATAATTTTGTCAATGTGAATTAAATAATTCTAAAGTATTAATTTTTCAATCAGCTGGAGATGTTTATTATTTTAATAGACTCAAAAAATAAACAACTCCAGATGTCCAGTAAATTTGTTATATTACATAGTTTAACGCTTAGTTTCAATTAGTGACGTTAAAAATAATAAAAATATTAATTGTTAATATTTAAAAAAATATTCTTTATTTACATTGGCAAGAAGAAGTCATGTGAGTATTTTATGCCAAACTTTTTAGATGCGAAGTTAATGAATTTTTATTTAAAAAAATAAAACCTATTTATGAGTTTCCAATTTGAAATAAATTAACTAAAACATGAAACCAACATTACTAATATTATTGATAATCGATAAATTAGGTATAGCCAGAAGGAGTTGCACATTGCAAAATGTGCTTTGAAAATTAGGGAACAGTTAATTTTGAGCGTTGGCGAATGTTTTATGTTGGTTAAATCACGTCACTCACAATACAACATGACGTAAATGGAACCCTACAATAGGCCCATCAAATTTTAAAATCATTTAATGTTGCCAGAAGTGTTATACATAACAGAAATTTTACAATTGGAGTACAAAATAGAATTTAGTATCTTATAAAACTTTTTCAAAGAGTGAATAAATTATAAGTTTTTTATTAAATTATTTATTAGTATGTCTATAATCTGTTCTTGAAATAAAAGTCAAAAGATTTTCGCAGGTGCACAAATTGCAAGTAAATGAAAGCTTTTAGAAAATAAATATGTGGAACATTATAGATAAAAACCAATATTCAGGTCCACTTAATCTATAAGAACAGTATAACTATTTTTTTTTTCTTCTTTTTTCTTTAATTTCTTTTCTTTTTTCTTTCTGTCTTTAATATTTTTTTTCTTTTCTTTCCAAACTATACTGTAATTTATTTGTAAGTATATACAGTAAATGCTTATTTAAAATGTTTATGTTTGTTTGTGTGTATTATATTCAATTTTATATAATTATAATATTACATAATAGGCTATTTGACAGGTTTTTAAAATACATTTTATATGATGTAGTAGAGTTTAAGGAACCCAGTAAAAGTTTCATTTTTTAAATCTGGTACATATTTGCTGAAAAATATCAAATTAAAAATTCAATATTTAAATAGCGCGCCAAAACACTACTTTGACAATATGGCGCTGCAAACGGGTCGGTGACGTCACTTGCCTGTAAACAAAAAACGAAAGTGCGATTGGATTTACATTTTATCGGTGATTTATGTAACAAAATGAGTTACAAATGGTGTGCAGTTCCAAAATGTACAAATACGTCGTTAACAACTCCGGAAAAACTATTTGTAAGTGTTCCAAAGAATGTCGAATTGCGCCGAAAGTGGTTGCAACTTTCTCGGAGGGATCGTTGTCCATGGTAAAAGTAGGTACTTGACAAAATTTCTAAAATATTGCAAATAAATCACACAAAAACAAAGGAAAATCTTAATAACAGTTTCGAAAGCTAATATAACAAGTAGGCAAACGAGCCACGAGGTTTGTTTACAAGCATGTGACGTCATCATAAACTCGACCAATCAAGAGCGTTTTGTGTCACGTGACAAACGTTTAAAAATTTGCATTTTTATTTATGGATTTTTAAATAAATCAATTATTATTTTCAACTTACGTTAATAAATAACCATTTTTAAACTCTTAATTTATACTGATGACAGCAATTGACACTTTTTTTTTCGCATTGTCAAATAGCCTATTATATTATATACTATCATATTAAAATATTATATTCATCATGGTCATATTTTATACTCTTCATATTCATTATATTATTCATATTCATATGTTATAATCATTAGTAAATTCATTATAATGTTGTAGGTTATATACATCATTATTGTATATATTATAAGCTAATTATTGTATTGTTATATACGTGTTAAGAAAGCAGTGTTGGGTCTTACCTGTTGCTCTCACATGTAAAACTTTATTAAATAAATAAATAAATAACATAGCACAAAACACAAAACTCATGTTAATGGACATCAAGAGTATACAAAACGTGTTTTTGTACAGTTTATGTACAATTTATTCACTCGTTTCTAATAAAAATCAATAAGTCACACGAATCTAGATTAACAAACATTATCGCACCCAAATCTACCATAATATTCACAAAGGAGATTAGGAATAACCTAAAATAGGGATCTTATAAATATTATAAAACAGCGACGAGGGCTTTCAACTGAGTGATTTCCTCAATCAAGACGAAAATAAGACATTAAACACGTACATGTGTAAATACTGGTGGCTTTATAAATACCATACAGTTGTAACTAGTTGTTGCTAATTAAAGACAAAAAATTTCTTAACAAACATTTTTCATAAAATTGAAAACTATATCGGACTATACAAAATGATGATTTCTTAGTTCCGGATTATTGATGTTCTACTGTAGTGTATAATACTCTCAAAGTTTGTGATTAATGATGCCATAATTGTGGTGTTATGCTTATAAGTTTATAGAAAAAAGACTTTTATTATTTTACTTTTTACTTTTACTTAATTTGCAATGTTTTATTTTTGTTAATATTGTGTTTACTGCAGATATAACTGAATCCAACGATGTAATTACAGCTACTTTTACAGACGATACAGCGATTCTGGAATGCGAAGACCCGCATTCGGAAAACTCCAAAACCAATTAGACGATATTTTGTTGTGCCTTCAGAAGTGGCGGATGGTGAATTCAAAACAGTTTAGTCATATCACATTCAGCATGAACCAGAAAGTTTGTCCTTCAGTTCGATTGGATGAAATATTGCCTCTAGAAATTGATGTGAAATATTTAGGTTTAAACCTAGAGAAGAGGTTAACATGAAAGAAACACATCACGATGAAACGCAAAGAATTAGATGTAAAACCTAATAAAATGTATTGGTTACTAGGCAGAAAGTCATTTCTTTCATTGGAAAATAAAATAGTGGCGTACAAAGCTATTCTCAGCCCTGTCTGGAAGTACGGCCGTCAACTATGGGGAACTGCTAGTAACAGCAACATAAATATTATTCAAAGGTTTCAGAATAAAGTATTAAGAAATTTGGTAAATGCTACTTGGTAGCCAAGAAACATTAAAGTGCACGAGTAAACAATCCACTTGTTAAAGAAGAAATAAGAAGGCTCAGCAAAAATATCATTAAATTGTCAGGACATATAAATCATTTAGCTCTAAATTTACTAGATAATAGTCAAAATCCCAGACGTTTAAAACGGCATCATGTCTTGGATTTCCGTGTCAAATTATAAACTAACAAAAAAGAAAATTAACAAATTAAAATAATTAAACAAAAATGAAACAATAATTAACATTATTAAGTTATAACATAATTAAGGCTAAATATTTTAGTAATAAAAATGACTTTTAACAACAACTTAGTGTAAAAAAAGTAAAATTGCATAAAATATATTTTTAGTTGCTATTTAATGGAAAGTCTTTAATAGAAGCCCTCTCCTTCATGCTCTTTCTTATTCTATCATTCACTTTTCTGACCATAACAGAGAGGTGGAGTGTCAAATTTTTTAAACTCAATCTCTTCGTTGCAGGGCTAAAATAAATAGTTCTGTTTCTTAACACATGGTCAGCCAATTAAATGACTGAATCATTTAAGAACAGAAGAGGTAGAGGTGTAAAAGACACTAATCAGAGTTATCTCCTCTGAAAGTAATGAATTTCATTATACAGCCATACCCTGTGGTGAATGAAGTGAAGGTGTCATTTGCAGAGTGGAAAATATGTGCTTTTCAGAGGGCCCGGCATGCTGATAAGCGCACTTTTCCACTCGGTGAGGAAGGCAATTGTAAACCACCTCACTCCTCGTTTTACTTAGTAAAACCTCTACAGGTTCAAACCAGCCTTTCGGCTGATGACCTAAACAACATTCACTTTTAGTAGTATCTTACTGATCGTGTATAGTAATTATTCAATAAAAAACACCATTGTCTTGAGTTAAGCTCAACGAGTTACCATGTAAAAGTATTGTACTGTATTTACTTTTACCAAACCAAAAACAGGAACCCAAATTAACTCATTTTGTATACAATTGATTTGTTTTCTAAAATAATACACATGAAATCTACTCGGATTTTTACAATAAAACAACTTATTTAGGTGAATAAGAAAATTGATTTAGGAAGGAACAAGGTTAAACGTAAGCTATGTATTTCTGGTTTGTTTATTTTAAATGTAAATTTACACTAGAATAAAGTTCATTATTTTTGTGCATACTATATTGAAAAGTAAACAGTAAACTATCAATCATACATTCAAATTGTTTGCATTAAACTGTTAAACATTTTACAGATATTGGAATGCAACAGCGTTTCTTATTTTATCCCATACTGTTATTCTTTCTTTTAAATTAATTTTCGCCTGACAGTCTGTTATTGTTTGGGTTTTGTGTGTTCGTACTAAATACAAATACATTTTGAATAGGTGTACAAAAGGAATATTATTGTAATAACATTTTACTGTATTGACGTTACTGTCAATATATTTTTGTACATAGATGAGATAAACGTACATGTGTATTTAGGTTTCTAATAATTGAATGATGTGATGCTTCATCGTCTACGGGTAAACGATTAAAATATGTGAACACCATAAATAATAATTAAAAAGGTATTAATGTAAAAATTGTATTAAAAAATATATTTTCTAAGCATACTTATTATTCTTTTCTTTTTTTATTATTGCAGCTAAATCTACAATCTATTCTTAAGCAGAATAATGACTAGATAAGTTATCTTTGTTATGTCATGGCCGAAAAAAACCCCCAACGGAGGAACTTCGTGGTTTTACTTTACGTGGTGTCTTGACGTTTCAGAATAAGTCTGTAGGATGTCTACGTTTTAGTCGGCGAATTTCGTTTGAATTGTCTAACAGCGAAATGGCAAGGTGATTCGTGTGTAATTCGAGTCTTCTTTGATATCTTGCACTGTATGCTGTGATCTCTTCTTGAACTGTGGGAATGTGGAAATCTCTGTGTAGTATGTTATTCGTTATGTACCAGGGCGAACCTGTGATTGTCCTGAGTAATTTCGATTGGAACCTTTGCAGGATTTCAATGTTGGAATGGCTTGCTGAGCCCCATAGTTGGATTCCATGGGGCCATGGAATCATTCTTTTCTTAAAATGGTTTATTTCTTGTGGTAAACAACTTATGTTGTAAACGATGTTATAAACAACTTATGTTGTAAACGATGTTATAAACAACTTAGACTAGAATCATCTGCTTCAGCTACAGTCATATTGTCACTCCTGTTTCAAAACATTTTTGTGACCAATAGGATAATAATGTTTTGACAAACAATAGTTTTTGTATGTGAGTTTTGTAAATTGCAGTTATTTTATACAATTATTACCAGACGTTGAGTATACTTAACATTTATTTAACAATTATTAAGTTATATATATTTTAAAATTTATAATCGAAGTCTGTAGTAAAAACCCGGACAAAGACTAATAATTGTAATTTACTATTTGATCATAATTATTTATTGATTTGTTAATAAATATTTGTTATAAGTTTAAAAGGAATTTTGGATATTTATGAACAACCATATTCTGGAAAATAACCTAGAATAAGCGGTACAATACTTTACATAAAGACCTTTGCATGATTTATCTTCTTTGATAAAAAAAATTAATTTTATGTTTCCAGGACATTAAGGTGTTACAATCAGTTATATTTACCGGTTGATAATATATCAAAGAAAAATACATTCAGTTTCTTTATACTGTGATTAAAAGAAAGCTATTCTTAAAATTACAACCAAGAATGAGGGTAAAAAATAAATGATAACAAATAAATAAGAATGAATGTTTGATGCAAGACATAAACAAAGTTAAATGGAATATATAGGTAACGGAAATTTATTGTTTTAAATTTGTGCTATACTATTTTTCTTTTGCGTTTTTAAAAATAGCTTTATTGATTTACTTTATAAACGAAATGACGTTCTGTTTGTCTTTTCATTAATTAAAAAAGTTAATTTAATTTTTAAAAAGGATAAAGATAATCTTCTTGCATAAGGTACGTAAATGAAATGTTTAATAATGTTATTCTCACGTTACAAAAAACAACAAAAAATTTTAATTAGTGTAAAGCTTACTTTTGTTTAATAAACTTGTCTTTTAATATTATTATATCTTTTTACTTTCTCTTGCCTATATATTAATATATAAAAAGGAAAGTATTGTTTTCATGTCGATTTTTCGAAATCGAGTTTTCACCGGATCTACACGTTTTCAGAACCCCTGAACGCAAAAAACATGTTTTAAGCGATTGGTCTGTGTGTGTGTGTGTGTGTGCGCGCGCGCACGTGTGAACAGAACATCTCAAGAACGGAACCTCGTACGAACTTGAAACTTGAAACTTAAGTCAGGCACTACTACTGGATCCGGCACGAACATTTTCATTAAAATTGGTCAACCGGACGTAGGAATTTATCCAAGCAATTTTTCACATTTATGCGATTTTTTCAAAAATAGCTCTTATGATTTTTTTTAATCGCCTCACTTAGTAAATTTTTTATGCTCTACAAGGTAGAGTAAGCGTAAAACAAAGCGTGTAAAGGTTTAAAAACCATAAACAGGGGATAAATTACACCCAGAATGAAAGTTTGTTCTGAGATAAAAAAAGAAACTCTTTAGATTATTCTGTTATTAGAGTGGGCTGTGTCAACGTAGTCATGGAGATAAGTGACAACGAAGTACATTATCTTGCTGACTCAGCGCCGTACAGAAAAACCAATTTTAATAAGAAACACGTCCTTATATTAACGGATTCTAAATTTTATTTCATGCATTAGTCGAAGTGTTAAATTATTTTCACTCGATCTCCTAGTTCCAGGGCTACAAAATAGTTCTGTTTTATCACATGGTGAGCCAATTATATGACTGAAACTTTTAAGAACAAAAGAAGTAGAGGTATAAAAAATACGAGTCAGAGTTATCTCCTCTGAGAGTAATGAATTTCATTATGCAGCCAGACCCTGTGGTGAATGAAGTGAAAATGTCATTTGCTGGGTGGAAAGTAGGTGCTTTTCAGAGAGCCTGGCATGTTAATGAAGCTTGGCTACTCTTTCACTCAGTGATGAAGGCAGGGGTAAACCACCTCACTTCTCGTTTTACTCAGTAAAGCCTCTCGCGGTTCAAACCAGCCTCTTGGCGGATGATCTCAACAACAACAAACAGAAGGACCTATATTCTGTTCTTTACCGGAGAAATAAATTTATACATTTTTATAGAATTGATAAGAATAATTTATTATTTACGAAACGTTATCTCCCAGTTTAAATGCATTTAAAATTAAGTACTATTCACTGTTTGACATTTGTTACAAACATAATGAATCTAAATTTTGAAAAAGAATTAATAACGTATTTCCTAAACAAACAAGCTCATTGCGTGCCACATTGGTGACTCAATGTTGGTATTGTACCACTGTTGTTTAATAGATGTATTGGCAAATAATTTTCGTGAAATTCAAGCCGTTTTTTGTACGTTAAACTAAATTTTGAAATTTCTTCTTTGATTGTTGAAATAAAAAGATCTTTTTTAATGTTGTTCATCATGTACCGGGGCACAATGTTAGAGCTTGGAGGATCTCTGGTTGAAAACGATGTAATAATTTGGATATTTGAGTTACTTCATGTACCCCGTAACCGGATACCGTAGTTCCAGAATGGTTTATAAATATTAAAAATTTACTTTTGAAATATCAGTTTTGATTTTTGATTTTCATCCGAGTAGCCAAAAGAATTGTTTAAATTTTAAATCTACCTTTTTTCGTTTTTGTTGAAGTGTCTTTTCCAATCTAGGCATCTGACTAGATGTAGTAATCCGAAATATTTAATTGTATCTGTAGTAAGTGGAATTTGAGTATTGTTAAAATATATATGTGGACAATTTTAATGACGAAGTGCAAATGTAATATGTGAATTTTTTGTTTCATTTGTTTTTTATTTTGGATTGAATGACCTGAACTTGTATTTATTGAAGTATTTTGTAATTTGTGAAGTAGATTGTGAATAGTAATTTAATTATTGATGTCACTTCAATCTATCTATTTGCAAAGTGTTTTCTTGGCGAAAATCAAGGTATAATTAGTTTCAGTAGAGTATCAGAGAAGTTATACAATAAACATTTTATGAAGGAAGATGTAGGATTTCCCTTTGTAATATAAGTGCTTTAACGAACTTAATATGATGAAAAGTTGCGTACTAAACCCAGATTTTATGGAACCTTTGTTGTATTATTTTAAATAGCCTAGCTTATTCTACTTCAAATATTTTATTACTTTGCTAATTAAATTCTCTGAACTATGTAGTACAGTTGGACCAATCTAATTCGAATGTGCGGGGACCGATATTTTATTGATTTACAGACGGGAAATAAGCTCATAACAGACAGTAGGATTGTTAAATTATTGTCACTCGATCAGCTAGTTCCAGGGCTACAAAATAGTTCTGTTTCTTATCCCATGGTCAGCTAAATAAATGACTGAAGAATTTAAGAACAGAAGAGGTAGAGGTGTAAAAGACACTAATCACAGTTATCTCCTCTGAAAGTAATGAATTTCACTACAGCCTACTTCGAGACCCTGTGGTGAATGAAGTAAAGGTGTCATCTGCAATTTGGAAGATTAGTGCTTTTCAGAGACCCCGTTATGCTGATATGCATAATTTTTAACCCAATGAGGAAGGCACCGTAAACCACCTCACTCCTCATTTTAGTTTGTGAAACCCTTAGAGTTTCAAACCAGTATGATGACCCAAAAAACAGCAAAGGTAAAATATTGAAACTCAAAACTGTAATTAAAAACTACATGTTTTAATAAAGAAAAATTCATATTATTTCATATAACAGTAGTGTATTACAGAGGTCAATAACATTTATAGACTACCAGTTTTAATGAGAAACGATTACCATAATATTTTTTTATTTTATAATGTGATTAAGAATCACGTAAAATGTGTTCTTATTACATGGTGTATAGTACAAGAGTAGACAAATACAGTAACGTGCAGTATTCAACTGTAGACCTTTTTTTGTTTATTTTTTGGTTTAACGCCTGACTGTTCTGCAAAATTACTGCTAATGCAGACGGTGAAGGATGAAATGATTTTTTGTAACGTATGGAAAATATGTCGTGCCTGAATGGGATTCGAACCCAAGAAGGCATGATGAGAGGCGAGCATGTTACTAACTACGCCAATACGGCCGGCGTAACTGTGGATCGCACCCAATAACTCAACTAGGCTATTAAAATTACCCAGTGTTTTCAAAAGCCATCCGAACTCTAACATCTGCGCCCTGGTACATCCCCATCAAGCACATTTACAAACAACTACTATTTATTTTAACTTTCAAAGAAGAATTTCATATTTAATTTAGGTGATGAAAAGCGATTTGAATCACTCAAAAATTACATGGAAATCAATTTTGTGGAAACTGTTGTGTAGACTTATATTATGATGACAAAACCTAAGGCATCCAAAAGATTTAGTTCTTTATCCATAACTCTGGTTTCTTAAAAATGTAGTTTTATTATATGTATTAGTAAATAACTGCAAAGATTTGAGAAAAGTTTCCATAAATAATGCATCTCCATTTCAGTAGCTGATTTTACGTTAATTCAATTTACAAAAATCTACATATTCTGTAAACAGAATCTTAATAAAACTATCAGTTAAATATTTCTAATGTAAAATCTATAGAATTTATTTTAATGGATAAAAGTAATTTTGTATGTAGATATTCTCTAAATATATTATGCTCGTTTGTTTTTACAAAAATGCAATCTTTGAAAATTTCTCGGAAATTATTTTATTTTATTTATTAGTTTTATGCTTTTAGCCTTTCCTTTCGCAAACAGTTTACTTATTCCTTCAGGCATCATTTTTCTTTCTTTCTTTATTTCGTAAAGATCTTTCCATTTGTTTTCTTTTTAATCCTCTTTTTAATTTTTATAGAAATTTTCATTCTAAATAATCTGCTTCTGAATTATACGAGTACTTGTCTAAAATAGTTAGCCTATTATTTAAAAATCTTAGTTCCGTCATTGCTTGTTGTTGCTCCTGATTAAGTTTTGGGATGCATCTGTCTTCACAAATATGAGAGTCTGTACTTTTAGTCTGGAATCGTCTATTATTTTAATGTGACCATAGAATAGCTTTTTAGCTGTCAATTGGGGTGAAATACTTTTCTTCTTATCTCAAAAGATTTTTTTCTTATTTTATATATCTTGTTAGTTGTATATTATACGTTGCTGCGTTGTATTAATTTTTGTTGAGTAATAAATAGCTAATCTGGTAGAAAAATGAAAAACTGAAGGAAGTAAAACACCTTTCGATGTTTTACCTCTGTTATGGTTTATATTTTAAAATATTTTTAATATTTAAAAATAATAAAAGTAATGAATAAATATAACAGAAGTATATTACGATAAATTTTGACCACAATATCAAAAAGGCAAGTCCAAAAAATCAAATCTCATAATCCTCGAATTTATATCTACACTATTGCCCAATAAACTGATTATTAATAAGTTTTATGTCAGCAAAGTCTGTCCAAATAGTTAGTAGTACTTACAGTTTGAGTTTAGCGTTTCACTTTTTTAAGTTAAGAAGTCTATAAACAAATTTTAATTCTATAACTCTATAAACAAATTGTTATTTATATACCAGGATTTGTTAAAAGTAATAACTCCGATGGTTTTAGACTGGAATCGCTCTAGGATCTCAATGTTTGAATTTGCAGATGTACCTTTAAGTTGCAGTGCTTGTGTCCAAATAGGTTTCAATATTGATTTGTTAAGATTATTTTTTTAATTTTTTTCAGGATCGAATAATTGCCCAAAATCCAATTTTTGTTTTCAAAAATTTAGGTATGTTGTTTTCAGCGTAGTGGTTAGTGCAACTGGCTTCTACGCCGGGGTTCCGGGCTCGATTCCCGGTCAGGTCTGGCATTTTTCATATCTCATTTTATATATCACACCATTTTTCACTGTCTGCATTTGGAGAAATTGCAAAACAAAAAATAAAAAAATAGTTTATATATTAATAGTAGTCTAGTTGTATTTTTTACAATTTGTGTGGTTTTACCGTGTAATGCGACGATCTAAATTTAGAACAAGTTGACAGTCACGATGTGAAATTATGTTGTTGTATAGCTTTACTGTTGGACACTTCCCTTTCCGTGAATGTAACGAGTAAAAATTTGGTTTCATTCATCTGGTTTTTTGTCTTTTGAGTTAAAGTATAGCATCGTTGCAGTTTTGGATCTTTCGTTCATAGTGATTTTTGATCTTTATTTGCCCAAAATTAAGTTTAATAATTCAACGTTGTTGATTAATGGTGACTAACGATTTAGTAATTAATTTATTCATTCACAAGTATAGTTATAAGTATAATTGGAAGGTGTGTTTTGTGAATGAATCATAGTTATGAGTAATGGTACAGAATAGTTTCTACATACCATAATTCTAAAATTACTTTTATTTAGTATGTACTGCATTTTCCACCTACAAGCAAATATTATGTCAGTGAATTTACATAAAAGAGCAAATATTAAAATGTAATAAGTGGGAAAATTAATGATGAATTCAGAGACGGAAATGATTTATTTAAAATTACGTACTTAATTTTCAATGTGAAGTCAGTGGATACGGTAGCGTTGTCTGTACGATTCTATTTTGAATTCAGTAAAGTTATTTTATTATAATCACAGCTGGGAGTTGTAGTTACTAATATACAGTATATCACCGGAGGTAAGTATTATGTCACCAACATTTCTCTATGCTTTTGCTTTAAAAAGATATATTATATTTTCTACAAATTTATTACATATACTGTCATCAGAGTGTGTAGATATAATTTCGAGAAAGAAAAAACACATTCAAAATAAATTATTTATTTATTTATAATTAATAATTTATTAATCGCTTTAATTTATTTATTTTACTTATTTAAAATTAATTAATTTATAATAAATAAATTATTTATGTCACCAACATTCCTCTATGCTATTGTGTAAATAGATATATTTTCTACAGATATATTATATCTTATTGAACATTTTGGTATTTGGGATACTGTCATCAAGACGAGCAGATATAATACGAGCAGATAGTGTGTGAACAGAATATCTCAAGAAAGGAATATCGTACGAACTTGAAACTTAAAACTTAGGTTTGGCACAACTACCGGACCCGATAAGAACATTTTCATCAAAATCGGTCAACCGGAAGTAGTAGTTTATACGTGTAATTATTCACTTTTTGTGATTTTCTCAAAAACGGGTCCTACGATTTTTTTAAAATCGTCTGTATTACTGAATTTTTTATGTTCTACATGATAGGGTAGGCGCCATGTTTGCTGAAATTCTTGGTGAGGCTGTTATATGCATTTTAGCGCAAACATGTAGACCTATAATAAAAGTTGTAGAGAGTTTAAAATTTTACAACTTTTATTTCAAACATTTTTTTTTTTTTTGGGTAACGCTTAGTTTAGCGATAATAATTAGCGATTTTCTGTTTTTTCTCACAAAAACTTGTGAAAATCGATTTTTTTAAGATTTCAGCCTTAGTATGCATTTTACGATGAAAGTGTCTATAATCAAATTTATAGGAAATTAAATGATCTACTAATTTTATAAATAGCATTTTTCTCTACAGAGCCTTGTTTAGCGTAAAAGAGTGATTTTCCATATTTTTAAGCCAAACTGAGGTTGATTTTCATTTTGCGTCTTCACTCATGATTAAAATTAGGTTATGTTTATTGAGGTTAGTTTTTTATTTATTTCTAATGTTTTATTACTAATGTTAGGTTTATTGTTAATTATTTGCATTGAAAAGAGAAAGTTGTGTGAGAGTTTGACACCACATTTTTTTCATTTAAATTAGGGTGTTCCTATTCCTGAAATGAACAGTACAGTTGATAACAAAAATAAGAATTAGGGCAGGTACGTGAGTGTTTTATTCTTGAGTTATAAACACTGGGATTAGCTTGTTTCAAGTTTTTGTTTATTTTTACTATTTCATGTATGCTGGTGTATTATTTTACACGTTCAATACAATAAGAGGTACTTGGTTATGTATGCACATCAACTCAAACATTGCCCTTCCGTTATAGGTACTTCCTTCACTATTTGTTCCAATGTTAAATGAGTTAAACTTGTATAAGTAAATATTTTACTGACAAACCTGACTTGTTTTTGTCCATTATTTTTACTTTTAAACTTTCATCATAATGTCAAATATATTTACAATTTTGAGTTACTTTATTATTTGTAACTATTCTTAGACCAACGAACACTTATTCAAATTTAAACTTCATAAGGATTATATTATTATCAAAAAAAAAACCAATAACAATTCTTTTTTTTTCTAACAATAACAATTATTTAAGTTCATAACTCAGAAGCTACTGTTACTTTTAAAGATAAGCATTTCCTGTTCCTATTTTTATTTTCTATGCTAAATTTACCTAAGAACAGCTTCATAGCCGTGTATTGTACATAGTTAAATTATTTTATTATAGTATAAATTATATATATATATATATATATATATTATAATATAATTGAAAATTAAATTTTACTCTTACTTATATAGTCTTATAGAAACCACTAAATAAAATTTAAATATAATTGATTCAAAATTAAGTACATTTACGGTACAACAATATTCGTAATTTTTTTTTCTAAACATGCTACAAATTTATTATTTTCTTATATTTATAATATACTCTTATTTTCTAAAATACAATAAACTTACTATATAAAAAGAAACATAAAATTTAACAAGATATACGGGAAAAAATTTAAAAAATGATAATTTACAAAAATATGATTATAAAATAGACGAATAAATAGAGCCGATAGTTTCAAGCTCTTCAGTGTTCTTTTAAGGTTTGAGAAGTTGCAGCGCCTCTAAATTCACTTTATTAAGTTACCTTTATTAACATGAATGATTAATAATATTATAAACTAATTAATTTGAAATGGGTGATAATTTTAACCCAATTAAACAATATAATGTAGCTATGTAATGTACAAACCTTAGAGATGTTCTTTGTACCAAGAGAATCTATTAACTATGGAGTTTGTAAAGTTTATTACAGTGATTGGACTTTGATTTATATGCACTATAGCAATTATACGTGTTTGTGTTGCTTAATGTAGTGTGTTTAATTTGGTTTAAAAAGTCTGTTTTAAAGTTCTGAAGGCAACAAATAATCTTATTTTATGAAAGTTCTTACAAATCGTTTACCTGTTTATGTTGGCTTGATATACTCCTTTACCTTTTTTTTTATATACCTTTGCTTGTTACTTTCTCTTGCCGATATGAATATATATATATATATATATATATATATATATATATACATCCCGCTAACAATTCCGCGTCTTTTCAAAAAGCGTGCATTTCGCACATCGCTTATTTGAAGAGTATATTCAACTTTGATGAGAGTATATAGAGTATTTGTTACACTTACACCCTGAGTTTTGGTATTGGTTTGTCCTGATATTGAAAATTGAGCATTTTTCAATTTTATTCACTGTGCTATCAATTCAGACTCCTTTCGAATTACCGACAATTTCGCGTTCGTACAAATTACCGACAATTTCGCGTCCGGCATCGTTCCCGCTATTATGACTTATAGCCTGCAACAGTGTAAACGATGTTGCCATGTCGTACCGGCACGTGTACTGTAGCATTTGCCACTTCTACGTGTTGTAATGATTGTAGTTAGATATTCACATCTCACCCTAGTACTTCTCCACACAAGACCATCGTATGAAAACAATTCGTTCTCGGACGGAATCCAATCCAGTCATCAAAATAATTTATTATTTGTTGTTTATTATTTTGACATGTATTTTAAATAGGTACTTATTTTAAATCAATGTAAAACCAGAATAATTAAAGAAAGTATATTTTTTATTTGTTAGAGTTAATTATTTAAAATATCCTAATTGTTACAAATACAGTCAAACCTCCTCATTCGAAATCCTCCCTAAATCGAATATAATTGTATGCTATCCCCTTCAAAAATCGTCCTTAATATGAATTAAATTACCTCCCTATTCGAAAATTTTCGAGAGTTTCGTGGTCATATATATTGTAACAATACATTTTTTTATACATTATTAATAAAATAATTACAAAATTTCCAATTTACACATTGTACACGATTTTTAATGAAGCATGCGTTAAATCATGACAATAAGGACACAGTAAGCGTAGTACAAAACTACAAAAAGCTTTAGAAAAAACTGAAAATGCAGTTAACTTTTGAGTTAGAAGAAACCAGGCAGAAACACAAACAATTACACTTCTTACAAAACATTATTGTCACAAAACCTTACGACCAAATATGGGCATAACAAGCGTAGTTCAAAGCTTCAATACGCATCAGGAAATATTGAAAATTCAGTTAATTTTTAAGTCAGAGGAAACCAGACGAAAGCAAAAAAAAAAATTAGTTAGGCTAAATTAGTAATGCAGTCTTTCCTTCTTTGGTGTATGATTTTCGTACAAACAGGGTAAAAAATACCGTAGCTGTATTCATTCGGATTAAGCAATATTTTACTCGTTAAAATTTCTAAAATTTTCGGTACCCAATTTATTTTTCATTTTCTGTAGGCTGACCTAACTTTTTGTTTGTAGGTATAGTTGTACTGTTTACGCGTATCCCGATTTTATTTTACTCTGTTTTTTATGTCGTTTTTCAATAATTTGTCATATCGTTCTTATAAGTAGAATATTCTTTTGCTTTTGAGTACTAATAGAGCTTGTAATACCAAAACATGCCCTTAATTCTTAATCACAGTATTAAGTAAACCCTGTGGTGAATGAAGTAAAGGTATCATTTACAGAGGGGAAAATATGTGCTTTGCAAAGGGCCCTGCATGCTGATACGCGTACTTTTCCGTTCAGTGAGGAAGGCCACCTCACTTCTCGTTTTACT
Organism: Catonia carolina; assembly: GCA_035578175.1. Taxonomy (NCBI): domain Eukaryota; kingdom Metazoa; phylum Arthropoda; class Insecta; order Hemiptera; family Achilidae; genus Catonia; species Catonia carolina. The sequence goes on from JAQMRL010000003.1 coordinate 78,947,237, forward strand.
TAGTAAAACCTCTACAGGTTCAAACCAGCCTTCCGGCTGATGACCTAAACAACACAAGTAAAATAATATTTGTAAAAAACTTTCCTCAATCAAATTGGTGGTCTATTAATAATTTTGACTTTTGTAATTTAATATTTTATGAAATTACATGAATTTTATTAAAACGCAATTTTTAAGTACATTTTTTGTTTCAATATTTTACCTCTGTAAATCGAAATCAGCCGGTTCCATCAGATTCGAATCAGGGAGGTTCGACTGCAATTACTATAATATGATCAATTAGTAGACAATGCAATTAAAATATTTACTTAGTTGACAAAATTATGTAATTGTAAAGTGACATAATTTGTTCAATATTCAAATGGAGTACCATTCACCCATTGTCTTTTCGGTGTTCAAATGAATTCATCATCATCATCTGTTAAGGATTAGGCTCAATGGCCTGTTCCAGTATTCATCTCTTTTTAGGTCTTCCCAAGCCTCGCTTCTCTCTAGGTTTATATTTCCATGTTTTAGTGACTGAATCAAAATGATTTTATAAATTATACAAAAGTACGATGGCCAGTAAAATTTCTACAACATTTGAAATGCAGTCCGGCTTAGTCATAGTTTGTATTTTTATTCTTGTTCCTCAAGTAATGGTAATCTTTGATCTTCAACAAAGTAAACTAACATAACATTACACTAATAATTCTCGTATCCAGCTGTTTTGTACACGTTGAAGGTTATCCTTTAACAGGCCATTTCCAAGATTATTTTTCGGCTAAACAACTTTCAGTCAGTCTTCCAAACCCTGATATTTTTCTCTGCGTTTTCTTTTAAATTATTTAGTGTTGTAAAAGCCATGGTGGCCACTTTTTGTTGATATTCTTTTGGTTTCTAGTACTTTATTTACATCGTCAACCAACCACCCAATCTAGGAATCAATATTACAAATAATGAAATAAATAAACCTTATTGTTACGTAAAAATATGTACATTATTTTTGACTAGTCAAAATGCTTGGGATAAGGAACTGGAAGGTTATACTATTGCACAGAAGACAAAAAGGAGATAGACAAGGCATTCACTTGGAGAGGCCAAGAAAAACTATGTGAAACCTTGACAAAGACAGCCAAATAATATGCTAGGACCAACTGATTAGAAACGAATTCTTAATAGTAAACAGTGTCCATATTCATAAGTCAGCTTGATAGTTGATCATTAAAAATTTTAATCATTATAATTAACAAAAAACCAGATAAAAAGTAATTATATGACGGAATAATTTGAACATTATTTGATTTTTTAAACATACATTTATTTTTATTCCTAATTTGTGTACGTTGCAATCTGTTCAATTTAGAACAATAAGCAACCCCATGACCCAATGAGATGAGGATGATGTGTATGACGTGTAAATGAGGTGTAGTCTTGTACAGACCCAGGCAGACCATTCCTGAGAGAGTATGGTTAATAAAACCCCAACCATCAAAGTACACCGGTAACCACTGTCTAGCATTCAAATCCATATAAAAGTAACTACCTTTACTAGGATTTGAACCAGGAACCTTCGTCTCCGAAAATCAGCTGTTAAACACCTAATTTGGTGACGACTTTATAAGTTTAAGTGTGACTAAATTAAAAACAAATCCAACAGAATTTGTAAACATGATAAATACTCAAAGGTATTGGTACGCTAAGTACCTTATTTTTAAGCGTTTTAGGGCGTAGCAGTAGGATTTGATTATATAGCAGACACGTTCCTTAATACACCTGTCCCAGGATAGTTTGCTACCTAATATTAATTCTAAAAATTTTGTAACTTACCTGTTACAAAAGATTTTGATATATTGTCATTAATGGAGATATCCTTACTTTGGTTACTTATTTCCTTACGACCAGTGAAGCATTTGGCCACAGTTTTATCTGAGTTGAGAACTAGATTATTTATTGCATCCAGTCTATAACCTTACTTCAAGCTTCTTTAGTTTTAAACCTTGTTCAGAGTTTTCATCTTCGAAAGATATTATCGTATCATCAGCAAATAATATAACATTGAAGGAGCCAAGAAATTCAGCGAGATCGTTAACAAAAATTAAAAATAGCAAGGGTCTTAAAATTCTAACTCGTTGAACTCCCCTTTTAACTTGTATAAAATTTTATGTGTATTTTGTTTTAACTTTGCAATGATTGGATGGCAATTCGACCCTCTGATGTCCCTCTAATACCATACACCTCAATTTTTTTATGGGCAAATCATACGGGACACGGTCAAAAGCTTTACAAAAATCAAAAAATAAATAACAGGGGTTTGTTTTTGCTAATAATTAATTTCAGTAAGCTTCTTCAGTATCGGGAAATTACAGTCTCTGTTGACCTACACTTTCAGGACTCGTGTTGGACATTTGCGAGTGTACTGAATTTACTTTAAAAAAATCGACTAATCTACTCTCTTATCAATTTATTATCTTTTGTAAAAATATTTTCACCGTTTGGAAACATTTTCTCGATGTGGGTATCCTTTGAATTATCGATTTAAATTTACTCGCCCAAGTGACGAATAAAATGCATGTTTTGATTGTAAGAGGCAACTGCCTTTAATAAATAATAGTACTGTAAGGGGTTGCACATAACAGGCAGGGTGGAGTGTTAAATTATTTGCACTCGATTTGCTTGTTTCAGGACTAAAAAAAATTTAGTTTTGTTTTTATCACATGGTAAGCCAAACATATGACTGAAGTATTTAAGAACAGAAGAGGTACAAGTGTAAAAGATACTTGTCAGAGTTATATCTCCTCTGAGCGCAATGAATTTCATTATGCAGCCAGACCCTGTGGTGAATAACGTGAGGTTTGTCATTTGCAGGGTGGAAAATAGGTGCTTTTTAGACGGCCTGGCATATTGATAAGCTTTTCAACTCAGCGAGGAAGGCAATTGTAAACCACCCCACTCCTTGTTTTACTTAGCTAAACCTGTAGAAGTTCAAACCAGGACTGTAAAGTTGGCCCCCATACAAAAATTTCAAAAATTAACTTGTAAAATTGATCGGTCTACGTTTCTACCGGATTATTTCGGAAAATGTTTTGTTTGTTCCGTCCAAATAAGTGAAAAAACGCCGGGAGGGGCTAACTTCACACTGGCCTTATCCCGCTCAACTTTTTAAATTTTTTTTGGACTTCAGAGACAGACCTTCGTTTGTTTCGGATGGTCTCGCAAAATATTTTTTTAGTTCCTTTCAAGTAAGCGAGAAATCGAGAAGAACTGGGTGGTGTTAATGTCACTCTAATCCCCCTCGACTCAATATTTTAAAGTTTTTTACATAGATTGACAGCCCTTCGTTTGTTCCGGATCATTTCGCGAAAATTTCGTTTTTCCCGTTCAAATATGCTAGAAAATCAAAGAAAAATTTGGAGTGGCAAGTATAAGCCCATGCATTCAATACTTTTTGGTTTTTACTTTAAATGATAGCTGTCATTTGTTCTGGATTGTTCTGTAAATTGTTTTGTTTGGTCTGCCGAAATCAGCGAAAAAATCGTGAAAAACTTAGGAATGGTGGCGACACTCTAAGAAATTCAATTTAAATTTTATCGTTATCCCTATCGAGAGTCGTTCTGCTGTTTCGGAACGTTCCATAAATATTACGATTGTTAAGCTCATACTCGCGAGAAAATCGAGGTGAACTGGATGGTACAAACTTCACTTTAGGTCACCCACTCATTAATATTTAAACTTTTTTGTCTAAATCGATGGCCCTTGTTTTTTCCGGGCATTTAAAAAAATGTCGTTTGTTCAGATGTTGTAAGAGAAAAAGGGAAAAAACTGAATGGGTGTACTTTATTCTACCCTTAACATTTTTTTTCTGAAATCTGTAATCTCTGTCCAGAATTTTATAATGAAAGAAAATCGGCCCAGAATAAATATTAAAATATGCCTACTTGGTTCAGGTCTGTCTAGTAAAGTTTGCTATTTCCCGAATTTCTAAGTTTAATTTTTTATCGCATTGTTTTTAAGCAAAAAACAAGGCTAATAATAATCTACTCCTAGTCCATTTTTCATTTTTTATATTTTAGAAAAAGTTTTTTCTCTTTAATGTTTTATTTACTTACTGTAAAACTGCTAAACCTAGTAATTGGGGCGACATATTACATGATACGAAATAGCATTATGGAAGTGTACTTGAAACATTTTGCAGTGAGAGTGGGCAAACAGCAAAATGCGCATTCTTTTTACACATCGTAAGCGTAATCAGGAAATATTTGATTGACAATTGTCAGGTGGTGTAATGTTAAAAAAAGCGTGAAATAACATGTTAAAAATTCTTAAACAAATTTTTGTTTTGTTTTATCCTTAATGCGTGTAGGTTGCAATTTGTTCGATTGAGAACAATAAGCAACCCCATGACCCAATGATATGTATGACGTTTAAATGAGCTGTAGTCTCGTACATACCCAGGCCGACCATTCCTGAGAGAGTATGGTTAATTGACTCCCAACCATCAAAGTACATTGGTAATCACTGTCTAGTATTCAAATTCGTATAAAAGAACCAAAATTATACTATATACTAGGATTTAAACTAGGAACCTCCATCTCCGAAAATCAGCTGTCAGAAAAGCTGTCGAAAAGTCAGCTAAACAGCTGACTTGCGGCGACGACTTTTCTTCTAGACTAGACCAACCCGTTGGTTACTAAACGAACGACGTAAACAAATTACTAAAGGATTTGTTCATGGATTCGTTGATAGTGGGTTTATGCCTAATTTGAAAAAAGAAACCAAAGCGGCGTGCGATGGACTCATGTATGGAAGGCGACAGCACGGCGGAGAACAACTCTTCAAAATTGCGTATAATATACGTTGTGTATACAATGCGTTTAGAAAGATATCCTGCCAGCCATAACAATAATTTAATCCTGACACTACTATGCGCAGCACCGGTTTCCTTCCAGGATAGTTTGTCAACCCAAAAAATCGTCTATCGGAAAAGAGAGTTTTTTAATTCTATTAAAAAATATATAATTATTTTTAATTTAATTGTATTACTTATATCAAATAATTTGCCGAATAATATTTATTTGAATGTTTACTAAATTAGATTGTGAGTTTTGAAAGAATTGTAATTCGATGATTAATAAAAATTTGTTTTTATTATTCTTTTAAACTTTTTTTCTTAACACAACACAATATTTATTTATAACTTGTTTTGTCTATTTTCTTAACCGGTGGACGCGAAATTGATAGCAGATGTGAAACTGACGTCCTTGTAAGAATATACATAATATACGTATATTTTTACATAGGGGCGTAGCGAGAGCACTCTGGTGAGAAACTCTCCAAGGTACGGTGTATAAAATAGTTTCAAAACACCGCCATTTCGCATCCGGTACCAAAATTTATTTATTTTTTTGTGTCTCTCTGAGTAACAATAAAATTCTCAAAAAATAAATATAGTTGCCCCAAACTATGTACTTTAGTTTAAAAAAATTACGTCCGAAAACCATGTCACAATAAATTTTTATTAAGTTTTTATTAAGGATTACAATTTGGCGTCCGTATACGGACGCCAAATTGCACTCGGACTCTAGATTGTTAGGAAATTGTCAATGTATGGACGCGAAAATGATAGTAGTACATATATATATATATATATATATATATATATATATATATATATTCACAATGTTAAGCCCTGATTGCGCAGCAGATGTCAAGAATGAAGACTGCTGATATAAAATTGGTAAGAACTTTAGCAGAGTATTCATAGCTGGACTGTAAAAGATATAATGATAATATCATAAATTTGATTTGCAGGTTGATATTAGCAATTCGGAAACACTGATGTAACACGAGTAACTTGATCATTATGTTGTGAACAATTATAAAATTGTATACTTACCATCCAATCAAATAACTTTGTATTGAACGGCCTCAAAAAAAAATAGACGAACCAAATTGAATAAAAAATATGACAGATTACTATATTTGACTTCTCCTACTCGGAATAAAGTGAAAAATCAGAAACACTTCTAATTATTTCTGTGCTTAAGTCTATTCAAATCATCCTAGGGTTTTTCTAATAGCCCTTTCGAGAGAAAAAACCAAATCAGTATTTCAATTACTTCTTCATATTTTGCAGGTGGAGTCTCAAATTATTTACACTCAATCTGTTTGTTGCAAAGCTAAAATAAATATTTCTGTTTTATTACATTGTCAGCCAATTAAATGACTGAATCATTTAAGAACAGAAGAGGTACAGGTGTAAAAGAAACTAGTCAGAGTTATCTCCTCTGAAAGTAACGAATTTCACTAAACTGCCAGACCCTGTGATGAATAAAGTGAAGGTCTCATTTGCAGAGTGGAAAATATGTGCTTTTCAGAGGGCCCGGCATGCTGATAAGCGTATTTTTCCACTCAGTGAGGAAGGCAAGGTGTAAACCACCTCACTCCTCGTTATACTTAGTAAAACCTCTACAGGTTCAAACCAGCCCTTCGGCTGATGACCTAAACAACAACACCATGTTTTCTCACGGTTTTTTTTCTCCCACAATCTCTTCATTCTTTTGGTTCTTTCTCTCATGTTACAGTATTTAATGTTGTGGGGTTTACTTCTTTGCTTTTCAATCTCTCCCCTAATATGACTCTCTGGCTTTTTTTACTCAAAAATTTTCTTATTCTGTATGTCTTTTGTGTCGATTTTTGTATCTATTCAAGTCATTTAATATTACTTTTAACCATGCTGGTTTAGTTATGATATTTATTATTTGATAGAATATTTTTTGTCAATATGCAACCGTTAAAACTTGTCACATGTTCGAACAATACAAGTCTCTTTCTTTTCATTACATGTATGTTTTCAGTTTTTTCGTGTATATCTTTCTTCGAACGGTATTTGTTGTAATTGGCTTCTTCGTTCTAAGGTCTAAGGATGTTCCGAACTATTCTTCTATCCATGCTTATTATTTTATTCATACTACCTTTCAACATTATTGTAAGTGTTTCTGCTCCACACAATTCTTCCAGTTTTACCACCGTCTGATACTGCCTAAATTTTAATATTTTTATTTTTTAAGCCTAGGGTTTATTGCACAAGATATAAAGCGATATTACTTTGTAGGCCTGCCACAGCATTCTTTTATAAAATTATGAAGCAATACCAAATTGTACTAGTGCACATGTTCATTGATTGTTTCTTCCGACAATTTATTAAATTGCAACTTCCATCAAGTATGCAAACAATTATTTTTAAGTATGATTACAGTAAATATCATGTTAGTTGTCAAAGAAACTTTTTTGGTAATGATTATTTATAGCAGTACTAAATAATACAATATTAACTATTAGGAGAACTTAATACTTAGATATAAAACAAAGTTTCATTATTGTTTAAAACAAGACATACTTGTTATTTTGCTAACAGCAGACTTCACTTAAAACCCACTTCTGAGAAGAAACATTGTATGGATTACGTAGCCTACTTTTGTCATTACATAACAGGTTTATTATGAAGTTTACTCTTCTCAATTTACTTTTGCATTGGTTTATCTGTCATTTATTATCTTTATTAATCTATTTTGTATTAATAAAATATAATATGATATAGTGACGTTATACGACGTATCAAATAACAACTTTACTTTATTGTCTGATATAAAATTGGAATTAAAACGGGAAAACTAATCTACTACTCTATATTAGCAATACGATTATTGATTCAGAATTTCCATTACTATTTTCAATGGAATTATATTTTATGATATTGATAAAACAAATATATTGGACTCCAGGCGATAATCACACTAAAACCAATATTTTATACAGTAATTTTCATGATCACAACTTTCTGAAATTTTGTTTCTAGCTTTTAATTATTCATTCATCATCAGGTAATATTCTTTGTCACAAAATAAATATTATCTTTGTATGTCAGTAAAACTTGATTTTAAAGTAACATTAACATTACATTATAATGATAATCGGTATAGTTTTAAATTATTGTAAGTTCAGTAATTTAATGTAAACAGAGTATTTTTGTTTTCAAATCCTAAGAACAAATATTATTTTTTTAAAAGGGTGTAGTTCTAAACCATCTACTAACAATTTTTACTTTCTGTTGCCCTATATGAATATATAGGGCAACTATATGAATATATAGGGCAATAAGTATACTAAAAAAATGTTTTAAGCAATTGGTTTGTGTGTGAACAAAATAACTCAAAAACGGAAGTCTACGAATTTAAAATTTAAGTATTACTAGCAAACTCGAACTCGAACATTTTAATCAAAATCTGTCAACCCTAAAATCGGTATGCCCTAGCAGTTTGTTTGTACTAAATTTTTCATCTTCTTGAGATTTTCTTAAAAACTTGTACGAATTTTTTAAAGCTCATTTACTAAATCGTTTATGCTCTACATGATAGGGAAACTGCAATGTCTACTGAAATATTTGGAGAGCTTGTGCTCTCGAGGTGAAAAATGTTTTATTAAGATTGCGGCCTTAATATGCATTTTAGAGCAAAAGTGTATATAATGAAAGTTGTATAAAACATACAACTTTTATTGCAAACACTTTTTTCTAGAACGCTTAGTTTAGCGGCAATTAGAGACTTTCGTTATTTTCTCATCAAAATTGGAAAAACCCGGATTTTTTTTAAAGATTGCGTCCTTATTACTTTGTATTTCACAAAAAAAGTGTACACTTTTTTCTAGTCCTTATTACTTTGTATTTCACAAAAAAGTGAACACTTTTTTCTACACAGCCTTGTTCAGCGTCAAATAGTTATTTTCTGTATTTTTATGTACGATACAAAGGTTCATTTTTATTTAGTTTCATTGTGACGATTTAAAATCATTGACAGCTGGCTTTGTTTATTTTGGTTTGAAATAAATGTAAATAGACCCAGCTGGTGAAAAGAATAAAATTTTAATTTAATTGGAAAAGATAGAGATAAACAATGATGGGTTGCTAGGGGCTAGTAGGTTGTAAAGAATATATGTAAAAATGTTTTATTGAGTGGGGCCTGGAGATATGAAAGGGGACAGTTAATAAAATATATTAATTGAATAAAACCTATAATGATTTGATGTGAATAATGTTTTATTGAAGGAAAATAAGGGACAAGTTATAATAATAATAATAAAATCAAACTTCAAAGCTGATAAACAACCAATAAAGAATATATATAAATATGATTAAGTAAAACCATAAGGAAATAAATATAAATAATTTGAATATTGAAAAAAGGTTATCTTCAAATTTGGCATCCAGCTTGTGGGGAACAGAATCTGTAAAGAATCTGTCAAAGAACCTATGTAAGAGTATGTAAATAATAATAATAGTAAGAGTAACAGATATGGGTAACAGTAGTTATAATAATAATAATAATAATAATGATGATAATAATGATAATAATATTACTAACATGTTACAACAACTCATGTTGTTAGTAGAAAATTTAAACAGTAAAATAGATAAACGAGGAGAGGATTTGAATAGCAAGTTAGATAAATATGGAGAGAACATAAATTGTAGAATAGATAGTTTGACTAATGATGTAAGTAAAAGATTAAATAAACGAGAAAGGGCGATTAGAGAACTTAGAGAAGGGATCAAACAGGATAATGTAAAAATAATAGAGAATGTAAGAAAAAGTCTAGAAGATGTTAACAATAATATTAAACCAATACAAAAAGAAGTACCAAATATTGTAACAGATATTAATGACAATAAGAATAATGATGAAAATATGAGAGGAAAACAAATATGTGAGGTTATAGCAACGAAAAATATGAACAAACAATTTGAAGGTTCAGATCAGTATAAATCCATAAAGATTACATTAAATGATCGAATAAACAAAGGAAGAAATGATGAATTAAATAAAATGAACTTATCAAATAAATCTTCAGAGCATAATGTAGATAAACCAATAAAAGAAAATGTAGATTTAGGAGTCGTTGAATTGATTGAAGATCAAAACAAGAAAAAAGTGGTTTCACAGTTTATGAACAAATTAATCTATGAAAGTGTGAATATTGTAAATAAATGTGTTGAACAAAATAACTGGAAACCGAATATAGGTATTTATACAAATCACAATAAATGTGAAAAAGAAAATCAATGTACATTATGTTGTTACTTGTGTTATGTTTATAGTTATAGTATATGTTTATAGTTTAGAGTTTATAGTTTGTTTGGGTAGTAAATATTGTAAGGCTGTTTAGCAACTTATATTTCAAACATTTCGGCCAAGGTTTATTATATTTAAATTTATCAAACAAATTCGAAATTCAAATTATAATTTTGGTTAAATTTCTCTTTGTTTTCAAAATTTAAATCGGGGGTAATTTGTGACGATTCAAAATCATTGACAGCTGGCTTTGTTTATTTTGGTTTGAAATAAATGTAAATAGACCCAGCTGGTGAAAAGAATAAAATTTTAATTTAATTGGAAAAGATAGAGATAAACAATGATGGGTTGCTAGGGGCTAGTAGGTTGTAAAGAATATTTATGTAAAAATGTTTTATTGAGTGGGGCCTGGAGATATGAAAGGGGACAGTTAATAAAATATATTAATTGAATAAAACCTATAATGATTTGATGTGAATAATGTTTTATTGAAGGAAAATAAGGGACAAGTTATAATAATAATAATAAAATCAAACTTCAAAGCTGATAAACAACCAATAAAGAATATATATATATAAATATGATTAAGTAAAACCATAAGGAAATAAATATAAATAATTTGAATATTGAAAAAAGGTTATCTTCATCATCACTCATCATTTCATTAAACGTAGATTATATTTTGAATTACTTACATTGGCAAAAGAAAGTCGTGTGAGTGTTTCATACCAGAATTTTTAATATAAATGTGAAATTCAAGCAAAAATGATAGTCTGAACATAACGTACCTTGATTGGAAAAAGCAACATTCAGTAGGGTTCCAAAAACTTACGTCTGAACAAAACACTAAACAAATTTCGATTTTGAACTGCGCATATATTGTGACACTTATCGCTATGGTCTGTTTCGGGATCTAGGTAATTAAATAATTAATACACTAAAGTTTACAATTACAAATATTTATTACACTAAAAGATTTACAAAATAAATTATAAACTAATTTTATAATGAAGTAATACAATAAATAACTTAATAATTTGCTTAGTCATACTTACAATCAATTATACAAATTACACAAAGCACATACACAAGATAATATAACAATAGTCAACCACTACAATGCTCGGATGCGTAACCTGTACTACACACCTATAGCCACTCAATAAATACTTGTCAAAGATCAAACGGATACTGACTCCCTGACCGCCTCGGGGGTCTCTTTATATAGTGGATCAAAATATATAATTCTAGCAAAACAGAGAAATTCTATACAAATAATAAAGTACAAAAAACCCTTTTTACTGGAAAAGTCTTAACTATTGTAAACAAGTAAATAGATCTATTGTAAATAGAATAAAAGGTGTTACAGGTAATCAACCGACCCTTTCATAAATAGTTGTACATCAATAACCCTACCTTATCCTACACAATAGCGCGGTCCTTTTAAATAACCTTAATGAATAGGTATACTTTTATAGCTAACCCTATCGTTACTTTCTCATTCTATTATCTACTCTTTACCATTTTATAAATGAAGAACTAGAAATTTCTTGAACCATATTCGTCTTCGATATTGTCACAATTTATATTTAAACATGAAATGAAGCAAAACATGACGATAATGGATACTGTTATGATCTATAAAACGCACTCGGCTGAGGACAAAATAGTTATTTATTTATATTACAGAATTATATTTCCAGGGCTACAAATAATAGTTCTGTTTCTTATTACATGGTCAACCAATGAAATGACTGAATCATTTAAGAAAAAAAGGTATAGGTGTAAAATACACTAATCAGAGTTATATCATCTAAAAGTAATGAATTTCTTTAAACAGTAAGATCCTGTGGTGAATGAAGCGAAGGTTATTTGCAGGGTGTAAAATGTTTTCTTTTCAGAGAACCTGGGATGTTGACAAGCATTTTCTTCAACTCAGTGTGGAAGGCCCAAATGAACCACTTTACTCATAGTTTTCCTTAGTAAACCTCTAGTGGTTCAAACCAACCTTCCAGCTGATTGAAAGGTTCTATTATACAGGTAATTACTCGTCTTACTTAACTCTGCTCTGAAACTACTCTCAAGTCCAACAATGTGTTTTTATTTCAGCAAAATTATCATTACTGTTAAAATCTAATCTAATACTGTTTTCTAAGCTATCTAATCGTTCGTTGTTTTATCAAATTTTGCGCTTAAATACGTCATAATTTGAAAGTTTTTTAATTTCATCCTTAAAACTAGTATGTGTTTAATCCCGGTTGTTTAATCCCTTCATAAGTAGAATTGCCATTTTCTTCGTACCTCGTACTAAAACCTTTCCGGAACTTCATTTTCGTGATGTCATTTTTTAACAACTATACTTGTGCAACATCAAAATATTTTTTTTTTTTTTTTTTTTTTTTAACTTTAATAACTTTATTTGCAACTATATACGAAGATACAACGAGCAAATTAGATGACAGTAAACAAAGGATGACAAGGAAAAAAAAATAAAATAAAAATAAATAATTGAAAAAGAACAGTGATACCCATTGGTATATGTTCTATGAAATAAAGTTCATGATACATGAATGATAAATAACAACATAAGAAAAAAAGAAGAAAGAAAAATAAAATAAATCACTTTATAGAAGATCTCTGGCCCATTGACGTTTCAACCTGCGCTGCGGATTTCCTGGTAGTGATGCATCCGATAGTTTGGTGATTAATTCGTTGGGGTGATCATGCAATTTTCTGTGAAAAACACTGTAGCTGGACTTAACTACTTCACTTATGAACGGAATATTAAGGACTTCACTTATGAACATCAAAATATAAATTATAAATTTGCGTACGAACTGTATTACTATTAATATTTTGCCATAACTTTGGGCGCCATTTTGCAGCATTCTGTTTTCATTTTTTAGTTACCGTATTTAATTTTATCAACCTTACCTGTGTTTACTTTTACAACGCTTTGCCTTCTACTAGTTCCATTTTCTATTCAATCGTATATTTTTCATAAAAAAACCATTAATCGTATATTTTTCATAAGAAAACCATTAATCATCAAAAACAGTTTTTATTTACTTAGATAATTATAAATTTCATAAAAACCAATAACAATCATTTCATTGCCAATCTATCACTTTACATATTCTTTTTTAATTTCACAGCTAATTTTATTTCTCTTTACATTTTTAGTTCTTTAGATTAATTTAATAAAAAAATATATATTCAAAATAAAATTTAATATTTGGTTATTTGTATTTTGTTTACTCAAGAAATTTCACTTAAAAAAATAATTGCAGATAAAGTTTCTACATATATTTAACACATACGTAATATTCTAGAATGTAACATGTACAATGTCAATCACGTTATGACATGGTACAACCTAAACTTCAACAAAGTACAAAAAAATGAGTTCAAAATCTTCCTGGCCCTGCTCCAAAAACTGAAGGATTTTTCAAAGTTTATTTTTTGTTCACTTTACCCTTGACAGAGTTAGGCAGATCAGTTCTGAGCCATTTATTTAATCACAAGACTTCATTAGTTATAAAAGGAACGAGAATACGAAAAATATTCCTTTGTACACTTCAATTTATTAAATTACACAACAATATTTGCAGTTTTCGCCTTTATTTTTTGTTGAATTTTGAAAAATATTCATTAAAATTCAGATATAGATCTTCTTACGAATGCATTTTGTCTTAATAATATCGAAAAAATAACAACGTAATAATAAATCAGGATAATTTCTTGCGGTTTCCGTCTTTTTAATGTGGTGAATTATTAAGTAGCAGTCATTATTCAGAATTAAATTATGTGCCATACAAATGTTATGTTTGACACGTATTCAGAACGTAACTCAGCCGAAATGTTGAAGTATATTTAGTTAATATCACTCGTTACCCATAAGCGGATTGATATACGTTTCGAACAATATTTTGACGGATGACTTTTAACAGTTTGAGAGGAAAAGACTGTACAAGTGAACAAGCAATATCCGGCCTAACACAATTTCCACTTGAAAAAATCTCATACAAATTGTTTTTCTCTACTATGATCATTTATTTAATAAAATACAGAGATGTATCGAATCCTGCATCATATTCTCACTTTTTCTTTAAAACAATATACAAGTATTTGTACATCAAAGATCAAAGGAAATCAGAAAATCAGAGATCAAAGAATTAGATCAGAAATCTAATTCGGATTAAGAATGCTAAAATTCCCACAATTACGAATTTTCAAATATACCCGATAATATGGTGTCTTGGGGGTAAAAAATTAAGGTATCCACTATAAATTTGCCGTTACAACGATAAAACATGAGTTTTTGGTATTAATTATTTTTCTAGCTATTAAGTCGTTGAAAAAAAGCATGACAATAGCTTGAGGTTGTTTGATTTTTTCTGTACGAAAAAAATTGATATTACATTTTATGATGCAAAACTATATAAATGCTTCAAATTATTTACTCCAGGGTAAATTAATATTAAATTGTCTGTCGAATTCAAATTTATGTTTGTAAGAACCATTGTAGAGCTCAGAAAACCGCAAATATAATGAAAAATTGATTTTTACTGTGAAAACAGCTGTAGAAACTACATTACTTTATGGTTAATACAATCCACTCTAAGGTATCTTTTCAACGTAAAACTGTTCGTAAATTTCAAAATTTTTGGTCAGATGACCGATTAAATGCACTCTTAGGCACAAAAAGTCGTAAAAACTGCAAAATTTTGAAAAAAACTCTATTTTTCACATGTACACCAAAGAGAAAAATAAGTAGGTAAATATTTTAATGTCAAATTAACAAAATTTTGTTTCTATTTTAGTATAACTTTTACCGTAACTGCATAAAAATTGTTTTAAATTAAATGCCAAAAATAAAAATAATTTTATGAATTATTAACAGACCTCTTTTAAATTACAATCAACAAATTTTGTAATGTTTCATTTTCCTTCTGAAATCTTTAGCTTCCATCAGTAATCATTACTATTTCTTACAGTTATTGCTACTCGTATATCATTACTGTTTTAAATAAATAAATAAGTTATTTGTAGCTAATACTTTAAGGGTTAAGCTGGTACTTCATATGAACTGGTGTGCTTGCCGTCAGTGGATCACGTGAACAGTCATTGAAACAGTTATTCACGTGAACTGCTTATTTCAAACATTAAACTATTGTACTGTCATTGTCGTCCCCTTTGATTAAGTACAGTACTGCCGGCTAAAAAGCTTCCGACGTAGCGACAGAGGGAGCCGCCAATAGTTCCAAGAAAGGTGGTGGGCTTGTGGCGGCGTACCGGCAGAGGCATTTGTCACCAAGGCCAAGCCAGTAACCGCCTACTACCACAGCGCTCTCGGCGACGACAAAAAGAGCGCTCCACTGAGCCAAGGGACTGAATTCCGATCCAGACAGCAGACAAGACGTCCACCACGGCACACGGTTACAGGACTCCATTGAAGACTAATCGTCGACCCCGCATGAGAGAAAATGATGTTTACGCTCGCCGACCCATCACCGTAAGCTGTCGATCGGACCGTCATCGCCCGCTGACGCGAGCGATGCCCACAGCGGTCCCTCGACTGAGCCTTACGCCCACCGGATCCGATGAAGCAGCCATCGACGCACTACTGCGAGGGAAGAAGATGATGTCTCCGCTGGACGACTACGACTGACGCTTCCCATCAAGACGACCACCGCCTAAATGGCTCTTTTCAAGGCCACCAAAAATAAAAGGTTTTAACTCGCCACTCAATGTCGGCATCCGGTGACAGTACTATAATCTAATCATGATTTATCTAAGCTTCCTTCTCTTTGAACGTGCAATTAGATGTTTTTATAAGTAGAGTATCTGGTAGGAATGCATAGAAGGTGTTTGTCCCTGAGGGTGGTAAACTATAGAACATTATATCTATCCAAAATTTATTGTATTACACTAAGATTACATTTTCTGAAAAACTGACTGTTTAACAGCAAATATAAAAGTTTTTGAAGTACTCTCATGTAAACCAAAACTCGGTAGCTTATTTCTAGCAGTCCCTCCCTCCAAGAAATTTTTTCTTCAGACACCCGTCAGACAAATTCTACATTCGCCACTGTTTTCCATCAAATTCCAGTATAAATTATTTTTATTCTTTTTTTTTCAAATAAAATTTTATGTTGCATTCGTCTTCATAACCTCATTTTCAACGCTTGCGTCTGTCAAGTAATGGATTACTGAAAGATATCGATGATGTATTTATAACTGTCCAGATGTTTTTCATTACGGTGTTTAACTTCTTTTAAGTGATGAATTTCTTTTAAAGTAATAAACGTGTTTAACGGGTACTTTTAAGTAATATCCAACAATAATAATTAACAATATTAATAATTTAATTTTTAACTTAAATAAAACGTTTTACTGAAATTTTCAGCTTGAATTTTTCAATCGTGTAAGTATAATTTAATTAAAATCATAAATTAGATATCACGGGTAAATAACGCACGCAACAAATGCTTAAAGAAAATTACTACTATAAATTGTAATCTTAAAACGCTTTTGAGTTATGGTTAGAAATGCTACGCACATAATTACGTGGTTACTGAACACAGCTGGGATAATAAACATTAGAAACTGATTGAAAATTGTGGTTTACAAAGTGTGGATATTTCGAATTGCATAAAGTATTGTGGAAACGCATGTGGAATTGATATTAATCTAATATATTATCTATGAAAATGTGTTAACACCCTAGCTAAATTTGTATGTACGTTAATCTTTAGTGCAATAAATAAACAAAATTAATTATTGTAGTGTACATATTTTATAGTATGAAGCTTATTAAATGTAACAATTAATTGCTAGTAGATTCTTTAAATGAAAAGCAAGATAAAATTTAACAGTGTGTTAATAAACTCATAGTTTGATTTCTCCTGATCTGGAAATATTGTTGTTTAGGTTAACAGCCGAAAGACTGGTTTTAACTTCTAGAGGTTTACCAAGTAAAAACGAGGAGTGTGGTGGTTTACTATTGCCTTCCTCACTGAGTTGAAAGAGTATGCTTATCAGCATGCCAGACCCTCCAAAAAGCACTTACTTTCTACCTTGCAAATATCAACTTTATTTCATTCACCACAGGGTTGGTTGTATAGTGAAATTTATTACTTTCAGACGAGATAACTCTGAATAGTCTTTTATACTTCTACCTTTCCTGTTCTTAATTAGTTCAGTCTTATAATTGGATGATATGTGCTAAGAAACATAGCTTTTTTGTAGCCCTGGAACCAGCTGATCGAGTGGAAATAATTTAACACTCCACCTGCCAGTTACGGGCAAGAAATATTACTGGAAGTATTACAAAGCCTATTGTTGAGTGTAAGATTCGTAATTGTTTGTTTTCCACTGGCTGGAATGTAATTCTTCTTCTTTTTCTTCTTCTTAGCAAGTATAACGTCCAGACGCTATTACGCTACTCAATGAAATAGGTATTTCCGCCTTTTTTTGGTCGACCCATATCCCTGAGCCTGTGGGTAAAGGGATTTGGGTCGGAATGATAATTTAAAATAATATTTAGTTTTACCCGTGATGAAATAAAAAAAATTACTGTAAGTTCTAAATGTTATTAATAAATTTTGTAATTTATCTTCCTTCCATGCTGCCAAATAAGAAATCCTAAAAACCGTTAAAAACTCCCGTTTGTATTAAGTTTAAAGAAATATCGTACAATGTTTTACAAGTTCCGTATGTCATTAACATGTTCAAACATTACTACGATAGATTTCACCAAAAATTTTGTGTATATAAGTTTTTTTGTTTAGTTATGTATGTTTTTATTTTGTTAAAGTTGGTTTAGTTAGAAAATGAACACTTTACCAGCGATGAAAACGAAATGATGCGCAACTGTGCTGTTTCAATAAAACATTTAACAGATTACCTTCAGCACATGTAGTGGCTTTGGTATACAAATACCTACAAATTAAAATTTTTATTTCTATTGTTAAACAATATTAGTCATGGCCTTCTCTATTAAATTCATATTTACCGTAAATAAATAAATATAATATGAAAAATTGTTTCTTAAATTACCAAAAAAATTAATATTATCTAACAAATTCAGTTAATAAAATATTTTTACTTTAAATATGAATAATTCCACCGGGTTGGTCTAGAGGTAAAGTCGTCGCTGCGAGACAGCTGTTAACAGCTGATTTTCGGAGACGAAGGTTCCTGGGTCAAATCCTAGTAAAGATAGTTACTTTTATATGGGTTTGAGTACTAGACAGCGGTTACTAGTGTACTTTGATGGTTGGGTTCAATTAACCATACTCTCTCAGGAATGGTCGGCCTGGGTCTGTACAAGACACTTCATTTACACTTCATACACATCATCCTCATCTCAATGGGTCATGGGGTTGCTTATTGTTTTAAATTGAACAGATTGAAATGTACACACATTAGGAATTAAAATAAATAAATAAATATAAAAATATGAATCATTTTTGTTTTATAAAAATAGAATTTCGAAAAATATATTATAAAAAATTATTCAAACTGTAAATTTTGGAAATATTTATTTTTGAATTAGCATTTGATTTAATCAATCAGCTGTTTTAAATGTCAGCAAGTAAAACTGCTACAACTTGAATAATAATATAACTTTTCCAACACCCAAATAAAAACAATAAACTTAGTCTGTACACAAAAGTTTTCGACATGTGAATGTAACTAAACAAACTTACAAAAAACTAATTTGTTTATCTAGGTCTTGGTTAGTAAAGTGTTGCCTTTTGTATTAATTTACTATTTATAAAAAACATTTGGAAATGATTTTAAATGTATGTTGTCATGGTAATGTATGTTTTATTCTAATCTTAAATAAAAATCCCCGAGAATATTATTCGTAACTTAGTTACAAAATTTAGTAACTCTTCACAGAAAGTTCTAACTAAATTTATATAATATGTTAAAATATATAACGTATAGGCGGTTTAAGTTGAAGTAAATAGGGAATTCCAGAGATTTCTATAAAGTTTTAGTCAGATGTGAATTTGTTTATTATGTGTGTGGGTTTATGTGGTTATAAAAATACTTAGTTAAAAAAGAAATTACTAGAAAATAAGAATATGCTACGAGAAATCTCTTACGACTGGAAGAGATTACTTGTAGCTTTTTAAGTCTGCAGTTAGCCGGTTCATTAGGCCTAAATAAGTTGATTGTAATAATTGTTATACCTTTTATTAAACGTATTTTTCGTTAACGCGCCTGTTTTTACATTCATTATGCGTTTTATTCATCCTTATAAGAAATCCTAAACAATTTTTGAGTTTAAAGTGAAACATACAAATTGTTAAACTTTTACTTCATATGCAGAGTAGATAAGTAAACTAAAAATTTGTACGGTAACACAATTAATTCCTCAAGGTACGAGCAAAAGATTTGGCTTTCAGCTTTCGCTTCTGCTCCCAAAACTTCTTCATTCTTAACGACCTTCCCATCCTTGGTTCACCAGTTACAGTGTATTGTTTTAGTTTAAATATTTTCAGTTCTAGTCTCATGTATCAGTTCCTCAGAATCCTTTTCTCTCTGGCTTTATCCAATTTATTACGTAGTTATATCTAACTCCTGTAAATAATCCTAGACCTTAAACAAATCGTTCCTGGTTTTATTTTTCCAAAAGTAGTTATATATGTATTTGTACAAATTTAAATATATTATTATAAATATTACACAATATATTTATTTAATATTATCATTTAACCCCATACATTAGTTTGTCTATCACCACAATAAACATCAGCCGTATACACGTAACAGTAATAGGATTCTAAACAGAAAAGTTGAGATTCATTGATGCTATTCCTGGCTAACCTCTGAAAATCCTAAACCCTTAAAAACCCACTATTCAGAACCCACGCTACTTTTTAATAAAAAAACCTTTCATACAAAAAAGAAGTTACAAGTAGGTATAAAATATTATTTTTTTTATCACGTTTTTAAAAATGTTTTACCAACTGTCCTAACTTATCACGCATGTAGAATCATACAATTTCGTTATGTAGTAGTTGAAAAATATTAACTACTATACTTTCAGAAAATTATTAACGCTATAATACCAATTTATATTATGTTATTACGAAATGTTACATAACACAATAATTATAGTGAGTACAGAAGCTTAATCAGTATTCCTGATAACTGCATAGTTTACAATACGTCACATACTGTTTTAATCGGACAACTTACTGATAGACGTTTCGTACGTAACACATATTCTGTTATAACAAGAATTAATAATTATCGAAACAATCTCTAAAATACGGACAACTGTTTAATAATACTAAACAATTCAAAACATCATTTCTGAATTAAATTTCCACACAGATTTAATTATTAATTATTAATCCTCAACGCATAAATCCTATTAAAATTGGTAAGCCAACTGTGAAAGTGACATTAAATTAAAGGAAATCATAAATTTGTTAATAATATTACTAATTAATACTTCAAATTTTTACGAACAAGTTATTAAATTTAAAAAAAATTAAATTTAGCTTAAAAGTACTTAAAAGCGTTCCATAATTTTAATCCTGGAGAGGATTATTAATTAATCCTTGTTACTATACCTAATGGCTTTTAACTTTGATTAGATAATTATTATTGTACAAATGTTGTAATCCTGTAAAGATATTCAGGTTATTTTCAGTCACTTCGACTATTTATGCCGACATTAGGAGTGTTAAATTAGTTCTACTTGATCAGAACTTAAAAGTTCTGTTTTATCTATAAGAATTTGTCAAAAAATAGGAAAAAGTATTGACAAACAGTAGCTATTAACGTTTTGATAGAAACTTGAGTAGCCTTTTAATAATTTTCAATTTTAGTAATGCATTTCATTAAACAGCCAGTATCTGTGGTTAATAAAAAGAAAAACACATATCATTTGTAGGGTAAAAATTATGTTTTTCACTTCATTTTATTAAGTCTGCAACTGTATAGCTCTGTAGAAATAGTAAATAAAATTTTTAACTAATTTTACCTCACTTTACCACTTTTGTGGAGATCATCACTCACTTAAATGCCATGGCAATGATGAAATTGATTTTTTTTAAAATTAAACATTCAGTTTGTTTAAAAGAAATATATGTGAGCCGGAATTCGGAAAGAGGCCTCTTGTAGAAAATTTATATTGACCTCTTGTCGAAAATTTTTATTTCGAGCTTTAAATTTGCCTTTAACTTCTGACTAATTTGATGCAAAATTCAGACTTTCCTCTCAAAATTTACGTAAGTTACAGCAGATTAAAAGGTTTTGAAAAAACTGAGGTTAATTGCGTTTTAACCTATTAAGCCTGTAGCGTGATTTTTTTTTTTTTTTAACTTCAATAACTTTATTTGCAACTATATACGAAGATACAACGAGCAAATTAGATGACAGTAAACAAAGGATGACAAGGCAAAAAAATAAAAAATAAAAATAAATAAATGAAAAAGAACAGTGATACCCATTGGTATATGTTCTATGAAATAAAGTTCATGATACATGAATGATAAATAACAACATAAGAAAAAAAGAAGAAAGAAAAATAAAATAAATCACTTTATAGAAGATCTCTGGCCCATTGACGTTTCAACCTGCGCTGTGGATTTCCTGGTAGTGATGCATCCGATAGTTTGGTGATTAATTCGTTGGGGTGATCATGCAATTTTCTGTGAAAAACACTGTAGCTGGACTTAACTACTTCACTTATGAACGGAATATTAAGGTCGTCATGTAGAATTTTGTTGTTGACATAAAAAGGTGCGCAGGTGATTAAACGTAGGCATTTTGACTGAAAGGCTTGTAATTTTTGTAGATTGCTCGGTTTAGCTGTGCCATAAATTTGTAGTCCATGGGTCCATATTGGTTTAAACTGATTTTTTAAACTTATTATTTATTAAGAACAAATAAAAAAACTCAACTGCACATACCGGTAACCAGCTACCGACGAACAATTTTTTATTCTTTTTCCTTTTTTAAACTTTCAATTGTTCTAAAAATGTTTTAATTATATTTAATTTATTTGACATAAATATTAGATTTAAATTTAGAATAATAAATAACATTTATTTTTAATAATTAAATGATATTTTAATAATTTCAATAACGTTTATTTTGAAAATTTTTTAAATTATTTTTATACTAGAATAAATGTCATGTTTTACAATAATGAAACCTCAAAACTGGCTGCTACAAGCTCCGCCTTACTGGCACTTACAGGTTCAGAAATTATCTTGATGAACGTCTTCCTAGACGATGGATCGGCCGTACAAGTGAGGAAAACATTGTGTTTACGCCGTGGCCACTTCGTAGTCCAGACTTAACGCCCTGCGACTTTTTCTTATGAGGTTATGTAATAGAAAAAGATTTTGTACCACCGCTTCCTGTAGATATCGATGATCTAAAACAACGTATCACAAATGCTCTTGCCACAGTTGACCTTCATATGCTTAATCGTGTGTGGAAAGAATTCGACTACCGTGTTGATATCTGTCGTGTTACAAATGGTACACACCTTAAACATCTGTAAATATTTTCAATAAAAACTTAATGAATTCTTCTGTATAATCATGTAAGTAATTACCTTAACTTTTCAAAAAATAAATTTTCTATTAGCTATAGAAACTGTCTATTTCATAATATAATCACCTGTATTTTAGAAAATAGCTGGAATCAAACCTGGGACCTCCAGCTTTGCAGTTAATAGTAATCAGTGCTACGGACAGATGAATAGGTTTTTTAAATTTTGTTTTATATTTCCAACCATGAGCTATTTGATTAAAACGCAAAACTACTGTAGAAAGTATAATTGACTATTATAACGTAAGTGGATGAAATTTAAGGAAATAAGTTATTTTTATAATTATTATTCCTCTACAGGTCATATTTTGAAGAGAATTCAATCAGTTAACAATAACTATTAATAGTAATTCTAAACAAACAAAAGATTTTTTTAAATTTAAAGTCGCATCAACTGCAAGGTCATTAGCGACTATGTTGGGGTGTATTTGTGTGTAATGAGGATGAAATGATTTTTTTTAACGTATGAAAATATGCCGTACCTGAGTGGGATTCGAACCCAGGACCGCATGATGAGAGGCGAGCACGTTACTAACTGCGCCAATGCGGCCGGCCGCATTGACCAACATTGGTCAACCGGTCGGTCAACAAAAGATTTGTTGTTATAATGATCTTTTGTGTCTTTTACACAATTTACAATCGTCAGAACGTGAAAATTCTCACAATTTTTTTGATATTTTTAACAAAACATTAATTAACAAATTATGTAATATTTGAGATCAAAACATAAATTTTAACGTTTATTAATTTCTAAATATTTTTTTATGAATATAAGTATTTTTTGTAAATCAACATTTCAAAAAATATTAACATCTATTCAGAAAAAATACGCCAACTTCTTTCTTATTGGTTAGTGTTGTAGACATAACTGTAATTATTCTTCGGGTTACCCGCTTTATTTCTTTCATCTGTTAAAAGTACTGTTGAATTAAAGATGAGAAACTGTCAAAATTTTCAACTAAGAAAATGTATCAATCTTTAGTTTCTACAAATAAACTTTCTTTTAACAGAAAACAACTTTCAAACTTTCTTTATACTACTACTATAGAATTTCGTTTTTTGTAAAAACTAATTTCAATTATTGTTAAAATGTTTACTGTTTCTTCCTTTGGAATTAAACTTGGATGTTTTTTTTTATTTTTTCGGGCGTAAAAAATTTCTAATTACTTTTTATTGTACAGGTTTTATTAAAATTTGTAATTTAATTTATTTTGCGTTTTTAAAATTTTTGTAACTCTTGTAGATATGTTTTGAAGATTTTATTTTGTTCGTCATACAGTATGATTTGTTACAATTTTATAATATACTTAACTTTAATATATTATTTTGGGTAAATAGATAAAATAATATTTTCTGTATATGTTTTTCCTTCCTTATTACAAAAAGTTTTCTACGAACGTAAACTATTGTAAGAAAACAAACGGTAATAAAACATGTAGGCGTAACGTGTTGTAGACTAGGTAGTACTTCAATTAATGATTTATCTCTGGTTAAGAAAAGTTAAAAATATTATCTCTATTGTATTCTACGTTTATTTGTAAAAATATAGTTTGTCATTGTAGACTTACCGTTTTACTGAAAAAAGTTCTTGACTTGATATTACAACTGAATTAAACAGGTGTAGCCGTGATTATAGTTATAACTTAAAGATTACTATTAACTCACTCAAATTTAATTGAGAGATATTTATTACTATTGTTATTTTAGCTTAGTACTTGTTTATTTCGCCATTTTATTTAATTAAATACAAATTTACACTTACCAGTTAAAAATTAAAAGAAGATCTTGAAGTTATTTGTGTCAATTTTATTTATTAGGCCTACCTTTAATCAAAAAATATTATGAATTTTTCAAGTAAAATCGTCGTCATAACTAAAATTTTATAAAAAAACCAAATCAACTGTGTAGTTTGTTTAGGTTTTCCACCAAGTCGAATGTTCTTATCTCGATTCCTTACAAGTAAAAACAATTTATGAATTAATAAATCTAAAATTCTGTTTCTTTTTTTGTCGTATTTCCTCGTACTTTATCGTTTAGTTTTTTAAATTATCGCTTTCCCTCGCTCGCTCTCTCGCTTCCCCCTACCATCATCTTATTCTCTGTGTACTCTTCCCCTAATTTTTTCTCCTCACCCCTTCCCCCTTCCCATTGCAACTCTCTTTACCCTCTCCTCCATTCTATTTTTATCTCATGAAATTTGATCTCATGAAATGTATAATAACTTTTTATTTGATTGCCCCCTTGTTTCTCAAAACAATTTTAGGAAAGAAACTAATATTGTTTAATGTCGGTTGGTTTTCTATTTTTAATGAAACTTTTAATATTACATGTGGATTAAATTTTGTTTTCTGTAATGCTATCGAATTCTTTAGTTTAAATATAAAAGAAGCTTGGGAGAGATGCTTTTACTGAACGCATTTCACTAGTTCTTTATGATAGAATGCTTAGTACTTTAGTAAGAAGTTTTTGGAAATCGTAAATATCTTTTTATGATTTTTTGTACTACGTGTAGTTTTTTATATTTTTCATAATTTTTTTCTAGTAGATAATATTATGTTTAGTTAAATAGTGTTTTCTTTCAGAACTGATAAGTAAAAATCATCTCGTTCCAACATTGTACGTATATTCATTACAGTTTAAAGTTTTAAAACAGTTTTACAATTTCAAAGTCAATGTCTGTTATTTGATACTGTTAAAGCACATTGTTAATACATTATCATAACACTCTTTTATTTATGCGAACATCACATTTTTCAATATGTGGAACAATAGTATACTCTATTCACTGTAAGAAGATGTGTCGAGTAACAAATAATGTCGTCACTGAGCATGCGCAATATTTAAAAATATATATATGCTGATTAAAAAGTAAAACAAAAAATACTTAAAAGTATTTTTATAAATGAAACTGTTAGGCCTACATCATATCATGACTGATGTTTTAATAACTGTTCAATAAATTTATAAAAACGGTAGACCTGTACTTTATATCCATACTTTTTCATAAATAAATGCGGTTACAAGTTATTTGTATTACCTCTGATCTGTTTGACGAAACATGAGAACTTTAAAAGTAAACATTTTTATTTTAAAAATTAGTCATTTAATATTAGTTTAGTCACTCGTTATTTCACAATTGAATTTGACGATGACAAATCCA
Organism: Catonia carolina; assembly: GCA_035578175.1. Taxonomy (NCBI): domain Eukaryota; kingdom Metazoa; phylum Arthropoda; class Insecta; order Hemiptera; family Achilidae; genus Catonia; species Catonia carolina. The sequence goes on from JAQMRL010000003.1 coordinate 78,973,094, forward strand.
AATATATAAATCTCTCTTCATATTTTTGACAAAGAACATGCCATTGTTATATGCTTATGAGTTCGCTTTTGACATCGTATAGTCTCGCATCGTTCTTACGTGAATTATAATTTTATTTTCAATAAGAATTTAGTTGCAGGGCTAAAATAAATAGTTCTGTATCTTATCACATGGTCAGCCAATTAAATGACTGAATCATTTAAGAACAGAAGAGGTAGAGGTGTAAAAGACACTAATCAGAGTTATCTCCTCTGAAAGTAATGAATTTCATTGTACAGCCAGACCCTGTGGTGAATGAAGTGAAGGTGTCATTTACAGAGTGGAAAATATGTGCTTTTCAGAGGGCCCGGCATGCTGATAAGTGTACTTTTCCTCTCAGTGAGGAAGGCAATGGTAAACCACCTCACTCCTCGTTTTACTTAGTAAAACCTCTACAGGTTCAAACCAGCCTTTCGGCTGATGACCTAAACAACAACAACAAGAATTTAGTGTTATAGTATATTTTGTTTTTTTTTAAATTTCTATTTATCGTTTAATTCTGTATATGGTTAAAAGCGTTATATCAGTTATCATTGTGATATTTTCATTAAAAAAGTTGCATTTTTTCTGAGTCACCGCTGTAGCAGCTGATCCGGTAACCGCTGTTTGTTTACTCAACATATTTATTTTCTTACGATGAACCGAGTATAGATGGATTCTGTATAAGTTTTTCTTTGTAGTTTATTGCTTTTCTGGACGCGGCTAATGTACCGTCGCTCGTTTGTTCATCTTCTACTGTAGGGTAGGACCTCTATTGTGTTCTAAATTATTCCATCGTTATTTATTTATTTAAATTCTACTATCGTGTATTTCCTTACCTGGAATATGTTTGGTTTTTCATTATTCTGTTGTATTAAATATCTTTCAATAAAACTTTATCTGCCGTATATAAAAGCCGCTAAATTTTTATGAGTTATTGGTTAAGCTACTTGTGAAATTAGTGTTAAATGTAGGGACTTCTTGAAACCAGTTTTTACATAACACGTTATATATTGAAGCAGTTCCTTCGTGACGGACGGTTAGTGGGTAATTACTCTGGTTTGTAAGTACGTATGAATTTAATTGTTTGATTGGATATATTTAAGTTTTAACCATTTTGTATAAGTCTATTGTTATGTTTAGTAGCCAATTGTAAGTTTCTAGGTATTATCACCGTAATAATTGTATTGTAAATAGATGTTTACTAAAAACTTAAAAGGAAGTTTTAATATTTTGTAATAATCAGATTCTGAAATCTGCTCGGAATAAACTTCACAATACTGCTACACTATAATACTACGTCACAGTACTATTATAAACAAGTAACCTTTGTTGTTGTTGATGTTGCTGTGTAAGCGTGTGTGTGTGTGTGCGCGCGCGCGCGCGTACGAGGAAATTTCTGAAACTATCTCACCAATTTCAAAAATTCTCTCGCTGATGCAAAGTTTAGAGCTCTGTGAGTAAAATAGGCTCTAAATGATATTACGTAGGTAGTTTTAATTATTTTTTTTAAAAATCTGATTACGAAAATGAGGTTACCTTTTATTTTATTTTTTTTGGTGAGTTTGTTCTTTCATCTTTTCTGTAAACTAGTTCTATTTTATTGTATCATTAATAATTGATACGATCTATATCAGTGTAAATAAATACATTGTAAATAATGTACTGTATTACGAAGTCAGGTATAAGGTACAGTACTGTATCAGCCTAAAATATGATGTCAATTATTTTCCTTTACTCAAAATTACAAAAATTCATATATTGGCCCCAAATATATCCAAAAAATAATTTTATCATATCTCATTTTTTCGTTAAAACTTATTTAAACTTCGAAAAAACAAAAAGCCGTACAATTCGAAGGAACAATTTGATTTTATGTACATTTATTTTATTTTACATATTCAGTTATTCTCACATTGTATTTTATAATCTAATTTCATAATTGATTTCTACTGATGTCAACAAACTTCCGGTTTCCATTATTTTAATTGGAAATATTTTACTTTCATCATGTAAGGCTGTGTGAGAAGTAAAACACTTTAATTTTAGTTTTCAATGAGGCGCAGTGATCAGGGGTTGCTGGTTTAGATATAAAGTATTATTAAAACAGATTTAATGACAATCATTATTTCAATTAAGAGCATGTAATAGCTAAAGAAATATGAATAATCTTGAACCATATTTTCCTCAGGAAAACCAAGAAAACTAACGTAAATTTAATATACATTTATGAATATTCCACATCTCTTTCATGCATCTCACAAGAGATAAAATATGAAACAGTTTTTTCAGATTCCCATGGGTTGGAAGCCACATTGTGAATATTGCTGACGTAGAAGAAAAATACTACGGTGACATGAACGTAATACTGTATATCATTGTAAAGGTTAGATTTTATTTAGAAAGTTTCCAAAACATCTTAAATTCGCCTTGGGAATAAAAAAATTACTTGCTCCTTTTATCTGTGAGTGTTTTCGATCGACAAAAGTTTTTATGCTGAAATATTTTTAACAATGATTGATAACTTCAATAAGCAATCATACCTGATCGAGTTCATTTACATTATTATATAGTATACATATCCAGATATACGAGTACTTCATTTATCTTCGTATCTGAAGATAAAGAACTGAAGTATGTGGTTTGAAAAGATTTACCTTAAAAGAAGTTTCAATGCAAGTGGTATTCCTTAAGACACTTTATACTTTAATAAATTGTATGTTTTAATTTTGTTTAATATTTTACGCAAGGCGACGCTTGGATTAGGTCATCATTCAAAATGCATATTGATTTTCATTACTATAGATACTGAAGTCACGATGCCTTTTGTGTATGGATTGGCTGTGAGGGAAGGAAGTGAAAATTTTACCGTGCTGCCAACCTCAACAGTGAGACACTACTCGAACATTTTACTACCATGCAGTTTCTACATACATTTTGTAAACTGTGGTTTATTTCGAGAAAATGTTACTATCTTAAACCTTGTAAGAAATAAATTTGTAACCTGTAATACTGCCTGTAGCTTAATAACATTAAATTAAAATTAATTAATTTTATGACTTAATTTTTATGACTTAATTTTTTTTTTCTTAATTTTTTATGACTGGAAATGTTTGATTTGCTGTAATTATCAGCTACCATATTCCAATGGAACAAAATTTTCTACTAATGAATCGCCTTTTCTACTAATCAGTCTCACTAGTATCTACCAAACCGTTTCCTTTTTTTTACCAGGTGTTAACAAAACTATTGACAAATAGCTTCTTCATGTTAATTTCCTTCTTTATTTTTCGAATTGTGGAAAGAGTAACATCACAGTAGTTAGCCACTCGTTCATGGCTTTTGTTAAGAGGCAGGGAAAAAGGTATTTTTGTTTTGCTTCAAATTCACAGCACTATTATACGGCATATAAGATTTCGTTCAACGCTGTGAATAGTCTGCCCACGTTTTCGAGAAATTAACATTTCTGTTACGGTAACAGACAGTTATATTCGTACAGTTAACTTACAAAAAGTTATGCGATATACTGTTTTTACTCTGGGTATAGTATAAGTTGTTGTGTTTGTTGTACTGAAATTAAAGCAGTCCCCCATTACTCCTCGTTGCAAACAAAAACAAACTCGAGATTCAAGTAACTATACTAACATTACATTACATCTACTAGTACTTCTAGTAGCCTACTACTAAAAATCTATATAGTACTAGTCTAGTACACTACATCATCTGTTCATGATTATTTCAACAATAAATTAATCGATAATAAAAACAATCTATATAATAATAATATTTAATAATTGATATGGCAAAAAAAGTTTAACTAAAGGAATTCAAAAATCTACCGATCTATAATTTCTGTGATTCTGAGAAAAATAAAATGAAATTGAAAAATACTAGAAAAAAACATTACGCTAAGAATATTGATTACAATATCTATAAGGCAAGTCAAAAAATCAAATCCAATCAACTGATTGCTGATTAAGTTTTAAGTTTATCCAATTAGTACAGTGTATTGTCTATCCAAATATTCATCACTGAGTTCTAAAATTTATTTTTCACTATTGTTAAGGTAATATATCTAAAAATATATTTGTTGCTTATATGTACCAGTGTATGTATCTCAGGTTGAAATCGTTTTAAATGTTTTTTTGTGTGCACAGTCCGTTCAATTTAAGAACAGTAAGCAACCCAATGGCCTAATGAGATGATGATAATGTGTATGACATATAAATTAGGTGTAGTTTTGTACAGATCCAGGCCGACCATTCCTGACTGTAAAGAGTATCATACACGTAATTTTCGTAAGTGTGGTAAGTGAAATTATTTCAGTATGGTGTTCAAAATAGGAAATTTTACAAGTTGTACAGTTAATTTGAGTTGATTACGAGAAAATTTAGGGTTTGTTTAAGAGGATATAGCTTGTTTCTTAAACAGAGTTTAGTTTGTAGATAATTTTAAAAATCATATTGGAATAAAATGTTACTAATATTTCTAAACTTTGTTTCAATAATAATACTTTTTTATAAATCCTACTTATAATCTAATTCATTACTTTAAAATGCGTAGTTTTTCAACTGAAATTACATGTTTTATTATTTCATAATATTTGTGTAGGAAATGACGATTCTTCACAAAGTTCCCATTATAAAATATCTTTTATAAAATTTTTACAAAAATATGGAACTATTTTTGTCCGAATTAACTGCAAATGCTTTTTTTAAAGAAATAAAACACTAAGTGACATCATTTTGTTCAAAATAGGTGTCTAAGTGAACCAAGCCTGTCGAAAGCTTTTTTCTTGATGTTTCCTAAAATAGAAAAGGTTTCCAACCGAAAGGATACGGAAAGAACTAAAAAGACAGTTTTCTTCTGGTGAAATTGGCTTTCCTACAAAAAGCAAGAGAATCCTTATAGTCCTGTCTTTCAACACATTTTGTACAGTCTATATAACTTTTAACAAAAGGGGCTTATATTCTTTGCGAATAGCTTATTTGAATGACAAAATGATTTTTGTGGTTGAGCGGATAAATAATCTGACATGAACATAACAGTTTTATAAGATTTAAATTTTGCTGGACCTTGTTGGTAATATTAAATTTATTTACAACTACTGTTTGCTGAATTACCAAAAACATAATATTTTCACTAAAAGAATTGATGTGAAACACTCACATGACTTTTTCTTCCCAATTTAAATCATAAAAAAATATAATCTATGTTTAATCATGAGTAAAAATGTACAATGAAAAGAAACCTGATTTTAATTATAAATAAATGATGAAAACAAAAATAAATTTCTTTTTAACTTAAAAAAATAAGGAAAATCACTAACTGACGCTAAACTATGCTGTAAAAAAAGTACGTGTAGTGTCTATCAAAAAGTTGTAGGTTTCTTTATGTTTTATAACTTTAGTTAAATAGGCCTATTTGTTTGGCGTGAAATGCATACTAACGCCGAAATCTTAAAAAAAACTAATTCTTCTTATATTTTGATCAATTTTGCGTATACCCTTTCTTGAATATTTGTTTGGGTTCAGTCTGAAGTATCCTATGGGAAATATTCTTTATAACAATTTTTTATACATCTTTTCTCGCAATTTGTGTCTCCTAATAAATTTTTTAACGTTTTGATGGTTATATTGTAATGTGAAGTTTAAAAAATAGAGAATTAAAGTAAAAAAATATTTGTAATATTATTTTATCAACTGTTTTCGCTGATTGGTGTTATTTTTGGTACATTATAAGTGGGAAACTGTAGACACAAGTATGATAATATTCAAACAGGGTACCAATGTCGTAGGTAAGGTACTACTGCATGTTTGATTGCCGTAAACGACTGTAAGTTTCTTTAGAAATACATGTACTTTTACCATATCATTGTGTTGAGTAAAACAGGAAAAAAATATTTCTTATATGCTATGTAAAATATTTAGGAATGTACTTAGATAGAAGTCTGACTTGGCGCAAACACATTCAATTGGAAACGAAAAAGCTGGATTTAACTTTTAGGAAGATGTATTGGCCGTTGGTAGGGGTTCCCAGCTTTCGATTGACAACAAACTACTTTTGCACAAATCCATGCTGAAGCCAGTTTGGATGTACGGGATTCAGTTATGGGGCACAGCATCGAATTCAAACACCGAGATTCTGCAACGGTTTCAATCAAAAGCTCTGCGGGCCATACTAAATGCATCGTGGTATATTACCAACGCCGATATACATCGTGATATGGATGTGCAAACGGTACGAGAAGAAATAATTAGGAAGTTTCAGTTGTAAATACATCAAACATCTAAACAACTACGTAAATCACTTAGCTCTGAATCTCTTAGACAACAGCAATGATGTTCATAGACTAAAACCTACTACAGTACTGGATCACCAGGGCGATTCTGATAGTGGGATTTTAAAATTGTAAATAATATATATGTTAATATTCCGTAGGTGACTGGGGTGTTTGAATGTGAATGTAAATAACTGAATGAAAATTTTTAATTATCTGCAGTAAAGTTCGGTGTACATATATTTTGGAAACATGTACTTATTATTTATTACTTCTCATTTTGTTTTTTTGTTTAAAAGGAGGTTTTGGTTATTTTTAAAATTTTTATTTATTTAAAAAAACACTATTTATTTAATTTTGATTGTAAATAATACGTAATTAAGAGCAGTATAATATGTTGTAATGTTATAATTTGTTAATTACACCAGTGGGTTGTAATTTGTTCATGTGTTAATTATAATTGATAAGTTGCATTTATTGTTATACAACACATTATGCATTAAAAAAAGTTATATGAAAAAAATGCTATGATGAATTCCTTGTTTCAAGAAAATTCTTTCGAAAATCTTCAGACCGATTTTCAAGCTATAAGAATACTTCTAGAGAGTATTCGTATTATTCAAAGAAGCACTTAGAAAGTACTTTCTACTATATCAGCTTTTATAAAATATATAGTTCAGAGTAAATATTGCTAGTTAAATCAATTTAAGGTGAATTTTAGTTTATTCTAAAAGCTAAGGTGGAATCCACAAGAGAAAAGCAGGAAGAATAAAAGAAGAAACGTTACTGTACTTGCTTGTAATTCTGAGCATATGAGCTCTTAATAAGATTTTATAAATTTGTACATCTACTTAACATTGTCCAACAAAGGATCTGACCGATGTAAAAAGTGTGTTAAGAAACTCCCACACAACTTTCTCTTGCAAGTATAAATAATAAACAATGCAAACTATGGTTAACCATAAGTAAACAATGTAAAATAAACTCACGCTCTAATTTTAATCATGAGTGCATGATGCAAAATGAAAAATCAATCTTTAGAACTTAAAAATACGGAAAATCACTAATATTGACGCTTAACTAAGCTCTGTAGGTAAACTTTATTGAAATAAATGTTATAGATTTCTTAAAATTTTCTATAACTTTTAATATAATTATACTTTTGTCGTTAAATGCATCATAGGGTCACAATCTTCAAAAATCCTGTTTTTACCGATTTTGATAAGAAAAATACAGAAAATCACTAATTAACATTAAACTAAGCGTTGTAGAAAAATAAATTTTGGTATAAAAGTCGTACGTTTTTGATTTTTTTGTAACTTTAATTGCACATTTTTGTCCTAAAATGCGTATTAAGGGCCGAAGTCTTAAAAGAGAAAACATTTTTTACCATGGAAGCACAGGCCTCCAAGATTTCAGCTCATACGGTACGTAAATTATTTTATTGAACAAAAATAAAATGTAGTAAAAAAGATGATTTTTAATAAAATCATAGGAGCCGTTTTTAGAAAGATTGCAAAAAGTAAAATAACGCACGAATAAATTAGTATTTCCGGTTAATCGATTTTGATGATTAATGTCCGTGTCGGATTCATTAATGGTACCAACCATAGGTTTAAAGTTTAAACTTTTTACAATATTCCGGTCTTGAGATTTTTGTACTCAAACACAGTCACCAAGAACAATCATCGCTAAAAACAGATATTTTGAGTTCAGGAGTGAAAACGTGTATTTCTGGTACAAACTCGATTTTTTAAAATCGACAGGGCGGGAAGTACTTTTCTTCCTTATTTATTCCTATAAAGGAAGAGAAAGTAAACCTAGACGCGAATTTAGTTTTCTAAGAGGGTTTGTCGATAAACAGACGTAGCAGTTCGGAATAATATATTCCTTAATAAAGAATCTAAAAAGGTATCTAATGTATTATCTGTGAAATTTTAAAATCTTGAGTTGTTGAAATTTTAGCCATAATTAAAAATAACTGAAGTTATTCACTATGCGATAGTGTAATTTTTTAATCGTTCGACGTATTAAAATGTGGATAACTAAAATGACAGAAATCTGTTTTACTGATAAAAATTTCATTCAATTGAAAAGAAATAATACAAAAAAGTTTATTACTAAATTCCAGACTTAAAATTTTATTTCTTTACTTTATAAACGATCAAAATTACCAGTGGCAGAAAAGTTACGCATAATATAACATTCACTTTTGAAACCTATGTGGATTAATGCCTCTCAAATTTACGGTTTAATTAAACATTCTAATGTACAACATATTCAGCCATTTTAGTCAAAAACACTACGGCTTATAGTAGAAGCATCCCTTTGCGTTAGTAACAAAACCTTACATACAGATTTGCAAATACCTTTCTTCAACAATTCCATCCAAACCGTACACAAATCCTTTTACAAGTCACAAGAACACGACGACTCACTTGTACGTTCACTTTCGATCTTAAATCTACCTGAAAATCCCGCTTAACACTTAAAAAGAGGCTGCAGTAGGAATTTGTTAATTTCAATTAAAAAAACCTTATTAAACATTATTCAGAAGTTTTATTTTAGTAAAATTCATGGGTAGGCACCAATGGTGACCCTACTTCTCTCGTGCTTATCGCGCCTCTTGAACACTATCTTCACAATCATCACATTTACTTGTATGTAACATTTTTATAGTTGTAATTATTAATCAATAATAAAAAGAATAATATTTTTATTTTCTCAATTGTTATATATTATTAATTTTTGCCCTTAACAGACAGATGGATTTTTAAATTATTTGCACTTAATCTGTTAGTTCCAGTGCTACAAAAATAGTTCCGTTTCTTATTACATTGTCAGCCGGTTAAATAACTGAAATATTTAAGGGCAGGAGAGGTACAGGTGTAAAAGGTGTAAAAGACACTAATCAGAGTTATCTCCTCTGGAAGTAATGAATTGAATTGTGTCCCCTAGTGATAGAGGGTGTCAACTCCAATCCTAATAAAAATAAGTTAACACTAAAAAACGTTCACTCCGTACGATACTGTTTACCTTAAACAGAATTGAAGGCAATTTTTTTTTTAATTATTGAGTATAAAAATCTGCTTCTATGTCGGAATAGTGTTGTCACTAAACATTTCAGTACAGTTTTTCTTTTTTTATAAACTCGACTTGCATTGGAGTTAACATTAACGTTGAAAGTAAAACAATACAAAAATGTATGATGTATTAAGTCCTTAGAGAGGTGGGAGTTACAGAAGTTGTGAATTAATTTAAATTTGTAGATTAGAAGTAATATTGGTTATAAATTTCAAGTTTTTAATACCTAAAAAACTTTTGTTAAAGTAATGAATAGAAAACGTTTATGTTTTTAGCTATAATGAAAAATCATATAAATGGACACCTTTACTTTTTAGGTACGCCATCCAGACCATGTGGTGAATGAAGTGAATTTGTCATTTTCGGGAAGGTAAATATGCGCTTTTACGGGGCCTCGCATGCTGATCAGTATACTTTTCAACTCGGTGAGGAAAGCTCTTGTAAACCACCACACTCCTCTATTTACTTAGTGAAACCTCTAAAGGTTCAAACCAGCCTCTCAGCTGATGACCTATACAATCATATTATTAATTTATTATCAACTCATCTCTTAATCAGCATCATTATTATCTCCTCTATGGTCATCATCAATTTCTTTAGCTTCAATTACATGCATAATCAACTAATAACAGACTCAAAAGAATCATGTTGATTTTTCATTGTTGTTCATGTTTCATAAATAAAAATAAACAGTTTGAAATTGGTTTTAGTTTAGTTAACTTTTATTCAGTTAAGAGTTTAATGTTTAAAATACACCACTGAGTTTTATTTTCAGGCAAAAGAACGTTATACTTTTGACTTTGTAATTTTTACATGAAGACATTTTACTTACATTTGAAAACAATAAAATAATAACACCTTTATTTTTTACTTTATTTTTTTATTTAGCAATTGCAAAAATACAACAAGTAAAATTGTTTACTTTGTGTATAATTAAAAATTGACCGCGTTATTGGTTTTGCGGCGGACACCATTCAGTGATACCTCTGCAGATAACGAAAAATGTGTTTAAAAATCATATGTTTTACACGTAATTACTGTTTTATTGTCGAGTCAATGAATCATAAAAAATATATTCAAACTTTCTATAAATTTATGTAATTGTATTTACATTATTTCCCTATTTTTAAATGGAGCAAAATCTACATTCTATTGTCAAGTAGAATATTGAGCAGAAGATTTTTTGTTTTATTTCGTAATTAAAAAACCACTCTAATAAGGGGGAACTTCGTGGATGTAAGTCATGTTTTGTCTAGGCACTTTAAAATAAGTTCGTAGGATGTCTTCTTTCCAATAGGCGAGTGTCATTGAAATTGTCAAAGAGTGTAATTCGAGGTGATTCGTGTGTGATTCGACTCTTCTTTGTTAATTTATACTGTATTGTTGATTTATTTAACCACCGTTTACTTCAGTGGGTGGTTATTTATTCCTAGTAGATAAGATGTATTTTTTTTTGTACAAAGTGGACTAATAAAAATAATTATTATTATTGTTATTATTATTTCTTGTTAAACTGTAGGATCGTGTAAAGCTCTGTGTAATAGGTATTTCGTTAAGTACTAAGGAGATGCTGTGGTTGTCTTAGTAGTTTCGATTGGAACCTTTGGAGGATTTCAATGTTGGAATGGCTTGCCGAGCTCCACTTTGATTTCGCTAGAATTGAATTTCATACGTCCAAATTGGTTTAGTATTTGCTTTGTAATTTGTTAATTTGAATACTGGTTTCTAGCACTATTTTATTTTAGATTTTTGCTAACAACGCATGTGAATTTAATTTATAGCGAAATAAATAATGTTTCTTATTTTCTATTTTGATTTTTTAAAGAATTAGTCTATTTTTTACTGAAATACAACAATAGTTAACTACATAATTATGTCCATTTTGACAGTAAAGGTAAAGGATAAAAAGTTCTTACTTCAGTTCAATTTTCTTAAACAAAGCACTATATTTTCTATTATACTATAAGGAAAATGGTTTGCTAATAAAAATATTTTATTTATTTATAAATCATGATAATTCTGTTATATTTTGCTAAGTAGGATTATTAAAATATTTTAAGGTAAAACACTAAGTTATTTGGGTGCTTTCTACGGTTTCGTATAGAAATTGTTCGTTGTATTATTATACTGACAATAAAGGGTTTCCTTTTGTATGGAAACAATTTATATGATTTTGACCTTTTAATATCTTTGCTATGTAAATTTTCTTTCCGCTGGCAAATACTTCAAAGGAAAGCTTACCATGTTCATTCATGGAACCTATCCAAATTCTGTTGTGGATATTATCAAACTGCGTCGGCTTTATTTAGATTGAAAAACTTAACACTTATATCATTATTGGGCCTACAATTGCAAAGTTGTTGATCGACCTCCAAAAATATAATCCTCCCTCGACAGTGGTTTCTCTATCTTTCAAAAGTGGCAATTTATCGAAAACTTTATCCATTTAATATTATAATTTTATAAAATTGAAAATGTTCCCGGGTTCAATTCCAGCTAGTGTCCGGAAATTACAACAAATCAAAATCCATCGGTTTCGTTCCAGTTTCATAATATACTAATACTAAACTGTTAATGGAACTTAAAAACGAATTTTTATCGGTCCTGTAGGGACAATGTCATAAATTTTATTGCTTGAAAAAACCTTTTATTCTTATTATGTTTTCATTCAAATTTTACAAATCATTTTTTTACCGGATATGCAAGTTTTCAGGCCGACTAAACCCAAAAATGTATGTTTTTACCCTTTGATATGATCATTTTCATTAAAATTGATCAACTAAAAACGGTAGCTTAACCGTGCGATTTTTCACATTTTTGTATTTATTTCAAAAATTGGCTCCAACGACGTTCTTTAAATCGCCTGAAATAAAAATTCTACAATTTTTATTTCAATGATTTTTCAAGAGAACTTTGTTTATGATTAATAATTAATGATTATATTATGTATTAAGTTATTAAGTCTGACATAGGTTGATTTTCTCTCAGCGTCATTCACTCATGATTAAATTAGGTTATATTTTTACTTTTTCTTGCCTATATGAATATATAGGAAGGAAAGTAGCCTATTGTTTTCTTGTCGATTTTTCGAAATCGAGTTTTCATCGGATCTACACGTTTTCAGACCCCCTGAACCCAAAAAACATGTTTTTAGCGATTTGTCTGTGTGTACGTGTGCGTGCGTGTGTGTGTGTGTGTGTGTGTCTGTGTGTGTGTGTGTGAACAGAATATTTTAAGAACGAAACATCGTACGAACTTGAAACTTGAAACTTAAGTTACATACCACTACCGGACCCGACACGAACATTTTCATTAAAATCGGTCAACCAAAAGTAGTAGTTTATTTGTGGAATTTTTCACTTTTTTGCGATTTTCTGAAAAACTGGCCTACGATTTTTTTTTTAAATCGCCTGGTTTACTAATTTTTTTATGCTCTACAAGATAGGGTAGATGCTATGTTTACTGAAATTCTTAGAGAGGCTATTTTCACGTAAAAAAATTGTTTTTTTTAAGATTACGGCTTTAATATTCATTTTAGCGCAAAATTTATCAAATAAAAAAATTTATAAAATTTTAAATTCTAAACTAAATTCCAACTTTTATTTCAAAAATGTATTTGTATAACGCTTAGTTTAGCGGTAATTGGCGATTTTCTGTTTTTTCCCCACGCAAACTGTAAACAATCGATTTTTTTTTAAGATTTCGGCCTTAGTATGCATTTTACGACAAAAGTATATACAATTAAATGTATAGGAAATTAAAATATCTAGCCTACAACTTTTATTAAAAGCATTTTTCTCTACAGAGCCTACTTTAGCGTGAAAGAGTTATTTTCCGTATTTTTTAACCAAACTGAGGTCGATTCTCATTTTGCGTCTTTCACTCATAATTAAAATAAATTTATGGTTTTGGAGGTTGGGTTTTTGTTTATTTCTAATGTTCAATTACCAATTTTTGGTTATATTGGCCATTAAATGCATTGGCAAGAGAAAGTTGTGTGAATGTTTCAAACCAGATTTTTAATTTTACAATAATCACTCATCATTTATCATTTGTTTTAATCCCAAATACGTGTACATTGCAATCTGTTCAATGTAAGAACAATAAAGAAACCCATGACCCAATGAAATAGGATGATATGTACAGTTTGTAAATGAGGTGTAATCTTGTACTTACTGAGATCCACCATCCTCGAGAGAGTATAGTAATTTGAACCTCAACCATCAAAGTACATCGATAACCACTGTTTAGTATACATATTAGTATAAAAGTAACTACAGTCCGTTCGAAATAGCATGATAGTATTACTTAAATGAAATTAAGAACAAAGGGAATTTTCTAATGTCCTCATGTGTCTGTGCTACCACTTAGAATAATAATAATAATACCGCTAAGAATAATTAAAAGGGAAATTTTACTTTCGAAAAGGGAATTTTTAATTCAGAAAAGTTACCACCATTCAGAAACTTACTACGATACTATCTTGAATGGACTATACTTTTATAAGGATTTTTATTTAATTTTTAACTTTGATTCTTTTTTTATAAACTATAGAATACAGTACAACCATCCAAAAGGTTAACAAAATTTTGTAAAAACAAATGACGTGAAAAAAAGTTTTTTAAAGAATACACCCCGGTGGATAATTAATTTTTTTTAAATTCCTAATTTGTGTACGTTGCAATCTGTTCAATTCAGAACAATAAGCAACCCCATGACCCAATGAGATGAGGATGATATGTATGACGTGTAAATGAGGTGTAGTCTTGTACAGACTCAGGCCGACCATTCCTGAGAGAGTATGGTTAATTAAACCCCAACCATCAAAGTTCACGGGTAACCACTGTCTAGTATTCAAGTCCGTATAAAAGTAACTACCTTTACTAGGATTTGAACCAGGAACCTTCGTCTCCGCAAATCAGCTGTTAAACAGCTGATTTTGGCGACAACTTTACCTCTAGACCAACCCGGTGGGTTAATTAAAAATTTAAACTAATTTATTAGAATTCAAACCAGATACTTTTGTCTCTGAAAATCAGCTGTTAAACAGCTGACTCGCAGCTACGACTTTACCTCTAGACCAACCCAATGAGATAAATTTTTGGACATTGGTTATATTTTTAAATATTTACATTGGCAAGAGAAAGTTGTGTGACTGTTTTACGCTAGATTTTATTTGTTATTTTTATTTTATTTTTACTTTTGAAGTATAATAGTGTTAAAAATATTTTAATTTCATCAAAATATGCAATATATTCTTGGTATTTATCAGAAAATTAACTGTCATGTTTAATTGTACTAATATACGAGGGTAGGCTGATAAGTAATGCACACATGCTTGTAGAAGACAACTAAATAAACTTCAGTAGCGCGCCTGGTGGCATGTGGAAGTACTATTTCTCCTCTACAAGCCTGCGCAGTTTGAAGGCGTTGCTTTCATTCAGTTTGTTTTGAGTAGTGGAAGTATGGCGTCGTGTTCTGGTGCTATGTCAACGAGAATTAAACAACGCGCTGTTATCGAATTTTTAACTGCTGAGAAAGTGAATCCTAGTGAGATTTATCGTCGTTTAAAGGCTGTTTATTGTGACGATACTGTTGATAGGTCTACTGTGAATCGTTGGGTAATAAAATTTCGTGATTGCCAACCTGGAAAAGCCTTAATTGTTGACAAAACACGCAGTGGACGACCAATCACTGCCTCAGACGATAATCGTCGCAAACTCATCGATGATTTGATTCAAAATGACCGGCGAATCACTCAACAGCGTATCGCAAACCAAATTGGAATATCTAAGGAACGTGTTGGCTTCATTATTGAACAATTGGGATACCGTAAAATCTGTGCACGATGGGTACCACGCCGTCTGACAGACGAGAATAAACAGCGTCGATTGGAATGCTGTGAACAACTTTTGAAGCGCTACCGTGACGAAGGAGACGACTTTCTTTTGAATATTGTGACGGGGGACGAGTCATGGGTTCATCATTACGATCCCGAAGAAAAAAGGCAGAGCGCTGAATATCGTCATCCACATTCTCCTGTTGTGAAAAAGTTCAAAACACAACCGTCCGCAAAAAAAATTCTTTTGACTGTGTTTTGGGATGCTCGCCGAGTTTATGTGACTGATTATCTGGAACGAGGGGCAACGGTAAATTCTGCTCAGTATATACAGACTCTGAAACACCTCCGACGTCGAGTTTGTCGTGTTAGAGGCAACCTGGCGCCAATAATTTTGCAACACGACAATGCTCGTCCACACACTTCGCGTGCAACTGGAGAGGCTCTGAGAAACCTGAAGTTTCAACCAATTTTACACCCTCCGTATTCTCCCGACCTTGCGCCTTGCGATTTTTATTTTTTTCTTCTACTGAAGAGAGACCTTAAGGGTAATCATTACAGCTCGGACAATGAGGTGAAGGCAGCTATTGCGTCCTGGGTTCGAGGAAAGTCGGAAGAATTTTTCAGTGACGGAATGAAAAAACTTGTTAAACGTTGGGAGAAATGTGTAATGCTTAACGGTGACTATATTGAAAAATAAATAGATAATTTGGTAGGTTAAGATTTGTACTTTAATTTGTTATTTACCCCATCTTGCTATTTCTTTTTGTTCGTCTTCTACAAGCATGTGTGCATTACTTATCAGCCTACCCTCGTAGTAATACAATTTAGGACGAAAGGAACCCCCTACTAGAAACACATGCCATCTTGTTTCCATAGCATCTAAATCTCCACATGTTATCTCTATTCACTAAAGCAAGGTATGACTGTCGTCACGTTAGTACGAGTAATATACTCGTTAATACTATTGTAATACGAGTAAGTTACTCGTATTACAATAGTGTTAATTGACATTGAAGTTAGATAGTGCTACAATATAAATATTGTGCGGAACTTTATACATTGAAGTACTTTAATCATGAAAACTCATGTTATTAATTAACACTTATAAAATTCTTCCAATAACTTTTCGTTTAGTTTATTGACTCTCATTTTCTCAGTATTAAAAGTAACAAGTATTACTATCATAAAAAGTATTTGATAAGAATTTTCAACTACCGATCTTCATCTTGTGAAAATGCACCCCTATGGTACAGTTACTTGAGTCAAGAGTTTGCCTATTTTTCAACGAGTGATAATAGGGGCAAAAGCATCAGTGCACATGCACGACTGCTTCAATTTCAGTACAACAAATACAATAACTTATACTGTACCCAAAGTAAAAACAGTATATCACGGAACCTTTTGTAGGTTAACTGTACGAATATAACTAATTCTTACCGTAAACAGAAATGTTAGTTTCTCGAAAACGTGGGCAGGCTATTCACAGTGCTGAACGAAATCTAATATGCAGTGTAATAATGCTGTGAAGTTAAAGCTAACCAAAAATGGCTTTCCCTGCCTCTTAACAAAAGTCGTGAGCGAGTGGTTAACTACTATGATGTTTCTCTTTCCACAATTCGAAAAACAAAGAAGGAGATTAAAGACGTAAAGAAGCTATTTGTCAACAGTTTTGTTGGCACTTGGTAAAAAAAGAAAACGGTTTGGTAGACACTAGTAGGACTGATAGTGAAGATGCCGATGACAGCTATAGTAAAGAAGGCGATTCATTCTAAGAAAATTTTGTTCCAATAGAATAAGGTAGCTGGTAATTACAGTAAATCAAACATTTCTAGTTATGTAATTAAGTTATAGGCAATATTACAGGACACATTTATTTCTTTTAAGGTTAAAAAAGAAAAAAAATTCTCAGAATAAACTACAGCTTACAAAATGTATGTAGAAACTGCTCGGTAGAGAAACGTACGAGTAGTGTCTTACTGTTGAGGTTGGTAGCACTGTCAAAATTTTACTTCCCTTCCTCACAGACCATCCATATGAAAAAGGAAATCTCGTGACTTCAGTATTTATAACAGAAATACAAAAGCTCAAAATAATTTTACAATTCTGGCTTGAGAACCTGCCTATTGATAACAATTGTAGATTATTCACTTACACATTTTAAAACTTAAGCCTAGTTCAGAATCTGGTTATAATGAATAATAAAAAGACTTTCTTTAAACTTATAGCAATTATTTATTGGCACGATTATCAATTAAAGTTGATTATCAAGGTTAGAATACTAACAAATTACAATAAAAAACTTAGGATAACTAAACTCGATTTTAAATAAGATACTCTCACTTAACAAAACTAAAAAAATGATTTACTTGTCCACAACCACTTGTTACCACCTGTGTGCCAACGCACACAAATATTTTAATGTAATTTTAAACCGGTCCCGTAACGAAACTATTTTGAACGCCCCAACAACATCAATTAATTCACAATTTAAATACTAATTCACTACAAATTTGTAAACTGTTACCTGTAGCCAATAGTTCCTCAAACAATTGAGCCCCTTTAATACTTTTTTCTTTTTACCAAAACCACGGTCGAAGAAGTTAAAATAAAAACAAGCGTTTCTACTGGTTCCAATTTTCGAGAATTCATATTCCAAAGTATTTCATTCATCACAATCCATTCTACTTGTTCATTCACTCTACCTGAAACAATACTATATTTATTACAATAGACGTAGTGTATTATTTTATTCCCGTAGCTATTTCTAGAATATCACTGTTATTTTTACAATAAAGATACCCTGAAGTTGACATCCTTGAAAATATTCCGCATTCATTGAAAAAAAACCTCAAAAACTGTATAGGTAATGTTAGAAACGTATGCAGGGTGATTAATAAAATTGCCACTTCGACAGCTTCTTAAACATCAAACTGGTGTATTTGAATATAGTAAATTATGTAGGTTTGTAGCGAATTTTTTAAAGTATATGTTGGTACAACTGTTACTAGCATTTTGTTGTTGTCTGCTGTTACAACGACCAGTCTTGATAAATGGCCGCTACTCAGGTGGAGAAAGCTTATTGTGTTCTTGAATTAGCCAAAACAAACTTGGTTACGGTTTTACAACGTATTTCAGAACAAGATACGGTAAACCACCACCAAGGCAATCAATCTATGACTGGTATAAACATTTTGCAAGCAGTTCATGTCTGAGTAAAAGGAAGAGTACTGGAAAACCTTATGTTACAGAAGAACAAATTGATAGTGTTCGTGATGTTTATATACCAATTCCAGGAAAATCAACTAGATCAGCAAGTTTAGAATTGCAAATTCCTCAACCGACTGTGTGAAAAATTCTGCGGAAACGTTTGAAAATGACACCTTATAAATTGCAGTTAGTACAAATTTTAAATTCCAGTGATAAAGTTGTAAGTAAATATTTGTCTGGAGATGCAACATTGTGTTGAAAATGACGACGCATTCTTTAATCGCCTAATTTTCAGTGAGAAATGTAATTTTCACATTAGTGGAAAAGTTAATAGATATAATGTTAGAATATGAGGCACAGAAAACCCAATTTACACACAAGTGAGGAAAACATTGTGTTTACGCCGTGGCCGTAGTAGAAACATTACATCATACACTCGAATCCCCTAAAGTAAACGTCTTTTGCGCATTATCTCGTGAAAAGGTTTACGGGCCGGTCTTCTTTCACGAATGTCAGTAACCGGAGTAATTTATTAGCACATGTTAAACGAATGATTAATGCCTCAACTCCAGGAAGATAGTGATAACTTCATTTTTGTACATAATGGAGTTCCGCCTCACTGGCACTTACAGGTCAGAAATTATCTTGATGAACGTCTTACTAGACGATGGATCGGCCGTGCAAGTGAGGAAAACATTGTGTTTACGCCGTGGCCACCTTGTAGTCCAGACTTAACGCCCGGCGACTTTTTGTTATGGGGTTATGTAAAAAACAAAGTTTTCGTACCACCTCTTCCTGTAGATATCGATGATCTAAAACAACGTATCGCAAATGCTCTTCCCACAGTTGACCGTCATATGCTTAATTGTGTGTGGGAAGAATTCGACTACCGTGTTGATATCTATCGTGTTACAAATGGTGCACATAATGAACATCTGTAAATATTTTCAATAAAAACTTAATGAATTCTTCTATATAATCATGTAAGTAATTACCTTAACTTTTCAAAAATAAATTTTCTATAATCTATCGAAACTGTCTATTTCATTTATAATCACCCTGTATTGTAAAAATTACGACCGTTTGTGTTCATAGGAATAAACAACAAAATTGTGTGTAGACGAACTATATTTGAAAATTTATTTTTTCACCAGAAAGTATTTTTTATGAAAGGGTACGAAATACATTTTGTGATATTCTTCCATATTCGTTACTCCACAGTCGTAAATTCGGATGAAATTGAACTGAACACCCTTTAGTGAAATTACGAATTTTATAATTGAACTGCTCAAAACAGAGAAAAAATTTCCTGTTGCACATTCGCTAAAATTTTATTCTTTTTTCATAAAAATTATGATGAATTGAAATATAACAAGTCTCCAGAAGGTGTATTTTGTCACTGTGGAGGGAATCATGACCTAAACTCGAATTAGCAAAAAATCCAGGTTCGCTACCAAAATATAATTTTAACTAAATATATGTGATACTGTATTCAGTTTAATGATATATTTTCAAATGATGTGTTTAAATTACTGGATATAGTAAGAAATTATTTTAAACAATTTATGTTTATGACATTAAAGTGGAAGTGGAGAACGGTCTACTGACCTGAATAGCAGATAACAGACATAGTTGCTACGAGTGAAAGTACTGCTAGTTTACTATTCTCCTGACAATAAAATTCCCCACCGCCCGTTAAATTACTTTAACTTAGATAAAGTTATTAATTTTAACTGGAACTTTATTATCACTAACAGAAATTTAGCCGCTTATTGTACAGTCTCTACCCAAAATCTATAAGAAAGTGACTAATTAATTAAACTTATTAAAAAGAACAATTATCTTGATTTATTCGGCAATATTCTGTGATGTCATTCAATAATTGTACAAAAAATTGTATGTTGGAAACTATTGCATCTATTTGCACATTTTTTGTTGTTGAATGCATCAGGAGACTTCAAAAAGGAGTATAGGACATCTTAAGATAAAAATCATAAATACAAAGGATGTCGCAAAAAAACTAACGGCTCTTGGAAATTAAAAACGTAATTAAAGCGAGGAGGTGTTGTGGATAGAATAGCAGATAGAAGTTTATTTACTTATTTTAATTTTAAGTCGCATCAACATCTTGGTTATTAGCGACTACGTTATGGTGAGGAACGGTGGGTTTAAATTTGTAATATTTTTTCCAAACCCTGGTTGGGTATGGGATTCGGGACATCCGCTTTGCAGCGTAGGACGCTAACCAGTGGGCCATGGAGGCGACAAGCGGACAGAAGTGAATACATGAAAAAGTTTAAAAAAATTAAGGAATCCCAAGAGATAGTCAACACGACAGTTGACAACAAAAATGTTTAGAAGAAAGGAAAGTTTAGTGAAAAAATTCAAAAGGCTTGGGAAAAACGAAAAATAATAATTTTAAAAGAAAAGATCAAGCGTAAGAAATAATCACTTAACGTGTTCTTTAAAGACTCGAACGATAAAAGAAAAACTACTATTAAATGTTCTTACTCAGCACATAGGTCTATACATTTAATAAAAACCTGTAAGTCCCGAGAATTGTCAATCGTTTAATACAAAATTTAGTGTTGTAACCTTTCAAAAATTTTAAATGATACATTCATTTCGTACCGAAAATATCTAGTAATAAAAGTATTTTTGTTACAGAATAATGTCCCGGTTTCAAAACCTATTACTTTCAAATACTAATTTTCATTCACACAACATTTACGAAGTTAAAATATTTGTCCGACACACAGAGGACATAAAATAGGGCATAAAAATTATTTAGCACATTACAGTTTCTAAATTTAAACTGCCGTTACTTCCGTATCTGTTTAAGCTAGAATAAAATTTCAAAGCAAAGAACACGCGCCAAATTCTTCTAGATCGATCAAGCTTTAATTTGTTTTTATTTTTATCGACTTAGGGTGATAAATAATAAACAAGGTAAATATAACATAATTAATATATAAATTTATTTATGCACAATCAAATTTAAATATTATGAAATAAAAATTCAATATAAATAACGGACGTACTAAGAAGGTTAAAATTGGAAAGAAATGAAATTTTAATATTATTTGTATGAAATAACGTAATTATAATTTTTATAACCGGTAGCAGAAAGCGTTCAGCTTTTCCCTCAATCGTTTTTCATTTTACACGAAATCCATTTCTTCCTTCCATTCCACAAAAAATCATCCAATTTTAGTTGTCCAATTCAAATCATCTTTTATTTTTATATTGATCTCTACCCCATCCCACAAATTTTAGAACGAAATTATAAACTTTTTTATACTTACTTTCTCTTCGGTGTTAAAAGTCAACAATTAATTTACCGCTATGAAAATAAAATGAAATCACTAGGATTTTATAATATCATTTACATTATTTATTCGTGAACTAAATCAAAAGTATTATTTTAGCTTCATTCTAAATCAATAAATTTATAGAAGCTAAATTTATAGTAAATTTATAGCTTCATTCTTTTTTTTTTTTTTTTTTTTTTTTTAACTTTAATAACTTTATTTGCAACTATATACTACGATACAACGAGCAAATTAGATGACAGTAAACAAAGGATGACAAGGAAAAAAAATAAAAAAAAAATAAATAAAAATAAATAAATGAAAAAGAACAGTGATACCCA
This sequence comes from Catonia carolina, assembly GCA_035578175.1. Classification (NCBI taxonomy): domain Eukaryota; kingdom Metazoa; phylum Arthropoda; class Insecta; order Hemiptera; family Achilidae; genus Catonia; species Catonia carolina. The sequence continues at coordinate 78,995,177 of JAQMRL010000003.1, forward strand.
TTGGTATATGTTCTATGAAATAAAGTTCATGATACATGAATGATAAATAACAACATAAGAAAAAAAAGAAGAAAGAAAAATAAAATAAATCACTTTATAGAAGATCTCTGGCCCATTGACGTTTCAACCTGCGCTGCGGATTTCCTGGTAGTGATGCATCCGATAGTTTGGTGATTAATTCGTTGGGGTGATCATGCAATTTTCTGTGAAAAACACTGTAGCTGGACTTAACTACTTCACTTATGAACGGAATATTAAGGTCGTCATGTAGAATTTTGTTGTTGACATAAAAAGGTGCGCAGGTGATTAAACGTAGGCATTTTGACTGAAAGGCTTGTAATTTTTGTAGATTGCTCGGTTTAGCTGTGCCATAAATTTGTAGTCCATAGGTCCATATTGGTTTGAGATAAACTTTGTATAGTAATAGTTTAGATTTTAGAGTCAGTGAAGAGCGGCGTCCAAGAAGTCGAAATAGTTCTTTCAATTTGGAGTTCAAAGTCAGTCTTTTGGTTTTTATATGAGTCGCCCAGGTGAGTCTCTTGTCAAAGTGAAGTAAATTCTAAATTTAATATATAGACTACTAAAGTTTATTACTCGTATTTTAAATCATATATTTAAAATAAAGTTTCCCATTGTTTTTGTATAATAGCGATCGTGTCTTATCACCCCATCATCTTTTTCTTCTCCATAAGTTTAGTTCTACGTTCAGAAAATAAAAAAATGATTAAAATTTACACTCTGTTAGTGGGGCGTGGACGGGAATCATAGCCTGATTTCCCTCTCGCTGTCACCGACCAGCACTCACTCTCTCACTTTCATTCATCTCTTTCATCACCACCTCAGGAAATAAGTATGTTTATTTTATGAGATTGGGACTGGATTCATGTACGGTGGGGTAGGGCGTCCCGGTTGTCTCCAGATGTCTCCTCCCTCCGGAGTCTTTCAATCACCCTCTCTGCAAACAGAGCGACCAACTTCCAACTCTCCTCATCTCCGAGCATTACTGCCTCTACACTCTCTAGGCTCCATAGTGCAAGTTAAGTTTAGTTTAAGCTTTAAGTTTGTATTAACGTTCTTGTACTTAACTTTGTGTTTGTAGTTTATGATTATAATTTTTTCAGTTTTTTTTAAAATGTTTGTTTCAATGATTGCTTACCATAAAAAAGTATTTGGGGCAAAAATGGGTCCATTGATGATTTTAGCCTTAACGTATCGAACAATCAACCTGACCACACGATACGTTGTCAAAGCTCACTTGCACTCCAGCACGGGTACATGTCGGATGACGTTGTGTTGCTACAATTCTTGTTATTTGTTTTTAAAAGAGTGCAATAATTTAAATAGAATTTTAATGAGTTTAGGTTTATTCATAATGAGAATAAATAGAGTTTAAGCGATAGTGGTAAAATGTTAAGGATAATAAATTAGTGCCTAATTTAAAAGTACTGTGTGTTTGTTAGATCCGGTTAGGATTTATCATTTATTTGTGATTAACAGTTGATGATTAAATTATTTTTAAAGGAGCGTTCAAGCACAATGTCAAACACTCAGTCTAAGTAGTTCAACTGTAATTTATTAATAAATCTAAGAGTAATAATCTATTGTAATTTATTATTTGGTTAGTACAGTAAATAGTTGTAATGAGTTTAAAAGAAATTTGTTTATTATTCGTACAGTAATATAAATATTATTCAAAAATTTTAGAATAAAGTATTAAGATATTTGGTAAATGCTCCTTGGTATGCACGAAACACTGAAGTGCATGAGTACTTAAACAATCCACTTGTTAAAGAAGAAAATAAGAAGGCCCAACAAAAAATATCGCGTTAAATTATCACGTTTCTTCTCTACTTTTCACACCTTCATTCACTTAATCCTTATAAAAAAAAGTTGTACGTCACCTGGACCCAAGAAGAAACCCTTCCACACTTATATTCAAACGATCACATGGAAGCAACGCTGCTGATTGCTGTCTTCAAGTTATATTCATTATTAAAACATTTACTGAAAGTTTTTGTTAAACTGTTTTTAAATAATTCTAACTGTTTAAAAAAAATGGTCAACACATATGAATCATTTGGCTCTAAATTTACTACTGTCTGTCTATAACTTGACGGCCTCTCGCAGAGAGGAGCAGAATCGGCCCACTACTAGCCTTTTCAATAGCATGTCATTATGTCCCAATTCCAGTGTACTAGTTAGTAGTAGTACATAATGAAATGTTATTGAGAAGGCTAGTAGCGGGCCGATTCTGCTCCTTTCTCCGGCAGACCATAAAGTTATAGACAGGTAGTAAATAATAGTCAAACCACCAGACGTTTAAACGGCATCATGTCGTGAATTTCCGTGACATATTATACAGAAACAAAAACTAAAACATAAGAACAATTAACACACAAAAATAATTAAACAAAAAAAAATAAAATAAATAACTACCAGGCTAAAATATTAGTTTTTTTAATGCAAATAACTTTTAACAACAATTTCGAATAAGGAAAGTTAAATTGCATAAAATATATTTTTGGTTGCTTTTTTATGGAAGGGCTTTAATGGAAGCCCACTCCTAACCCAATTGTGTACTATATAATTTACATTTAGTAGCTTATTAGTGATTGTGAATAATAATTATTCAATAGTAATAATAAGAATAATACTTAGAATACAATAGTAATGTTTAAAGTGAAGTATTCAAAATTTGTCGCCAATATAGGGAATTATTAAAGAGAAAATTTATTTTACATGCACAAGGAGAATAGAAAAGTGTAAAGTAATGTTGTATAAGACTGAAGTTACAGAGAATTTTACAATTTCTCCAAATTGGAAATTTAATATTAATAAACTCTGGTCTCTGTTAAAGTAAAATAAACATTGAATTGTTAAAGGTTACACTATTTACATATGCCACACAATAAAAATAGAATTACGATAGAATAAATCTGTTATATTTAGCCGAGGAAAGATAAATTTGCATATAAATCAAGAACTATGCAAATTTAATTTACCTTAATTTGTTTACGGACATGATGACAGCTTTCCTCCGTACGTCACTGTTAGCTTTCCTTTGCATTGAAAAAGAAAAGACAAAAATAATAATAGAATATTATAATTTTTTCCAGTGTCAAGTTCCTTGCAAAAGATTTATCTAAAGTATTCTACCACGTGTTATCTTAATAAATATATGAAGTCACAATTTAACATTAATTAGGTGTTTTATATAAAAATTATTTATAGGTTTTAAGTTGATTTTAATATCTACTGAGAAATTCAAAGAATTAATTTGATAAATTTTTATAATTATTTTAATTGAGCTATTTCAATCCTATTGTCAATTATAATAAAAAAAACCTATCTAAACGATCTCTTGGTAAAATTTTGATTTTTTATAACCCATTGATCTCAAATCCGGCTACGCAGACTCTCCCAAACAATCCAATAAGACGTCTAAAACGTCGATAGAGCCGGGACCTCATCAATTAATGTAGTACTATAATTGACTATTCATTACAGTGTCCATAATGCTACACTTATCTATTCACGTCGGAGTTCTATCACTGGACTGTGTCACCACTCACGTTTATTTACCATGTTAATTTTTTCCAAATTTTGTGTTATCACATTCACTGATTGTTTCCAACAGATTGTGAATTTCCTAAATAGAGGGAAAAAATTTTCTTCATCAGTAAATAAAATGTGTTTACTTAGCTCTTAACACGTTCAGAACTTTTTTATACTAACTTATTTTAGGATTTACATTTAAGAAAATTTTAACTTGGTTGAACCACATCAAACTAAAACACCAGACATTGATAAGTAGAACTCGACTTCTGTACAAAAACCTTTTTACGCACGCGTAGCGCATTGCACACACGCGGGATGGTAAGTGAAAAATCAACTCAAAGAAATTTTAAATCAAGGTAAGTTTGCCAGAAATTTGATTTTTAACTCTCTTCTTTCATTAAATTACAACAAATCATCCTAACGTTAACAATCCTAAAAGCTACAGGGAATTTCGGACCAGGCCTCCTGCTAGATATTCCGGTTGTCGGAGAAACTTCATACCTCGCTTCAGCTCCAAAGTCCACAAAAATCAAAACGCACTGCCTTCTCCGCTAGTACATGACCACTAGCAATTTGTAACACATTACCAGAACCTAACGAGAGACTCAGTTTATAGCCCCTCGGCTGACCTCCACACAAATATGTTAATAAACATCACATGACTCGATTTATTTAACGACTAATTAATTAAAAACTTACGATATTCTAAAATATTGAATTCGATGGTTTTTCATGATTACATAGTTTATTTGACAAGTAATCACGTGAGAAAATAATTATAAGTTAAATACGTAAATAAAAATTTTAATTTAAATAAAAAATAAATAAATGTAATTTTAGATTGACAAAAATAAATTACATTCAGGATTAATGACAGTGACGTATAGTGTAGTGAGGGGTGTCTTTGTTTTTTTCCGCTCTCTAATATAAGGGATGCTGTGATTCATTGATTTTTTCGTGAGCTTAATTCCTCTTATCTGCTATCTCGCAGAGTTGCTTGTCCTTTCTGTTAATCCCTCAAAGTACTTAATACTTTAATACATCAGTAAAATGAGCACGATAAACATTTCAAATAAAATGTTGTCTGAAATTATATATAAAAAGAAATATAGAAGAAATTCAATGATATTTTTATAAGCGTAATTATACAATTTCATTTTCCTAATCACGTGACTTACTACTGGATAAACTTCGTAACTGAGATCATCCGTTTTACACAATTGTAAAATTTATTAAGAAACAAAGGATCGTAAACTTTAAAACGTAATTAGGCCTACACACATTTAAAATGAAAAAAAGTGTTGTAAAACACAATCACACCACTTTCTCTTGCGAATATAAATTATAAAAAACTAATCTGTAATCATTAGTAAACAATTTAAAATTAAAAACATAGCCTAATTTTAATCACAAGCGAAGGACGCAAAATATACGCTAAACCAAAACGTCTGTTAAATTTAAAAATACGGAAAATCACTAAATGATGCTAAAGTGTGCAGTGTAAAAAAACGCCTATAATAAAAGTTGTAGGTGTTTTTATTTCCAATAACTTTAATATATTATAAATTTTTTCACAAAATGTATATTAAAGCTGCAATCTTAAAAAAAACATTTTTTACGACGAGAGCATAGCCCCGCCCCCCGCCAAGATGTTTAGCAAAAATGGAACTTCCCATATCTTGTAGAGCACAAAAATTGAATAAATGAGGCAAATTTTTTATACAAAATCATAGGAACTATTTGAGATTTTGAGGAAATCGCAAAAAAATTGTACAGTATGAATCAACTACTACTTCTGATTGACCAATTTTAAGAAAAATATTCGTTTCAGGTTCCCTAATGGTACCTAACATAAGCTCCAAGTTTCAACGGTGCTTGATATTCCGTTCTTGAGATATTTATTTCACACAAAAACAGATGAATCGATAAAAACATGTTTTTTTTGTTCCGGGGTTGTGTATTTGCGGTGAAAACTCAATTCTGAAAAACTAAAATGAAAACAATAATTTTCTTCCGTATTATTTAAATAGGATAAGAGAAAGTCAACATATTATTTTTCAAATAAAATTTGTATTTATTTTTATAAGTACAATGTTAATTTTTTTTTAAAAGAGCGATTTTGATTTCTATTTCACGAAGCTAAAATTTTGTAACTGTTTTATGAATGATTCACAGTATTCTTAGTTCAGGTTTATAAACTTCATTAAATTATTAAAGAAAATTATCGTATTATTAAATCAAAAGATTCATTCAAAATACATTTTGTCTTCAAACGAGTGGTTAAATAATTATTATACAATAGAAATTCCCGTCAAGCACTTGAAATCGGTGGTTCATAATGCAGTTGAATGAGGTGTTGAACTAGGTACGGAATGTCTGTTACTGGCAGGTGTTGAATCAGAGATCTATTTTAATTACCAGTTCTCCCAAAACGAACATTATAGAGATAATCACGAAATTCTATATTTAGTGGTTATTTCCTCCCTTATTCTGATTAATTTCGCTATACAATAACTATGTTCGGAAACATTATATAGACCTATGTATGATGTGCAAAATACATATATGCTGTCGCCATGATTAAAAATCTAATAATTACTGTAGGCTACAAGTAATTTATTCTGTTTGGATTTTATTTTAATTACGAGAATTAAATTAAATTAAAATTATTAAATTAAATTATTAAAACTAATTAATTAAATTTAATTAATTATTAATTATTAATAATTATGCCCATAACAGGCAGGTGGAGTATTAAGTTAATTGCACTTGTTGGTTCCAGGGCTACAAAAATAGTTCTGTTTCTTATCATATAGTCAGCCAATTACATGACTGAACTGATTAAGAACAGAAGATGTAGAGGTGTAAAAGACACTAGTCAGAGTTATCTCGAAGAGAAGTGAATTTCACTATACAGCCAGACCCTGTGGTGAATGAAGTGAAGGTGTCATTTACAGGGTGGAAAGTGGATGCTTTTCGGAGGGCTTGGCATGCTGATAAGCATACTCTTTCAACTCAGTGAGGAAGGCACGGGTAAACCACCTCACTTCTCGTTTTTACTTAGTTAAACCTGTAGAGGTTCAAACCAGCCTTTCGGCTGTTGACCTAAACAACAACAACATTAATAATTATTAATTAATTAATAAAATTAGTTAAAAATTAATTACTATTAAATAATTAATAATTATTAATTAATTAATTATTTATTAATTAATTAATTATTTATTAATTATTTTAATTGATTGATTTTTAAATTATTAAAATTAAATAAAATTATTGTTATAAAATTATTAAAATTACAATTATTTATTAAATTAAGATTATATTAATTAAATTATTATTAATTGTAGAATTTTTTTAAATACGAGAATGTCGTATTGGTACGAACTGATAACAAAAAATTAATAAAAATTTTCTGTGGGCGAATGGAACTGAGGTAGGAAAGTATGCAGATTAAGATTTACGAGTGTAACATTTTGGAAGTGTTTAAATTAAAACAATAGGACCATTATAAATTTTTCATTATTTTCTCTAACTGAATTACGAAAATCACTTAATTGTAAAGAAATCATCATCAACTATTTTGTGAGGTAACTGCTATTAGTTTTACTAAAGTAAAACTATAAATTAATAATTTAAAAAATCCAGTAATAAATTATTTTTTAAGAGTTAATCGTTATTATTTCATATGAAAGAGATTTTTCACTGAACTTATTTTTGGATTTTCCGTTTCTGAATAAATTTAATTGAAAATAAATATTTTGCAAGATTTTTTGAAATATTAAGTGTACTTGTGTACACTTTGAGAAGAAATGATAATTATCTGAAATTTAGTACTGGACATTGATTTCTTTCTTTGGTGGCACCAATCTAGTTTTTTTAGTAAAGAGTAGAATATTAAACTGTTGTATATTTTATTTATCTAGATTGTTCTATATTCTTTGATAAGTTCTAAAATTGTTTATAAAAGAATGTAATGCTCCTCTTGTAGTCAGTGGTTGTCATGTAAACAGTTGTGGAAGTTGTATATCAAGCGTTGCGTATTGAAGCAGTTTCTTCGTGACGGGCAGTTGGCGTACAACTGGCATGGGGTTGTAAATAGAAATCAGATCTAGTACAATTGTACGAGATTTTAACTAATTAATATTTTACCAGCTGTATTACCCAAACAAAAATAAATCTTTACAAATAAAGATTTTATTATATTACTTTTCGACAAAACCCTCTTTATAATATTATAGTAATAAAAATAACTCTAATAGAATAATACAATTTTTTTATAACTTACTGGGGTTTTTAAAAAGCAAAAATTAAATGTGGAGAAAGAATTTCGATTAAAGTGACTGTATTGTTGTATACCCCAGCTTATGATGAATACAGTTTTATGACTCCTTTAAGTTTTAACATCACCGTTGAAATAGCAGAAGATTTTTTTTTATTTGAAATCAAAACCTGCCGGTTCTTTGCTTTGTTTTAAACATAAAAAAGGATTACCCAATTTATTCAACCGTATTCTAGAATAATATTATTACCCAATTCAAAAACCTAACTTATTAAGTTAACTTTGTAATGTGTTTTATCTATATACCTTTTATAAAACACCAGTAAAAATAAAGTATCTAATTTTCTTTATTTTCATTTTATCTGATTATACAAAAAATTTTAAAAGAAGATAATAATATAAAGGTATACTTTTATTCATAAGCATTTTGAATGCCTGTAACTTATGCAATGTGACAAAAGTTTATTCGCTCAATGGTTATGTTTACTTTACTCTAATTTAATTTCCTTTCTGTTTTTCACATTTTCATTTAACGTTGTAGGAAGAAAAGTAATTTTTCCTATTAAGAGGAAAAATAAACTAATAAAATACCGTAAACTTAACAAAATGGGTAATTCTTCCTTTGTATTAATACTTTTCTTCGTCCAGTATACCTATATTATAAGAGAAGACAACCATTTTACTTCAAAAATATTAGTACTTCAGTGTGTTTTCCCACCCAGTTTTCATTTCATCTCTTATTTATTCTGTACAAACATACGAACTAAGAATTTTCTAAGTTTTTTCGTCTTCTAATGTACGTTCTATGTTGTACACAAGTTGTAGTATTCTCTTCCTTCGTTTAATAGATTAAATTTACTAAAAAAACCTCTTGAAACAATTATCGTTGTAAGAAATCTATACTACCTATTTTTTGTGTAAAGTCTAATAAAAAAAATATTTATAAGAAAACTGTTTAGAATTCCTTAGACGATATTCAATTTCATTTACGGGTTTCTGAACTCTTCAACTATTTCTTGGTCTTATTACGTTAACTAGGTTAGGTGTCTAGGATATTACCGTAATATACCTGTAAACATGAATAATTAACTTAATTAAACGGAATTGTAGTGAAAACCATTATTTACTTTAGCAAGAAAAAATCGTGTAAGGGTTACCATATTTGGTATTTTCTTTCAAGTTTGTTCACTTTCAATGAATAAACAATAAAATTTAATAATTTTTGTTATCAGTTTACCCAGAATGAGTAGATCGTATGAGTTCTCAATGCAAAATACATATGTGGATACGTTTTTTTATGTAATTTTATTTAATACTAAAAGAGAGAGTAAATAAAGTTGGGAGCAACAATTTTTGACCTCACTTAGACTTTTATTGAACTAGATATAGTTTAAACGAAACAAGTGTAAAAGAACCTTGTTCAATGATAAATTTATTAATATTTTATTAGTTAAACAAAACATCAGATTTTACTGTTGAGTATGTTTTGTTTTTAAATTTTTAAGTAGGTATATTAAACTGGGTTAAAATTTAGATTCTTTTTCGTCAGGAAAAAAGTATACAAGACGATGCACGACAAATTTAAATTCCATGACAACCCTCTCACACAAAACATGTACACTATGGCAATACCGGGTACTCAGCACAGACGTTTCAAACGCTTCTGGCCAAGCGATCTTCTTGGCCAACTGTAGGATTGTAGTGATGATGCAAGCTCCAGCAAGTAATTCAAGTTTTGGAACCTTTAGTGTTATATCATTTAGAAATTGTTATAATTTTGTAATAATAGATACCAAATTTTCAATAAAAAAGTGTTAAAAAAAGATTTTGTTGATAATTTATGTAAAAAAAATAATTGTTAGGGGTTTTCATTTAATTAATTAATAATTTTTTTTACCGAATAAAAATTGAGTTGTTTGTTTTGATTTCTTTTTTTATGAAAAACAAAGGGGTTTCCAAGATTGAAACACTGTGTTTCACAAGTGCTCTATTATAGAAGAACTATTTTTAACAATCTTTTTATTGGTTTTTGTTATTTAACATTCTTTTATTTAAAGCAATTTCAATATAATAAATATTTTACTTCTAGTAAAAGGAATAAATTTTTTTTTAATTTTATTTTTAACCAATATTTTTTATAGGCTACAGTTATTCTGTGAAATCGAAGTAGTTCATATTATTATAACGAACTTATCAAATGTATCTCGGGTTGAGATTGACAATCGTTAAATATGATTACTATTGTGTTTCCTCCTTTATAAATAACTAATGTTTTTTCTAATGTACTTAACTAATGGCATTTTTCAAAAGATTCGGTAAATACAAATTATAGGGGAAGTTTTCTGGACAATAGAATAGAGGATTACAATGGTGAATCGATTTAATGGAAGCCTACATTATTATGTAGTAAACCTGTCAAAAAAATTGTTTTGTCTAAAATATACTAAATTTATCTTACAGTGGAGTTATATCTATTTTCCTTATGCTGTGTGTTTTATATCTTCACTAATCCTTATTTAATAGGGACCCTTAAAATTTGAGTGTCGATTTTTCAAATTTACCATTATACCGAGTGGTTTCGATATTATATTTTTTTGATTCCTTATGTGAAGTGTAGAAAAGAAAATTAAGGCGTTCAGCGCAATAGTGGCCCAACCCCAGGCAATATAATTATGAGATAATTAAGTTCAAAGTTTTTCAGAAAATTTAACATTTTTTAAAAAAACATTATAACACACCACCAATTAAATTGAAATTTTGCATATAAATCAATAAAAATGCTTTATTTTCAATTGAGTATTTTTAAATTTTTGAAATATTTGTAAATTTAAAAGATGTTGTGGGTTAGGCCACTATTGCAATGAGTTAATTTGACATTTTTCTAACTTTGTTGTTTAGGTCAAGAATAAAATAACTGCTGGTTGACTGATTTTGATGAATATATTTGTGCCGGGTTCTCTTCTTCTTGAAGTGCCTATCCTCTATGGATGTTGGCCATCACATTGGTCCACATTACTCTATTCACTGCCGCTCTGAACAGAGCCGTTGACGTCATCCCAGTCCACGCCCGCAAATTCCGCAGCCACGATATCCGTCTTCGCCCTACTGATCGTTGCCCCTCTATCTTCCCCTGTAGGATGAGTTGAAGAAGGTGATATTTTTCGTTTCGCATGATGTGCCCGAAGTACTCCAATTTTCTACGCTTGACAAGTTGTAAGAATTCTAGTTGTCCATCAATGCGTTGTAGTACTGCATCGTTTGACACGTGGTGTGTCCATGAGATTCTGAGCATGCGGCGATAGCACCACATCTCAAATGCATCTATGCGATTACATGAGGCATCAGTAAGGGTCCACGCTTCCGCCCCATACAGAAGGGTTGAGAGTACATAACATTTTAAAATTCTCATTCTAGTATAGATGTTGAGGGACAGGTTGCATAGTATGCTACGCATCCTGTTAAATACACCTCTTGCTTTCTCGATTCGGCACTTCACCTCTCGAGAGTGATCCCAGTTCCTGTTCAAGGTACAGCCCAGGTATGTGACTGTCTCGGCTATTGTGAGAGCCACATTGTTAGTGGTGAATTGTAGGTTGTCGATGACGGTTTTACTAATAACCAGTACATGTGTCTTTTTACAGTTAATTTTCATACCATATTCGCTGCATACAGTCTCTACTCGATCTATTAGTCTTTGAAGTCCTTCAGCAGTATCTGCTATAAGGACGGTGTCATCAGCGTATCTTAGGTTATTTATTATCTCTCCGTTTATCACAATTCCGTCTTCCATGTTGTCTAATGCCTCCCTGAACAAGTGCTCCGAGTACACGTTAAACAGAAGAGGCGACAGTATACAACCTTGGCGCACTCCTCTTCTTATGTTAAATTTCTCAGATGTTTCGTTTTCGACTCGAACGATGGCTTTCTGTTGTAAGTATAGTTTTGATATTATATCTGTGCCGGGTTCTCTAATGGTACCTAACTTTGTTTCATTTCTAATTTTTTTAACGGTACTGTACATTAAGCTGCACAACTTCCGTATATGATATTTAAATGGTGGTGCAGAATTTCGCTTTAAGGAAAAGAGGTACCCAGTACATTCTCCGTTTAAAACTTCGGGTATTGTCCGTTATTCTGACCAAGAGGTCTCTACTCCATTTTCGCTTTAAACTTCGCACAGTTGGGAAGTTCCATGTAGCTAGATCACGGGCTAGTTTGCTAGGATGGTCATCTAGTTTTTCGTGAAATTTACTATACAATGACGCGGTTAGCTTCTTTACTGTAGGAATTTTGAAATCGTCATAGAGGGTTTCATTGCTTGCATAAAAAGGAGCGCCAGAAGAAAGTCTTAAGAATTTTGATTGAAAGGCATAGATCGACTTTAAATTACTCTCTACTGCTACTCCAAAGAGCTGAACACTATAAGTCCAGATTGGTCGTAAAAAAGATTTTTATATTAAAATTTTGGAACGGAGGTTCAATTTTGATCGAGAATTTATTAAGCAGAAGAGAAGCTTCTGCTAACTGGTATAGGTAACGCGCTATAAATTGACGATTGCACCTAGCATGCGGAGGACAGTATACTATCTATCTGACTTACATCGGCTAACCCGAAAGCATAGGATGTCATAATTCCTGTCGCTATGATGTATTTAGAAAAGCACATTGGCTATAGTAGCGCTTCCAACCCCCGCATACTCCAGTCTTACTCTCGCTGACAATCGTCAACTTATATTGCGTTACCTATGCCAAACTTAAATTTAAAATTTTAACGTTGCACAACACAAGGTTTTTGAGATATTTTGTTCACACACACACACACACACACCAATCGCTAAAAACATGTTTTTGGGTTCAGGGAGCGTGCGTTTCCCGTGAAAAATCGATTTCCAAATATCGACCTGAAAACAATATTTCCCCTCCCTCTACACTACACTCATACAGGCCAAGAGAAAGTAACAGTCTCTAAATTTATGGCTCCAACTGTAGTATTTTATTTATGCTGTAAACAATGTTCTTTTTAATATATATTAGTTTATTTGCTTAGTTAAATGCAGCTATTATTTCGTATTATAAAAATAGAATTTAACTTAAAATGGTGAATCTGACGTACCGTTCAAGTACTAACGAGTTCCCTTTTGAATTTTAAGAATTTCTAAACAATAATACAGTTAAATGGGTATTTGAGAAGTTTTTATTTTGTGTTTTATTCACTAGAACAAAGGATTCATAATACGGGTAGCAATATAAACATCAAATAATACGTCTTTTTTATTTCGAACACTGTATATATATTTTATAAGATAACTTCTTTGTCTTACTATTATCTGTATGGTACAACCAAAAAATTCAGTAATATTTCGTATACCAAATAATCGTTTAAAAGTTACTTTACTTGAAACAAAGACTTCGTAAGTTGTAAAACATACGGGACCGTTGTTAAAGTGAATTAATAAGATTATCGGCTGAATGTGCTGCTTGTAATAGCACAAACAATAGACACAATTAAAAAGTAAATCCTGACCCAAACTAATCAAAACACTAATACAAACTTATTTATAATTTTTAATTGATTTTTATACATTAAACGTGTTCTTAAATAAAAATAGGGTATTTTACACTAAAAAATATTTTAATATTTTAAAACGTATAAATTAAATTAGAAAAAAAATTACAAGTGTTGAGAGTAGTAACGGAAACTAAGTTCTTAGTATGTACTTACAATATTTTATGTACGCTTTTGATTTTACTTACGCTTAGGGAACGTGTTCACGTAATATTTTTCCAGTACCTCATATATATATATATATATATATATATATATATATATATATATATATATATACGTCTATGTATTTACACATAAACGTATAATGTATACATTATAACATTATAATGTATACATTATAATGAAAACATTATACATGTATAATGTTTTCATAGGTTGGTGAGCTCTGCTGTTCCACGCGTTTAGACCAATCAGAACGTTTGCCTGCATTGTCAGATTGTACCTGGCAAATATTACACGCGCATGCGTGTAAGAGCCGCAATAGTACAATCTTGTTCTTGCATTTCGCACTGAACACATCGAATATAGAGCGCGTTAACATGCAATACTTTACAATATAATCAGGTGATTGTAGTTGTTTATAGGTTATAATTATTGTTATTGAAAGACCAACAAATGGCTGACGATTATTTAACAGGGCTACAAGAGCAAGTATTGGCTACGTTGCTGGCACATCATCGGCTGGCTATAACGTGGGGAGGAGGCAATGCGTACGTTCAGAGCTCATCAGCCTTGAAAAATAGTATAGGTGTTGTTGTGCTGCACTGAGTACTGCAGTAATTCATTATAAACAATTAGCAAACACAATTCTTTTTTCGTAATCCAAATATTACAAAATCCGAACAGGTTCCGGTCCAAAATAGTTCGAATTAGCAGAGTTTTTGAATACACCAAACAACTTATAAAATTGTAACAACCAAATATAACTTAATTAATTTTATTATGAAAGTTTAAGCACTAAAGTATAAACAAAGCAAAGATAAATATATGGTGTGAAACACTCACACAACTTTCGCTTGCCAATGTAACTAATTAACTATAGCCTATGTTTAATCATTGCTAAACAATAGGCTATAAAACAAACAATAAACAACCAAATTTAATCATGAGCGAATGATGCTAAATAAAAATCAAACTGTGTTATTAAAAGTATTATTTATAGGTTTTTTAATTTACTATAATTGTAATTTTGTATACTTTTGCCCTAAAATGAGTAACTAGGTTGTAATTTTTTTTACAAATCAATTTTATCACGAGAGCACGACCCTTAAAAATTTTAGCAGACATGGAGCTTTCCCAACCTTGTACAGCTTAAAAAATGTAGTTATAGGGCGATTTTTAAAAATCATATAAAGCCGTTTTTGAAAAAATAGGAACAGATTAAAAAATCGCATTTATAACTACTGCTTTCGGTAGACATTTTGATAAAATTATTTGTGTCGGGTCTTTCAGTAGTATGTAACTTAAGTTGGAAGTTTCAACTTCGGACGGTAATACGTTCTTGAGATATTTTGTTCACACACACACACACCGATCGCTATCGGTCGGTAAAATCAAAAATTTAATTTTCACCGTTTATAGCTGGCTATAAAATACATAAAACTTATCTTTTCCGTAAAACAACTAAACAATACGATAAATTTTCCTTCGACTTTACGACACAGCTTAAATTTTGTCATTGATATTGATTTAACAAATCTAAACGTCACTTGTAAGCCAATACCGATAAAGTTTCGTAAAACTAGGTTAAAAGTCACTGCAAAATTATTGAAAATACAATGATCCTCATTTTATAGCAAACCAACCTACCGACTAAAATGACAAATTTTATTATGCAGGTTATCTTTGTGTTTACAACTTGAAGTAGGTGGTAGTTCTGAACCTTATCACGTCACAAATATTATTATTGATTAAATTTACTTGTTTTCTTGTAACTCTGTCACGAAATGTAAATAAAATAAAAATATAAAATTTTAGGCAAAACTTGTTAACACGTTGTTGGTAAACTTAATCCTCAACAATATTATTGTGGGCTGAACTGAACGATTTTAATCCGAGTTACTTAGACATATAACTTACTTGCCTGTCTATGTTCCTAATCACAAATTGCACAATGATATATTATTGTTCCAAGGAACAACGACAAAATATCTTATTACAGTTCAAACACTAACTTGAATAATCTTGTTAGAACACTGATATTCTTAAATTTACCCAAAAATCCCCAACAATGATTTAAACGACGGTAAAGTAGATATAATAGTTATGAAAAAAGAATTATAAATTTATCAATATGTTGTTTATTTATTAGCATCATCAAGGTTACGAGGTCGAGAAGAACTGTACAAAGACAATAAACAAAATGAATGCAATGGAACCTATTACAAAAAAAAACTACAATTAAACAAACACCTGTATAGAATGGATGAAAAAAACAAATTTTCAAGACACTAAACAATAGACCTAAGTTGTGTCAGATAAATGATTTTTTTTTGTTTTGGTTTAACGTCCGACTGTTTTGCAAATTGCTGCTAATGCAGACGGTGAAGGATGAAATGAATTTTTTGTAACGTATGAAAAAATGCCATGCCCGAGTGGGATTCGAACCCAAGACCGTGTGATGAGAGGCAAGCTCGTTACCAACATCGCCAACGCGGCCGGCGGATAAATGATTTGAAGAAGTCAGAGAGGATATGGAGAACACTGGAATAAACACAGAAAACTTAATGAGTTGAACCAAATCCAGACAACTAATATTACGGACTTTTGTATTTACGATGTTTGCTAATCACGGCTCCCATGAAGAGCAAAAAAAGAACACTGGGTGGACAGAAGAAAGGAGAAAATCCTACAGAGAGCGAATGCTAAGGATGGGGGTGAAAAAAGAGTTTTCAGAAACGTCTAAAGTCACCTCATGGTCTAAAATTAGTCTTATACGAGGGAAAAATTAGCATCATTAAAATCAATTTACCATTTAAGAAACAGTATTATTAAGTAATAGTCTCTTCAATGTTACAACGCCATTTTCATTGTACAAAAAAATTATGTAAAGGGAAATATTATTTACATTATGTCCTAGTCATTTTTATACCAATAATCATTTTCATACCTTTACGTGAAGGCTACGGGAGTTTTTAAAATGTTTCCGCCATATTAAAACGAAACGTTGGATTTTTATTTTTAAATATTCACTTTAGAGAATTAGGATCTACAACAAACGTGAACGCCAAACGTTTCTATATTGTCTGAACGGTTAAAACTCATTAACAAACACCGGCCAAACCCAGAGGGCTTTTGTACTTAAACTTCCGTATGCTCCACCAGTGAATAGAACTCCGACGTGAATAGATAAGTGTAGCATTAAGTGCAGCAGTTAGAACAGTGTAATGGATAGTCAATTACAGAACTACGTTAATTAATGAGATCCCGGCTCCATCGACGTTTTAGTCGTCTTATTGGATTGTTTAGGAGAGTCTACGTAGCCAGATTTGAGATCAATGGGTTATGGTGGTTCACGAGTTTCTTCCTAAATTTTGTATTGAGTTTTAAGAAAACGTCATTTATGTAGGGTACGTTTAGGTCTGAGTGTAGCGTTTTATTGGTTACATAATAGGGGGCGTTAACTATCCTCCGTAAAAGCTTTGATTAGTAACGCTGATATAATTATAAATATTGATTTAATATATAATTAGGCTATTATTTTGTGTTTTAATAATGGAACGTTTGTGTTTGGTTTCAGATTTGCGTTGGTTCATCATGATTAAAGGGAAAGGTGCCTGATGGAAGGAAATTGTTTTTTGGGGGATGTGTTTGTTAGTAGTATTATGGTCATTAATGTTTCTGTGTTTGGAGCCGGGCGTATTTACGCGTGGTGAACAAATAAGTACAAAAAGGGCCGGAAATGGCCTGCAGTGTGAATATGAGTTCGAAAGAAATCGTGAAGATGGTGGGCGTGATAAAGCGAAGAGAAATTTTAATGAGATTAGAGCCGCTGTTGTTTTACCTAATGATTCAGATAAATACGAGGTAGCATTATCGAGGGTTTTACCGGTTTTAGTTTTGGCAGAAAAAGCTGTGCGACAAATGAATATCTTACCTGGATATTATTTCAATTTTATTCCTAGTAATGGTCGTTGTGAAGCTGTGTACGCTCAACACAGAGCTATTGAGGCCTATGCAAAAAGCAACGTTCATGTATTCTTCGGACCAGCATGCGAATACAGCGTTGGTAAGCAATTGATTTATTTTATATTTCAAACTATACATATTAGCTTACACCTTATTTCAATAACAAACTTATTACTTAATTTACTCAATTTTAATACTACTTATTAATACAAAATTTACTTACCTTCGCTTACCTTATTTTAATACTACTTTACATGAAATTATTATTAGTATTTTAAGGCAGAGTCTGCCTTCAAAGATTATGTATTGCAACACTTATTGCTAAGACCCGTTCCAGGATCTGAGTAAAATTTATAATTGACCAAATATCATTTATAAGTACAAATAAATATTTGTTACAAACTATAAATTAGAATTAGAATAGTGTTTCTTAAATCTGCTAGCAGATTACAATTATTACAATAAAATTGATGCACATACTAAATAATTAACTAAAAAAGTAATGAAATTAAATGAACTTAACTAGTAACAAGATCACTTCGAACTTAATTTAAGTAGATCCTACTTAAAACCAATTATGCGGTGTCTACAGTAAACCCTAGACCTTCTCACCAACGTAAATTTTGGCACGGTACAAAATTCACATTATGTCTGAAGAAAATTGTTTGGCCTATTTATTTTATAATTTATATTTTGTTTTACATCAATAATTAACTAAAACTACTAAAATTTTAGATTTCTACGATTTCTTGCATACAAAAGCTAAAACTAAAACTACTAAAACTTTAGATTTCTACGATTTCTTGTATACAAAAGCTAATACTGTACTATGTTACCATGTTAATAAAAGTTTTAACTATAATTGGAACTTTATTGCATTTATTATCATTGTTGCTCAAAAAGGGAATTTTTCTTCAATTGGCCATTAGGGACATGTAAATTGCCTAAGGTACACCTATTTTTTAATTCCTGAAAATTTTGGCTGATTTACAGAATAGCTAAACGGTTGAAGCGGTCTTTTTAATTCTATAACGATAATTTCACTGCACAAAATATAAAATTCACAAGATGATCCAAAAAAGACATGGATAATTATTTTTTAACAGTATATTTCTTTTACAATTAGTTTATAATACAAAAACTTTAAGCAAAGAGGGTAAAATCTGAGTAATGTCCTTAGAACTAAAATAAAAACCACACTCAGTAGTGTGTTTCAACAAGACTAAAAGTGAAGAAATAAATATTATGTATATATAAGATATGTACAAAACTACACTTGATGGACTGTGAATCATCATCTTGAAACACAAAGTCGTTGAAGTTGGAGATGATGACGATGATAGAGATGATAACGATGCCTATTATCAGATGACAATGATTAATAGTTGAAGTGTAAAAGAGAAAAAAAGTTTAAATGATTAACAAAACCGTAGAGAAAAGTCTAGTGTTTTTAAACGTTTCAATCTGTGAGTATCTTCGCTGTTGTCGAGGAGGTTATTCGCTAATGGATTTTAATTTCTGTAAATTTTTTTCGCTGTTGTTTAATTTTTTCTTTCATGAAGGGCAGGTTTAGATCATTATGTAGTATTTCATTGGTTACGTACCATGAGGCTGCAGTGATTAGTCTCAGGCATTTCGATTGGAAGCACTGCAGTGTTTCTATATTTGATGAACTAGCTGTACCCCATAGCTCTAACCCGTAAGTCCAAACTGGTTTAAGTATTACTTTGTACACGAGTACTTTATTTTCATGGGAGAGTTGAGATTTACTGCCTAAGAGCCAGAACAATTGACGTAACTTCGTCCCAAGTTGCTTTCGTTTCGTCCATATAGGCTATATGACTTCTCCACGTGAGTCTTCAATAAATGAAATTGAACTTAAATGTTTGTTTTTAACAATAATGCCATGTAAAACTAAGTTTTTAGCAATATCTCACAACGTAATTATTAAACGCGTAGGCTACATAAACCAAATCTATTGCACTCGTAGATCATAATTAACTTTAGTTTACATTGTTAAAGTAGTTTTATTCTGCTTTATTGATAAATTCAATTTTACATACCATAATTAAACCTAATTAGACTTATTATCGGTACAATTACTCAATTATTTATTACATCCATATATTATTTATGTAATCGTATTTACAACAGGATTGTTGTTAATACCATAAACAAATAATTACATTGCAATTCACTTTGAAATATTTACATTATTGCTAGAGTTAATACGATATACAACAAACCTTACAAGCAAATACATTTATTACTGGTTAATAAATAAAATTTATAAATTTCCAATAATGTATTGTTAAAATATACTCGTAATCGGTTAAAAACTTTTACAGTACACTAGATAAAGTATTTAATATTATAATCGTATTTTTCGTAGAAATAATTACATACATACAAGAATTTATTTTTGTAAGAATTTATTCTCTACTTAATACACACTATTCTACTGTAAAAGTGAATTGGAGCGAATGAATTTATGAAATTTGTTTCCTGTGCATGACCCGTAAATTCTATTCAAATAAATTTTGAACTTCGCTGATACGATTCCCTTTAAATTCAATAAAATCTTATTAAATTTAATTTTATACAGACATTTCAACAAAAAAAAAGTTCCATGAAAGATAATATTGTAAAAAAGTTACAAAAAATGTTATTATTAAATGGGCTGAAAATTCTATTTTTTTTTTTAACAGTTGAACTTTCTATAATTTACAGGACTATACATCTAATGTTATTGCCAATTTCTTAACATTTATAAAGGATGTTTGTAGGGTTTTAATGAACATGTTAAATACTAGTTCCTTGTATAGGGAAACTACAATATGTTTATTATCTACTGTTTGAGAAAAAAAAATTCTGTAATTTCTTTCTCGTTGGTTTTAGACACGTGGGGAAATTCGTTTTTTCAAAAATCTGGTTATGTTCCAATCAATACAATATCTATGCAATTAACTGAAACAAAAAATTAAGTTCTTTTCTACAGATTACGAGAACGTTGGAAAAAGTAATAAATTTGGAAGGAAATATTTAAATATTTATTTAAATATTAGAAGGAAAAGGAAATATTTAAATTTGAAAACTGATTTTAAAAGAATTAAACTTTCTAAAAAAATATTATCGTATAGAAACCTAATATATTTATTCTATGTTTGGTAATTTTTGTCTTTGTACATATTAAACTTCAAAAAGTTTTGTAGAATGTATCCTATTTTACTTTCTTCTATTAAGAATACAGTGGGTAAAGTTTCGATATCCTCAAAGCTACAATTCCCGGAACGTATTTTCTCTAAGTACAAGATGTAAAACAAGAGTATAAAAGTTAGTTTTCATTTCTGCTTTCTCCTTTCTTATCTATAAACTGTAAATACAGCGTCCCCGGAGAATAGGATTATAATCCATAGTTTAAGTCGAAAGAGACCTTCCTGCAGATATTGATATATAATAAAGAACTTTATATAAGTGAACTTTTATTTCTAAAACTAATACGGAAATTATAAAAAAATATATATAAAACGGAGAAATCAGAACAATGAAAAACTTCCATAGTTAAGTTACAATAAACTCAAGAATTTAATATTATACTTCCTTCAGTTTCTTATTAGATATGAACTTTTAAGTAATTTTAAAGTACTAACATCGGCTTCATAACCAAGTTAACTTTTTTACTTTAAATTTTTTTCTTGTATTGGAAAAGACCATGGATAAAGATGGCATATTAAGGTGAACCCAAATAAATTAGCACAGGTTACGTTCACCTTATGACGTCAAACTTGTCCACATGTGGTACTGAATAACGATCACATCCCATAGGCAAGGGTGGTGCGATATATTGGCTTGTGGCTTGGCAGGCGAATAACTTAGAAGCATCATCTACGTACAAAACATTTAGAAATTAACCACCGTCCGAAGCTACTCTTCTTTTAATTAATTTTCGATTAAAATTGAACCTCTGTTCCAAAATTGTAATTATAAAACCCTTTTGAGATCAATTTGGATTAATGGTGTCCACCTCTTTGAGGTAGCGGCAGAGAATAACTTTAAGTCAATCTAGGACTTTTAGTCAAAATTCTTAAGACTTTCTTCTGCCGTTAATTTTTAAATAAGCAATTAAACTATCAAGACGATTTAAAAATTTTGACAGTAAGGAAAATACCTCACCCTTTGTACAGCAAATTTTGTGAACGACTAAATAACTACCCCATGATATACCTACCAAGTACATCCCAACTGACGTCTAAAGTTAATATAAAGCAGAGCTCTTGGTCTGAATAACGGACAATACTCATAATTATAAACGTAGAATTAACCAACAGATTTACGTTAACATATTTTTTGTATTTTAAAAACTTAAAATTTTCATTTTTTTAGATAAGGGTAGCAACCTCTGTAGAACCCCAATCTAAAATTTGAAAAATTACCCTTATTTCCGGGGATAGGTGTAATGTAATCCTAATAAAAATTAGTCAAAGAAACCCGTTTTGATGGTGTTACAAAAGAAAACTTGAAAATTGCAACCCCAAGAAAGCCGAAATTTTGTTTTTTAGTTTTCTCACTGCACCGACAAGTTAAGGGCAACGATAGCTGTATGGGTTTGAAGTAGCCTACATTAAAAGAGGTACAAAAAAGATTCTCTACAATTTTTCGCTATGATGCACCGTTTAGGAGATAAAAAATACAAACCCTACTGGAAAAAAGAGGGTGCAACTTTAAAATTTTCGGATTATTATATTTTTATGTAGTTTTTAACCCCAAACAACATGCCGTATTCAAATACAAATACAAATTTTTGTATTCTAAAAATTTAAAAATTTCATAATTTTTAACTAAGGGTACCAAACCCCGTACGACCCCAGTCTAAAATTTGAAAGGCACCCGTAATGCCGGGAGTTAGTGTAATGTGGTCCTAATAAACATTTGCCACAGAAACCCGTTTTCATGTTGTTACAAAGAAAAACCTAAAAACTGTAACCCCGAAAAAGCCGAATTTTTGTTTTTTGAGTTTTTCCAGCGAACTGGCGGGTTTAGGGCAACTTCATGTATATGGTCTTAACGTACTTCAGGAGGGGAACAAAAATGGTCGTAGTGGCCTTTGCACTACGAAACTTCGTTAAAAAGTTCGAAATATTCGGGCGCCTCCCCTGATCTTGTTAGAGGTACTTTAAATTTCGCATTTTTCCCGAAGGTTTCAGCCGAGGCCTGACTTAAGAGGTTCTCAGGGATTTTGCTTTTTGAGACCTCCTAAGGGGTTAGAAGTCATTTTAGCTGGGGCTTTATGTATTATAGATGTGAGATTTAACTTAATATTGTTTAATATCTACAGAATATTAGTATATTCGTTGAATATATTTATTTCGAAAGTATATCCTTTTTGTTTTTATTAATTATGTCTTACTTAATTTACGTTATCATTTTATTCACTATGCACTAAATCAATATTGCGGGAATTATTTCTTCTTCCTGTTCCCCTCTTTTACTTCAGTAATACATCGTTCTAAATTCATGAAGCGGAATTTTAATCTCTAATGAAATGAAGTTTTAAATACGTATGCAATTTTTACTGTTTAGTTTTCATCTTCTCATGTAAAATAAGTTGAGATTTTTATGAATACTTTTAGTTCCTTTCACTAAATATACAGTAAAAGTACTACATTAACTTTGTTTTAAATATTTATTTAGCATTTTTTCACCTTTCTCTTCCATTGAAAGTTAACTGTTTGTCTTTCATTTCATATGATCGAGGTTTTTGTCTGTTCGTACGAGAAACATAAAACAATATTAATTATATTATTAATTATATTAACTATATTTTGCAAAATTTTAGGATAATCATATTTCTTAATAATGTTTATAACCCATCATTTTATAAATGGAAACAAATAACAGCATACATTTTGGATGAAGTTTAATTAACTAGAGTTTAGTTTATTAATTTGCAATGAAATTGTGCTATAATTATATAATTTACATTTATTTAAATATAATTTTTTAATTTTGCAGAACAGTCGGACGTAAAACCAAAAACAAAGAAAAGATTTCTTACTATTTCTTTACAAATATTACTGTTTTTTTTTTCAAAAGTTGCATTTTTTAAATTTGAAAGAAAAAAATTATAATTAAAATTCGAAAAGATTTCTAATGTGCTTTTCTTTGTAAAATTGTTTCATTAAAAATTTAGTATTTGTTATTACAATATTATAACAATATCTAAATATAAATAATTTTAATAAATTTATTTATTTATTTATTTCCAATATATTTATTTAAATTTAAAATAACAAAATAACTTAATTTAAATTGAAATAATATTACTGTGACATCTTTTAGCCAGCTTTTTTAATAAAAACAAAAATTTTTTTGACAATTTGAATTTTTTTTTTTTTTAATCCCTAATGTGTGTACGTTGCAATCTGTTCAATTCAGAACAATAAGCAACCCCATGACCCAATGAGATGAGCATGCTGTGTATGACGTGTAAATGAGATGTAGTCTTGTACAGACTCAGGTCGACCATTCCTGAGAGAGTATGGTTAATTGAACCCCAACCATCAAAGTACACCGGTAACCACTGTCTAGCATTCAAATCCGTATAAAAGTAACTGCATTTAGTAGGATTTGAACCAGGAACCTTCGTCTCCAAAAATCAGCTGTTAAACAGCTGATTTTGGCGACGACTTTACCTCTAGACCAACCCGGTGGGTAAATTTTTAAAATAATTAAATTTTAAAATTTAAAATTTTGAAATTTTTAAAATATTATTTTATAAAGGATCATGTAGGATCATATGACCTTTACGCAGTGAGACATAACTGACATAACTTACTGGGGGTTGTAGTTTTCAGTGACTAAACTGACATTTTGTTGTATTTTATACTAATAATACATATTAGTAGCTATTCTGGTTGAGGTTTGTTCATAGCTTTTCATAATCATTCCAAGATAATACCTGTTTAGCCTTTCTTTTGCTTTCCATATCGTAGCATAATTTATTTTACTAATTATAATTTGTTTAATTACTTTGAAGTAATTTACCAACTAAATGTTCCTCTTCGAGGTATTTTAGTACGCATATGGAGTTTATAAGGTATCTTATACTATACGAATATACAGGCAAATAAAGTTTTCTTCAAGTGTTGATTTTTCGAAATCGAATTTTCACCGGTTATACACGTTTTCAGGGCCCCTGAATCAAAAAAAAACATATTTTTAGCAATTGGTGTGTGTGTCTACGTGAAACCAAAATATCTCAAGAACAGGAAATAGTACAGAAATGAAAAAAGTATAAATTGTAAACAATAGTATAAGGCTTAAGTTAGATACTGCTACGAGGCCTTACACGAACATTTTCATCAAAATCGGTTTACCGGAACTATAGTTTATTCAGCCTGTGCTCTCGTAGGAAAGATGGTTTTTTAAAGATTGCAGCCTTAATTAGGCATTCTAGAGCAACAGTGTATTTGTATACAATAAAAGTTATAGAACTTTTAGTAACCTACAACTTCAGTTTGAAGAATTTTTTGTACAACGCTTAGTTTAGCTTAATTTAGTAATTTCCTGTATTTGATTTACCAAATTCGGTAAAAAAATAACAATTTTTAATATTGCGGTCTCAGTATGCATTTTAGGACAAAAGCGTATATAATCAAATTTATAAAAAATTAAAAATCCTACAACCTCTATCCCAAGCATTTTTCTCTAAAAATTCTAGTTCAAAGGTAATTACGGATTTTCCAAATTTTTAAGTTCTACAGAGGTTGATTTTCATTTTTCACCATTCACTCATGATTAAACTAAGGTTATGTTTTTCATTTTATAGTGTTTACTTATGATTATACATAACTTAAGTTGTTCATTATTCTTATTGGAAAACAGCGTGTGAGTATTTCACACCGATTTTTAATAACACATTTCAATGATCAAACAATATCCACCGACAGTATAATTGACTAAAATTAGTGTATTACCAGAGATAGTAAATTTCTACATTTGTTTAGCGATTAGGCTAAAATAATTCAAATTAATGGCAGCAGGTCTTTACCTAGGCCTAAATTGTATACCCAATGATAGTGATGGATGATTTGGTTGCATGCTAGCTTGTTTACAGTTAAGTGTGGATCATGAATTTGGGTACAACACCTCACTCCCACAAATATTAAATATCTTAACTATGTTAATTCACAAGAGATGGATCACATTCTAATCGATTACGTGTGAATTTAAAATTTAAATTAATGGATACAAGTGAAAGCATCACTTGAATTTGTGTTTATCATTCTAATCTTATATCGCTAACTATTACCCAAAAGATATTGAAGAAAAAATCACAATAGCATAATACTGACTTTTCGTATTACTTCCTTTTCGTATCAATTCCTCCAAAAGAACGCAAGTGAGTAATTACTATGATGAGTAGGCACATATTAGAAAATAATTTTCTTATGATTTTGGACTCGACGTGCTCGTTCCAGGGCTACAAAAAATAGTTGTTTCTTATCACATGGTCAGCCAAATATGACTAAAGCATTTAAGAACAGAGTAGGTAGAGGTATAAAAGACAATAGTCAGAGTAATCTTCTCTTGAGAGTAATGAATTTCATTATATTAGGCCTATACCCTGTGGTTAATGAACTGAAGGTGTCATTGGCAGGGTGGAAAGTAGATGCTTTTTCGGAGGACCTGGTATTCTGATAAGCACAGGCTACTTTTCCAATTTGTGAGCAAGGCAATATAAACCTTCTCACTCCTTGTTTTGCTAAAATGAATAATCCTTTAGAGGTTTAAACCAGCCTATCGGCTTATCACCTAAACAATACAAATGAAAATAAAGAAGATCAAAGCCCATAAACAGAGAAAAGGAAATTCACAAAAATTATGTATTAGGCATTAGGCATAATCTATTAGTTACACATGATACAAGGAAGGAAAAAACAAAGTAGGCAAACTAAAAACATAATTTTTTTTGAAAAATTAATTTGTGAAGTTGATTCAAAAAATTAGCTCACCAAACCGATGCAGGTAGGCTACCACCAAAATTATGCGGGAATTTAAAATTTTTGGTTTCCAATTTTTGTTGTAAGGACTCCAGATACGTGCTCTGCGGAGCCATTTTTGTTTTATACGCTGAAAAATCTATTACAACCCTTATTTAATTATATATTAATTAAGTTACTTCTTGGAGAGTAAAATTGATTAAGGCACTTTGTAAATATTAAGGCTACTTTGTGGTAAATATTCAAAGAATCCAGTTATAAAAAACCTTAAATTTTATATTTTCAGATATTTAAAAAAACTAAGAAGTTTGATAGCAAATCTACACGTAGAGAGATACTTTTCAAACAAAAGTTTAACCGGAATCGCTCCAGTGGGAGCACAGAATCGACCCAAAAAACCACTTATCCTTATATGGAACGACGAAATTAATTTGATGAAAAATTGTCCCGTATTCAATTATATATTTTTCTATTGTTTTTTCAATTCGAATTCGTGTATGTAAATGAAAAATATTCCAAACTAATATTTTTAGACGAAATAACGCAAATAATTAATTGTTAATTTATCTAGCTAAATTATAAAATTAAGGCCACAGCAGATACCGCTACAAGAAGGATGATGTGAACAACTGAAATTAAGATGTCGAGGATCGTTAACCCTTTATAGGTCTTTGGTAAGTATACTTACTACTGACAATAAGGTCGATTTTATTTAAGAATAAGCTATGCAGTTGAACCCAATTGGCATTTTAAAGTTTTATAGATGTTCTCTGGTAAGTAGGCTATCCACATTTTGAGATTAGTGGGCAGCGACCATTTGCTTCATGAGATGCACGAATGTGGTAAGGATTCATACCAGCGTACGCAACTGTGTTGGTTTGTTGTTACTTTTACACAGTGCTTAGAAACTTCGAGTTTTCTACGAAAAGCAAGCATTCATACTAATATAAAGTTAAGATAAGTTATTTAACACATTTTTCTGTTACAAGTTGATTTAATAAGCATTCTTACCACTAAACATTATGTAATACCCATTTTAATAAACGTTCCTTGTTAAGTATACTAACCAGGGCTTAATATAAAAAAAAGAAATATCTTACTCTTCTGGCACTAGAAATACATTATTCAAGTCCATATTATAAAACAAAATTTAAAATTTTACAAAATGTTTAATTTCCCCCGTAATACTGCCCTATAAAAGGTTAAGGGAGTTACACTTAGAGCTAAGAAATGATAATGCCAAAGAGAAACTTGGTATACAAGATATTGAACGAGAGTACGAAAATGAAATGTTTAAGAAGATCATATGGACAAATCGATCCAAACGGTTTGCTAAATTGAGTTAAATAATGAATACTGGAAACAAAATGACTGAAGTAAACACTTAAAGAAATAGAAAGACATTGATCGTCATTGTCAGAAGAAGCTAGATTAGCCTTGCTGTTTATGGTCAAATCTTAAAACAGAATAAAGAACTTTTTTCACTAAAATTTTAATTTTTAATTGGGAGATAATTCAATTTCCTTTTATGAAAAAGGGTCAAAGACTGAAGGTTAAAAAAATCGGATTTTTTTATATATCATATGTTCTTTCTTTGTAGATACATTAAGATAGCAACGTTCTACTACATACCGTTTTTTTCTTTGTACTTCAATCTAGTCTTAAAACTAACGAGTACATTTTTCTAACTTAGCTACTATTACAAAAGAATGCTCAGCAATTTATTTAAGAGAACACGTTAAGTACATTGTACTTTTTGTGTACTTTGATGTTCTGGTTCATGAACACTTACTTACGTAGTACAATATAATTTTAAAGCATTCAGGTATAAATGCTTCTATTGTGTGTTGTTCTTGTAAAGGGGAGTCCGCACGCCTATCTAACTCAATGTAAACACTGGGCACTTTTCTCATCAACAGCACCAGATAGAGCATTCATTTTTTTAAATTAAAGATAAATCTCTGATACAACTTTTAAAAGTGTAACTTTCCTTTTAGTTAAATATTTTCTTTTCAGAATTTTTTGAAAAAAGTGATTTCAGGTGAAATTTTTTTTCCCATTCATAATCAATATTTTTTGAAACCACACATTCAATATAAAGAAATAAGTACGCTTACTTGAAAATAATTAAAGTAATGTTGTTGTTGTTTAGGTCAACAGCCGAAAGGCTGGTTTGAACCTCTAGAGGTTTTACTAAGTAAAAACGAGGAGTAAGGTGGTTTACCATTGCCTTCCTCGCTGAGTTGAAAGAGTATGCTTATCAGCATGCCAGGCCCTCCGAAAAGCACTCACTTTCCACCCTGCAAATGACACCTTCACTTCATTCACCACAGGGTCTGGCTGCATAGTGAAATTCATTACTATCAGAGGAGATAACTCTGACTAGTGTCTTTTACACTTCTACCTCTTCTGTTCTTAAATAGCTCAGTCTTATAAGTGGCTGACTATGTGATAAGAAACAGAACTATTTTTTTTAGCCCTGGACCAAACAGATAGAGTGCAATTAAAATAACACTCCACCTGCCCGTTTTGGGCATCAATTAAAGTAATACATTTCATAAAAGATACCTACTTACATATAATATTTTAACATTATTCCAACAATTTAAATATGAGATTGAATTTGAAACACATCAACTGTTCTAAACCAGAATTATATATCTATAACCTACTACATTTGGTGGCTGTTATATTTTGTCATTATTTATGGGAAAAAGAAAATCCGTTAACTGGCACTTTGCCAAATTTCCGTATTTTTAATGGATACACATTTTCAGCTGATACTGAATAGAATAATTATGGTTAATAAATTTAATTTTTAATATTTTCAAGAAATTTTTTTAAAAAACAATTAGAATTATAGGTACGCTTTTACTTTCACATTAAAACAGTTAACTTTATTTGTGGTTTTAATAGAGATGATTCATTCAGGCCTAAATGAGAAAGTTACGAAGTGGGAAAATAAACGGAAAATCCACACTCATTCTGTTTTCTATCAATTTTCTTAATGACGTATCTGTCAAATACATTCGTTGCTCTTTATCATTGTACTTTTGACTTTTTCAACTTCACAGGAAAACCAAAGTTTGATTAATAAGATTACTAAGTATAAATTCAATGTTATGTAGTATTTTTATCGCAAAAACATGTTTACTGGTTTCATTCGGATTGGATGTTTATAATAGTTATAAAATTGATCCTGATTTATCGTCTTACCGACATATTGTCAAAAGTTATTAGGAAAAACCGTGAAATTTTACACCTCGGTCACTGGTTTTGACCATCGCTTAAAGACCTGTGGTAAATATTCCAGCACAGATGGAAAATCTGGGTGTTTTCTGTTATTCCCCCTCAGCATAATTTTTCTCATTTTGTGTATATTTTGTATGTATGCATTCTTGCAGTATTTTTAACGATTAAAATTGGAAAAATATTTTTTTAAATTATTTATCAATATATTTCGAGTTAACTTTAAAGTATTTTTTTCCTTTTTCAAGTTAACCTTAAACTATTAATATTGAAAATTATTAAATTATTTAATAACGTTAAATTTAATTGGATAAAATTAATTTGATAATACTTTATTAATGATGTCATGTAGGCCTACTCAATGAGTTTATATTTCATTATTACATTACTAATTTTACTAAATTACTAATTTCATTATTACCCTACAGTACAAATATTGAGAAAAAGCAATTTATTTAGCTTATTCTACCTATATTTAACCTTAACTTGAAGAAAATTAGTGTAGAATTTTTTAAAATATTTACCCTGTTTATATCGGTAAAAATTCTGTAAGGTTGCATACGAAATATTCACAAAATGTGAAAAATTATGTTTGGAGGGGGAATAACAGAAAAGACCCGACAATTTTTAACACGTTAGACCGACCGTTCTGAACTCAAAGTAGTCGGTAATAACCAAAATTTTGGTGCGATGTGAAAAAATAATGATACAAAATATATTTTAAATTTGGAATCAGCTAGGATATCGAATATTGCCATCACCAAGAAATTCTAATCAAAACTTCTACGAATTATAACAAATGCCCCGTGGACGTTGAATAAGGACTTACGTGTCAATACCGTAAGAGAAGAAATTATGCTCTTAAGTACAAAATTCCATGTAATATTGGAATATAATTCAAATTCTTTGGCGATTAATTTACTTTATAATACTGAAGACTTAATAAAACTAAAAGTTCCGTTCAAATTTTCCAAATAATTTATGTCGGTTATGTTCATATTACTCGTTAGCATCATTATCTTTTACTTACTTTAATGCCACCTCTTTTATTTTCGGTAAATTTTTCTTTTACCTAGATTTAATGTTTTAAAAAAGAATTTTAATTTTGTTTTTTCTTTGGAAGCAATACGATTGGGTATTATCTTCGTCGTGTAAATAATTTCATATCTACTTGTAGTTATTTTTAAACCGATTATTTAATAAACCGATTATTATTCAGATGTTTATTAAGCGTTGAATTAATAACCAAGGTAAATAATTTTTGGTCAATCCGAAACTAAACTATTTGACATATAAATGCTAAACAGAATAACCGAGAAATATTCAAACATTATTTTATTATATTGTTTCATAAATAAAAAAAAAAACAAAAAGCATTCTAATTAGAGTAACATAAATTATAAATTACACAAGGAGAGAAAACTGTGTATATTTTTTTTATAATATGTTTGCAAAGTGCGGTTGCAATTTCCGGAATATTGTATTACAGAATGAGTTTACAGAATTGATCGTTTAACTATATTCACATTGCTCTACTTCACGTAATATAGTTACAACTTGAATAGAACAGCATATAAATGATTAAAGAACATTTCAATTGTTCTGCATCAATTATTTTAATTCTAATTAAGCTTTAATCTTTAACGAGACATTATTTAAGTCACTCGTGCACTTCAATTTGGATCTACTCATGTAATTTTCTTCTTAATACCTGCATTCTTTAATATTAAAAATTTATTTAAGAAAATGTTATGTATTCCTTTTTTTTAAATGTAATTATTCTAACGTGTTTTAATGTAATTATTAGCTTATTTTGTTTTTTCTGAACGTTTTTCAAAATAGTATTTTACCGTCGGTTATAGTGCTAGACAGCATTTTACTAAAGTCAGAATATCCAGGATTCGATTTCTGTAAGGACCCATAAATTTCTACAACAATCACTACAATTGATGGGTTGAAACCCATCCGTGTAGTACACTAACTTTCTATTCAACTGGATTTCAAATTAAACTAAGTATTGTAACATTGTACAGTGATATTCTAGAAATATTTGAGAGAATAGATTGTATAATTTTATAAGAAATTGGATATTGTATGGGGTAGAGTGTATTGAACAAGGATGATGAATTGTGATAAATGAAAACTTTAGAATAGGAGTTTTCGGACTGATCAGGAAATCGTGCGATTGGCACTTCTTCCGGTTGATCGCTTTTGATGGAAATTTTCGGCTCGCATTTTGTAGTGGTACTAGCGTAAATTTTAAGTTTCAACTTCGTACGCTATTCTGTTCTTGAGATGTTTTGTTCACATACAAACACACACAGATCAGTTGCCAAAAATATGGTTTTTGGGTTTAGGGGGCCTGAAAACATGTATATCCGGTGAAAACTCGATTTTGAAAAATCGACATGAAAACAGTACTTTCCTTCTCTATATTCGTATAGAGTAAAAGAAAGTAGGATATAAATATCCTATTATAATTTCCAGTCAGTTTTATAAGTTCTAAACGTTATAACTGGTAAAGTACATTAGACCTATATTACTTTTTGCGTTGCTTTTGATTATAATAATATTGGGCCTCTCACTTGGCGCGCAGAGAGTTTAGCCTGTAATAATACAAGGTGTATCAACAATTACCGACTCTAAAACAAAATGCACGTATAGTTTTCTATAAAGCGTACATTTATACAATAATATTCATATAGACCCAAAATTATAATTTATAAATCTATTTCTAACCTTAACAAAATTTCGGTAACAATTTTGAAACAACCCACCGGGTTGGTCTAGAGGTAAAGTCGTCGCCAAAATCAGCTGTTTAACAGCTGATTTTCGGAGACGAAGGTTCCTGGTTCAAACCCTAGTATAGGTAGTTACTTTTATACGGATTTGAATACTAGACAGTGGTTACCGGTGTACTTTGATGGTTGGGGTTCAATTAACCATACTTTCTCAGGAATGGTCGGCCTGGGTCTGTACAAAACTACACCTCATTTACACGTCATACATATCTTATTGTTCCGAATTGAACAGATTGCAACGTACACAAAATTAGGAATTAAAATTATTTTTTTATTCCTAATTTGTGTACGTTGCAATCTGTTCAATTTAGAACAATAAGCAACCCCATGACCCAATGAGATGAGGATGATGTGTATGACGTGTAAATGAGGTGTAGTCTTGTACAGACCCAGGCCGACCATTCTTGAGAAAGTATGGTTAATTGAACCCCAACCATCAAAGTACACCGGTAACCACTGTCTAGTATTCAAATCCATATAAAAGTAACTACCTTTACTAGGATTCGAACCAGGAACCTTCGTCTCCAAAAATCAGCTGTTTAACAGCTGATTTTGGCGACGACTTTTCCTCTAGACCAACCCGGTGGGTTGAATTAAAATAAAATAAAAAATTTTGAAACCGCGCTACGTTAATTATTTAATTAATTATTAATAATCGCTAATATTTCTAGAACACTGTTACGCACTGTTATGAATGTCTTTGATATTGTTATTGTTTGTTTTCTAAAAATAATTGACTGCCATAGCTAATAAAGTTTCTAGTAGGTCATTGGAAAAAGGTTTCATTTTCTAGTACAATTAGTAGCTACTAGGTAGTAGGTACCATAAAATACGAGTAGTATACAATAAAATAATAAACACTACACTTTGTATTCTATAAATCGGTCCGCACACACCAAAACAAGGCCTCAACACTTTTTACAAATAACTATAATGATTGCACTGAACGGTAGTTGATTGAACACTGAATGACAATATTCACTGTGCGTTTCATTCATTAGTTAGGCGTATGTAGTGGATAATCATTTTCTGCCAAAACCAATATTATTTGTAAATAAACTGTGCCTACTAACAAGCCTATAACTGTATAATAATAATAATAGCTGATGGTTAATTATAACAAATTACATCAGTGATCAGTGATTCTCAACCTTTTTTGCTCCGCGACCCCCAAATAGTAAAAATAAATAAAATTATTTCGCGACCCCCACCCTCGATAATAATAGTAAGCCTTACTATTAATAATTTTGAATTTTGACTGTAATTATAAATGTAAAATGTTTTTGAATATTATATAATCAAGCTGCACTAAAGAAAATACAAACAGTAAAAAAAAATGGAATTTAACTATTATTATTATTTTACATTGCTGAGTTTATATTTTTATAGTAGCGATGTGTATGAACTTGCATGCATGACGTGCACATACATGAACAATTTACAATTTCCAACTTCTTTTCTTTACAAGTAAGTGTACTTATTGAATGTAAAATTTTAATTAAATGATTAAAAAGATTAAATGAGATACATGATTTTTTCTCATAAAATAATTAAATTATCTTATCATTGTTTCGCGACCCCCTTATAATATCACCACGACCCGCAAGGTGATCGTGACCCCAGGTTGATTTTTTGTTTTTTTTTGGTTTAACGTCTGACTGTTCTGCAATTACTGCTAATGCAGACGGTGAAGGATGAAATGATTTTTGTAACTTATGAAAATATGCCGTGCCTGAACGGGATTCGAACCCAAGACCGCATGATGAGAGGCGAGCACGTTACCAACTGCGCCAGTGCGGTCGGCACCCCTAGGTTGAGAATCACTGCTTTACATCATTCCCTTTTGCTTTGTACTGCATTTATAACAAACGTATAACTAAGAAATGTAGAAAAATATATTCATTAATTTTGTAAACAGTCTATAACAATGGTTGAGGAACGGTTGGATGTAGTACTCGTATTCGTATGTAAGCTGGACTCATTCGAAGCCTTGACGCGCCAGATGACATGCCTATACTTATATGTATAACAAATAAAACACAATGTTCTTATGCTACTTCTATTATTTTATCGTTAACGCAGTATAATATTTTGTAAATTTACATTATTTTTATACTTATTTTTCGTTACATTTATATCTAACTCCTACCGCCTGAAATACTCGTTAACATCATTAAAGTTTTTATGGTGAAATGAGAACATATGTGCTTTATTCTATATTAGAAGTGATATCGTGATAATGAACATGTGTACTACCGTACGGTATATTGATATAAATGGTATCGCATTATAGTTTCTACTTGTTATCTAAAGTGGATTGGTATCACTTCAACGTGTACTCGTTGAAGATAATAACAGCGTTAAAAAATGAAGAAAAATTATATAAAAAATAATGAATAGCACTTTTCTATACAGTTGTCACTTTTATCATACACATTTTAATATTAAAAATAAATCATGCTAAAATATGTCATTTATTTCCATATACACTTACATACGTGAATACTCCCGAGCACTCAAATTCTTAAATTAAAAACTAAGATAATTTATTTTAACAGTAAATGTCTGGTCATTAGAATGCGAATAAATATCCAAAACACAATAAAATGTATAAAAAGTATATTCCTCAAACATCTGTTCAAAACCTAAATTTTAAGACTAAACTTTTGCCATATTTGGTACTTCCAAAACGCTCAAAATTACCAGTAGCTCAAAAAGTTACGTATATTCTTTTGTTTGAAACCCATATTTTATTTTAGTATTTTATTGCACTCTTTGATTTCGAGAAACGAAACCGTCTCTGTATTTATTGTTCACCGTTACAGATTTGGAAAGAAGAATAAAGATTTGAGTTTGGATTTCCTTACAAATTTGAATTTAGTCTTGAGCCGAAACAGAAGTTTTTTGCTCTTAGCACAAATCGGTATGAGTACAGAGTGATAAATTGGTAATATTACTTAATAATTTCTGCATTATAGTATCGATACAGAAGTACCAAATTTTTTGTTTCTGTGAATCTACGATCTGCTCGTATAGAACAATTTGTAGATTTGTTATGAGTGTGAATCATGAATCAGTAATATCCCCGGGTATCTCTCTAAATTAAAACACTCTAAAATTAAAAATCTGTTTTTGTGTTTGACGTGAAAGTGTTAGATATAATAAATTTGTAGGCTGTAGTCTGTGAAGCATTCTTTGTGTTTCATGTTGTCTAGGACATTTTTATGGCTTCTAGACTCTGATGGGTTTCAAGTCGTGTTGGGTAACTGGAGCATAACTTCTGAATTTCTTCTTGTACTGTTGGAATGTTCTTGTCTGTAGGAACAAAAACAAATTTTTACAGAAAGTGAAATATACCATCTGATTCTTAGCTATATAACGATTTTCACTGTATGACGATTTTGTTTCAAGAATTTCCGATATTTTAGTTACAATTCTACCAGTTAGAATTCACTATTTCGATCAAATAGAGAATTTATAGAACGTATTCCACTGAAACCTCACTTTTACAAATTTTGTCAGTTGCAACGTTCTTTTGTTAAGCCATTTAATAATAGTTTATTTTTGGCCGACAATAACGATTTTTCCGTTAAGCATCCAATACATCTGTTGGTATTTGAGATTTAGCTGTTTTTATTTTGTTCCATATAAAATACCAAATGAGCGAAGAGAGAGTTTATTATTCGAACTAGTAATCAGGAAAATTGTAGGAGACTAATACTCTGAACCTGGTAAGAGTGATTAGTAGCCATACGAATGCTAATTAACTCTCTTGTAAAGTAGTTCCTAGTTCATACTCCATTCTTTGCAGTACTCAATCAATTTCACTGTTAATGTTGACCCGACGTAGATTATGCACGTATTAGATATTGACAATAATAATACTACTCCATTAAGAACTCTGCTTACATTCGGAGCTATTGACAATTACGCTTTGTCTATTCTGGTTACCCAACAAGCTTTCA
Organism: Catonia carolina; assembly: GCA_035578175.1. Classification (NCBI taxonomy): domain Eukaryota; kingdom Metazoa; phylum Arthropoda; class Insecta; order Hemiptera; family Achilidae; genus Catonia; species Catonia carolina. Next base: position 79,031,731 of record JAQMRL010000003.1, read on the forward strand.
AATTAAATTACCAATAATTCTTACTACATTGCAATAGATATGAAAACGAACATTTTCCCTCTTATCTCTGTGTTAAATCGCTTATTAAATTATTTTAGTTTGTAAATAACTCTCAAATAAATCAGTAACGTGTACCTGATACAGAATGTATCAGATACAAGTTCCTTGTACGCCACTTGCATCAGGAAAATTTATCAAATTCCTATAATTAACCCTACCTCTAGAAAGAACCCTCTTAGTACATTATCTCCTAGGACAAAATTGTTATATTAGTACTGCATATCCTTACTTTAAACGACATAGAAAGCTCACAAATGCTCAGCTTTTTGTACCACAGTACCTGTGAAAAAAATTATCAATAAAATTAAAATAATCTAAATTTGAGTTCGCTAAGGGTTTTGAGGTTTTAAAACCACTAATATTTTATTTACCACGTGTCATATGAATGATTTGTATTTTATTTTATACGAGTACTAAAAATAAACTAATTTATTTGTGTTGATAACCAGTTTCTTAAATTGTATTCAAATTTCAGAATCCAATTTTCTACTTCAATTTTGGTCATTCTAGTTCAAGTTGAAAGCACTTGTTTCTTTTGAGTGATGAGTTTAATGATATGGTGTCGAGGATCTGAATGTTTTATTCACTGAACGTGACAAAAATGTTCATTTCTACGATGTGTAAAAAAAGAACATGCGTAGACTTTCTACTTCAAAATCTGTTCGTAAAAGTAAGATCATTACGCAAAACAAAAGTAGGTCTAATATTACATTCAACCTTATTAGTTTTTCACTGAAAACGATTTAAATATTTCCGGTTTTATTAATTTGCAGCACTATTAATTGTTTTTAGTATTTTCCGTTTTTATTTTTGTGTTACCTAACGGTGATAATAAGTTTGGTACTGCCTAAGTTACCAAAAAAAAAACAACCCCTAAATTTTTGGATTGTTGTATTTGTCTTAAAATATAAAATTCTTTTGATTAAACGAGATATTTTATAAAAACTTTTTTTTTACCCGACTGTTTTTCTTATATAGCAAGTAACAAACACCCTATTCATTCACCATAGGGTCTCGCTGTGTAATGAAATTCATTACTCTCATAGGATAACTATAATCGATGTCTTTTACACCCCTACCTCTCCTGTTCTTAAATACTTCAGTTATATAATTAGCTGATCAGGTGATAATTAACAGAAACTATTTTTGTAGTCCTGGAAGTATCAAATCGAGTACAAATAATTGAACACTCAACCTGCCTGTTTTGGGCATGTATTTTTATCCTTACTGAAATGAAAAAAATCTGGTTTGAAACACTCGCACAACTTTCTCTTACCAATGCAAATAATGACTAATATAACCTAAAATTGGTAATAAAACATTAGAAATAAACAAATAAATAACCTCAATAAACATACCCTTATTTTAATCATGAGTGAAAGACGCAAAATGAAAATCGACCTCAGTTTGGCTTAAAAATACGGAAAATTACTCTTTCACGCTAAACTAAGATCTGTAGAGAAAAATGTTCTAAATAAAAGTTGTAGATCATTCAATTTCCTATAAATTTGATTTTATAAACTTTTGTCGTAAAACGTATACTAAACGTGAAATCTTAAAACAAATCGATTTTTTACACGTTTTTGTGAGAAAAAACAGAAAATCACTAATTACCGCTAAATTAAGCGTTATACAAAAAAGTTTTTGGATAAAAGTTGTAGGATTTTAAATTCTCTACAGTTTATATAATATAAACTTTTACGCTAAAATGCATAGACTATTAAAGCTGTATTCTTTAAAAAAAAAACATTTTCTTACGTGAAAACAGCCTCACCAAGAATTTCAGCAAACATGGCGCCTACCTTATCTTGTAGAATATAAAAAATTTAGTAAACCAGGCGATTTTTAAAAAAATCGTAGGACCAGTTTTTGAGAAAATCGCAAAAAAGTGAAAAATTATACGAATAAACTACTACCTGCAGTTGACCGATTTTGATGAAAATGTTTGTGTCGGGTCCGATCGTGGTAGGCCTATGTAACTTAAGTTTCAAGTTTTAATTTTGTACGATGTTCCGTTCTTGAGATGTTCTGTTTACACACAGACACACAGACCAATCGCTGAAAACATGTTTTTTTGGGTTCAGGGGTCTCAAAACGTGTAGATCCGGTGAAAACTTAATTTCGAAAAATTGACATGAAACCAATACTTTTTTCCTATATATTCATGTAGGCAAGAGAAAGTAAAAAACCATTATCGTAGACAGATCGTCACATCAATGTGATATTATATCAGTATTACTAATAAGCTTTCGAGTACTTAAAAGGTCTTCCCAAATATTATACGTTATGCTGGTATTTTCTAGTTAATAAATAAATAAATTTGAAATACTATTTTAATGCTTACAGGAAAAATACTAAGTAAAGCTCATATTAAGTGTTCCATTGTCAAATCGAAAGTAAAACCATGTGATTATCTAATCAATTAATTTTGACTCGACAATTGAACACTTAAGTTTTAAAAAATTTGTTGCTCAGTTAGTGACACCTAAATGCATCATTATTTATTTAGTAATTAAGAATAATGACAATAAAAATTAGTTTAAAAATTTAATTTCATGTCCTCATTAGAAATTGCCACGTCATTTTATGCTATTTGTAATTTTATCAAATATTCAATGAAAGATTAAATGTTTAGCATTCTACTTAAATTAATCCATTGTTTTGTTGTTTTCTTTGTTGTTTAAAATTGTATAATTAAACACTGCAAGGCCTTTGTTTGCTGTATAGCTTCTATTGTAGGCTACATAATTCAGTAAAACATGGGTACTCATTGATGCGTGTTTATGACCCTAACCATTTTCCATGCAACCTTATTTAACTCCATCAAATGACTTGTCCTGAACTAATTAACTCAACTGATTGAAGCATAAAATAACTGCAAAATACTAATCCACTGGTATTTAATAGATTTTCATCTTGCGTAAAATATTATTCAAGGTTTTGATAAAAAATTTAATCTAAATTTTATTCTGAATTTAACAATTTTTGTGGAAAATTTTGTTTATTTCAAGTATTTTGTGATTTGTACTAAATTATCTTGTTCATAGTTATGTAGGCCTAAGCATTTCCTATGAAAAGAGAGTATTCTATTTTGTTTACAGGCGTTTAAATTAGAAAACTTCTGCGTAGTTCTAATTTATTATAAGCAATTTGTATTTCATTACTTAATGACTTACATACTATTTTTGGGTTGGAAATACAGTAGACCCCGATAATTCGTCACCGTCGGGACCGAGGAGGTGACAAATTTACGAAGAAGACGAAATATCGAATAGCAGAATCACATTTTATAGAGGTGTATATTTTTTAAGATTAAAACAACCACCGGGAGTTATCTTGGCAACCGGGAGTTCATCTTGTTGTCATGCCCCACATATATGCGAGTACACCAATCGGGTGGTATCAGCGTACCAGACATATTTTTACTTGCTAACTATTCTCAAGTACGAAATTCTAAAAATTTACTTAAAGTTTATTAATTTGAATTATATTAAGTATCCATTTTTTTCTAAGAAAAATCACAATTTTTTTCAGAGGGGTGTTGAATTAACGGGGTTCTACTGTAAATACGAATAAAGAAGAAAAAACCTGGTGTCAAACACTTACGCAACATTCTCTTACGATGTTAATAATGAAACTTATAACCAACATTTAATCATGGGTAAACAATTTAAATGAAAAACAAAATACCTAGTTTAAATCAGGAGAAAATGAGGGGTCTGATGCAACCGGGGTTCAGATGAGCATGGCTCAAACTAATCAATTTTTAATTGATTGTCATACATAAATTCAAATTAGAAAAATTAAGTGAATGACTCTAAATGAAAATCAACCTGTGTAGGACTTACAAATTCGAAGAATCGCTAATTAATTAACACTAAACCAGGCTTGGTGGAGCCTGGTTTGAAAGAAAGGTTGAAAGCTTTTAATTTTCTATAATTTTGATTATATTTTTTTTCAATGAAATTCTTATAAGGTCGCAATCTTAAAGAAATTACATTTTCACTGAATTTGATGGGAAAAATACGGAAAATCCCTAATTGACTCTAAGCTAAACGTTGTAAAACATTTTTTGAATTAACTGTTGTAGGTTTTTTAACTTCCTACAATTTTAATTATATTCGCTTTTGCTGGAAAACGCATATTAAGTGTACAATCTAAAAAAAAGTACAACAAGCGGACAGTCCCTGAGAATTTCAGCAAACCCAATTTTCACCGCTTACACTATCTTTTACAGCATAAAAAATTTAGTAAATGAACCGATTTTTAACAAGATCGTCGAAGCCGGAAATTATGGAAGGATATTTGTTTCGCGAAAGTTAAAAAAAGTGAAAGAGAGTTAGGTACAGCTTTCATACTAATTTTTATGAATACAAAAGTGTTTGTGATGTTTTAGTTTAATAAAATATTTTATTAGGCCTTTCGTTGGCCTTACATTTTCTGTTGAGCATCTGATGATTGATGAGCGTCCATTAAAATTTCTTTCAGCTAACTGAAACCAATATAAACTTCTATACTTGTGAAACCTTATCCGTTTTAATCATTATTGAACGGCATATTCAATTTTTATTGAAGGTCATCCATTTTGTTTATTATAAACCAATTAATGTGTTAGAAAAAGTAAATATTTGTAAATTTATTGACTTACTCAGTAAATTGAATGTTTTCAATTGTTGACCTTAAGATCTTAGCTTCGCTTCTGGAAATGTCTCGATATAATTTTTGACAGGCCCATGGTGTGGTGGTCAGCGTAAGTGGCTTTTATACCGAGATCCCGGGTTCGATTTTCGGTTCGTTCTGGATTTATTTTGTAATCTGGATATCACCTAATATCATTACCTACGCCTTCAAGCCAAGGCTTTTTTGTAGGCATCATCACTGGAAACAAAACTATGATTGTCTCTAATAACCTTAATAGTTAGCTTAAAGAAAATCTATGAATTAAAAATTAATAATTTCTTAGGAAACAAAATTTTACTATTAAATAAAATGAACACTACTGGTTATCAACATTTATTTTCTTAACTAAAACGCATTAAAACTTCTGAATATATATTTTTTCAATAAAAGTCAGATCCGTGTTATTTAACTCGTTGGAATTATACGGAATCCTTCTGTGCACACTTGAATACTATTAAGCCGAAACGAAAACAGATTTATTTGAACCTCTCAGGTCCGAATTTATTGAACATCGAAAGGAATTTAGATACGCACTTTAAAATTAAGTTTTTCTTGCAATAGAAGTTAAAATTAAATTCCGAAGAGATGTTTTAAATAATTATAATTTATTTATTTATTCTAAAATAATTATTGTCAAAAAACTGATAATTTTAGCTGTTTTCCTGAGAAATGAACTATTAACTTTGTCTCTCACACCATTTTTCTTGTTGTTACTTGGTTAATTATAACAATACAATGAAAAGTGTTATGACGAATTATGATGAACAAATGACATGAATGACTTGAAGAACCAGAACCGATTAGTATCATTAATTTCGGTGATAAAATAATTTAAAAAATTAGTTTTCTATAGCTCAAATACTTATCGGGTAATGTTAATTGGTAGGCTATTATTTAGTAGTTATTTACTAGTCAGATTGTCCAGAAGTCTATCTGTATGCGTTTGGTGAACTACAAAGCTTTTATGTCTTCCTACACCTTGGTGAAAATTCTGATAAAATATTCTGACAAATGGTAATAGTTAGGTCTATACTATTACGACTACGGTAGAAGTTTTCACAAATGTACAGTAATTTGACGATTTAAATGTTACATTAATAATTTTCCGCTGTCTCACACTACTCAACACGCTATTTAGGCTTACACTTGGACAGAAATCTTACATGGAACGCACATGTTACACACACACAACACAAACTCAAAACACGCTTCTATTAATTGAAACGCTTACTCGATTGACGTTCTAAATTAAACATGTCACACAAATTAACAATCTACAAGACAGTCTTAAGACCAATCTGGACATATGGAGTTCAACTTTCGGGGTCTGCTAAACTTTCACACACGAAACGTATACAAGCAATTCAGAACAAGATTCTACGAACGATAACGCAATGCCCCTTTTACATCACAAACTCAATGTTGCACAAAAACTTACAAATCCCATGCGTAATTTATGTGGCGAAACAACTATACAAGACAATGCATGACACATTTGCATTACATGACAACCCTCTCATACAAATCATGTACATTAGGGCGATACCGGGTGCTCAGTGCAGACGTTTGAAGCGCCTCTGGCCAAGTGATCTTTTTTGGCCAACTGTACGACTGTGGTGATGACTGGACGCTCCTTTAAGTAAATCAAGTTTTGGAACATTAGCTTCACATTTAGAAATTGTTGTAATAATATAATTACAGATATTAAATTTCAATTAAAAATGTTATATGGTGTTTTTTGGAAAAAGCGTTCAGATTTCGTTCACTTGCTGTCTCTCCGAAATAGGAATTTTAGTTAGGAATTTCCCTAGTATGTTCTAATTTGACCGTTGTTTCTATTATTTATTTTTAATATTTGTTCCTGAATTTTACAATTTTGTTTGGCGTATTTATTTATTCCGAACATTTTTTGTCCTCACAAATAGAGCCGCGCTGTAGTCAAGTAATAAATAATGAGTGAAATATTGTGAAGTGAGTGTGTAATTGAATGACGGAGGATATTCTCGATCTTATGGAGCAACGGCGTGGTTGCAAGACGCAAAACCGCCCCCAATATAAAACAGTTCACAAAATGATTCGCAACAAGATCCAAACAGCGAAATACCAATGGATGAGCCAACAATGTGCTGAGATAGAAGAGTTACAGAACAAGCAGGACTCTTTTCATCTCCACAAGAAAATCAAAGAGATGACAGGCAAACGGCTCAGACAAAACGTTGGAGTGCTCGTGGATGGGGATGACAACATAGTGGCCACCACTTCCGAACAATTAAAGGTGTGGGAGCGTTATGTTAGCCAACTATTTGAAGATGACCGGGCAGCGCACCCAGCCGTGACCACCACGGTAACCGGACCGGATATTCTCAAAGAGGAAGTAAAACGAGCCATCAGTAAGATGAGGTCGGGAAAAGCACCAGGACTAGACGAGGTGCACGCAGAACTACTCAAAACATTGAATGAGGAAGACCTGGATTCCCTGACGTCTTTGTGCAATAAACTATATCAGACTGGCGTGATTCCAGACGAATGGCTTAAGTCGACGTTCATTCCTATTCCGAAGAAGCTCATTGCAAGACGCTGCGAAGAACACCGGACGATTAGTTTAATGAGCCACGTTTTGAAGATTTTCCTGAAAATAATACATGAACGGGTCTACCAAAAGTGCAAAGAACAAATGACGGACACACAGTTTAGATTCCGAGGAGGCTTCGGCACGAGAGACGCCTTGTTTGCCATGAATGTCCTTGTTCAGAGATGCCGAGATATGAACAAGAACGTATTCCTGTGCTTCATTGATTACGAGAAGGCATTCGACAAAGTACTACACGACAGGATGCTAGAAATGTTGCAACGAGTGGGCCTCGACGATCGCGACATAAGAATTATCGCCAACCTATATTGGAACTAATGTGCCAAGTTGCGAGTGGGAGAGGAGCTGTCGGAGGAAGTGCAAATCCGCCGTGGGGTTAGACAGGGATGCGTGCTCTCACCGATGCTCTTCAACTTGTATTCGGAGGCCATTTTGTCGGAAGCTTTGGATGGATGCAGAGAAGGCATTATAGTGAATGGAGAGGGCATCAACAACCTGAGATATGCCGACGATACAGCGCTGATTGCAGATAGCGAGGAAGATCTCCAAGTGTTGCTGGAACGCGTCAACACATTTAGCAATGCATACGGACTACGGATGAATATACGTAAAACCAAGTTCATGGTGATCGGTGAAGAGGAGGTCAACGCAGGAATCACACTCGCTGGCTCCGCCATTGAACGGGTGCACACGTACAAATACCTTGGGTGCTGCCTAAATGACAAATGGGACTACGGTCAGGAAGTTAAAGCGCGTATCGAGCAAGCCAGAGCAGTGTTCACGAAACTAAAACACCTATTGTGCCAACGTGATCTTAGTCTCAACACGAGGCTCCGAATTCTGAGGTGCTACGTACTTCCTGTACTTCTTTACGGGCAGGAAGGATGGACACTAACGAAACTTCTAGAAAGGAGGCTGGAGGCGTTTGAGATATGACTATACCGCCGCATGCTCCGTATATCGTGGACCGACAAAGTACGAAACACGGACGTACTGACTCGGATGGGCAAGGAGATGGAACTGCTATACGACATCAAGCAATGAAAACTGCAGTACTTCGGCCATGTTCTTCGAAACGGGAAATACAGACTTCTTCAGCTGATAGTGGAAGGAAAGATAGCAGGAAAGCGCCGGCCGGGCAGAAGGAAAGCGTCCTGGCTGAAGAATTTGAGAGATTGGTTTGGTCTCAACTCCACATCACTGTTCCGAGCAGCTGTTTCGAAAGTTAGAATAGCAATGATGATCGCCAACCTCCGACGCGGAGACGGCACTTGAAGAAGAAGAAGAGTGTGTAATTCGTTTGGTCAATTAATTTTGTTTTATTAGCTGTAGCAATAGTAATCACTAGAATTCTTTTAAGTTTAGTTTATGATTTGTTTTTAAACTTTTTCAACCAATTTACTGTATTAATTAAATAGTTAAATTACATTTAATAGTAGTTATAACTGTAGTAATTAATTGTTAATAAATTCGTTTTATACCTATTTAATTTTTAAATAAATTTTGTTTGTTTTTAATAACCAGATCATAAAAATAATCTGGAATAAGCAGTACAACATCTACTTATGTTTGATACTTTCAGGCCACTTTGAAGCGATTCGTATCTTTTAAACTATTGTCGTAATTCGTTTTCCTAAAACATTATTCCTAATAACAATGTAGAATTATAAATTGTTTTCCTGTTACCCTCAAATTATTCATAGTTTACTTTTTTTAATTTATTTTTTCTCATATCAATTCAACTTATCACGTCTTTAAACTCGTTTATATCTACAACCTTTTCTTCTAAAATTTTTGTTTCCTACAATTCTTTCTTAAATTTTCTGAACCAACTAATTTTAACTTTTTCTAAAAGTAATCAAAAGTTTTTATTGTATATTCTTTGATTGAAACGTAAGCAGTGTAATAATTAACTTGGTTTAGATATAAAAAGCGTATCGAAAATATTAGGGTATCTTTTCCATAGATTTATTTTAGAAATTATTTAAACAATTTATAAATCTTATTAAAGCAAATTCGCTTATATTTTTAACTTTAATTCCTGCAAAAAATATTAAATCATTTATATGTGTTAATATTATTTAATAGTGGATTACATAAAATATTTGTGAATCAATTGCTATTTAGTGTTTAGTTACATCTAAACATACTGAAACATCAAACTATAAATGGTTAAGGTGAGATAATTAGGTGAGACTTGGTATTGTATGAAAAGTGAACTGTTATGTAATTAGCGTTGCTACCCGCGAAGGGGTACAGTTGTGATGTATCATATAAAATAATCTGCTCTTATTGATTTCATGTTTTCTTTTGTGATTATTTATATAATTTCTAGCGTTTTCTAATCTTTGTAACTGTGTATAACCTTTTATGATTCATTAACCATATTTCTCAGACAACGGTTCGAAACATTGTCAACGCAACATATAATTCATTACACACAAAGACAATTGACCACATAAATCCAAATGTCCAATCTCTTTCAACTAACGATCTCCCTGTTAACAGACGACTGAAACGAAGGTGGAATAGGGATCTTCTCCGACCACCATAAAAATAACAAAAAAAAACATTTCAATTAAACTTGTCGTGCATGTTTTATTCCATAAAAAAGAAAATCTCAAAAAAATCATCCATCATAGTTTATAAAACATTATCATAAAAAATTGGCATCACATTCCTTGAAACATTTTACGCCGAAATGGGTCACTGGATCGATTCACATTCACGTCACATTTCCGCCATTCCTCATTCATTCCACCTCATTTACTAGTTGTGCTTGAAAAACTATACAGTTATAAATAAAAATTAAATTGAAGCCGAAAAAAATAATTTCTCAGAATTCCTTATCTTCGTTCTTTCTCGTACTATCTAACTTTTAATTTTTGTTTCCAGAATTCAGAAATAATCCATTGTATTTCTATTATTTGTTCACTACTTCATCTTTATATTCCTTCTAGAAACTTAATAGAATTTATAAGATGTAGCTCCTTTTGTCGGTCAGTTCAATTTGCGATACAGAGTTCTCTTAGTGTGAATGTATTTTATACATTATACGTAAAGAACAGTTCTACATAGTGTACACATTGTATTTGGTTGTAAGTAAGGAATTGTAGGTAATTGTTAAATGTAAAATTATTGCTATTTTTAGGTAAATTATTTTTTAAGCTTTACACTTTGTAATTAATTGGTATTTACTTGATTGTAATTTTGTTAGTAATCTAAGTTTAATAATTAATTGTGTAGGCCTATATAGATAATTGTTATAAGTTTTAAGTAAGTCTGTTTTTTATTACTATACCCAGATTCCGAACTAACCTAAGCTTAGCTGTTACAATACAGATACCAAAATATTTTATTCTAGAATAGAGAACACGTTACTGTCTTTTATAAGGCCACAGTGAGCAAAGTTTCTCTGTCCTCAAAGCTAGTATTCCCGAAGCGTATTTTCTTTTAAGTACAAGATCTAAAACAAGAGTATCGTTATATAAAGTTTGTTCTCATTTCTGCGATCCTATTTCTGTTTTCAAAACGTTAGCAAAATTTTTCCTTTATAGTGTATGTTAACGCATTATACAGTAATATTGTAATCGCATTTAAATATATGGATTTATGAAAATATTGGCTATATTTCACGTATTTTACCAGAATATAGTCTGTGCAACTGCATACATTTTTCTTTTTAAATGAATTTACTGTTTCGAATGAGATACGCATTGAAAATTTGAAATTTTACTAAACGATCTACTCATTCATATTCGAAAGGCATCGCCTCGCTACTGCAACCATGAGTTCCTTTCAGTAACAATATTCTTTTCATGTCTGTGTACGTACTTATTGAATTTCATATTTAAATGAACCACATTGAATTAATGGTCGCTCCGTGCAACAATGGTACGGTACTAGATTTTTTTAGTTTTGTTTAACCATTAAGAATTATTTACAAACAGATTAAAAACACTTTTTGTGATATTTTTACTCCTACATTTAGATTTATTCGGATTCTGGGCGTAATAAAATTATTAACAGACTTCTTTTAAATTTTTAAAAACTATTTATTTAGAAAATTATAAACTACATCTTAAACTTAACCCACAATACACTAAACCCACAATATTACAATATTAAACTTGTGGGTATTAAACTTAAACCCACAATAAATTACAAATTAAATTAAATACAAAACTTCAGGTAAGTGGTAGTTATTATCACTCAGCTACAACATGCCAGTTCCAGAGCAATATAATTTTTTCATACAATAAGACTATTTCCGTTTTTAATTTAGCGTCATTCACTCATTATTAAAATTAGGATATGTTTACATTGGTATACATTGGGTACATTGCATATTACATTGGTTACTTTTAAGATTAAACATTGGTTATGTGTTTAATTATTTACATTGGAAAGAGAAAGTCATGTGAGTGTTTTACACCAGATCTTTTTGTTATCAAATTACCTTGAGACCAATTTTCCAAAGAAAAATATCAAAGTCGAATATTTAGTCAGTCATAACGTTCTTACTTTCTCGGAGTAAGAAAAAAGTTGGCTGTATTTTATGTGTAACTATTTCGTAATTTATTAATTCATAAATAAAATTTTACTAAAAGATTTATTGTACCCAGGATTTCACTAAAGCTATTAATAAATTGTGAAACCACAAGAAAGTAATAAGTTCATTTCAGTCCTTTCATTTTATGCAAATTTGTGAACGTATTCCCTTATGTATCCTTTTGAAATTATGACACTTAACTAGGATGCAAAATAATTTTCATGTGTAAGTTTCTTGTAAGGAAATGGTTAGCTAACTTGCTGTCAGCAGCAGTTGTGTGATTAATAATTGGTGAACTTTTTGGGACCACCATTTACTGGACAAATATTATTTCCTCTTACTTATTCAAGAGATACGGGCTTTAATACAACAACGAAGCATCTTATTAAGAAGAGGAGAATTAATTAATAACTTTTTCAACTGATACCGCCCTCTTGCATTTCTGCATAACAGAATTATATCATAAATCTTTTTACATTCTTGCACTTTATCAACAGTGCGCTTTATTATGCTCCATGTCTTTAGCCATCCGTCAGTTTTTGTGTGAGTTTTTGTACGCTTGCATGTCTGTGTTAGTTTTTATAAAACCAAAAATACTGTAACAATTTGGTTGAAGTTGTAAAAATCCCGTTTTCTCAGTCATGTTCGCTAGGGTTTTTGAGAATTGAATTGGTCATTTTAAAAAGCTCATAAGTCAAAGATTCTAACTTGCGGAAAAACAAAAAACTGGTAGTTTACTACGTTTCAATAAAATAAATGTTAAAAAATGTAATTTCTTCAGAGGCCTGTCCTCTTTAATATAAAATAGTATATACTTTTGTACTATTAAAGGTAAGCCATTTGTTTAAAAAAAAATATGAAAATGTTGACTTAAGGTTTTGCTGAAGTAAATTAGAGTAAAATGCAAATCTGGGTTGTTTTGTAAAATACGTTGTTAGACCAAAAGGAAATTGTGTTGTACAGTAGTATTCATTTATGTCTTTCACTAGTTTACATTGGTGACTTAGAATAGCTTTTTGCAGTAATACAAATTGAAATTCGTAACTTTCAGAAAGAAAAATTTGGTTTTCAGGACTATTCACGTTTTTTTCGTCACAAACAGTATTTATCTCCCTTAAAAAGAGTTTTGCATAGAAACTTTTCTACTAGAAAGTAGAGCTTAAGCATAAAAATTCTAACAGAAAAGTTTTTGAAAAACGAGTTAGGTAATATAATTAAATTTAGTATTTTTTTAAATTAAGTTTTATTTTTATAGAAATAATAGTTCGTTGAAAAATTTCAAAATAGGCACAATTTTCATTTTTTGGTCTGGAATATCTCAGATATTAGATTTATAAAATTGTATTGTGTAGACCTTATAAATAAAAAGTCTTTGTGTGAATAGAATGTTTTTAGCTGTCAAAATCTGACGAAAAGCAACCGAGTTTTGCAAGAAATAGGCTTAATAAAAGATGTTGCTATATATTGATTTTTATACTATCGTGACTTACTTGATAGCTAAATCAAACTTTTCTAAGTAGAATTATTAAAAAATCAAAATAATTTTGTGAAAAGTATGTACTATTTATTTTATAAAAAATAATTAGAGTGATACAAATGAAAGAATTTAACACATTATCAAATAAATTTTATTAATAAATAGGCTATATAACCTCACAGAAGTTCGATTCATTATTAAAAAATAACACGTCTCAAAATTCTGAACTTACAAATTCCCTTATAACCTCTTTAGTTCTTGATTCCGTCTCCTATAGGATTGACGTTAGAATAGTTAATTGAAGTAAAGTAGGTATTCAATTTATTGTATTTAAGCCCGGTTGGACACTAGTTTTAATCAAAGCGACATTAAATCCGATCCTTGAAAAAAAGGGTGGGAGAATTTGTGTATTCTTATAAACGTACAGTGATCCTATGTACTTCATTAGTATTTAGATTACGAAGTGAATCATATTATAGAAACATTACTTAGTAAGTACAGCAATATTATCAATCACCCATTGTTAATGAATTTAAAACATACGAGGTGTGGCTATTAAATAACGAGACTGACGTTGTAAAAAATTTAATTTTAATTTTACCTATATATAATCACTTATTATCACCTTCAATATACACTCCTTCTCTATCGCTACAAATTTTCCATTGTTGAAAATAGTGTTGGAAGTCATCTTCTGTCAGCTCCTTCAGGACACGCCGCTTTCTCTTTTACAGCTTCCACATACTCAAACCTTGTCCCTTTTAATGCAGATTTCACCTTAGAGAACAGGTAGAAGCTGAATGTTTTAACACTGAGATGCTGTACTTAGCTAGGAACCTCTTGACAGATAATGCGGAATGAGCTGGCGCATTGTCTTGGTGGATAACCCATGATATGTCCTTCCACATTTCGGGGCAATTTTTTTTACTCTTTGACGTAGTTTAGAAAGTACCTTAAGGTAGTAATATTGATTAATTATTTGACCTTCAGGAACCCAGTGAGGTACACAATCCCATGGGTATAAAAAAAAAACAATTATCATTGCTTTAAATTTTGACTTGCTCATTCGAGCTTTTCTGGCTCTCGGTGAAGTTCGGCTCTTCCAGTGCATGGATTGGCGCTTCGTTTCCGGGTCATAACTAAAAATCCACATTTCATCACATGTTATTATCTTCTACCTGTTCCTTAAGGTGAAATCTGGATTAAAAGGGATAGAGAAGGAGTGCATATTGAAGGTGACAATAAGTGATTATGTATAAAATAAAAATACTTTTTTTTTGCAATGTTAGTCTCGTTATTTAACAGCCACACCTCGTATTTTGTGGCACTTGTTAATTTCTAAACAAAATAAGGGGTGGCGACGAAATTTTTCTTTTCACAATTCTGTGATGGAAACCAAGGTAAATGCGATACAGGTTAAGCGAGAAATATTTAGTCCAGTGTTCCACACCCCAATCAGTACGATTAGACGTTGTATTATTCCTTTTAGGTTTTGCAAATAATTAGTCAATGCAGAACGTTGTAATCAAGTAACTTACAAAACATGTATAAGGAAAAATTGATCAAATATTTTTTTAACAAAAATTATTAATTTTACTTTGTCTATTTTTAATTTTCGTCGATAGATAAATAATACAATATCCACTTGTTGATAATAAATTTAGATTGTTATAACCATAATAAATATTACCTACCATTATTAAACACTTGTCAAAAGCCTTGAAGAACAAGACGGTTTGATAACAGTTCTATTTATATCTGTCAAGTATAGTTTATCAATTCGCTAAGCTTGCTCGTAATAATATTTCATTTTTTTAACACATTCATATTGTTTTAAAATTGTATTATTAGAAATAAATTTAATACTATCGCTTTTTTTAAGATTGATAAGTGTTCGTATATTTTCATGTCTGGTTTCTTACACAATACGAGTAGGTATGAGGTTTCTTACTCGTATTCTACAATGTATTAATAAATAGGTCATTGTTAAATTCACTGTCAAAGTATATTGATAAACAATGTGGTAGGTAACAGTATTCGTAATTGATAAAATAACTACCTCAATATAATCATTCTCGGGGTTACTATTTTTAAATAAACTTGTAAAGTATTTATAATAAAAACAGGCTACCTGCTCAGAAAATTTACGCCGACATTGTGCCCTTTCTGCGACGCAAAAGCAACGGTTTCACATATTTTTTTCTGAATCTCGAGAACTTTAAAGCGCCCGTACTCTTATTGGTAGTTCTGCAATATTTCACGACATTGTTGGGTGTAAAGACAGTTGTGACAAAGTTTTAAAATTTTTACGTTATGTTGCTGTTGAAAACAAAATCTGATAAGCGGACTAATTTTTCTCTTTCTTACGTTTTAATTTATGAAATTGTTGTTGGTTTTCTTGTTATTAGTATAATTCCTATTTTGGTCGCTAATAACCATTAGCAGTTGATGCGACCTTTATAAATAAAAAACATAAAAAAAATAGGGTAGCACTTTATTTATTATAATAATATCAAATGTATGCACATCTTTTCTAAAATTATAATACTGTAACATTGTACAGTGATTCTAGAAATATCTAAGGAAATAAATTATTTATAATAAGAAATTATGTATACTATGAAGTGTTGTGTTGGGTTCATTACACAGCCAGACCCTGTTGTGAATGAAGGGAAGGGGTCATTTGCAGAGTGAAAAGTAGGTGCTTTTCAGAGGAAAATCATGCTGGTACTCATGATTTCCCACTCAGTGAGGAAGGCAATTGTAAATCATCTCACTCTTCTTCGTTTTGCTTAATAAAGCCTTTAGAGGTTCAAACCAATCTTTCGGCTGATGGCCTAAACAAGAGCAAAGTGCTGTGTATTGATCAATGATAATAAATTGCGAAGAGTGGAGTGGTTTGAATAGGAGTTCCCAGAAATCGAAATTAGTAGGAACGTTTAATTTTATTTAAATAAGAAATTTAAATTTATTAGAAGTCTTACAGGCCTAAGACCCTGATGCTTGAAAGTACGAGATAGAAAAATTACGTACAGAGTTAGTATCGTTGTTTTATTAAAGTATTTTTTTATTAAAGTTAAGTATAATGTTTAAGATATCAATATGTAATTAGTTTAAAATTACATCTTTATCACTCTCTTACCAGAACTTCTGTTACATCTGATACTTGCAAGAGTATAACAGTAAAGTAAAGTGTAACAGTAAAGTAAAACGATACAAATACTTTTACCAGATTAGTTTTGCCCGTTTATTCCAATAGTTTACTGCAAAATTTTAAATTTAAATTTAGCCTTCTCGAAAATTATATTCGGAAAAACCATTTATTTGAATAAATTTAAAATTGTTATTATATTGTAGTAGTATTTTATAACATTTTATAAATAGGTAAGTTTCAAAAGCTTTTGTATGTGAATGGTCTCGAAACGAAATGAAGTGATTTCTAGTCTATTGTGAACGAGTGAACGGTGGAGACGGGGTGACTGAAAGAGACACTAATACAGGGCTACAACTCTAAAGTCAGTAACGTAAAAGCATCTGCTTGATCCTTTTAAAATCTCTCTCAACCCTAATATCTGGTCTTACCTTTTGGTATACTGATATAGTTTGCTTGAGTTTTCCTTAAGCTTCACGAAAAGAGTTTTTCGTTTGTGTCAGTTTCGTAGTAACTGAATAGCGACCTGCTTTCTAATAAAATACATTTGAATAACACTTTTCTTTCTTGTAATTTTGTAAAAACTGATAAAATTTCCGGAGGAAAATGAATTGTTAAAAAATATTCCATTAAATAAAATATCTATCTTTTAAACAGAAATATTAGATATGACCTAACTGGTCGCTGCCGAGGATAGCATCACTCTTTTCTTGTTAGTTGTATTAATAAGTAATATAATACACAGAGTGACTGTAAAGTTGTGCACTACAAAAATTGTTTTTAGAGTACCTTTTTAATTTGTTTAACTTACTAACACCAAATAACATGATTATTTGTATTGTAAAATTATTGTTGATACCGTTCAGCTGTTATGGTCTCCGAAAAAAAGATAGACTCGACAATTCTCCGAAGAGATGCATCACAATATATTCCAATTTTCTGCGAGTGTAATCGCTCTTCGTGGAACGCATGTGAGTTGTCTGCGGACCATATTCTTGAATTTTGACTGTTGACATATCCGTTAAGATGAAACCAAGCTTCATCGCTGAAAAAACCTTGTCCAAAACATATATATCATTTTTAATGAAACTTTTGAACCACCGACAGTACTCCATTCGCTTTTCCTCGTCAGGTTCTCGGAGCTGATGAGTCACACTTATCCAATACGGATGTAATTTCAGCACTTTAGTAGCTTTACGAACACTTTCATAAGATAATAACCCAGTCTCGCTTGCAAGTTTCTGAAGAAACTTTTTCGGAGAACGAAGAAGTTTTTTGTTTATCGTCTACAGAGTATCATCTGTTAAAACACTTGGACGGTTTGTACGTTTGCGGTCATCCACTCTTCCTGTATCCCAAAAACGACTAAATAAACTAGATATAACGGATTTGTTTGATACATTAGCTTTTTGAAAAGCATTTGAAAACTCTTCTTTACACTTCGAATTCGATTTCGATTGACATTAACTCACAACAATGAAAACACGTTGTTCTTGCTTAAACGACATTGTAGCTCGGACTAAACAAACTGTTTCGTGAAACGCTCTCCTTTGGCCGATGGCGTGATCTAGCAGTGCTACCACACACAGTACTGTCACACAATAAATTTTCGTACTTGCATTACCTTTCGTGACTTCGACTGTTATTCCTGTAAAGCAGAGAAATTCGGGTTGCACGAATTTACAGTCACTCTGTACTTTTCATAATAATATTAAACAAAAACCTAAAACAGGCAAATAAGGAGATTTATATACTGGCCGTTCGATGGGAAGTATTAAGAATTTCGTTGTAGTTTGATTATTTTCATAAAATTATAACTAAAAGTTCACTACCGTATATAATATATTTGTACTACATTCATGTCAATTGAAAAGAGTTTCGCCCTTTTTGAAACAACCGTTACCTAATCATTAGTATTCAATTAAAAGCAAAGTATATATCAGATAGAACATGTCTCAAACCTTTCAAAATATAATTTTCTGTTTGTTTTATTACAGGCTGATGAGAGCAATAAAATTAACACAAAGGGAGTGAAATATATCCCTTATGGCTAACTGAAATAAATCTGATTAACGGAAATTTTAGAATTAACAACCTGGCTAAAAAAATATTTATATTAAATTTTTTAGGTTATAAATATTTTTGAATAAAGGAAAAGAGTACGATGTTACTAAAGATAGTTCGGAGGTTAATTATTTAATTGTAAATAACCATATTTTTCAGTTAATTATTAAGTTTAAGAGCATTTTGTAATAAATACACCTTACTGCTAATTAATGTATTAATAGTTTAACAGTGACTATTTATTATAATTTTTAATACGTATCAGTTTAAAAGGAAATATTATTGTTTATACTCGTAAGTAGCGAGATCCCGAAAGAATCTGGAATGAACATTAAAATATGTAGGGTGCATTTTAAGACCATTATTTTAATGTGAATATCTTCGATGGTAAGAGATAAAATGGAAAGCTGAGGAACCAGAATTCGTAAAGGCTGATGAAAGTATATACATATATATGTATGTGTATATTTTATCAGCCTGTAACTTAAAAATTTGCAGCACCATGACAGCCTTTAGAATATGAATGTAATCCCCAATTTTTTACATATATTCTGAATGATCGTAAAATGACTAATATTTTACCAGATATTCTATAATAGTATAAAATATTTTTCTGACTTAAATTTATAATTTTAAATATACAGTTAAAAAGTTTAGAGCAAATTATTCTAATAAAGATTAAGAAACGAATTCAATTTGTAACAAAAACGAGGACAAATAAGTTTTAAATTCTATATAGTTTCTCAAAAGATTTTTAGTTATTTTTAAGTTAATATACAAACTTTTATAAATTTTAAACCCATAACAAAATAAGGTACTGTCAAAAAGTGTGTTAAATTTACCTTTTGGCAATATTCATCTCATTGAAATGATTGAATTTAAATTGTTTTAAATAAACTAGAATATTTTATAACTTTCTTTAAAATTTATTTAAAGTTTCCTGTTTTTATAGTTTGAAAAAGTCTTACTTTACCTCGTACTGATAAAAGAATTCTGACATTTGTTTTTAATCCAATCCTTGTTTCAGTTTTTGTAGTTAGAGAATTTGTCGATATTTCATTTGTATGCATTGTGTATTGCGTCCAGTGTTACTACACTCTTGTTCTAAGGGATAAATACAAATTCAACAAGCTGAAGACAAACTGTGTTACATCTTATTGGGTTATACGAGTATATGGTTGTCGTTCTGTGATTAAATCCATCTTACAATAATAAATAAAATTATATTTGAACTTACATTTTATCTATTGCATAATCCCTCAATACGAGGCGCTTAATTAATTTTTTCCCAGGATTCTACGAATCGTTTCGTGACTAAAATACATGATAAATAAACATCGACGAAAAATCAATATTCCTACAAAATATTACCAAAACGATTTAGTTGCTACCATTTGGTGGAAAACAGCCGTAAAAACATGAATTAAAAACCCATTAGCTGCTAATACGATTTTGTTAAGAAAGTTTTTATAAAAATTGGAAAGTTAAACTGGTTTTCAAAATGAATTAGGTAATGGTTTACTATGTTTCTACCGTCTGCATTAGCAGCAATTGCCAAACAGTCGGACATTAACCCAAAAAAAATAAAAGTTTTTACATTTCTTGCTATTATAATATTTCCTTTTTTGACAATTGTAATTGGTTTTATATTTTCTCTTCTCCTATATGAAATAGGTGAAGAAAATATTTTTCATATGAAATTTTTTTAATCGATTTTTTACAAAAATACTACACGTTTTTCAAGTCCACTTGGCCTAAAAAAACAAATTTTTACCAGTTGGTCTGTCTGCATGTGTATGTGTGTGCGCGCGCTTTTGTCTGAATATGTAAACAATAACTTATAAAACTTAAAATTGTACTAAAATGAAACTTGAACTTAAGTTAGGTGGAACGACGAGACTTAAGATTTTATTCATAATCGATCAACCGGAATTGGCATACGACTTGTCACATGATGAGGAGACAAAGTCTAGAATATTTTTGACTTACTATGTTTCGAGAAAAAAACCTTTGCTTCAGTTTATTAGACAGGGAAAAATCGTAGACGATAGGAGTATGGGAAGACAAAGAATGTCTAGATTTAAAAACCTATTAGACTGTTATCATTGCTCTTCTGTGGAACTATTTAGGGCAGCATTGTCGAATGTAAGAGTTGCTGTTATTATCTTGAATTTCTAACGAAGAGTCCAGCTAAGACAGTAATTCGTGAAATCATTTTTCTGATGTTTTCTACAAGTAACTAAAACATGGGTGTTGCTAAAGGAATATATATCAAGTTTACCATCAATTTAGATGTGATTACGGCGGCGAATATAAAAGATCATTCGAGCCTATTTATGAATGTAAATGAAGTAATTAATGAGTATACAGCAAAAGAGAATTTTGTCCAAGCTACAGATTGAAGGTGGAATACATTGGAGAGATTTTGAGACACTCTGTTAAAATTTTTGATGGTAATATATTGGCTTACACCAAACGAATTTCCAGAAAATATTTGAAAGGCCATCACTAGAATATTGTATTATATTTTGTGAAATAATCATCGTGTAGCACTAACAGTAGAATCTCTCAATTTTTGTTGAGAATTCCTCTATTTACGGCTCAGAAGTCTGGAATTTCCAACCAAGATTCAAAATCAGAATTTATGAAAATTAGTTTCTGATAAAGAAGTCGGCAATTTAATTTGCTAGACTTTATTAGGAATTTAAAGAATGTGGACAAAAACATTTAATAATTATCAAAATTTAAAATTTATAACTCACTTAGTACAATCATCTACGGATAATAGAGGGTGCCACAGAAATTTGCGTCACAGTTTTAGGTTCCAGTTATTTGGAGAACCAAGAACGACCCATAAAAAAGCAAAATACACACGTTTAAAGTGTTGTAAAGCTTTTGCGATACCTCTGATATTATACGGAAATGCGGTGTAAGTACTTTCGAAACAGGAACGAAAAAGGTTCCAGGAGGAGGAAATGAGGTTTCTGAGAATATGAAGGACTACACCTAAGAGGATAGGCTAAGGAATGCAGATACACTTGATAAGATGGAAATTACTAACCTAGATAAGATAATGAGAATTTATAAGAGGTACAGGTGCTGCCGTTTGGAACCGATGAGTGGGGATCGTTGCTCCGTTTAGCTTACGAATACAAACCCACCAGTTAGAGTAGTGTTTAACGCCTCAGAAGGAGGTGTTTGCGGAACTGGCGGAGCTAGCTAATCCAAGAAGTGAAGAAGAAGAAGACAAATATACTGGGAAAGAGTGAAATAGAAAGTCTGAGGAACCAGAAAATAGATAGGGTTAGTGAAAGAAATGAAAAGCTATCAAAACTAAAGTAAATAGATATGAAAACGAGGAACTCCCGACTTTATTGATAAAGTAGAATGTGGCTGATTAAATGTAGCCTAATTCTAATTACATTTTTAATTGAAAATTTAATGAATTTATTATTACAAATGAATTAGATACTTTACAGTGAATCACAATACTAAAAATAATTATTTATTGTTTACTTTAATTATAAAATTAATAATGAACTCTAAAAACAATTATATAAATTAAAACTTTAGTATTTTTAGTTTATGATAAAACCTCACATATAAATTAAATTATTTTTTTTCTATTAATTATTTAACTAAAGAAAAACATTTTGCTGTAACTAATAAAAAGTACCCCATTATTTATTCCAAGTGGTTGAACGTTAATTTAACTTAGGTAAGTTCTTAAATAAAACATTCCACGTTAAATATCCAGCTAGATATGATTAAGCAACGAAGGTTTAATTTACTTGAGTTCAATTATCGATTGGGTTTCTCGGAATGCAATAAATTCTTTCGGATATTATTATTATTATTATTGTGACGATCGTTGGGTAAAATTAATCGTCTGTAAAGCTTGCAGGTGTTGACTTAATTTATACTATTCATAGATATACGTTCACAAGAAGTACCTACACGAATTTCTTCTAAAATGTTCTAAATTAATTTTAGTATTGTAAATATATTCATTTAAATTCCGTTGTATATCATGCTATTAAATATTAAGCCAGTCTATAATATTAAGAGCGAAGCAATGGAGTGGAAGCTCTCCTGATTTTCTCTTTTAAAACCAACAAAACACAATCTTTTTTTTTCATATAAAAACAAGAGCAATATGCAACGAGTTAATCATATACGTTTATCAATGATCACCTATGAATAACTACAGTTATTTTTAGAGCTTTCATTAGAGTAAAAAAGTAAATTTAAATACAGTAGTTGTCTCTATTTACAGTTCTCCAATTTACCGTGGTACGGATTTCAAGTCACTCATTTGGGAAAAGAAAAATTTCTCCCCCATCCCTTACGTCACCATCTTTCTTGTGAGTTTTGATTGGACAAAAATTTAGACATCTAACTTAATGCATAAATCTAATGTGGCAACGCCTTGCTCTTACACAATTATTCACTTTGGTCATTTAGTTTGGTCAAGTAGTAATATTATTCTCCTCAGACTGTAGTTAAAAAACTAATAAATAAATGTAAACGGACTACCATCGTGGGGACAAACTTGAAATTTCATTAACAAAATTGGAGAAAGGAGAAGCGATGTCTATACAAATTTCTATTCGATGTCTATTGCAAATCACTATCGCATCGGGATAAAAGAGTACGTGTGATATCTTCAAGACTTGAGAGAAAAATTTATCTTTCAAAAGTTCTTCAGATCCAACTCAAAATTTGAAAAAAAAAACGTAAGTCGATGAAAAAATCGACTTATGAAAATTTGGAGAAAGTGATGGTCCGGTTTTCAATTGAAGAGTGAGCCGTAAGAACGCCTATAAGTGGTCCTATTTTATTGGAAAAAAAACCAAATAATACCACAAAATATGAGGTAAATTCATTTAACAATGAACATTCGGGTACTGATATTGGTAGCCTACATGCACATACACAAAACCCTCCTTTTCTGAAAGTTCGGATTAAATGTTGCTTTGATGTAACATCGGTGAATGACTAGAAATTTTCAGCTCGGTAAATCGAGGACTACCGCCCGTTAAATACCACACACGGAAATAATTATGCGGCTCAATGTTTAGTACCATAATAAAAATTAAACACAAAAAACCGAGGACTGTATTTAAAAATAAAATAAAATTCCTTTAAAAGTAAAGTTAAATAGTGTATTTTACTTACTTTAAAAGTAAGTTAAAATTATCATTCAACTGGTATTGAAGTGAAACACAAAGTATCTCTTAACTCTTGTAAAACTGTGTAATAATCTATATAAAAATACAATACAAATCGCTTACAGGAAAAACATTTATTCTAGTTAATTGGGAATTAGAAGAATTTATACATTTTCTTTTCTGCCTGGCTGCACAAAGGTACTAATATTTATTTTTTGCTGTTGTTATGTCAAAACCTTGATCAATTCATAATATTTCACCAGTACCTCATGAACATTATGCATGTGTGCGAACCGTTGCTGTGCTGCTCTACTTACTACAGTGCTTATCAGTACACAGAGTTGACAACATTCCGATTATGCATGCGTAATTAAATTTACATGTTTTTTTTTTATAATTATGCACGTTTCTTCGTACAATCCAAACATGTCCCCGTCACAATCATTTTGGTTTAGCAGGGTTTTTGTGTAATATTTGAATGCCCGTTCAAACTTTGTTTGTATGTTCTGTAAAACTGTGTAGTTTCCTCTCTTAATTAGTTAAGCCAGGTTTCGTTACAGTTATAACTGTTTTCTATGCAGCGCAGTATTCTATGAGCTGTTTGTAAATTTTTGTTTAAAAAGATTTTTGTAAAACCTATCAATATTGATTTTTTTTTAAATTCCAGGATTTAATCCTCTATGTCCATACAAGCTTCAAAATTTCTTATATAACGTCAATTTATTATTCAGTTGACTAAAATATTCTTTTTTAAAATCCAAAACAATATTTTTTGTATGAAATTAGCAATTAATTCGGTAGTAACTACAGTGAGTTATGAAATACTATCGGTGGGTTTTAACAGGTTACATTTTTGTAGACTCTGACCGGAAATTGATTCTGGGTCCTTTCCGCTTCACAGTCCAGCAAAATGCAGCTTGCAGAGCCACACAGAGGAAAAATGAAATATCTTTATTTGACAAGACCAACTTAACTATTGATGTATTGCTTTCATACTTCTTTTCTATAAAAACATTATTCAATTCAAAACATAATGTAGAAGCATTTGTAAAATGTCAATAAAAACACTGACTTTTATTAGGAATGTAAACTGTGTTTTTTCAAAGTAAGCTAACAAAATATTTTTACAAACCGTTAGAAATTCCGTTTTAATTTTTTAAATTCTGGATTAAACCATTGATTCATATTTTGTTTTGAGAACGGATTACTTTTAAAGCGGATTTTTCATGTAATATTTTAATCTGATTTTAAATGAAAATTGACGAATATTTAGTAACAGAGACTGAAATTCAGCGTTTATAATAAACTATATAGCTTTTGTAGTCTGTCGTGAAAATTTAAAAAAATCTTAGCTGTCAAAATTTATTTTAAATTGAACAAAATATAAATCTCTTAACCAAGAAACTTTGATTACTTGTTACAATTTCCTAAAAAGGAACATCTGATTGCGCTAAATAGGTCGTCATTTGTTCAAATTGTGAATTCGTCTGTTTGGATTTTTCTAGGCAGTAACGTGTGACCAAGTGACTGAGATGTTTTCTTATATTCCTATAGTTTTAGTAAATTAAATTTCCGAAATGTTATTTATCAGGGACTGTTAAATTGTACAAAAATAACTGTTTGGTTGCCTTTTGACATGTAGCTAGACACCGTGCATTGCAGCCAATAGAAGGTCACAAACTACTTTTTTCTTTGTTTTTTTTAATTTATTAATAATTTGAATTTCTTTCTATTATTTTATTAGTACAGCTCATTGCTATTAGGAGCTCATTGCTGTAGAAAGGATTATCGATTGAACTTTTAATAACGGCTAAAAATCAGTTGTCACGTTTTATTTACTATTTTTTTTAATTCCTTCAATAATAAATTCGAAAGTTTTAAAAAGTTATGCGCTTAGTTTATAAAACTTTTTGTTTTAGTGATGTGTGGTATTATTGGATAAGCCGAATCATTCATAGTAATAAATTTTTTGTAAAAAAAATAAATGATCATTATTTATTAAAAATTTGATCGTTAAAAATAGATTATTTCATTTTTACCTACTAAAAATGCTCGATTATTAGTTTTTCGTTTTTCTTTAATATTCCATTAAAATTAGTGTTTCAAAAATTATGCACCCGTAATATTAGGATGGTAAAAGTAACGCATAGAATAAATTGTATGTCCTATTACATTACAGATGGCAACAATGTATTCAAGCTTTCCAGTTTTATTGTTTTAATATTGTAAACATTAGGTTTACAATATTAGGGAGGAGGTGGAGGGTTGTTTGCTGATGTCGGATCAAGTGGCCAGGCGGCCGGTTTTTGGTTGGTAAGGCGGTTGCGGCCTCCTTGGGGCTGGACGAGGACGCCTCAATTGAGTCCAATACTACTTCCCCCATCGTGAGGGAGTGAGCATGAGGTTTTCGCCGCCTCGGATAAACAAAAGTAAAAATGTTGTAAACATCAACGACAAAATCACAATCCATTCTATGGAGGACCTCCATGTTAGCTATCATCTCCGAGGTAATTTAGAGCAACCATATGTACACCCTCATTTTAAAGGAATTTGTACGCCTTTTAGTTGTTTCTGTATGGATCTACGCTTCTATCCCATACAATGCTATTAAAACGATTTAAGATTTCTACGTTTTGTTTTACTCAAACCTCGTACGGTCTTTCTACTACTCCACTTCTCTATAGTATTTTTTAAGAAAACTAGACTTAAAATTCTATCGTTTCAACGAAATTTGTTGAAACACATCCGTCTCACATGTTTCAGCAAGCGCAGCTGTTTACTCTACGCCATGTAGAGTACGCTTAGTGAATCACCCCCATCCTTTTTGTTTTCCTTCTATCTTTCCTTCTTATTCCTCCCTTCTAAAAGAAAGCTTAGCCTACAGTTTAGAAATATTACATTTTAGAGTAAATTTAAGCATAGTCAGGGTTTTCTCATACAAAAATGTAAAAATTAAATTTTCAAAATTTATTACTTGATTGATTGCCATAATTTTATACATCAATTGTTGGAATTTTCATGAGATTTTAAAACGTAATTCACATTAAATGTAATAGTTTAGAAGAGATAAATGAACTAATAAGCAATTATATTTGCACCAGAGATCTGATGACGATATATTTCATCCAAAAACTAATATCAGGAAGAAAATATCACTAAACGTTTTCTCAGTTGTTTTACAGCCCATTTTTTCAATATTGAACGTAAATCTCCTTTAAATCCGCTGTTCTTGTCGGAACTTTTATCTGTGGTTTGCTTGATGTGTTTTTATTTAATCCCAACACTTTTTTGATCTCATCTTCCAATCGTATTAGTGGCCGTCCACATCTCTTGTTACTGTCAAAGATGTCTATTTTTGAATAACACTACTCCATCTAACGTACCTGGTCTTTCATTACAGCACTCCCATTTTCATTTTGTTGAGCTATTTCTTACACAAAGTTAGCAATCCATAGTATTTTGTTTAATAATTATCTAACATTGCATCTAGTGAACACTCACGTTTTTGTACTGTACGTTAGTTCTGGTAGCACACGTGTATCAAATAACTTGGTCCTTAAGTATTGCAAGTTGTTCTTGTTTCTCTGAATACACCATTCAATCGCGAAAATTTTACCCAACCCAACTGTCTTCTTCTTTTGATTTCCACCGTTTGGTAATTTTTTGTTAGGTCTACAGTTGTGCTAAATATTAGGTGACCAGTTCTAGATTTAAATCACCTACCATTATTTTTCTGTGCTTTACGTATTTGTCATTATTTGCGACTTTGTACAGCTACTTTTGGCCATTTTTTTGCATCCCAAACTCCAAGTTTCAGTATGCATTCAATCATTCTCCAGTAGGTATATAACGGCCATTGCCTTCGTTACTCCACTCACCCGTTGCCTTGCTAGGCGTCTTTTTTTTCTTCCCTCCCTTAGGGTCCAGTTCCAATCTCCACTAAGTCACCTGTCCGCATTTATCCGCCGCACGTGTCCATTTAATAACTATGTCTTTTGCTACTTTATTTTTAAAAATACTTGGTCTTCCTAGTTTTTCCACATTGCTTCACTACACATTTGTACAACGCCGAGTTCTAATTATTCTATAGAAGTCAATCTCTTTAGCTCTAGTCATCATTTTATTTATTTTTAACAATTCCCATACGTATGCACCGTACGCCAGAATGTTTTACTGTACGACTCTTCCAATCCATTCCTTTTTTTACATCCAAATTCTCTTTAACCACGAAACTTAATTCACAATCTACCACTGTATTTCCCTGAGCCGCCCTGACCATTTGTGCCATTATATTTCTGTACCTAACAAGTAAAGGAAGTTAACTACATGTTTGTAATTTTTAAGAAGAAACAAAAACAAGAAGTTTTTTCTTTTTTAAAAAATTTCTGAAGGTGTTAGATTTGTTTTTTAATTTGTACCAAATTTAGCTTCTGATACAGAGATTTAAATGACTAAAGAACTTTCTCAACTTCTACACCTCTCTGACCACCCACAAAACTTGAGATAATCAAACGAAAACATAACTTAGACAAAACATATTGTGCTAACACTATTCTAATAAAGAAACAACATTTTATTCACTACAATGTTTGAAAAAAATTACAGAGTTCAAGCAAATTCTGAGGCCTAGCAGAAAGACAATAAAAATAAAATAATTCAAAATAAAATATTTTTTTGTCAATAACGAATATACATTCAATTAGAGTTAAAAATAGTAGTAATATTAAAAAATTCCCCATCATATACAAAAGTGGAGTTCCTGTGCCTACTGCAACTTTTAAAAAATATAAGTAAGACAGTTACAAGTTTACAACCATTATATTATATATAGAGCATTTCTTGCTGATTTTCAAACTTAATTTTGCCAAAACTAGAGTTAACTCCCTTTACCTCTAGGGCGCATATTTGTATTTACCAGATTTTTGTTTAGGACTAATTCAAGTTTGACTCCTTTCTTATAAAAAATAAAAGTTTCTTATAATAAACTTCCCTTTTTATTCTGTACTGTACGAGGCGTGGCTATAAAAAAACGAAACTGACGTTGTAAAAACTTTAATTTTTATTTTATACATATAATCATTTCTCTATCCCTACAACGCTCCATGCAAATTTTCCTTTGTTGGAAACAGTGCTGGAAGTCATCTTCTGTCAGCTCCTTCACCACACGTCCCACTCAAAAATGTTTGAAATGAGACTCGCAAAAATGTTTGTACTGACACTTCGTAAGCGATTAAAAATGACCCAAATCTTTTGGAAACGATTGTAACATGTGATGAAACGTGGCTTTTTAGCCTACTTATGATCCGTAAACGAAGCGCCAACCATGCACTGGAAGAGCCGAACTTCATCGAGAGCCAAAAAAGCTCGAATTAGCAAGTCAAAATTTAAACATTGATGATTGTGTTCTTTTGATATCCATGGGATTGTGTACCTTCACTGAGTTCCTGAAGGTGAAACAATTAATCAATATTACTACCCATTAAAAGGGTAGATTTAATTAATCAATATATTGTCCCATTAAAAGGGACTAGATTTGAGTCTGTGGAAGCTGTTAAAGAGATAGCGGCACGTGTCCTGAAGGAGCTGACAGAAGATGACTTCCAGCATTGTTTCCAACAATGGAAAATTCGCATGGAACGTTGTAGGGATAGAGAACGAGTGTACTTGAAGGTGACAATAAGTGGTTATGTATAAAATTAAAATTAAATTTTTTACAATTTCAGTCTCGTTATTTAATAGCCACACTTCGTATATGATTCACTTCTGCAATCTTCGGTCAACACACTTACCAAAATCCTTATTGGTAATCACTGACAATTCTGCCGTCATTCTTGTGAATATTAATAAATTTATACTTTCCTGTCCATACTATCTTAGTGTTCTGACATTCATTATCATATCATATTTTCGATCATTAGTGTTTCTAACTTTAATAGCATACATTGAATATATTTTGGTTTATCTATCGACAACACCATAATGTCATATAATCATATAATCTTTTGATTAACCGTACAATTAGAATTGATCGCTATTATTTCTCTATTTTCTATTATTAATTGCATATCAAAAGGCTCGACGACTTAATTACAGCGCACAATTGTTCATGAATGTTGGTTTAAGTGTGGCTTTCTTACATTACCAATTACTATTCAGCAATTCAATATTAATTACAGTGCAGCAATTTATGGTGTACAAAATCGATTATTCATTAGACTTATTAATGAAATATAAACAACACAAAATGTCAATTTTAAAATTCTTCTATTATTTAACAGAAGTGTGGCTAAACTCACACAATGGATCGTAGACAATAATCCTTTACCCTACATTAAGTATAGTTTATACCTGGATCTACCAAAAAACATTATGTCAAACAATTTTTTAATGAAAGAAATTACCTTTTTATCAGGAATACCCAGAAAAATTATCGTCACCATAAAAACGAATATTTTCCATAATTTGTTATACTGCTCGTTTTAGTGCAAAAGGGAATTTTAATTTTTTTAAATATCTGCATCGCTGTTTTTAATATTCTCAGCTGTTAGTTCAGCTTTCTAACTAACTATTGATGGGTAATTTACTTTTTGTACATTTTTTTTGATTTGCGCCTTTTTGTTTTTTGGATTTTCCCGTAAATTAAAATTTTAAAAACTTAGGTACATTTTTCACAGAAACCATTAAACCTATCGAGCTGAAAGTTTTACCAGTTATTTACCTTGTACATGCTCATATACCAAAATTTTTATGACTTTCTTAGGTGCTTCAAAAATTAGTAATATGCAAAAATTTTAGAAAAACATTTTATAAAATGTTCTGTTATTCGTTATTTTTTTTAAAATTTTATGGTCCAACAGATGAAATTAAAAAAAAAAGTGAGTGGCTAGAGAAACTCAACATTTGTATGGATGTAAAGTTTCAGTTTCCTATCTTTTACCAATTCTGTGAAAAATGTATCTATAAATAGCAAATTTAACATTAGCGGGATAGAAAGTAGTCTACCGTCTCTCTTTAAGTTTATTACAATTATCTATTAACATTATCATAAATTAAACATGATTACTATTGTTACACTACTAATAAATTACAATTTAATTACTTCGACCCACCGTGTACGTCTAGAGAAAGTTGTCGCTGTGGGTAAGCTAATTTTCGGTGCTAAAAGTTCCGTGGTTCAAATCCTAGTAGAGGTTACTTTTATACGGATTTGAATAATAGAAAGTGGGTACCGGTGTACTTTGACGATTGGGGTTAAAATAACCATACTCTCCCATGAATTGTCGGCCTCAGTCTGTACAAAACTACACCTTATTTACACGTCATACGTATTCTCCTCAACTCATCGAGTCACGGGGTTGCTAATTGTTCTTAAATTGAATAAATATTGATGTACACAGATTGGGGATTAACAATAACTTTTTTAAAATACTTAGATTAGGTTATTTATAAAAGTGTTTTTACAAACTTAAAGCTTACGCTAAACTAAACTTGACTAAAAATAAATGTTGGTTATTACATTCAATAATCCATTTTTATCTACAACCGAATGTATGCAATGTTCCTCGCACGAGACTTCAAGTGATTTAACAATTTAACTTTTACATTATTTTACGGGAGTTAATTTTTTATTAAGATCGACTTAGAATATTTGTTTTATTTTAGTATTTTTGTGTAGTACGTGTCATAAACGCAACCTTTGTTAGAAAATAATAATATGTAAAATTGAATCCGTTTAGTATTCAGGGTACGTGACTCGACTCTCGGGTCTGTACGCATTTCTATATCACTCTTTGAATGGAAACGAGTAATTGAAATTAATTATAAGAAAAAGCAGAACATAACAGACTTAGTGTGTGATAATGCACAGTTGAATGTACAAAAACAAAATGTTATTATAAAGTTCTTATAAATATTATATAGTTTGTCACGCAATACAATATTTGACGTCATCCACTGTTGACTCTTTAGAATTTATACACTATTCCTAGCCGGTGACTTTACGAGTAAATATAAATATAATAATATTAAAAAATTCATTAATCAATTAAAAGCAAAATCATAATATAATAATAAGATCTACTTAAATTGTTGACATTTCTATTAAACATCAAAATATTTTTTTTTTTTTTACAAAATACTCTTTATTATTTTTGAGCATTAAATTGAGCAATATAAGAGAGCAAAAGTTATTTTATAGTGGTTACTTGGAAAAGTATTTGTTCACTCAACTGAAGCATTAAAGAAAATATTAGGAGTTTATATCTGTTAAGAGTGAAGATAGCATACATATGATGAAACCTACTGTAAACAATGTTTACTAGATACATGAGGGGATCTCTCTTGATTTTATATAAAACTTAAACCTTATATTGGCTAAAAGATATTAGTTTTCCATTTTCTTCGGAAAAAGTAGGAAAAATGTTCAAGTGGTTTTCTCCTTCTTTACTTTTTCTGTACATTTCTTTAAATCAGTCTAATCTTTAATATCAGATTATAAGATGCTTAAGGTGTCCAAATTGTAATTATCGTATTAAATTAATTGTTAAAGTTAAAAAAGCTTTGTGTAATGCTAAATATATTTTTATAGGAAAATGACTTTTCAGATGTATTAATCAAAACTAATTATTATATTAATAAGAAAGCCCTCGCAGACTGACTGAATCACTCACTCGTCACTAATTCTACTTTCAGAATTATTAGAAGCTGAAATTTGGGAGGAATATTCCCTTTAGAGTAAATAGAAAAGTTAAAAATAATCGATTTTGACACTCCACCGTTCACAATTTGAAAGTATGTTCTACCCGTAAAACCGATATTTTCCGTTTACTATCTTTTGGACAAATTAGATGGCTTAAGCTTGGTAAAGATGTTACATATAAAGACGCTGAAAAATTTTCACGTCAACGATTTAAAAAAAATACCCATAAGGGGTTGACAAGGGCGTTTAACCCTTTAATAATTATTTTTAGTTTACTCAGTTAGATGGCTGAAATTCAGTGATGTAACCTATAGTACACAAAAATAAAATTATCCATTAACGATTACAAAAATGAACTCGTAAAGTGTTGAAAACTGTGTTCAACCCTTATTTGTTTCGTTTATTAAATAGGCCTACTTTTCGTTTATTAAATTCTGGATGAAGTAAATGGCTGAAACTCGGTGGAGTCATTACCGAAATGTTTCTAAAAAATTATTTCACAACAATTTCTAAAATTACTTACCCCTATGGGGTAAAAAGGTGATTCATTCCTTAAACCCTTAATTTTTTATAAACTTCAAACTAATAGGTAACTAATGTTTTAATTAGGGTTATAAATAAACTAAAAACAAGATCTTATGATAATAAAATCAGAAAATCGTATTTCTGATTTATTTACAACCCTAATTACAAAAATTATAGAAATAAAACAAAATTATACTGGAGTGAAGCCAGGACGGGCAGCGAGTAAT
Organism: Catonia carolina; assembly: GCA_035578175.1. Classification (NCBI taxonomy): domain Eukaryota; kingdom Metazoa; phylum Arthropoda; class Insecta; order Hemiptera; family Achilidae; genus Catonia; species Catonia carolina. The sequence goes on from JAQMRL010000003.1 coordinate 79,064,926, forward strand.
AAATAAACCGCGCAATTTTAACTTAACAAAAAATTTATCAATGTTACATTTGTAACTTAGATATTCTACTGATAAAATGAAAGTCCGGGGTTTCGATAAAAGACGTAGCATTTAAAAATTGTATCAGCAATTTGTAAAGAAAGATTGTTCTTTTTTCCTTTCTTAACTTTTATATTTTCCGTACTAAGCTGACATTAAATATTTGATAATTATTAACGTTTACATCCCGTAGGCGAGGGTAATAAGTTGTATCTTAGCGTGTGGTTTAATCTTAGGATTAAATTGAAAGCACCATCTTCGTTGCAATTAGAAACAATTAGAACTTAATCACCGTCAGAAGCAACGTTTTTGCTTTATTATCACTAGATTAAAACTGTTACTTACCTCTGTTCTGAAATTTTAAATTATAAAACTTTTGTGCAACCAATCTGGATTTATGATGTCCAGCTCTTAAGAGCAGCATCAGAGAGTAATTTTAAAAGTCTGTAATATCGAACCGTACGGTATGGAGCACTGTATATTTATTTAGAATCCTAATAATTCTGAAAATCTTGGTATTCTGAGCAGCAGCAGAATGAGGTCACAAATTTTCCAGGTTGCGGTGTAGTGTTCAACGCAAATAGCTTCTACGCCATAGGAATCAGTACCTGCAAACAAGTTTTAAGCCATTAAATGTCACTGACTCTCCACTCCATGCAAAAGTGTTTTAAGTCTGTGACACAAAACATTTTTGCATGGATTGGAAATTATGAGAGGTTAAAATAATTTCAAAGCAAAGGAACATTAAGCTAAGAACTTTTATGCATTGAACAATATACAAGTATTATAGAAACATTTTTCACACTTGACTCAAAACCTTTAAAAACAATGATTTTTGCAGGGAATGATTCGTCTTGGGACCCGGGCAGGTCTATCAGTTTTTCATCGCTCACTAATTTTTCGTCTATCACACTTCTCATCTTCTGTAGTAGCAGTAAATTGAAACCGTCGAACGTAAGTTCGACTGTTTCACAAAAAACAAAACCAAAAAAAAAACACCAAAAAATTCTGCAGTGCTAATCAAGAAATTTTCTACAAATTTATATGGAAAGTTAGTAACAAACAGAATTTTTAAATCAAAATCAAGTAGTACCTTTTATAATTTAAGAAGGCAACACCTTAATAGGCAATCGGAGATTGTACGATAATTTTTTTTGTCTGTATTCAAAGTAACAACTGTAAGTTGACACAACCAACAGTACTTGTGTAATTGTAATAACGTAATGTACTGATTTTGTCTTGTTAGAGGAATTCACCCAGTGGCCTGTTACCCTATCTTAAAGAGCACAAAAATTTGGTAAATAAGACAATTTACCAAAAATTGTAAAATCTGTTTATGAGAATATGGAAAATCAAATTGTGCGAGTAAACTAGTTTCAGTATTCCAGTATACCGATAGTAATGAAAATGATTGTGTCGGGAACCTTTATGATACTTGTACTTATTGTACTTTGTACTTGAGTTTCAAGTTTCAACTTTGTACGTTGTTCCATTCTTGAGATATTTTCTTCAAACACACAGACCAATCAGACAATCATACTTCATTGACTTCAGAAGATCTGAAAACATAAATTTTTCAAGTGGAAACTTGATTTCAAAAATCGACATGAAAACATTTTGTATAAGACAAGAAAAAGTAAAAATATTTATCAGTTGGGGGTTACCATAAAAAATTATTTTTTATTTTATGTCATTAACGTACTTGTATTTTATAAAGTTGATAAGTAATTGGGCCTAAGTTACTTTTTGTCATAAAGTTTAAACAAAAGTTATTTACAGTGAAATTACAAAGTTTTAGAATCGAATGTAAATCAAAGAGCGCTTGTATAATAATGTTTGGCTAATTTACATTCTGTTTGATAGGATAAAATTTGTTACTGGCTTTCTTTTACCATTAATACTTTACCATGGTAACACAAAGTACCATTATACGGTAAAATGTTATACTAGTTTTAAGGTGAATGAGGTTAACTTGCGGTACAATACATGTGCAAAGTAATGAAAACGATAGGGAATATCAATTCTCGTACAAATAGTGTTTGTAGTTTAGATTTTACTTGACAATGAATTCATTTAACCATGTTTAAGTGCATAATTAATTATTCAAATTACTTTTCTGTTAAAAAGGATTCCATTTAATTATGCACATTAAATTTAGTGCTATTGTTCACTAGTTCACTTTTAATGAATAACATTCTAGGTAGTTCACTAAGTTAAGAAACTTCTCTATTTTATTTGTATTCTTTTATCACCTGTTTCTAAAAGACCAACACTACAAGTTTTGAGAGTTTCGTAGCAACAAGTTCTAGAATCATAAACTACTGTAGTCACTAAAAACCGAGATGTTAATGCGACTTTAAATAAACTAAAATAAAGTTTTAGAATTTTGAGCATTTTAATAACATTTTGAAACATATCTTACTTGGTTTTTTTAAGAGAAAATTAATAACCAATTTATCATTTTAAAGATTATAAACTACAGTTTCGTCTTAGATAAAAAGCTTGATTATATTTCACTTAACACGAAAGATTGTATTGATATAAAATGGGTCAAACGATTGCCAAAAAACCGGCACGAAAGGCCCATGTTAAAAAAATTTTAGGAACAAAGTTAAAAACATATTTCAGGGAAAATAACTTTGTAAATAAAAATAAAGTCACAAAATAATATATTACAACTAAAAAATATATATTTATATATTTAAAAAATATTTGTAAAACAACACTAAAAACCAAAATGGCTATACCAAATATGGTCAGAACGACACTAATAGCTTCAAAAATCGTTACAACCTCACTAAAACGGCCAGAAACACAACTCACTTTCCAACAATCCGTCAGAATGTGTAAAAATAACGCTGAATCGTTCACAATGGTAAATATTACAAAGGTACACTAGTTTTAGTAATTGTAACCACAGGAATAGCCCGACGGGCGATAGTCACATATGAAATAAGAGGTGTGGCTATTTAATAACGAGACTTACGTTGTATAAAATTTTATTTTTATTTCATACATAATCACTTATTGTCCCCTTCAATTAACACTTCTTCTCTATCCCTACAACGCTCCATGCGAATTTTCCATTGTTGGAAACAGTCCTGGAAGTCATCTTATGTCAGCTCCTTCAGGACACGTGCCGCTTTCTCTTTTACAGGTTCCACAGACTTGAATCTTGTTCCTTTTAATGCAGATTTTACCTTAGGGAACAGGTAGAACATGATAACATGTGATGAAACTTGGTTTTTCAACTTATGATCCGGAAACGAAGGGCCAATCCATGCTCTGGAAGAGCCGAACTTCGCCGAGAGCCAAAAAAAGCTCGAATGAGCAAGTTAAAATTTAAAGCAATGAGGATTGTTTTTTTTTATATCCATGGGATTGTGTACCTTTACTGGGTTCCTGTAGGTCAAACAATTAATCAATATTACTACCTTGAGGTACGTTCTAAACTACGTCAAATAGAAAGGAAACAACGCCCCGAAATGTGGAAGGACAAATCATGGATTTTCTACCAAGACAATGCGCCAGCTCATTACGCGTTATCTGTCAAGAGGTTCCTAGCCACGTACAACACCCCAGTGTTAGAACATCCATCTTATTCACCAGATCTTTCACCACGTGACTTCTACCTTTTTTCTGAGGTGAAATCTTTATAAGAGGAACAAGATTTGAGTCTGTGGAAGCTGTAAAAGAGAAAGTGGCATGTGTTCTGAAAGAGCTGACAGAAGACGACTTCTAGCACTGTTTCCAACAATGGAAAATTCGCATGGATCGTTGTAGGGATAGAGAAGGAGTGTATATTGAAGTGACAATAAGTGATTATGTATAAAATCAAAATCAAATTTTTTACAACGACAGTCTCCTTATTTTATAGCCACACCTCGTATGTGACACGGGTATGTCACACGAGCTTCGGGCATTCGCATGCTTCATTTTGTGCGGGGTATACGCGATTGAGAAAAACATATACATAAAAATAGTGAACCAATAAACAGTAATTTAATTTTATATTTTTGTTCTATACCTTTCGGTTCAAATACGTCTTGATTTCACAAGTTTACACTTGAAAAAAATATTCAGAAGGAGATATCCGTAAAATATTTGTAAATAAAAATTAAGTATCTCTTTATCGCTGGGATGAGCACAAATAATATCTTGAACAAATGATATATTAAAAACTATACATTGTAACACTTAAGCCTTGGTTCATTCGGGATAATAAAGATGGTAGGTTTTGGATATAATAAATAACAAATACACTTATTTAAACTTATAACAATTATTATTTTTTTAGTTACACAATTTGTAACTTCAATTAATAATTAAACTTAGTCTACTAAAAATAGAATTAGATTCTCTCCTCATCTCCACTTTCTGAGATTTTCCAGCCAAGATATGCGATTGTGTCCCGGACCTCCTTAGTCCATCTATTTTACCCTACATGATAATTAGCCATAGAACATACCTTAGATCGTTTCCCATTATGTGTCCGAGATTTTGTTGCGTTTTTATAATGTGAAGCAATTTTTTATTGTTTTTCAGTCGCCGTAGTACCTCCTCGTGCCTTACGTGTTCCATCCACGATATCTGCAAAACTCTCCAATGGACCCACACCTGGAAAGCCTTAATTAAAATTAAGATTAATTCAACAAAATTAATTACAAAACTTATTTATAGTTTTGGTTTTAGGTGTGTAGCAGTACAGTTGAGATAATTTAACATCGATATATCAAAGTTATTTATACAATAATTCATTAATATCATTTCACTTTTTTTATTTGAAATTGACTTTTATCACTATCTATGATAGTTAAACAATATTTAAAGACATTTCTTTAAATATATTTAAATATTTCTTCCTTAATTATTTTTATTGTTACTAACTGTTGATGGACGAAGAAAAAGAAAAAGACTTGGCTTGAATTTATGGATGACAAGCATCTATAAGAACTAATTTTTTTCTCTCAAATATTTACGGATGAAGGCCGTATTTGTATTAAATAAATATTTAAAAGGTAAACGATAACTCTATAGGTTATGTTATTGTATTTATTATTCTAACTTTGGGAAACAAACGAATACCACTTGAGAAGTTACAAACCAATCTTGACAACATTCACGAATGGTGTAAGAAATAGAAAGTGAAGATTAATGAGGATAAGTCAACGCATGTAACGTTTACATTAAAGAAACAAACATGTCCAGTGGTCAGTTTGAACGGTACAGTAATCCCACAGAAGGATGAAGTTAAATATCTGGGTTTGCATCTAGATCGAATACTCACGTGGAGAAGTCATATATGGACGAAACGAAAGCAACTTGGACTGAAGTTACGTCAATTTTTCTGGCTCTTAGGCAGTAAATCTCAACTCTCCCTTGAAATAAAGTACTCGTATACAAAAAAATACTAAAACCAGTTTGCATTTTGTATTGGGTTAGAGCTATGGGGTACAGCTAGTTCATCAAGTAGAAATACTGCAGCGCTTCCAATCAAAATGCCTGAGATTAATCACTGCAGCCCCATGGTACGTAACCAATGAAATACTACACAATGATCTGAACCTGCCCTTCATAAAAGAAGAAGTTAAACAACATAACGAAAAACATTTACAAAAAATAGAAGACCATCAGAATCCATTAGCGATTCACCTCCTCGACACAGCGATGATACTGACAAACTGAAACGTTTTAAAACACCCGACTTAGCTCTACGATTTTGTTAATTATTTAAAAGGTTTTTTTTCTACTTCAACTACTAATCATCATCATCTCATAAAAGGCATCGTTATCATTTATATCATTGTAATAATCTCCAGCTTCAACAACTTTGTGCTTCAAGATGTTGATTCACAGTTCATCAAATTTAGTTTTGTACATATATATTCATATATATTTTTCTTCATATTTATTCTGTTGAAACACACTACTGAGTGTGGTTTTTATTTTAATTTTAAGGACATTACTCAGATTTTCTCGTCTTTGCTTAACGTTCTTGCATTTATAAACTGATTGTAAAAGAAATACACTGTTACAAAAAAAAGTTATAAAATTTTTTAAAATATTTATTATTTCTGTAAGAATACCTTTTCAGAATCTTAAATAGTAATTGAGGTAACACCGGTGTAAATTACTGTATCGTTACAATATCTTTGTCCAATACTTAATTTAGCGGAAATTTATAGTTTTAAATATTATATAACATAATGATCTCTAATACTGATTCGCTCGACACATACCTTTGCAATGTTTGTTGATAAAACATTTTTGATTGATCAGTAATAAGTTGAATATTTTTTAGATTAGTGAAAAAGACAGTTTTAAATGCCGCCCATTAAATTTAAAGTTATTTTTTTAAATGTATTTCAGAGAGTAAAGGAAATCAATTTATAAATTCTTATTTTTTACTGGTGGTATAATTCATTTTAAATGTTGACAAATCACAGTAGTTCCCTCCTTCCTAGGACATTACTAATATAAATTTAAAGAAGAGTTGATGATTTTCATCATTAAATTGAAATAAAGTAAATTGTCTCGAGTTGCTGTAGGAAGGTTTAGACCTGATTTTCTTTCGTCATTTGAAATTCAGATTTACCTTTTGGTACATTTTTTACTGCCTGATTGATTGAAGACTTATTTTTCTTTCTTATAAAATTTATTTATCTTGTGTTAGGCGCAAGAATATAGAGTAAGCTCAAATTGTTTTAAATTCGTAATGAACTATCAAGAAGTAAATTGTTCGTATAAATCAAAATTGCAATATTAACGAATAAATAATCATGCAGTATAATATTCCTTGGGTAAATTGATTATGATAATCAGTATTATTTATATTTTACTTAAATTTTTATCATTAAATAAAGATAAGATCTATTGTAATTAATTAACTTTCATTCCTTTTAAAGCAATGGATCGGTTGAAATAAATAAAAATAAAATAGCCAACCGATCTCCTAACCTCACTTCAACGGATATTTTACCGTGATATCTATTAAGTCAATTGTTTATCAAAACGAATTAACACACAAAGTGATCCCTAGGTATCGAATGATAGAACCTGCGGAAACTGTTAAGTATTCTGTCATTATGATTCGTTATGATACTAGAAAAACATGGATTTATTGACTAAAATTAAGACATTTCACACAGTAAAGGCCGTTCGAGCAACTCTGTAGGTTATAAGCAATACCTTCGTTCTATTTATTTCATTCTTAAATATTGTTTTGAGTATTGATTTAACTAGTTGATGAACTACTATTGGCATACAATAAAAAATATTAATTCTTATGAAAAATGATAGTAAATATTTTAGTAACAAGTTTGTTTTTGTGTGTTATAAAATATAACAGTCGAATTTTAATTTCTGTTTTTTTTTTTTTTTTACTTAACTTACTTAAATTACATCAATATTTTTAGAATTGTATTTTAAACGTGCTGAATAAAAAAAAACTTTATTGAATATTTAGCAAAGTTACATCACGTTAAACCTAAAATAATTTAGTTAATTTTTAATGTAAAATTAATTAAGTTAATTTGAACACCTAATTTTTGTGTTTTATGTCAGATCTGTGTATCATATCTTCAAAAGATGAAATTCAAAAGAGAAAAATCAAGGAATTCTATGGAAAGATCCCAATAAGATCTAAAACAGTAATTAATGGACATCTACTATAGATACTGATACGAGATTGCCTTTTGCGTATGTATTGGCTGTGAGGAAGGAAAGTAAAATGTTTGCAGTGCTGCCAAACTGAACAGTGAGACACAACTCGTACATTTCATTACCGTGCAGTTTTTACACACATTTTGTAAGCTGTGGTTTATTCCGGGAAAATGTTTTCTTCATAAACCTAATATGAAATAAATATGACCTGTAATATTGCCTATAGCTTAATTACACGGCTAGAAATGTTTGATTTACTGTAGTTACTAATGAATCGCCTTCTTACTATTGTTGTCACCGGCGTATTTATTATCAGTCTCTCTAGTATCTACCTAACTGTTTTCTTTTTTTTTTACCAAGTGTCAGCAAAACTGTTAAAGAATAGCTTCTTCACGTCCTTAATTTCCTTCTTTATTTTTCGAATTGTGGAAAGAGAAACATCACAGTAGTTAGCCGCTCACTCACGGCTTTTGTTAAAAGGCACGGTTAAGCATTTTCGTTTAGCTTCAGTTTCATAACATTTTATTACATTGAATATTAGATTTCGTTCAACACTGTGAATAGTTCGGCCATGTTTTCGAGAAACCGACATTTCTGTAACTAACAGTTAATCTATAATAGGTTCCGAGATATACTTTATATGCTCTGGGTATAGTATAAGTTGTTATGTTTAACGTACATGAAATTAAAGCAGCCGGGTATGCGCACTGATGCTTTCCCCTTTACCCCTCGTTGCAAACAAGGGCAAACTCGTGACTCAAGTGACTAGAGCGCCAGTGAGCTACTATAAATACCTTCGAACTGATGTCTCTTGTGAAGATGACTGACGTGAAGAATAAACTAACCAAATTTAATCAGATATCTGGGACGATTCATATGACACTGAGCCAAAAAACAAGATCCGAAATAAAGTTAAATAATAAATTTTATAAGACGGATCAGTTCCTGTGTGGCGTATGGCTGCAAAGCATGGGTGATGAGGAGAGGGAGAAAAGAGATATCAAAACAACGTAAATGAAATTGTTAAGGTTTGTCAAGGGTTATAAAATTCTAGACAGAATTATAGTAATAAAATGAAGGTAAATATAAGATAAGAATTGGGAATTTTTCTACTTAACGAAAAACTAAAATTATACCGTGCCCAATGGGTCGATCATTTAAATAAAGTACCCGAAAGCCGCTTATCTGATTAAACAAGAAGTTATAAACCAATCGGAATCAGAGATATTGAAAGGCTGAAGGAAAGATGTCTGCCGGAAAAGGTCGAAATGCTTAACCCATGAGGAAAAAACGATCTTTAAAACTAAGGAATGTACATATCTGGGACCTGAATGTATTATTACCCATAATGTGTTATTACCCATAAGGTTATACCAAGTTTAGATCTTAATGAAAGCTTTAAAAATTCTGTATGACTTCATTTTACTGTGTTAAGTGAATTCCAAGCGAAGTTTTTGCTAGACGTAACTCGGTAACGAAGCGTTTCCGTACCTATGCTTATAAACAATTTTTCTTATTTTCAGTTCCACAATTATATCCTAGAATTGTATTACCGTTTAGAGACACCCTGTACAGTCGGGAGTAATCTTATTTAATATTTTTTATCTAATCTTGTTTCTTGTAAATATAATCTACAGTATACGAGATGTGGCTATTAAGTAACGAGACTGACGTAAATAAATTTACTTTTTATTTTATACATAATCACTTATTTCACCTTCAATATACACTCCTTCTCTATCCCTATAACGCTCCATGGGAATTTTCCATTGTTGGAAACAGTACTGGAAGTCATCTTCGGTCAGCTTCTGCAGGACACGTCCCGCGTTCTTTTACAGCTCCCACAGACTCAAATCAAGAACCTTTTAATGCAGATCTTACCTAAGGGAATAGGTAAAAGATAATAACATGTGATGATACGTAGTTTTTTACTTATGATTCGGAAATGAAGCGCCAATCCATGCACTGGAAGAGCCGAACTTCACCGAGAACCAAAAAAGCTCGAATCAGCAAGTCAAAATTTAAAGCAATGATGATTGTTTTTTTTGGTATCTATGGGATTGTGTAACTTCACTGGGTTCCTGAAGGTCAAACAATTAATCAATATTACTACCTTGAGATACTTTATAAACTACGTCAAATAGCAAGGAAAAAAACGCCCCGAAATATGGAAGGACAAATCATGGGTTTTCCACCAAGACAATGCGCCAGCTCATTCCGCGTTATCTGTCAAGAGGTTCCTAGCCAAGTACAACAACTCAGTGTTAGAACATCCACCTTATTTACCATACCTGTATCTTGCACTATGTGACTTCTACCTGTTCCGTAAGGTGAAATCTGCATTAAAAGGGACACGATTTGAGTCTGTGGAAGCTGTATGAGAAAGCGCCAAGCGTCCTAAGGGAGATGACAGAAGATGACTTCCAGCACTATTTCCAACAATGGAAAATTCGCATGGAGCGTTGTATGGATAGAGAAGGAGTGTATATTGAAGGTAAAAAAAGTGATTATGTATAAAATAAAAATATAATTTTTTACGTCAGTCTCGTTATTTAATAGCCAAACCTTGTAGACTACTATTTTAAAACGTACAATATCATTCAAGTGCAGTAAAAAATCAAAGGTTGACTGATCTAAAGAGATTTTCAAAACCACTATCATGTATTTTTAGTTTAGATTTTTAAAAAGATTATCCAGCATTTCTTTTGATGAAATTCAAGGTTCACTTGATAAAGTGGTAAGATATCCAATTTACTAAAAGTTGCACACACATAAAATTCAGCTCTGTTAAAACTCTAAAAATAAATCGAAAGATAGAGAGTTATTTATTTTATCTCAGATAATTCACATTTAAATTTCAAGCTTATACATTTAAATCTAGAAATACTTACCGTTTTTATTTTAGTAAATTCTAACATTGCATAAATTAATGTTATTTTATTTTCTTATAAAATATTCTGTGAAAGATATTTATTTATTTCTTCAATCTGTGTAGGCTACTTCGTGCATTTTAAGGGTTTTTAAACACATTCCTACTTCTTATAGTGCTGACTCCATTAATAAAAATTACCTGCAACTCGAGTTAATAGCTTTCTGTCTTGAACCACCATCAAGGTAGTGTACGTATTCATGTTTGCACAATATATAATATACTTCAATTAGTAGTATTTCCTTCGTCTAGGTCTGCCCCTTTATCTTCAAGTTTTTTCTCAAGAAACTTCTTGTAATTTTTAACCCCTTTATATGTGATAAAGTTACAGTCTTAGTATCTGAGGCTTCAATAGTCATGTCGGTTAAGTTTAATAATTAATTTTAATTATTAGTAATCTAAATAAACAAATATAATAAGTTTAAGAAGTTGATTTATTATTTATTATACCCAGATTCTGAAAAACTTAGGCCTAGGTGTTAAAGTATCAACGCTACGTGAAACATCAACTATACTGCCCAAATGGCTTGATTGCTTTTGAGTGCCTTGGTGAAGGACACTTTCCTGTATCACACATTGAGAAAATGAGTAACACCAACCAATATTACTTCACAAATTAATTTCGAATAAAATAGATTGGCTTCAAGGCCAGCCTTTTTTTATGAAAATATCATTTAAAAAATAAATCAAAACAACACTTCCATTTAGTTTTCGAACAATCTTTGTGATTGAATTTTTGAGAACAAATGTAATGTGATGTGTGATGTGAGAAGATACAGTACAAAGTGTAGGCCTACTATGGAGTTATCGTTTTAATGTATAGCATAAAATATATTAGACATTAAAAAAAATTAGTGATTAGTTAAAAGTAAATTGTTATCATGTGACACAATAGTATGATTGAAATGTTTTATATTGAGTTTATTCATATTATAAAACATAAGCCTTTTGACTAAAATTCATTTACTGAAACTAAACTTTTTGGTATTGACAACTTCTGAAGAAATTCTAAAGTAACATCAAGATTATAGAAACGTAAAAATTCATTTAATTCAGCTTCAGTACCGTTGTAGGCCAATGTATTAGATCTCAGTGTGACGAGAAACAAGTTTCCTTGACACGCTAGCATTATTTAACTGTCTGAAAATAATGAAATTTCTTGAACGTAACTTTTTAGACATTAAATAAAATGTTAAAGGGGGTTTTAACTGTGAACGAACTTGATTCAATGTAAGACGTTCTCTTTTTAAACTTTGCCAATTAATTTACTCCGTTTTAGAGTTTAATTTAAAAAGATTCATACTGAATTTATACACACGGTAGACTTCAGTAAAATATATACATACAAAATTAACAATTTCAGCCACGTTATATATGGCCTTAATGGTAATATACACAGCATATTCTAAAGATCACAAGGTGGGGAACCTTTTTAACGGAGTTAGAAATAACTGTTCATTCAAATAAAGTAGAAATTTTATAATATTCACCTTTTTGTATTTTTTGGTTCAAAATACTAAATAAGTGTAAACATAGTTTAAAAAACAAACAGAGTGGACAGCCCTTATAAACATTCAAATTTAAGGGGAGATTGCACAATGGATTTAACTCTAAATTTTAATTTTTGGTTTTTTTATGTTTTTCAATAGTTCAGGCCTAGATCTACCAGAAAAACATTAAATTACGTCAAAAAAATATTTTTTATGAAAAAATTAAGTTTTTATCAGGTTTACACAGAAAAAATATCATTTTACAAAGAACGAATACTTTTTCATAATTTTACACTGCTCGTTTTAGTGCAAAGAGAATTTTAGTTTTTAAAATATCTGTATCACTGTTTTTAATATTCTCAGCTGTAGAATCAGCTTTCTAAAGAACTATTGATGGGAAATTTACTTGTTTGTGTACACATTGTTTTTTGATTTGTGCCTTCTTTTTTCTTACCTTTTCCGTAAATTTAGATTTTTAACACTAATGTACATTTTTCTCAGAAACCAACAAACCTACCAGACTGAAATTTTTAATAGTTAATTATCTTTTACAGCCACATATACTGACATTTTCATGACTTCCTCAAGTGCTCCAAAAATTAGTAATACTCAAAATACGTGGAAAACAATTTGTAAAAATTTATGTTATTCGTAATTTTTAAAAAAATTGTATGGTCCAAAGATTAAATTGAAAAATTGTCAGTAGCTGCAGAAGAAACCCGACACCTATGGTGCGTTAAGTTTCATTTCCCTATCTTTTACCAAGTCTATGAAAAATGTACCTAAAAATAGCAAATTTAACATTGACGGGATACAAAGTACAGTCTCCCCCTTAAAACAATGTTCACACATTTGTTTCAAACATTTAGAGAAACACAATAAACTTTTTATGATACAGGTACGTTAGCTTCAATTTATCTTGCCATTACAACTATTGATATTTTTCTTAATAAGATATCTTTATTCGTTTATAGTAATATATTAACATAATATACCTATTTATTTTCAACATAAAAATTTTAATAATTTTTATATAATATTTCTCTACAAAGAAGAAATCTTGTCGATGGGGCGAGAGCCTTAGTTATTTGATTATTTTAATACGAAATAACTATACGTTACAGTAATATTATATATGTACTTGTAAACCTCTAACATAATCAGAGATTACTTCACAAACTCCTTTCCAAAATAAAGATTCATGGTGAAATTTTCCAAGAAATTTGAAATAATTAAGGGAGCGAGACAAAATGATGGTCTGTAACCGCTCATTTTCAACTGTGCTTTAGAGAAGGTAACCAGGGAGTAGAGAAAATGGACACTAGGGAAATAAGGATAGGTGGTAGTAAAGATTATACATATGTTAACTGTTTGGCCTTTACTGACAAGTTGCCCTGATTACTGATACCCAGGAAAATGCTGTAATTTAAGTAAAAGTTTAATAGTTGAAGCTGAAAAATAGGTCTACAAATATAATTTCCCAAGACTAAGTCTGCCCATAACAGACAGATGGAGAGTCAAATTAATTACTCTCAATCTGTTCGTTGCAGGGCTAAAATAAATAGTTCTGTTTCTTATCACATGGTCAGCCAATGAAATGACTGAATCATTTAAGAACAGAAGAGGTAGTGGTGTAAAAGACACTAATCAGAGTTATCTCCTCTGAAAGTAATGAATTTCATTATACAGCCGGACCCCGTGGTGAATGAAGTGAAGGTGTCATTTGCAGAGTGGAAAGTATGTGCTTTTCAGAGGGCCCGGCATGCTGATAAGCATACTTTTCCATTCAGTGAGGAAGGCAATGGTAAACCACCTCACTTCTCATTTTACTTAGTAAAACCTCTACAGGTTCAAACCAGCTTTTTGGCTGATGACCTAAACAACAACAACAAGACTAAGTACATACTTATTCATCGAAATAAAGTAAAAAGAGTAAGTGTGTTTAAATATTTGGGGTAATGGATGAGTATAAACAATAACGATAGGGATACCTTAGAAAGAAAGGCAAATATAACTGAAATTTGCATTTATGAATACCAGAAACGTATAGATATCACAAAATATCAGTCACTACCAAACGTGGAAAGACCGGAAGCATTGTATGGAGCAGAAACATTTAAAACTATATAGAAAGTATTAACAAAATAATGAGCATAGAAAGGAGAATAGTTCGAAATATCTTAGGACCTCAGATGGAAGAAAATAATAATTATAATAGAATACGTTCAATCAAAGAGATATAGGTACGGGAAAATTGAAAACGTAATCTATGTTGTAATTGGAAAAAGAGACTTATATGCTTTAGACATGTGGCAAGAGTGAACGATAGTAGATTGACAAAACGAATTTTTGATAAAACCCATACCAGCATCGTTCACAGTAACATAACCTTAAAGATGCAAATGTCAACTCAGATGACTGAAAGAATTAAAAGAAGAGACATGAATCCCACAACATTGAACAACACCTCACAAGAATGTTTAAGGAGTTGGTCCACTTCTTAGCTTTGGATGGTCTAAAAACACATATTAAGACTGTCATTTTGTAAAAATATAAAAATACGAAATATTTCTCTTTTGTGCTAGGGGACCCGGAATGCCTATCTCCGTAAAATTAATGTAAAGAACAATTTCTCAAAAACTATTAGTTATCCTGTCCAATTTTCTCGTGGTAACTTTTCAGGGTACTCTACATCCACTGAGTTAGTAGCATCTTGATACATTGTTAGGAAAATAAGAATTTTTTTAAAAATTACTTCTTACTTTTGAAAGTCATAACTTTTTGCTTATTGAAATGGGAAATAAAATTATTTAAACACATTATTTTACTGTAATATTAACTCAGTAAATTGGAATTGAGGTATAAAAGGCTGTGACGTTAAATAATTCAATAGGTTATTTTTTACAGTTCAGAGGTTAATTACAAAGAATTAAAACAAAAAATATCGCACAAAATAAAAAAATTATGAATTTATTTGTCATTCAAAAAAAAGTATATGCAAATGGTAACGTTTAAAAATAACGTAAGGATTCAACATATATCTTTAATTAAATAAAAAGCTACAAAACCACCAACAAATTAAACCTATATCATTGGATGCAGAAAACTCTGAATATTACTAATTTGAAAAAAACCGGAAATGTGAAAATCTTAGATTTATTTCCTTCCGGGTAACTTTAATTTTCATTACCCTCTTCGATCATTAACATAATTCTTAGTTCCGAATATTTTTTGTTTGTAACATTTTACCAGTTTACTAGCAGTTGGTTATATACTGGTAGGCCTATTATCTTGAAATTAAACCTTTCTGATTCGGAATCTAACAATCCGGTACTGGGCAAAAAATATGGTCACTAAATTTTATGTACAAAGATTTACGTAGTTAAATAAAAAGTAATGTAATGGTTTTAGTTTCACATGCATTAAGTTTCAATTGGCTTTTCCTATTGTAAACACTAGTAATTTAAGCTCTTTGAGAAAATACTCAGTGATATCAATTTGTTTCATGTTTCCAAATGGTAGTTATACAGTAGTTTATTTGTTTGCTTAAGTATCGTACATTTGTTGTGACAATGAGTCTGTTAAATGCATCCTTTTAACCAGAACTACAATGATTGTTTATTTACATTGTTGAGTGATTGAAAGAAACAGTGTACTGTTTAATATTACACTTAGCATTTTATGACGTACCAAGAGAAATCATTACTTTGGTGTTTTAATAATAATATAACTTCATTTATTAAAATAATTAGTTTAATTTTTTTGTTTAATAATTTTCTATAAAAACGGATTAGTTTCATAATCGATAACATTTTAGGCCATCTGATAGTAGCATTCATCTCTTCCTCGGTCGAACAACGTATATTCCTCCCACCATTAATATTGCTACGTTCGTGTTGGTAAACGAGCCAAATGTTTTATTATATTACTATATAAAAAGTACTAACAACTATGTATTACCCGGAGTATTAATACTCCGGAAGTAATAACCCGTAATTTTAATACTAATACCGGTAATTCTAATACCGGATGAAATAAACCGGAGTATTTAGCGTTTAGGAGTACAGTATAGAAATGGGGGATGTTTTGCTATGTCTATACTCCTTAGAAGCATACTCATAAATAACAGTTCAAAAATTTAAATATTTTTACCAATCAGAATGTGGACACTTAGAAAAAAATAGAAAATACTGTGAAAATTTAACAAAAACATTGTGCGGCATGTCTATGAATCGGTTAAGGAAAGTGATACATGAAAAATCAAATATAAACAATAAGTCACAGCACATCACCACGTCAGAAAACACATTTTAAAACCCCTCAACCTCACTTGGAGCTTCAAAGGTATCAAGTTCTACTTACACGATTACGCATTGGATACTCGACACTTACACACAAACACTTACTGAAGAAAGTAGAACCACAACACATTGCAACGCGTCAAACTACACAAACCACACGAATACTACACAAAATTAAGAACATTTAACACTTAATTTAGTAGACAAAGTAGCGATTCAAAACACAATATTTTTTTTTAAATTTCACAAAATTTCAGACTGATATAAAATTGTAAAATCGCATATTTAATTTTTCATTGTTTCATTCTATTTTTATTTTTTATTTTTCTGTCGTCTAAATTTTAATTGAACCTAACTAATTTTTCATAATGTTTTTATATACGACCTAATTGTGTATATTTATCTTCTTTGGAAATTTTATACTACATGTATTTATATGTAACGTGGTCGCTAATGACCTCGTAGTCGATACAACCTTATATAAATAAATAAATAAGTCACAGGGCGAACGATGGCTAAGTCATTGTGTCAACACAATACGCCAAAGAAAATGAAGATTCATATTTATGGCAGTTTGTTATAAAAAGAGATCGACTTAAAATTAGATGGCTTGATGATTAAACTGAACTCAGACATACGGGTGGACGCTTTGTCCAACGAAGTGTACAAGTAAAGTGCGTAATGTGTACGTAATGTACGTTTTTACAAGTCGTGTACAAGTGAGTTTTTACAAACTGTTACAATCCTATGAAGAAATATAGTACCGTTTCAAAAAACATTTTCAATCTCTTCCCCCAATGAGTAAAGAAGAAAATTTCATATTTATAAATCCACAAGTACGTGTCTGGTGTTGTTTCTAGAACAAAAATAGGCGACTACTCCCATTTGACTGAAACTAAGCTTTTCTTATCCATGCCTCCAGGGATTTTTTGAGTTATCCGGAACCCGTGAAAATTATATTACATGTTTTTGTATCTTTCTTTTATTTTTTATACAACTTTTTTATTCAGCTTATAAAAAATACACGTATGAATCACAGATTGGTATAAGTTTAGCTGTAATATTAGATGAAAGAATATATTTTTTTACCTCAACATCCTCTTTATGGAGGTGGGTGAATCTATTATAAAACAACCCATTTACCAATTAATATTGTACCAACTAAGCCTACGGTTGTTCGGATATTGGTATAGTAAATCATATAACTTTCTTTAAACTTATATCAGTTATTATTCTCAAAGTTATTATAATTAATTATTGTGCTTAAACCACTAACAATTACAATTTACTTATTCCAATTATTAAATAATTACAAAACTTTAAGCTTAAACTAACTTAAATTACAATAACAGTAATTTTGTTGTTGTTGTTTAGGTCATCAGCCAAAAGGCTGGTTTGAGCCGGTAGAGGTTTTACTAAGTATATCGAGGAGTGAGGTGGTTTACCATTGCCTTCCTCACTGAGTGGAAAAGTTCACTTATCAGCATGCCAGGCCCTCTGAAAAGCATATATTTTCCACTCTGCAAATGACAATTTCACTTCATTCACCACAGGGTCTGGCTGTACAATGAAATCCATTACTTTCAGACGAGATAACTCTGATTAGTGTCTTTTACACCTCTACCTCTTCTATTCTTTAATGATTCAGTCATTTAATTGGCTGACCATATGATAAGAAACAGAACTATTTATTTTAGCCCTGCAACTAACAGATTGAGTGTAAATAATTTGATACTCCACCTGTCTGTCCAGTAATTTTACAATTAAGAATAGCCTTTTACCTACAACCGATTACAGTAAGAAGACCTTTTACTAATTTGACGGTGTTAGTTCTGTATTGCTCTACGCAAGCACCACGTAATCATACCTTTCGTACTTGTAAGACCACGACTAAAGGTGGCATGCATCTGTCAACCAGATCATCCTACCTAATTAACTTTTTTGCGAGTAAATAATTGTAAAATTCAGTTAAAATAAACAAGTTTGAGGTTAAAATTAATTTTAACCCAACGACTCTCAGCCTAACAACTAGCTCTTGGGCATTGACACAATTTCTAGGATAACAATAGTGATTCATCCAATAATTTATTGCATAATTTTTGAATTAAATTAACATTTTTACACGATTTACTTATGCATATATAAACATAGTAAAACAGCTTACTGACTTTGAACATTGACTTACAGATTAGGAAAAGTTTCTTAAAAGACTATGTTTGATGTATACGGGAGTGAAAAATGGGTGATAGGGGCAGTAGAAAGGAAGAGGATTGAAGCTTTTGAAATGGGGTGTTATAGGAAAATGTAACAGATTAGGTACATGGACAACATATAAGTAATTTAGAGGTTCTTAGGCGAGTGGATGAAAAAAGAAGCATATAGAATCATCTTACCAGAAGAAGGGATAGTCTAATGGGGAATATATTAAGACATCCAAGTATTGGTCTATCAATATTGGAGGGTAATATTGAAGAAGTGAATTGTAGGGGAAGACAAAGGTTAGAATACATAAAGCATATTACGAAAGATGTAGGGTGTTACAGGTATGTAGATATGAAACGACTTGCGCAGGATAGAACAGCTTGGATCACTGCATCAAACCAGTCGAGAGACTGATGACAAAAAAATATATATGGCATTTTACGTAAATGTATCTTATTTCAAACAAAACTAAACGAACTGGGAAAGACATCTGTTGCATCTTTAACATACAAATCTATTGGTAGATAACATATTCATCATGTATTGTGTTTGTAGTAGTTAATTTATTACCATTTATAAAACAATTAAAAATTTAAATAATTTAAAAAGAATCTCTAATGGGTTTACGTTGTAATATGTTTAATTTAAAAACAACAAGCAACCCCATGAACCAATGAGATGAGGATAATATGTTGACGTGTAAATAGGATGCAGTCTAGTGCAGACTCAGGCCGATCATGTTTGTGAAATATGGTAAATTGGACCCCAACCATCAAAATATACCACCTAAACTACCACCTGAACTAGTTCTAAATTAATACCCAATAAGAACATTGTATTGGTTGTATTTATTTTTTAAATATCCCCTTATAAAATTTTAAAAATTAACAAAAAACCTTTTCTAGTATTTGAAACACGTAACTTTCCTCTTAAAGATTAGCTGTTGAACAGCTGACTCAAGGCAACAACTTTACCACTGTAACAAACTAACGGGTTCCATTACTTAATGCTAACTTTCAAATATTAATCTTTAAAATGCATCCTGCATGTTGAAATAAAATCTATTTTATTTACATAATATCATTTCACTAACCTTTTCAGCTACCTTGATCTTTATTATCTACTTACTCGTGTTTGTGGATCCACCATCGTCAGAGTACACAAAATATCATATGGAACTCTAAAATATTTTTTAGAAACCAGAGAAGATGTTGCAGTTTCAGCCATCTTTATAATGGTTAGCCCGTTGGCATAGTGGTTAGCACAACTGGCTTCTACGCCGGGGTCCCTGGTTAGATTCCCGGTCAGGTTTGGCATTTTTTTCAATGACTCATTTCCGTATATCATCATTCTCCACCGACTGCATTAGCTTAAGTTGCAAAACAATCAGACGTAAAACCAAAGGAAAAATTTTTATAAAATCGAAATAAATTAGTTTTATATAGATGACTAATGATGTAACACCTTCAGTAGGTTTTAAATAATATTTTAAAGTTTCATATGATATTTCGTACACTCCGATGAAGGTGGATCCACCGAAACACATGTAAGTAGATTTTAATATAGTTTGAAGTAAATTAAAGTAAATTTTATAATTAATTTTTGAATTGAAAATTGGATTATTCGCTAAACTCTCTGCAACGCTGCACGGTTATTCTTGATTCGTTTGGCGGCATCTGCAATATGATCCAATAAATCTTCTCGTCTGTTAACTTTTTTCTTGTGTACAATACTTTTCATTCAACCTCACACTCAAAAATTTAGAAGAAGTTGTACTTTTCTCTCAATGAAAACGGTTACAGCACATGTGTAGGCCTACCTGATCTTAAAAAAATTAATTGGATTATTAAAGATAACTTCCAAAGTAACTTTTAATTCGCTTATTACCTGAATAGCTAACCATCTTTGCCCTTTATGGATAAACTTTTTTTAGTGCAGGGATGTTGTGATTTTGAATAACTGATAAATAATGTAAACATACCTAAACACAAACAAAGGATAAGTATTAATGAATTTTGTTTCGACAAGAAGACTAGAAACAATATTGTGCAGGTGGTATTTGTACTTTACGGTTGGTTTAGTTGCAGAGATTTAGGTATATTCTTGTGTGTATTCTAAGACAGTCTATTATGAAGAGAAGACAGTTGGTTTATAATATTATATGCATGCGTTAATAGATGGTTTCTACAAGTAGCGTAGTTGTGAATAAGATTTTGACAATGCGTAAACATCTTGTAAACGAGATATTACTACTTGTGCAATGAGCAAAGTTAAGTGTGTTGAGTTATTTGTGTATAGGTTTGAATTGTGTTAAACTCGCAATTGTTTAGTACTAAAAACATATTTTTTTTCAATTATTAAGGTAAATTTCCAACGTTCTATTTTTCATTTAAAAAATTAAACTAATTTAAAATAAAACTAGTACATATTAAGTACCTATTAAATACATTATAATTCACTAATCTTTTGAGCTGAATTAATCCTTAAATGTACCAATAATTTTTTGATATTTTATTGCGGTATTAATTAACGTTACATTCAATTTTGACATTCCTTTGTTTTCATACAGTTAGTGTTATTAATAATTTTTTTTATCCTATATTTGGAATCTCTAACTGTACTATATAGAACAGCCAAAAGATGAGAAAACATTGATATTAAATTACAAATAACAAGAACAGACAATTAATGTTAAATTTGGAATAACAATGAACATAAAATATACAAAAGTATGAAAATAAAAACAAAAAGTTCATATAAAAGTAATAAAATTTAATTTCCAATATTATTATTTGTTTTTAGTTAGCATAATTTACGTAATATTTTAGAGAAACAAATTTTCTACAAGTTTTGTTTTAAATCAATTTAACAAAGTTATTGTACATGAAACGTTAAAATAGTTATTTCTCGACCCCTCTTTTTTGTGTTTCACATAGTAGACTATATCTCAAAAACTAAGAGAGATACAGTTGTGGGACCAATTTAATTCAATTTATTACATCACAAACTATGTGAAACCAGTGAATTCGCTCTTTAATTTACCCTCCCAGAATTCCAACAAGTCTTCATTTCTCCCAGGGAAATAAATTCTGGGTGAAATCTTTCGCGAACTGTAACTCGCTAACAAAAAAAATAAATTGTATTTTTGTTTTGTTTTTTGTCCAACTGTTTTGTAATTACTGTTAAAGCAGATGATGAGGAGGCTGATATAGGGAAATGAGTGATGAAAAAATGCCACACCTGACCGGGAATCAAACCCGGGACCTTGGCGTCGGTTGCTTTGACCACTCCCGGGGCGGGACCATCATACATTCATTAGATAGTGTAATTTAATAGCAGTTCCAACTTTTTTATACGATAACTAGCAACCCCCGCTTGCTTCGCTTCACAGCAGCTAATGTTGGCCTCATTAAATTATTTTAAAACATCTCTATATACAATATTTGTGGTTTCGTTGCCCTGTGGCAGCAAAATAAATTGTTTTTCTGCACATCCAGCTCTAGAAAGTCCGACATAAAGTTTCATTGTTGCATAAATCTTAACTCTTACATAAATCTTTCATTGTTGCATACCTTAGAGCTTCCTGACCAATATAGGCTACTTTACAACTTTAAGTAACTTTAATTAAGTGAGTTAAGCAACTTAAACTGTCACGATGTCGCAAAGTTTAAATTATTATTAAAAACAAATAATGTCTATGAGTGAAGGAAGCACTCTTGTCTCAAATCGATCCCCACCGTTTTAAATGTTTGTTCTTGCGATTTAACATAATTTTAGAGAATGCAAAGAAGATAACCGATGGAAAAGAAAGAGAATTGATATGTGGCTGAGCTAAAAGACAGTAATACGTGGGTGCGGTACGCATAGTAATTGGAAATATATACTCATTCACTACCTGTCGAATGAAAACAAATATATGAAATACAGTACAAAAAGAAAAATTTAGAATATTTCCGAATTTTTAATATTTTTGAAATCGAATGTTATATTTCACGTTTTTCTATGGAATTTAAAAGTTGAATCGTGCTTGTAGCCTCAAAAATACACCATCTAGAGGACTTAGATAAAATAAACGTGCTATCCACCCGATATACTAAAACATGCGACATTGTGACAGTTTAAGTTGCTTAACTCACTTAATTAAAGTTACTTAAAGTTGTACAGTAGCCTATATTGGTCAGGAAGCTCTAAGGTATGCAACAATGAAAGATTTTTTAAAATCAGTTCAGTAGTTTCTGAGATTATCTCATAGAAACAAACAAACAAACAGACGTTTCTTCTTTATTATATTAGTATAGATGAACCTCAGGTTCTCACAATAGAAACAATTTGGAAGCTGCGGAGATGTGTTTTCTATGAACGGTTAAGGAATGTATAGGGGAAGACATTATTTAAATTACTATACCAGGAAGAACTTTTAAAGAGTATATTATTGTAGCAATAAATGTGTAAAACATCTTCAGATAATGAAGAATTATAGAAGTTCACAACAGGTTTTGGTATACAAACCTGAGGGAAAAGGAAGCTTGCAAAGACTTGTAGATTACTACTTTATTTTAATTATAGATTTTTCATGGAATGATGAAATATTATGATTCCTGGAGAGGCTGTATTGCTTATAATATGAAGAGACGAAATAGCAGATTTTTATATTATGCACAAGGTTTAAATTTTTGAGTCGATTTTATAAGAATGTATTCTACAGGTGCATTTCAAAATAAATCTCGTGGTTAATTTAGGAAATAAATACAAATAATTCCAGGCCGCGTAAATGAAATCGAAAGAATGATGTGTCACCAGGTTCACTATTTGTACACTTAAACGTTCTTTATATCAACTAAATGTTGGTTTAAGTTTAAAAAGTTTTACCTTTTCTGGGTCAAAAGAATTTATGTTTCTCTTTATATTTTTCCTCTAATTTAAGAGCAAGGATACTATTCCAGTCTCATGATTTTCCAGACCATTTAGTTAGAACTTGACACAAGAAATTTATGATACAAAAAAGTTGAAAAGATATTTCAAGATTGGGAGTAGGAAAGTAGGTGACCCTAACATCACAAAAGTATCTCACACGCAAAAGATAAAAGGAAGAACTAGAACATTCATTGTTTTACTGTGTATTTTTAGAGTTAATTCTAAATAAAAATCGGATGTAAATTTATCACATATATTCATAATTTTTTCTTTTTTTATTCCCTAATGAGTGTACGTTACAATCTGTTCAATTTAAAAACAATAAGCAACCTCATGATTCAATGAAATGAGGATGATATTTATAACGAGTAAATGAGGTGTAGACTTGTACAGACTCAGACCGACATTTCTGAGAGAGTATGGTTAATTTGACTTAAACCATCAAAGTAAAATGGTAATAACTTTCTAGTAATCAAATACGTATAAAATTAACTACATTAACTATAATTTGTACTACTCATATTTATAATATGAGTAATAAAAAAAACTTCCAAAAAATTAATTAAAATTTTGATTTAATGATAATGATAATGTAGGAAAATATTGCTACATAAAAAACTTGAAGTACCCAGAGAAACATGCGACTTTT
This sequence comes from Catonia carolina, assembly GCA_035578175.1. Taxonomy (NCBI): domain Eukaryota; kingdom Metazoa; phylum Arthropoda; class Insecta; order Hemiptera; family Achilidae; genus Catonia; species Catonia carolina. Next base: position 79,089,112 of record JAQMRL010000003.1, read on the forward strand.
CGCTTCTAACGCATTTAAAACAAAGAAAACTCGATTGTAAAACTCAAGTGAAGTTACTATAAACCATGAGAATTAAAAATTGTCATGAAAGGAAAATCCAGAGAAGAAGAAGGACAATTGGTAGTAGTAGTAGTAAGAGCAGTAGCAGTAGCAGCAGCAGCAGTAGCAGTAGTACTAGTAGTAGTAAGAGCAGCAGCAGCAGGAGGAGCAGCAGCAACTTGAAGAAGAAAAAGAAGAGGAACAAAAGCAAGTAGCAGCAATAGAAGAGGAGGAGGAGGAGGAGGAGTAAGCGTAAAAAAAGAACAAAATGCCACACAGAAGAAGATGTAATCAGCTAGAAATTTATGTTTAAAAAATATAATTATATATACAAATGGCCTTTGGGCCTGCCCAGTCAGTCAGCTGTTAGAAATTCGCTATTATTTGTTATGCAACACTTGTTGGGCAAGCGAGTTTTTATGGTGACCACTGACAGCCCTTCCTGTACAAACTCTACTGCGGATCTTAGTTTAAAAATTCATTGAGAATCACGTTAAAAAATACAGCGAAACGCAGCGATCACAATTTGTTGGTTCTTAATAAAGTATAGTTCCAGATGACAAATAAAAGCTACAAAAATTTATGCAAATACGAAGACAAAGTAAATAGAGGGCATTTAGGAACCCACCTTGGGAATTTCGGGATTAGTTTAGTCATTCAACTATTAATCAAAACAGCTGTGACTTATACAGCACAATATCTTTTTAGCAGTAGGCCTACTTCAGTTTCATAACTGTTGTAACGTTTCAAGAATTCAACAGCTAAAACTAATAAAACTTTAATAATCCCCATTGCAAGGAAATTACATAAAATTTAAATAAATTTCCATATTATATAAAGAAATATCCTAGATCAATTTTTCTAGTAAGACTTTGTATGTACGCTCAAATTTAGTTCATAAAATCTATAACACTTTTTACTCTTCTTTAAATCTCAAAGACGATAGATAAAACTACGCAAAATACTTAAAGTTACTTCTCCTGTCTCTTTTTTTAATAATAACGACGTTATGAATAATAAATACTAAAGTTTATATATTAAGTGCATTAAATTTTAATATAAAATTACCCTTCTTTAAATTTCCTTCACTTCAAAAGATATTTATGATTTTAACTTAGTTTTATTTATAATTTTCTAAAGAATTTATAAAGATGAATTTAAGGAATGTGAAGCGTAGAGAAAGGATAGCGATTAAATGACCCTGATTAAATGCCCTGTTTTAAATCTAAACTAAAATTACAAAAGGGGAGGGATGAATCGTTAATCACTGTTAAACGTTGAGACCATTAGTGAAAATCCTTGCTTAAAGAGCTTTAACTTTAACATGGAATAAGTTGACAAAATTACATCACACTAGAGGGAAAATTTCCAGATGTTAAGTAGTCTACAATGAGCAATAGTAAATAAAATAAATAATAGATGTGACACATTTAAACCTACTTATACCGTCTCGGTTACTTAAGCCGACTGGCTTTAAGTAAGTGAAATGACATTAATTTATAATAATCATATTATTTCATTTTGACAATGTCATAATTATATTTTGCACTCGATCAATCTGCTAGTTCCAGGACTACATAAAGTAGTTGTGTTGCTTATCACATGGTCAGCCAACTATACGACTAAAGCATTTAAGAATAGAAGAGGTAGAGGTATAAACGACACTATTCACAGTTATCTCGTGTGAAATTAATGAATTTCATTATACAGCCAGACCCAGTGTGAATGAAGTGAAGGTGTCATTTGCAGGATGGAAAGTAGATGAATTTTAGAGGGCCTGGCAGGCTGATAAGCATACTTTTTCACTCGTTGAGGAAGCCAGATAAACCACCTCACTCCTCTTTTTACATAGCCAATCCTCTAGAGGTTTTAAACAGCCTTTTGGCTAATGACCTGACCAACAACAGCGTAATAATATTGTTATAATAAAAGCCTGCGAAAAAAATCATCTGGAGTTTTTGATTTTTGGATCTCCGAGTCACAATGTTTTTTATTTAATTTTTATTCCTAATGTGTGTACGTTGCAATCTGTTCAATTCAGAATAATAAGCAACCCCATGACCCAAAGATATGAGGATGATATGTATGAGGTGTAGTCTTGTACAGACTCAGGCCGACCATTCTTGAAATTTAAATGAGGTGTAATCTTGTACTGAGGTCCACCATTCCCGAGAGAGTATGGTTAATTGGAAACCCAACCATCAAAAAACACCGGTAAACACTGTCTAGTATTCAAATCCGTATAAAAGTAAATACCTTTACTAGGATTTTTTTTTTACAACTGTAAAATGTTACAACAAGCAAATGTGATGATTATCGTGATTATGTAAATGACATGATAGGCATGAGAGGGGTAGGGCCCCCATTGGTGCCTCCCCAAGAATGAAATTTGTATATCAAATTAGCATGTCTCTACTCCAGCGTCTTTTAAGGCGTCTAGGAGGATTATCAGATAAATGGACGGAGGAAAGTGAACGCACCAGAGGGTTCTCGTGTTCTTGTGACTTGTCGTGAAAGCGTTTGTATAGGTTTCAATGGAATTTTGTACAAGTGGTGTTTTCAAATCTGTATGTAAGGTTTTGTTACTAACGTAAAGAGGTGCTTTTGCTATTAGGCGTAATGTTTTTGACTGGAATGCTTGAATTCGTTGCAAGTTAGAGGGTTTGGTTAAACCGTAAATTTGGGATCCGTAGGTCCACATAGGTTTCAAAAGAGAACAATATATGCGTAATTTTTGTGCCATTGGTAATTTTGATCGTTTGTGAAGTAGGGAATATAGAAGTTTAAGTCGGGAATTCAGTAATAAACGTTTCCGTTTGATATGTGTGCTCCAAGTTAGTCGTTTATCAAAAGTCAGACCGAGATACTTGACCGTATCTGTTTTTGTGAGAGGTTCATTGTCTATGTATACTGGTGGGCAATCACCATGACGGAGTGTGAAAGTTACGTGAAGGGATTTTGTCGTATTAAGTTTTATTTTCCATGTTTTACACCATTCGTGTATAAGATTGAGATGATGTTGGAGTGTTAGTGAAGCGTGTATAGAGTTTTGATCTCGGGCTAATATCGCTGTGTCGTCAGCGTAGGTAGCAGTGAGGGTCTGGGGTAGGGTCGGTGGGTTGCGTTACTAGGATTTGAACCAGAAACTTTCCTCTCCGAAAATCAGCTGTTAAACAGCTGATTTTCGCGATTTTCCGCGTCATAGTTTAACGATGGAAATGTTTTACCCCCATAGATTGTACGCGATTTTCGATACAGTGAAACTTGTTATTTTCTGATAGATCTTTTACATTATTTTATTATATTATGATTCGTTTAGGAACATTGTTTGTTTTATTTAATTGTTGAAAAATTTCGTAAATTGCTATATTTTAGCCTTTAATAACTTATATCATGAACTTTTTTTTTCATTGTTATAATTTACGTTAGGTAGTTTTTTCCCAAATAATTTTGTTGAATAAATATAATAATATGTGGAATTTATTATAAGATATTACAATTTTACTGCACGAGCACGAGTTATTGCAATATAAAAGATACAATAATGTTTGACAATAGCTTTTGTATGCGTTGTTTTTCTTAAAAACTGTTCCGTTTTATTTAGCCTAATTGTTGATTTCTCAAAACGTTTATGACATCGTCCTCATCTCATTGTGGCATGGAGTTGCTTATTGTTCTTAAATTGAAGACTGCAACAAACACACGTTAGGGATTTAAAAAAAAAATTAGAGCTATTTTTTTTTTAATTTTTAGTACAGCTACCAAAAAAACAAATCAAACTAATAATTTTTTGGCTATTATTCCGCATTTTGGCAGGCAATTTCCTTTGTTTGTAAAAATTTATAAGATGCTAATATAAAAATGAAAACCAATAACTGCCTGTTTTTCTCTTTTTCTAGTTAATTCTTACGTAGAAAAGTAGGTTCAAAGATTTCAATGTACTGCCAAAACATATTTATTATTAAAGCAAATTATTTAAAATTTCCCAAATGCTGTCGATTTTCTTCGTAGTTTCAGAAAAAATTCGTTAGTACAAAATTTTCCAACAATATTTTTATGGAGAAAAAGAATTTAAAGTAGAATTTAGTTTAAAAATACAAGTTTTAAATTTAAAATCTCTTTCTTTAATAAAAAAAGAATTGAGGTACCTATATATCATGCAGCTTTTTTTCACTAAATTTTCATGGAATAATACTGTAGGCCTTACCGTAAGGTACTTATGATTAAAATTTTATCTTACGAGTGTAAGAGCAGATTTCTAAGGATATTATACCGTAACAAAAGAAAGCGGTTGCCTTACTTTACCTTCTATATTAACATAATTAAACATTATTAAGTTCTTTCCATATTTTTCATTTCACATTTCTGAAATTTTTCTACGAGAAATAAGTACAAAATTTTAAATAATTAAAAGCTACACATCATTCTTTTACAGAAGAAAGGCCTTTAAAAATTGAAGAATCATCAAAAAGGTTTTACGGTACATTTTTATGTACAAAATATTTGATATGAATTCTGTTTATTTTAATTAACTTAATTTTTGTAATTTGTTACAGTAGGCCTTTTTTTTCCAGCCGTGCGGAGCGGGGGAATCTTCATAGGACCAAGTGGCCCTGAAAGATACCATTGCACGCACGCGCAATGGTTATGTGGGATTTTTACCCACTAAACCTAACCGCCCCTTCTCTACACCGAGTACCGGACCCACCTAAAAAGGTATTACGCAGTACCCAATGTGTAATGGGTGTCTACCCAATCATCTCGCCCAGGTGAGCATACCGACACACACCTGCCCTCGTACGCGAATGGTTTTATTAGCCATTGAACTGCAGGTCAATAGCTATACCTAATCTCCCTATCTACCCATTAATAGGGTCTCCGACATGAATATATATATATTATATACACTACATGTGTACATTACAACATACATACATATTATACATCCACACATGCACACACACACACACACACACAAACACATAATTCTTACATTTGTTATAAACACAATGACACTAGTAACAAAACTGGAAAGCAGTAGACCCGAGGACTATGTCCCCAGGAATCTGTAACAATAATAAACTTACTAATCACCCGCAGTCGCCACCCCTCTCGTCGGATATCTTGTTCTGTAAAACAGTTGTCACTAACAGCCTCACCGCCTCCCATCCTGGCTGCGACCTTAGCACAACCGGCACAATGGATTCCGCCGTCAATTCCGTCCCCACCGAGCCAGCACATCTCGCTCTCTCTTCCACCCACCTAGCACACTCCAGAATAGTGTGCTTGGCAGTGTCTTCTTCCTCCTCACAGTACCTACACCGCGAACTCTCACGTCTTCCTCTTTTGTGTAGGTACCCCTCAAAGTCACCATGGCCACTAAGGAATTGGGTCAAGTAGTAGTCCAACTCCCCGTGGCCTCTCGCTGTCCACTTCTTAACCTCAGGAATCAGGCGATGGGTCCACCTGCCCTTTGTCGACGCACTCCACCTTCGCTGCCATCTATCCTCCAACTCCAGGCAGGCTTCAACCTCCGACGCACCCTCCTGCCGGGCCATCCGCCTCTCAATCACCAGCTCGATGGGGGGCACCCCTGCAATTACGAAGGCCGCCTCGTCTGACACCGTCTGGTACGCCATATAAACACGCAGGGCCACCCACCGCTGCCGTGCCTCCAGGATCTTCTTCACCGACCCAAACCGCAGGGCCCCCCTCCACACTCCAGCTCCATAAGTCAGAATGGAACCTACCACAGCCGCGTATAACTTCCGCTTAGCAGGGCGAGGGCCGTAAACATTACCCATCAACCTGCCAAGACACCTCACTAATTGGTCAGCCTTTGCAGCCGCTTCCCGGACATGAGGGATGAAAGTTCTTCCTCTATCCAACCAAACGCCAAGATATTTTATTTTCGGAGAGGCCACTAGTTACAGTAGGCCTACCGAGTGGCTAGTGGTCGCCAAAAGACATGTGTTTAACAGCTGATATTTGGATACAAACGTTCCGTGGTTCAATTTATTTTTTATTTATTTAATACGAAAGTGCATGGTAATTCCGTCAGGCCGAAGTCTGTCGACAGAAACAGTAAAATAACAATTTTTAAATTTTACGTATACAAAGTAACTAACTTAATTTAACAAACATAACTAATTTAATTTTTAATATACATAAGAATAAAAAACAACTGTAAGAAAAATCTTACAATTCTCACAAAATAAAATATAAATAAATGTAAAAATTATGTCAGCATACTTAAAACAAAGTTTTAAAAAATACGTTTCAGAAGTGCGATAAAAATAATACAATAAAATCTATATCTATACTATCTATACTAATATAATAAAGAAGAAACGTCTGATTGTTTGTTTGTATGAGGTAATCTCAGAAACTACTGAACTGATTTTATAAAAATCTTTCATTGTTGCATACTTTAGAGCTTCCTGATCAATATAGGCTATTTAGCAACTTTAAGTAACTTTAATTAAGTGAGTTAAGCAACTTAAACTGTGACGATGTTGGATGTTTTAGTTCATCGGGTGCATAGCTGTTTCATTTTTTCTAAGTCCTCTGGGTGGTGTATTTTTTGGGCTGACGCCCAAACCACGATTCAACTTTTATATTTCGTAGAAAAACGTGAAGAATAACATTCGATTCCTAAAACATTAAAAATTCGGAAATATTCAAAATTTTTATTTTTGTACTGAATTTCATATAATTGTTTTTATTCGACAGGAAGTAAATGAGTCATATATTTTCAGTTACTCTGCGCACTGCACCCACGTATCACTGTCTCTTATCTCAGACACATATCAACTGTCTCTTTCTTTTCCATCAGTATTCTTCTATGCATTCTATCCAATTCTGTTAAATCGCAGGGACAAACATTTAAAACGGTGGGCATCGATTTGAGACAGAGTGCTTCACTCATGGACAACTTTATGTCGGACTTTCTAGAGCTGGATGTGCAAAAAACAATTTATTTTACTGCCACAGGGCAATAAAACCACAAATATTGTATATAGAGAGGTTTTCAAATAATTTAATGAGGCCTACATTAGCTGGTGTGAAGCGAAGCGAGCGGGGGTTGCTACTACTATATAAAATGATACTTACGTATCTTAGTTTAAATTTTGCACGATTTTATGTTTTTGAGTTAATTCAATCTTTTACACACACACAGACATCAATTTTTAGAAACATGTTTTGTTTTTACTCAGGGGACCTGAAAGCGTGTACTTATTTCCGCTGATAAATTTCGAATTTAAACATGAAAGAAATACATTTTCCTTATATCTCTCATAGTGCAAAGGAAAGTAAAAGCAAAGTGTAAAGTAATACAGCTCCTGTTGTGAAATACATTTTAAAGTTAAAAAATTTCTGAAAGACAATAGTCAAATGATAATATTCACCATGATATAATTTGTCACTTAAAGTTAAATCTGTTATCAGTTTATTTTTCCCTTTTAGCAAACTGAAAGTAAGGAAACGTAGAGTATCCTACTTTAATGGTATAATCAAAGAAAAGGAAGATAAACTGTGTTCCAAATAACAGAGATTCCTGTAAGAAATCAAATTACCATTGATCTGTGTACCTACTACGTTCTACAACACTAAGTCATTTCCTGTTTTTTATTGAATGTGTAATACACATTCTAAAGGTTTCAAAACCATTGTTTTCTACACATATTTATAATTAATAACCAAATATATCGCAGGTAAATGCGTAAGTGAATAGGTAGTACTCCTACTCATGCTTAAAATTCATTTCTTTTTTACAAAATTATTTATACGTAGTCTGGTAGAAAGTTTGTTTGTTCTGTAAATTTATTGCAGGCAATTTTGCGTTATAATACACGGTAACAAAATATATCCGGATTTTAGTTTGAAACAATTAAAAACGATTTTCAATCCAACGGCATTTAGGGTTGACAATGAATATTTCATTAAACAATCAATTTATGAGCTTGATTCGTATTGTTCTCTAAAGAAAGTTTAGAACATTGTATTTACAGGGCTTTACTTTTCAATATACTTTTTCATTTGTTGGTTATTCAACTGTTCTATTATTTATTCATAAATGTTTACTTTCTCTGGTTGGTTATGAATATATTTAAGGAAAGTATTAGTTTCAGGCCCCCTGAACCTAAAAACCTATTTTTGTCGATTGGTGTGAGTGTGTACCTGTGAATGAAACATTTATTTGGAATTTGAAGTAACGACTTTTGTATTTTTAATAGTGTGATAGTAGAGTTATATAAAAACGCTGGATTGAACAGGTTTGCCGTCTCAAGATAAAAATGAAATGTATCCTTATATCGGAGTTAACCTTAATTGTCCACTTTAAAAACTATAATTCTAAGATAGTTGGGTGCTTGTAAATTAAACTTCATGTCAACGAAAGAAAGGATTAAAGTTACCGTTACTTTGCGTCAGCTAATGAAACTAAGAGTGAGTTATCAGCTGTACGAATGTCAGCAGTAGAATGTGAAACAGTGATTACGAGAAAATAAATTTTTGTGTGGGAATCCAGTTTTTATCAATTATGGCTGATCGTTCAAAGCCAAAAAGAAAGAGAGAAATCTTGATCGGAGAGAAACTTTTTATAAATCAGATAATAAGTAGAAGAAAGAATTTGAAGTGGTTTGAATAAAAGTTTATCGAAACGCATTCTGTCAAAGGCTGAGGTGACGTCAGAGAATACTCGAGATTCTTACTCTGATATTGTCAATTTTTTTTTTGTCTTTAATTTTATAAATCTAGAACACTACACTATACATTAAAGCACAACCACTAGATTTGATGAGAGTTATTATTAGGCGTGGAAGGAGGGGTCACACACAGCAGTGTATCCTCCAGAATGACGTAATCATGCTATGATGTAGATGATCTTGATGGAAATAAAAATAAAAGCCCAACGGTGAAAAGAATAAGAAGATGTGATGTTGATGATAAAGATAATGAGAGAAGATAATGATACAATGTTATCGAAGTAGATTCCTACACCAAAGACGGCGAAGACGTCGAAAATTTGGAAAATTATGAATGGTCATTTGCCGAGCGAGGTCGTTTGGATGATTTTGCAATTTATCAAATAAACTCTGATAAAGTTGTCGTGCAACGTCTTTTACGTAGGGAATACGAAGGTCAAAATGAAGGGTGTCGTTTTTCACGTACCAAGGTGCTCCAGTGGCAAGCCTTAAATATTTAGTTTGAAATATTTGTATTTTGTTTAAATTGGTTCGAGCAGCAGCACCAAAAATCTGGATTCCGTACAGCCAGAGAGGTTTCAGCAAAGTCTTGTAAATGGTAATTTTTTGTTTCAGTGGTAGACGAGAACGCGGTTTAATTTATTGTCAATTTATGGCATTAAACCTCTAATGTCCTGGTAATGAATGATGAACCTCTCAAAAATGTTAAATTTATATAAAGTATCTTGCTCAAGTATCTACTGATGGTGCAGAGTTACACAGTCGTAAGTTTAAGTAAATAAGTTTAAAAAATTAAAATACAATTTCAATGAAGATAAAAAATAAGGTGTTATAAACTTCAGTTGCGATTGAAAACTTATGATTGTTGGTAAATATTACTTTTCGTCCAATTTTATTTTAATTTCCCTCTTCGAAACAGTAAAAGGTAAAATTTATACCGATTTAATAACAAGAATGTTTGAAACATACTTTTGTTACCTGCTGTTAAATATCAGTGTATTAAACAGATAGTCTACTATCTGTTTAATTCTGTTTAATTCTGTAAAATTATCTAATTTAATTAAATTTCGGGTTCCCGAAATTTCAAATGTTTGCAACTACATACCGATCTAATTTCGGGTGAAAGGTTTGGGAAACTGTTAAAACTTATAATCCATACCTGGTACTCTAAGCCTAATCCAACTCGCACAATAGCTAACAAATTCTTGATTAAAATCTGAAATTTTCTGTGAAAGGACAATATTAATTTATCTTTAAATATTTTGTTACTAGTTTATCAAAATATAATATAGTGTATCTATATATTTAAAAGGAAAATTAAATTTTATTAGGGTTTCTGAGCTCCCATTAAACAGATTCAGTTCAAACTAGTTTTAAAATAATAATTATTTTCAAATTTTAATTGACGCGGGGAATAAAAATTTATTGCACCAAAGCCGTGCTTATTTACGTTGTAGCCTTCTCAAAGATGTATACGGGTGTTTTATTAAGGACGCAACCCTGATTATAAGAAGATAGAAGTAATACATCGGTAAATTTTTTGTTCCCCAATCGGTATGTTGGCAACTGTGTACTCAAGGCCAACTACCTTAGACAGTTAAAATGTCTAATGACTATTATAAAATGGTTAAGTTTAGGCTTTAATTTTTCCTAAATTTTTTAGACTTCTAAATTCCAAAACACTTTCCTACAGGAATTTGTTCTGAATTCAACACAGTTTTATTTGAAATTTTGTTCTGCAGGAATTTTCAACCTAAATACTTTACTTCTAAGTTTCAGCTGAGTATTATACCATTTTTAATGTTCATAAAATCTAATGTGGTTCACTGAATCATTTGGCAATTTTATGTCTACAAAGATTTTTAGGCGTAGAAAACCTACATCCCCACCTGACTCAATGTTTCGAGTCCGTACAAAATAAAACCAACACATTTAAAATCGATATATTTATTGGAGGAGAACCCTACTAAAACAATCAAAGAAGGAAGAGACGGGATAATTGGATATCCGCTGCGACTTTCAATCTGAACCATTTGGTACCCTTCTTGAGGGACTGATGGAGTCCCTTATGCCACAAGGGAGAGATCGAGACAGGAATAGCTTACATAGACTGAAGTAAGGAATGACAAAATGATAAGGAGGTGAAGAGACTGACTCTGGAGAGAGCAAGATTGTAGGCCCACCAATCTCTGGGTGAGACAATTTTTGGATTGAGAGGATAAAGAAGAGATATGTTGTCACAGTTTAGGGCTACTCTGTCGGTTAGGAAACCTCATTTTTATTGAATTGGTAGCTTTCGTTAATTCATTTTTACACATTTTAAAAAGTTATTTAATTTTTAAAATAGTGTATTATGTCGATGGAACCCGAACTATGTAGTTATGTAGGTTTTTTGTTTCTGTTCATTGTTTTCACGGAATTTTTAGTGACATTGATTTTGAGTATCATATTTATTGTGAATATGAACCTTTCCGTGATTTGATCCATTGCCAAGCACCTTTTGGTTTGCTAATGATGGTTTAATTAATTTTTTTGAACTATTAGGCTTATTATTTTCTTTATATATAACGTGATTTGTAACTAATAATGTTGTATTCAACTCTTTTGATTTATTTTTAACCCCCAGTTTTATAGTAATTTACTAAGGCAAACAAAACGGACGCAACAGCTGTAATGTGTAGTGTTTTAACATTTTAATGATACATATTATTTTTTTAAATTTAATTTTTGGTAATACAGAACCTTTAAAATGTGATTTGTTAACATAATTATGAAAGAAAGTGTTGTGTTTTACCCAGTCAATATCCTCTCCATACTTAGTGTAATGTTAAAATTTATTTAACTTAGTTTTAAAATTATTGTTTGTTTGAATAGGTAGAGTAATATGTTCTCTCTTTATTTTAGTGACAAATACAAGTCTGGTTATTTATACAACCAGCCGTATTTATGATACACGTATATTTAATATCCTGTTTTTGTTTTGATTGAGTATATCACCTACTGGCAATCCCTCGTCGTTGTTTTAGAAATAAAATCCCTATTCCCTATGACAGCATCTTTTTAATCTATTTTGTGGCCTATTTGGTAGGTTTGGGTGTGACAATAATTGTATCTCTGGATTCGTGTGATTTATAAATTTTTAATGGAAACGAATGTATTATTTGTTTAATAGTAGGGGTATACAGTATCTACCATGAAGTTCGATGTATGAGAGTTTAGTTCGTAGTTAAGACTTTTTGTGAATGTTTTAAAAAGTTTTGAAAAGATTTTGAAAAGTTTGTATCCTGTTTACGTTTGGTTTTTCTCCGAGACACAGATTAAATCTTCATACTTCCACATCGGACGAATTACGTACATGTAAAAATTTAGTTTTTGTTTAATAAGTAACTGTGATCTACCACAGAGTAATGAATGTAATGAATGTAATGAAGTAATGAATGTAAAGTTAAACCTTTGATTCAGTTTTTATCGTGTATGGTGATTCCATGTCAGTCTCTTGTCTTGCTTTATGCCTAAATACTTAACTGTATTTCTCTGAGGTATTGGGTGATTAACACAGTATACGAGTGGTTGAGTTTTCCTTCAGAGCGTATACGTAATGTGGTGTGAATTTTGATCAATTTAATTTGTAAGAAATTAAAAACATAATATTAAAAACATTTGATATAATGTCCAATACATAACAATACAAAATTTTTATTTTTATTTTTTAGCTCCTGTTGCAAGAATGGTGAAATTCTGGTCGACTCCATTACTAACAACCGGTGCATTAACCTTCGATTTTTCAAAGAACAAAACCGACTGTGATAGTGAATACCATCTCCTTGTTAGAGTTGGATTATTCAGCTTTAGAGATATGGCACAATTTCTAGTCGCGGTAATGGAGCGGTAAGTCTTATATTTTTTTAATTTTAGTACGTATTTATTACCTAATCTAATGACCTCGTAAACTATATCATAACATTAATTAACATTTAAAAGACTGTGATTGGTTTGCTCCAGATCTTTTATCGTTAAGTTTAGTTAGATTTTAAAACTAAACGTAACTAATAAGAAAATATGGTGGTCATTTATAATCAACATAATGTTTACCTGAATACAATCCCACAGACCAAAATTGATTCAGCCATTCGATTTTCATTCGATTGGTTCATTAATAGCACCGACTACCTTTGCAACCATTCACGATCTGACCTATGACAACCTTGTGGCTTATATAAAAGTGATGTAGACCTTTCGAGAAAGCCACACTAAAATCTGCCGCAACAAAAAATACCGAACAAAATCTTAAAAAAATAATTTTCCAACGTTTTTTTAAGTTTTTTGGGAACCACCGTTAATTTTTGTTAATCCCTAACGTATGTACGTTGAATTCTGTTCAATTTAAAAACAATAAGCAGCCCAATAACCCATTGAGATGAGGATGATGTGTTAGACGTGTAAAGGAGATGTAATCTTGTACAGACTCAGGCCAACCATTCCTGTGAGAGTTTAGTTAATTGAATCCCAACCATCAAAGTACACAAGTAACCACTGTCTAGCATTCAAATCCGTATTAAATTAACTTATTTTCCTTTTCTGGGATTTGTACCATGGAACCTTCGTCTCCGAAAATTAGCTGTTAAACAGCTGACTCGCAACGCAACTTTACCTCTAGACCAACCCGGTGGGTCAGTTAATTAATTAAAATACTATTTTGTCATATTGTTAGATATTTCTAAAAGAAAATTGATTTTCTTAAATTATACAAATGACATCTGCTACCATATTTTTTAAATCTATAAAATTTTAACCAATTTTAAGAAACAGATAATTTTAACGTCATTTGTTAATATTTGTTTATGGTAATGGTGTCTATTTTCGACTCAGCCCGTTAGTTTATATTTGCGTTCATACGAAAACGCATATACACTACTTTCTTAGATTACTAGGTGCAATAAACTTCCCGCACTTTAGTACAGTAACAAGATCGTAATAATATTTTCTCTTTAAGTTTGTTGCCTGCCGCACTGTGCTTTTCCAATGTCACCTACAATGGTTATGAACTAATATTTATGTCGCTGAATAATGTGAAAGTAAAGTGGAAAACTGTCGTAAAATACAATTTACTGCCTAAACCATCATAAATATTTACTTATATAAGTTATTTAAAAAATAATGTCTGGAATGAAATCTGGTTCTTATATTTTCGGAAGGTTAGAAATTTCTAAATAAAAATCTGACTAGTGCAGCTACAAATTGAAGTGTAGTGTAATAATAGAAAAGTAATTTCAGCAGATTTAAGTTCTTGAAGGCTGTTACAGAAAAGAATTAATTATCACAAAATATTATTTTTTTTTTATTCATTAGTCGGTGCTTCTTCAACAATATTCTGGCTCCACGTCATCTGTAGGCCTATACGATAATATTGTAACAACTACGCTTAGGTTCGTTCTGGATCTGGGTATAATAAACAACAAATAGACTTTATTTATACTTAAAACAATTAATTAGTTATTGACCCAAATAATAATTACCATTAATTATTACACTTTCCCTATTAACAAATACAATTTACATTACTTCAATGAAATTAATTAAAAAGCTTAAGCTTAAACTTAACTTTACTATAATTAATACAATGCCACTTAAATCGAAACATATGATTTACCCGTTCAAAACCACTTACTACCAGATTTAGTACGCACTATTAACGTCATTCAGAACCGTTCCCGTAAAAACTATTTCAAAAACAACCGATAACACTTTCCATTCACTACTCAATTACTAATTGACTCACCATGAAGGCGCTTACTGTTTTTATGCCTGCGGTATGATAGTTATCCAAACATCCGAGAGCTTTCTAAGAGTTTTGCCTCTTTACCAGAAAATCCAAAATATAGGCAGTAGAAATGATCAATAACAGGCATAACAAAGACCCACTCCATCTTTTCTATGAATTCCCCTTAAAAACATCTGATTCATCGCAATTCACTATCTTTGTTTAACATACTCCATCTCATACGACTCACAATTTTATACAATAAACAATCTATTTATCAACCATTTCTAGGTATAATGTTACAATATTACTGAGTAACAGACTGAAGCAATAATTGTATACTATACCTTTTCCAAGCGATCAATATTACGCTTGACTTAGAAACTTATATCATACAGGGCAATATTTCAGCAAAACTGGACGCATGGTAGCCAGATTTACAGTGAATTAAGACCGTCGGTCATTTCACAATTACAGCGTTTCCGAAGAAAGTTGTTGCGGCTTATCACTAATTCGCCTTAACGCAGGCACTAAAACATTACACAGTGACCTACAGGTCCCTTACACCTACGATGCTTTTCTAAGACAAAGTTTTAGAGGCAAACTTCAGAATCATATATTATTAATCCCTTTTTACGCTCGCAACTGAATATTCCAAATTTACCTCGAATTCCATAACGACGACTGAAAACAGAAACATGTTAAATTAGCATAGTTATACTCGTATCATAAATTTAAAAAAAGTTATAATCAAAAATTTTACTTAATCACGATATAATACGATTATCAGGATTAATCACCTGTTAGTAAGAATGCTCTCTCTTCCTCTAAGCCAACAACACCATTTTCGTTTTGCTATGTTCAGGTCATCACCCGAAAGGCTGGTTTGAACCTCTAGAGGCTTTACTGAGTAAACAGAGGAGAGAGGTGGTTTACCAGTCCCTTATTCATTGAGCAGAAAAGTATGCTTATCAGCAGGCCAGACCCTCTTAAAAATATCAATTTTCTACCTTGCAAATGGCACGTCCACTTCATTCACCTCAGGATCTGGCTGTATAAGTTAATAAAATTCATTATTCTCAGCGGGGATAACTGTGACTAGTGTCTTTAACATCTCTACCTCCTCTGTTGTTAAATGCGTCAGTCATATAATTGGCTGACTATGTTTTAAAAAACTGAACTACTTTTTTGTAGCCCTAGAACTAGCAGATCGAGAGCAAATCATTTAATACTCCACTTGGAGGCCTATAGGTCTATATTATTTTTGACTACTTTTGTTTAACTACTAATACAGCTGTGATATGATCACATTTGTGTAATTCTTAATCACAACATTGAGTAAAATATACACATACATAATATCCAGTGCCTGTTCCAGCTATCGCCGGGTCTGGGTGTTCACCAAGCCTCTCCATTTTCTTCTGTCCGTCCACCATTCCTCCTCTATTCGTTCCCAGTTGTATCCGCGTCCCTCTAACTCCTCTTAACTTCATTCTTCCATTTTTATCTTGGTCGTCCTCTTGATCTCGTTCCGTCCACCATTCCTTCTTCCAACCTTCTAGGCAAACTTTTCTCCTCCATTCTCTTCATATGGCCATACCATCTTATGCTCATTTTCTCCAACCTCTCCATCATACCATCCACATTCAGCTCCACTCTAATCTCAGTATTCTTTATTCCATCTCTCCTTATCCTACCCTTTATTGCTCTTAAGGGGAGACTGTATTTTTTATCCCGCCAATACTAAATTTGCTATTTTTAGGTAGATTTTTCATAGAATTGGTAAAATTTAGGGAAATTAAACTTTACACACTAAAGGTATTGGGTTTCTTCTAAAACTACTGACATTTTTTGCATTTAATCTTTGGATCATATCATATTTTTTTACTTATGAAAAGATAAAATTTTTACAAATAGTTTTCTACGTGTTTTGCGAATTAATAATTTTTGGATTACCTGAGGAAGTCATAAAAATGTCGGTATATGTGGCTATACAAGATAATTAACTGGTAAAATTTTAGCCTGGTAGGTTTATTGGTTTCTGAGAAAAATGTACCTTAATGTTAAAAATCTAAATTTACGGGAAAAGGTTACAAAACAAAAACAATATGTACGAGACAAACAAGTAAAGTACTCGTACACAAACAAGTGAATTTCCTATCAACAGCTGTTTAGAAAGCTAAACCTACAGCTGAGGATACTAGAAACTGTAATGCAGATATTTTAAAAACTAAAATTCTCTTTGCAATAAAACGAGCAGAATAAAATTATGAAAAATATTCGTTCGTCATAACATGATAATTTTTCTGTGTAAACCTTATAAGGAAAATATATTTTTATACAAAAATAATATTTTTTTTTAACGTAATTTAATGTTTTTCTGGTCGATCTAGGCCTAAACTATTAAAAACCATAAAAAACCAAAAGCCGAAATTTTGAGTTTAAACCATCGTGCAATCTCCGCTTGAGAACTTCTCCCCTGCTTGTAACCTACTCCAATTCCTCTTAATCATCCCCCACGTTTCCGCTCCGTATGGCACTGCTGGTGCATAATACCGATTTAGAAAGTAGAATTTATAAATCATTAATTTGGCCTTCTCTGGTATCTTTCTGTCCCATAACAAGTAAAATATATTACTAAAATATGTTTATAATAATCGTTTTACAATAAAATTGATATTCTGATAATATTTTGACCTTGCAATGTACTGATTTATAGATTAACATGAATGTTTATTACCTTAAAACGTATAAATTTGAAGTAAATTTTAATATTACCTCTGTAAATTGAAAACACCCTAAATCGAAAAATATCGGTCCCTTCATATTCGAATTGGAAAAGTCCAACTAGTAATATAGTAGCTACTGTTTATAACCTATTAGTATTACTACTGTGGTATGGGTACACAAAACAAATAGCCAAAATAATTTGGTTTAAATTGAAATTCCATTGTATTATCTCAATCATACTGTGAAAGAGTCTATTTGAGAAACGCTGATGGATTTTAAATTGAAAATCAACAAAGTATTACAAAATGTATACAGTATAAAGAGAAGAAAATATTTGTTTAATAACGATTCATTAATAAATTTTATGGCAGTAGTAGTGAAGTGTAGTGTCAAAATTGGAAAATATTATCGAATAGGCAAATCAGTTCTCTTACAAATTCAGTAGGCTTATACAAAATTGTTGACACTGTTTTCTTTTTTTTTAATTTATTTAAAATCGCAACAGCAAGGCGGTTGTAGCATAAAAGTAAGAAACAGTATCAACGGATAACTTGTCATAAATTTTCCACAATCAAGCTCGGTATCGAACAGGGGATATTCTATTTTTAGGTTAGCGTTCTATCATTAATCAATTCAAGTGCCCAAATAGTTTTTTTTATTGCTATCGCATTTAATACTTCACTTAACTAAAATTTCATTCGGTTTTTCAAAAAATTTCCATTTAAAATAAAACTTTTTAATTTACGATACTTCGATCGTAAAGTAAAAGGTTCTAACAACACATGCATTCTATTTTAATCAAGAGTTTTTTAATTATCTTAAAAAAATATTTAAATGTAATCTCTCTAAAATTTATAGAGGCTAAATAATATTGTGCAGTGTAAATTATAAATCATATTCCCAAGTAACATCTTTATTACTTGAATATGTTACATTCTGAGTAAAACAAATTTAAAACCTTTTAAAATTTTGTTTAGTATAGCCTATATACTATACTGACGATTTCTTTCCCTCTTTCGGTTGCTAACAGACAACAGTTTATTTATTTATTAAAATTCCACTCAACACCTGCACAAATGCTTTCGCAACAAGAACACAGACCACGATATCCCAATTGTACGTTCGCTTTCCACTTTACATCAACCTGAAAATCCCGAAAAACATTTAAAAAAAGATTAAGATCTGTTTAGTAAATAAAATAAACCTTATTAAAAAATTATTCAGAAGTTTTTCTTTGATCACAGTAATTGGGATAACACAAATGGAGGCCCTACTCCACTCATGCCTATCATGTCATTTTAGGACAATATTATAACCATCATCGCATTTACTAGTTGTATAATTTTTACAGTCAAAAATAAATCATTATTAAATAAATCTATTATTATTATTATTATTAATCACATATTACACACACACATCACACATCACACATTATCACAGATTCATTACCGTGGATTATTATTACATTACCAGATTATTATTTATTATTATTATTATTATTATTATTATTATTATTATTATTATTATTAGGGCCTATTACTACTACTATTATTATTATTATTATTATTATCATGGTTGATATTTTATTTTTAAATTGAATTTTTGAAAAAATCAGTTTTTGTCTCGGAATTAATTACAATTTGTTTTCAAATGTTGCAACTAATTCGTAAGGATTAATAATCTAGTTTTGGTAAATTACATTCCATAATTTTCGGCCTGGTAGAAAATATTAAATACCTTACTCGTTGCTTTTTGTAGAAATGGTTGCATAGAATGGTCAACGGGTACCATACGACTAATTACAATCCTTTGTCATTAGCAACATTTCGCTAAACAGATGGCTCTACAATTGTGTGTTAACCCAGTTGGAATTCAACTGTGAGGATCAGCTAATATCAGCAACAAAAAATTTCACGAACGCTATTTTTTAATTTTTATCATCGCGTCATGCATTACACTGCGATATGAGAGTCAATAAAATACAAGAAATTTTTTTTGTAGGTAAATCTATGATTTCAAAATCAAATTGTATTAGGCCTACGTATATATAACAATGCTCCAATGCTTATAGGTATAAGTACTTTATTTACTGTATTTAGCGATGTTTGCGAAACAAACCATCCCACAGACCGATTTTTAATAGGTCTAATGACAGAAGGATAAATATTCCTTAACATATTTATGTAATTAAATTTTTTATAAATTTCCATTTCGTTAATACTTTAGTTCAACTCATTAAAAATCGAATGAATAGCTTGGTCAATAAACATAATTATTTTGAGTTAACCTATAAAAACTTTCAAAAATTTTGTAATAATTTTAAAAGGCTGTGTTAATTAACTTTATTGGTGACAATTTTTAAAATTGTCTTCTATCCTTTTCCGATGTCCGTCAGCCCGTCACATCCAGATGTCAGAAACTACAACACCGCAACAAACGGTTTTCCAATTCGTAACCCACACAAAACGTTAGTGGGCCCTGATTGGGTTTAAAGTTCAGGTTTAACTGGAAGTGACCCAAAACAGGAAGCCAAGAAATAAATTCGGAATTTGGAAACAAAAATTGTGCAATTCGATTTCTCTTAAAGAGTAGATACATAAAATGAATTAATTATATAACCTATATATATACAATCATGAGTAAACAATATAAAATTTACAAACATAACCTAATTTTAATCGTGAGTGAATGATTCTAAATGAAAATCAACCTCTGTTGGACTTAAATATGGAAAATCGGTAATTGACGAAAAACTAAACGCTGTTGAAAAAGTATCTGAGATAAAAGTTGTAGTTTTATAATTTTACCTGTACGTAATTTAAGTTATAGGTCCTATAGGAAACACTTTTGTTGTAAAATTTATACTAAGGACGCAGTCGTAAAAACTCTTTTTCCTTACCGATTTCAATTTATATAATACGTAGCCTATAATCGCTAATTGACGCTAAACTAAGCACTGTAAAAAACATTGTTGGAAAAAATTGTAGAATTTATTTAATTCTCCACAACTTTAATTGTAATATGTCCACAGCTTCGTGGAACCTAGGCTATAAACCGACCCTTACACTCACAAAGACACACGCACAGCAACCTGCCTTTTTTACTTTAGCCTGCCTTACCTGCTTCGTACATCTTCAGTAGTGAGTCACCTACTAGGCGCTTGACTGCAATATTACCATTTCTAACTTTAGTTATCCTGCAACACCATACTTTTACTTATACTTTTTAATTTTTGCTTACTCTTGCCTATATGAATATTGGAAGAAAAGTATTGTTTTCATATCGATTTTTCAAAATCGAGTTTTCACCAGATATATACGTTTTCAGACCCCCTGAACCCAAAAACATGTTTTAAGCGATTGGTCTCGCTCTCTCTCTCTCTCTCTCTCTCTCTCTCTCTCTCTCTCTGTGTGTGTGTGTGTGGACAAAATATCTCAAGAACGAAACATCGTCCGTAGTTGAAACTTAAAACTTTAGTTAGGTACTACTAGAGGACCCGACACAAATGTTTTTATCAAAATCGGTTAACCGGAAGTAGTAGGTTATTCATGTAATGTTTAATTTTTTTGTAATGTTCTCAAAAACGGTATTTACGTTTTTTTTTAAATCGCCTCATTTACTAAATTTTATACTCTCTACATGATAGGGTAGGCGCCATCTCTGCTAAAATTCTTTGTGAGGCTGTGCTCTCGTAGAAATTGTTTTTTTCAGATTGCAGCCTTAATATGCATTTAAGGGGAAATGTGTATTTATAATCAAAGTTGTAAAACGTTTAAAAACCTGTAACTTTATTTCTAAAATTTATTTGTGTAAGGCTCAGTTTAGCGATAATAGATGACTTTCTGATTATTTTTTCATAAAAATCTGTAAAAAATGGATTTTTAAAACATTTGGGCCTTAGTAAAAAATAAATATTACAAATTTCTCCTGGCACCAAAACACCACTACTAATGACTATCCTTGAATTTTCCGAAATAAATCAACATAGACTATTGGTGAAAACCCTTTTTTCATTTAGGCCTAATGTGACCTTAAAGCTTTAAAAATTGTTTATATTTGAAACAGTTAGCCTATAATTTGCGATAATTCTTAAACTTTTGCTTTAATTATACAAAATTATTTATTTATTTAATTTTTTTTTTAATTTACGCCCCAATTGGAGCACTCAAGTCACTCATGGACATGCGTTCCTTGAGGAGTTAGTTGTGACACCACACTGTTGTTTTTTTCGTTCCCACATCAATTTCATATTCCTTGACCTGGAATAAAAGAAATAACTTTAAATTACTTACTTATAATATTTTTAATTAATAAGTTTAATCTAATATCTAAAATTTAATTCAACATGGAATATTTGAGTTAACGACAGTATTCCTATCAGTCAAACGAATAGTCTACGGTTAAATTTCATCAAGTGGTTTCAAACTTTACGGTCAACCTCGTGTATAAATTTAACCTGACGTATGAATACGAGTGAAATTGTAACAAACGACCGCATAACATATAATTCCTTTTAAAACGATTTAAATTTAGGCTTCCAGAAAATTTTAAATTACGTTAATTATAAAGAGTGTGTTTTCTCTCATATCAAAGTTCAAAATTATTATGTAAAGTGAAAAAAAATGTATTTAACTTTCATTTATGCGTCGCTTAACATCATTTGTTAAATTAAAAAATAGAACGTTGTATAATTTTTTCGTTAAGCGTTAAAAAATACCGCGAGGATTTGTTATAAACTACTTTCTTAACGCACGTGTAATGTATGTTGTTTAATTTTTTTTTTTTGTTATTTTGCTTAAAACAATACTACAGCTTCTAACGAATTCTCTGTTAAAATTTACTCTTTTTAAATTCCCTTAAAAGAGGATGCATAAGTTTGCAACTCGCAATAAATAACATTTTAAAAGAAAGGTAAACGAAAAACCACTTTATTTTTAACTGTAATAAATTGCAAATTCTTGTAGAATTCAATAAAATATTTTATAATGCAATTGAAATAAAACTCAATAAATATCTTTTAATTTCAAATAGATGTATTAGCAAAAATTCAGCGTTTCCAATCAAAGCTTTTAAGGAGGATAGTTAACGCCCCTTACTATATAACCAATAAAACGCTACACTCAGATCTAAACGTGCCCTACATAAATGACGTTTTCTTAAAACTGTAAACAAAATTTAGGAAGAAACTCGTGAGCCACTATAACCCTTGATTCCAAGTCTGGCTACGCAGACTCTCCCAAACAATCCAATAAGACGTCTAAAACGTCGATAGAGCCAGGATCTCAACAATTAACGTATTACTGTAATTGACTATCCATTACAGTGTTCTAAATGCTGCTTTTCTCTTCACGTCGGAGTTCTGTCACTGGACTGTGTCTCCACTCACGTTTGTTTATCATATTATTTTTTTCCAAATTTTGTTTTATCACATTTACTGATTGTTTTCAACAGATTGCGAATTTCCTAAATAGAGAGAAAAAAATAGATGTAAGGAGAGAATTGTTTTCATATCAATTTATATACTTCGGGTTTTCACCGAAAAACACGTTTTAAAGCTCCCTTAACCCAAACAATATGTTTTAACCAATATTGGTCTGTGTATGCGTGTGAACAAGATAGCCAATTTCAAGAATGACTTGTCGGATGGTGAAATTTAGAACTTACGTTAGGTACCAGGTATAGTAAGGGAACTGGACACTAACCTTTTCATCAACATACACGGTTTAATTGTGAAATTTTTCACTTTATTCTGATTTTCTCAAAAACAGCTCCTACGACTTTTTCTAAAATCACCACATTTATTAAATTTTTTGTGCTTTACAAGACAGGATAATCAGCTTGTCTGCTGAAATTTTTTGGGCTGTGCTCTAGTATTTCAAAAATATAAAAACGCATTTATTCCTTAATTTATAAATTTAAAGGGAAAATTTATAGGAAAAATGAAAGTCGTGGTAAATTAAAAATATCTACAACTTATTTCGAACATTGTTTTCTACAGATCTTATTTAGCGTTAATTAGTAATTATTTCATTAAAATTGGTATAAAACGCATTTTACGACAAAATTGTCGTCGTCGTCGTCTTCATGGATTAGGCTATTCAAGCCTGTTCCGGCGTCCATCTTTTCCTCGACCTATCAATATTTCTCTTTCCGATTGGTTTATAGAGCAGCGCAGATCGGAGGCGGTCTTGTGACATTCCTACAACATGATCTGACCAATTTTTCCTGTAGGTTCTCAATATGCTCAAGAGTGGCTGGGCATCACACTCTCTCCTTATCTCCTCATTTCGGATTCTATCCTTTCTTGTACAACCTTTCACCTGCCTCAGGAATCGCATTTCTGCTGCCTGAATTTTTGATTCTTGTTTCTTTGTAAGGACCCATGTCTCGCTTCCATAAGCCAATGCTGGGATCGCCATTACTTTATAAAATTTGAGCAGGGTGTTCTTTCTAGCTCTATTCCTGAGGGATCGGTTTATTGCCCCACATATGTTGAACCTCGATATTTTTTGTTGAGGATCCCGGTCATAATCATGCGTTATGTCACATCCCAAGTATTTAAAATTTGACACTTGCTCCAAGATTTTGTTTTCGACTACTATTTTAGATCTTATAGGCCATTTTCCACGAAAAGCAATGACTTTTGTTTTTCCTGCTGCTATTTTCATATTAAAGTATTTGCTTATGAGGCCGAGCCTATGCATCGCAACTTGCAGCTTGTCCTCAGATTCCTGTATGATTACAGTGTCGTCAGCAAACATTAAACGGTTCAGGTAAGTATTTCGGGTGAGAGAAATACCCTTGTCAACTTGGTGCTGCCACACAAACATAAGCTCGTTCACATAAATGTTGAACAAGGCAGGTGAAATTGGACATCCCTGTTTCACTCCCTTATTTGTCATTATTCTGTCCGTTAATTTTCCATCCTTCAGAGTAATCCTTATTGATGTTTTATTGTATACATTTCCAATGTTGCTAATCAGATGTTTAGGGTATTCATACTTTGTCATTATATTCCACAGCAGCTCTCTATCCACATTATCGAAGGCTTTCTCCCAGTCAACGAATGCCATGTGGGTTTCACAATTGTGTTCTCTGCGTTTCTCAATAATCATTTTCAGTGTAAACACTGCATCAATGCAGGATCTTCCTTTCCTGAAACCCATTTGATTTTCTTGTAGTAGAGATTCAGTAATAGCCTGCAATCTCCTTGCTAGGATCGAAGCATATAGTTTGTATGCTGTATCTAGAAGACTTATTCCTCGATAATTTCCTGGGTTAGATCGATCGCCTTTTTTAAATATTGAGATCACCTTCAACATCATCCACTCTTGTGGCACTGCATGATTTTTCCAGCAAATATTAAATAAATGCAATAACCGCAAGTGAAGTAGCACTCCTCCATATTTTAAAAGCTCCATATTTAGACCATTAAGTCCTGCTGCTTTCCAATTTTTAGAGGCCTTAATTGCTGCTTGTAGCTCTGTCATGTCAATTTGATCTACTTGACAAGAAATACATTCAGTGGGAATAGTATTTTCATTTTTTCCATTATCAAACCATAATTTTTTTATAGTGATCAATCCATTCATTTTCTTCCACACAACCTATTTCTACAAGCTCTCTATTTTGTTTTTGCATCATCGTCATGAATTTGAAAGCCAGCTCCTGTCTTCCATGGAGATCTTCTTCAACCGTATTGATGTATCTCTCCCATGATTCCTGGTGTGCCCTTTTCATCACCTGCTTTGCTTGATTTCTAGCTCTATTATAAGCTGCTTTATTTCCCGCAGAAGGGTCGTTAAGATAGATCTTGTACAATCTCTGCTTTTCTTTGACAAATTTTTCTGTCTCTTCATTCCATATTCTTGGACCTTTCTTCCTAGAAATCCTTCTCTTTGTTCCCAGGGCCTCCATGGCACTCATTTTTATAGCACTGGATATATTCTTCCATTCAATATCAATATCCTCTGTGGTTGGATTAGATACCAGCCTGTTCATGAGACGTTGTTGATAGAGGTTCCTAATACTTTCATCTCTCAACAGCGACACCTTGAAAGTTTCATCAGTTGGGTTCTGGTTCTGATTTCTGCTCAACTTCTTTTTCCATCGCTTATACAAATCTAACTTGCCAACTAGTAAATAGTGATCTGTGTGCAAATCTTGTCTTCTGAAAACTCTCACATCTCTCACCTGGGCTGCCAATTTTTGGTTTACTATGAAATAATCTATTATTGATTTGCTACCTCTTGCACTCCATGTGAATTTATGTATGTCTTTCTTACGGAAAATGTATTTGTAACTTTCAGCTCATTAAAGGTAACAAAATCTCTTAACCTTTCACCATTTTTGTTGAGTGTATTTTCGCCAAAAGTCCCTATGCATTTTTGCACTGGATGCCGACCAAGTCTTCCATTCAAATCTCCCAGCACCAATATATCATCATTACCATTTATTTTGTCAATAACTCTCTGTAATTGTTTATAAAAGTCTTCTGATTCTTTATTTTTTCTGTATTATTTGACTCTTCTGGTGCATAAGCTGCAATGATTGTGAAATTTCCTCGTTCATGTCTTATTCTGACAGTCATCAATCGTGCATTAATATAAGAATAGTCTCTAATTTTTGATTCCCAGGATTTATCAATGAATATAGCAACTCCCTTACTGGCTCTTTGGGTTTCAGCCACTCCACTATACAGCATAACGTAATTCTCTCTGTAACAGCTTCCTGATAATTTCTTTTTTGTTTCAGTGATTGCTGCTATTTTTATATCGTTTTCTTTCAGCAAGTGTGCCAGTTCAATCTCTTTATTTGCAATACCCCTAACATTCCAAGTAGCAATTTTTACTGTTTCCGCGATCCAATTTCTATTTTTTTAGGTTTTCCATTTGTAATCCGAGTAGTCCAGTCCTGATCCGAGGCTTTTATTTGACGCTTGCCAGTATTAGAAAAGTCCCCAGGCCGTGGTACGAACGTTACGCTGAGCAAGTTTGGTGATGGGGCCGCCATCTCGCTGCTTCCAAACCCGCAGGATTTGTTCTCAGGGTTGACTCCCCCAGGTTCCTCCGCCTCATCTGCCGTTGGGAAAAGTTTCCCTCTTCTGCCGTCAGAGTCGTTGACCATTTTTCACCTAGTAACCCTAGGCAGGGGCCCTCACAGGGTGCTACCATCCGGAGCCAGATGGACCCTGGTTTTTTAAGGAGGTGTTACTCCTCCTGCTCCTCCTTCCTCATCGTTTGCATGATGAGGCCCCGGGCTTGCGACCGGCAATGGCGGAGTTGACAAAATTGTAATACTATAAATTACCTCTCTAATCAAAATTTCAGAATATTAGAAAACCTCCATTTTTAATTTAAAGGACTTTTCTACGTAACCCAGTATAGTTTAACGACAATTAACGATTTTCCGTATTTATGTTCTTTCCAGAGTGGATGAGGCTTCCAAGTTGGCGCAGTAACATCTTTTATTAATATGGGACTGGCTTACCCAATGGCGTATTAAGGTGGACCCAATTAAATCAACACAGGTTACGTTCACCTTAAGACGCCAAACTTGTACATTTGTGATGCTGAATAACAATCATATCCCACGGGCCAGGATGGTGCGATATCTTGGCTTATGGCTTGACAGGCGACTAACTTGGAAGCATCATCTGCGTACAAAACATTTAGAACTTAACCGCCACCAGAAGCTACTCTTCTGCTTAATTAACCCTCGATCAAGATTGATCCATCCAAACCAGGTAGCGCGTGATCTAGCTACAAGGAACTTCCCAACTGTGCGTCATTTAAAGCAAAAATGGAGTAGAGACCTCTTGGTTTGAATAACGGACAATACTTTACGTTTTGAACGGAAAATGTATCACCGGGTACCTCTTCTCTTTAAAGTGAAATTCCCCACCGCCATTTAAATATCAAATATGGAAGTTGTGCAGCTCAATGTACAGTACCTTAATAAAAATTAAAGACAAAAATAAGTTCTTTCTATTTACCGCCATTCATTTATGATTAAAATTAGGTTATGTTATTCAGTTTACATTGCTCATATATGATTAAATCTTTCTCGTTATATGATTATTATTTACATCGCCTAGAGAAAGTCGTGTGAATGATTTGCTACAAATTTTCTTTGTATATTTTGCTACAGAAAAATACAAATTCTGACAATTCTTTAGGCTAGTTCAAATTAGCACATCAAATTAATAATCATATCACAAGGCCTACCTACTCAATAAAATTCACACATCAATGCAATCACATTTTTGGAAATTTAAAAATTAACTACGTACAAAATTTATGTAGTCTTGTGTAACTGAATTCTAAAGAGCTACGAAGTTTGTTGGAAAACGGGTATTGGAGTTACTATGATATAAACTTGGTAAATTAAAGTTGTAAACTTCTGAATTCTTAGAAACAATCAACACATACCTACAGCCTCTTCTGTTCCGTGAAGTATATATAAATACGGTAACTTTAGATTAGACATTTTTAGGTTAAAATCACATCAAAATTTGCTTATAATTAACAACCACATTTTACCCTCTTCACTGTACAAAATTAGCAGTTTTGTAACAAATTTTAATTTAAAGAAGCATGTAATATTAGTAGTAGGTCTACCCTAACGATTTATTTTGATGCGTGTGTAATAAAATAATGTGGAAAGAAATAAAGTGTACACTCAACTTTTACTCATACTATAAGTTATGTACTTTCACATCTACCTCAGCAGATTTTTTCGTATTATTTCACCATGACTGTACACAAATTTTCTTCTAAATTCATATAATTTGAAACTATATTGGATTAGTCATACTTTAAACGAATGAAATGTTTACCTACACTTTTTCATGCCATTTTTATTTTAAATACATGTTTTTGTTAAAGTCATCAGCCGAAAGGCTGGTTTGAAACTCTAGAGTTTCAAACTAAGTAAAACGCTAATCACTAAGTAAAACGACGAGTGAGATGGTTTACCATACCTTCCTCACTGAGTGAAAATTATGCTTACCAGCATGCCGGGTCCTCTAAAAAGTATCTATTTTCCACCCTGAAAATGACACCTTCACTTTATTCACCACGACAAGTTCTGGCTATATATTTAAATTCATTACTCTTAGAGGAGATAACTGTGACTAGTGCATTTTACAACTGTACCTCTTCTGTTCTTAAATGCTTCAGTCATATTATTAGCTGACCATGTGATAAGAAAAAGAACTATTTTACGTAGCCCTATTTTATGGAACTAGCAGATCGAGAGCAAATAATTTAACACTCCACCTGCCTGTTATACGAGGGTAGGCTGATAAGTAATGCACACATGCTTGTAGAAGACAACTAAATAAACTTCAGTAGCGCGCCTGGTGGCATGTGGAAGTACTATTTCTCCTCTACAAGCCTGCGCAGTTTGAAGGCGTTGCTTTCATTCAGTTTGTTTTGAGTAGTGGAAGTATGGCGTCGTGTTCTGGTGCTATGTCAACGAGAATTAAACAACGCGCTGTTATCGAATTTTTAACTGCTGAGAAAGTGAATCCTAGTGAGATTTATCGTCGTTTAAAGGCTGTTTATTGTGACGATACTGTTGATAGGTCTACTGTGAATCGTTGGGTAATAAAATTTCGTGATTGCCAACCTGGAAAAGCCTTAATTGTTGACAAAACACGCAGTGGACGACCAATCACTGCCTCAGACGATAATCGTCGCAAACTCATCGATGATTTGATTCAAAATGACCGGCGAATCACTCAACAGCGTATCGCAAACCAAATTGGAATATCTAAGGAACGTGTTGGCTTCATTATTGAACAATTGGGATACCGTAAAATCTGTGCACGATGGGTACCACGCCGTCTGACAGACGAGAATAAACAGCGTCGATTGGAATGCTGTGAACAACTTTTGAAGCGCTACCGTGACGAAGGAGACGACTTTCTTTTGAATATTGTGACGGGGGACGAGTCATGGGTTCATCATTACGATCCCGAAGAAAAAAGGCAGAGCGCTGAATATCGTCATCCACATTCTCCTGTTGTGAAAAAGTTCAAAACACAACCGTCCGCAAAAAAAATTCTTTTGACTGTGTTTTGGGATGCTCGCCGAGTTTATGTGACTGATTATCTGGAACGAGGGGCAACGGTAAATTCTGCTCAGTATATACAGACTCTGAAACACCTCCGACGTCGAGTTTGTCGTGTTAGAGGCAACCTGGCGCCAATAATTTTGCAACACGACAATGCTCGTCCACACACTTCGCGTGCAACTGGAGAGGCTCTGAGAAACCTGAAGTTTCAACCAATTTTACACCCTCCGTATTCTCCCGACCTTGCGCCTTGCGATTTTTATTTTTTTCCTCTACTGAAGAGAGACCTTAAGGGTAATCATTACAGCTCGGACAATGAGGTGAAGGCAGCTATTGCGTCCTGGGTTCGAGGAAAGTCGGAAGAATTTTTCAGTGACGGAATGAAAAAACTTGTTAAACGTTGGGAGAAATGTGTAATGCTTAACGGTGACTATATTGAAAAATAAATAGATAATTTGGTAGGTTAAGATTTGTACTTTAATTTGTTATTTACCCCATCTTGCTATTTCTTTTTGTTCGTCTTCTACAAGCATGTGTGCATTACTTATCAGCCTACCCTCGTAGACAAATTAAATACATAATATATAATACTAATAATAAAACATAATAATTTTACATTTTAAATAGCAAATGTATATCTAAAAAAATATTTAGTTAATTTAAACGGCTACTGTAACGAAAGTGTTGAAACGCCATCGACAAACTGTAAGACAGCGTTCATATTATAGATAAACTACAAAAATGTTTACCTAGGTTAAAAATAATTGTGAAAAGACCAGTTCAGATTGTTTTATAATATATTTTTCATGTAAACATACTGGCTTACAACTTTAACACAAAACATAATGATAAAATTAGACATTTAGTACTTGAATGACGTTTCCAGACTGTTATTATTCTTGGTGGAAAACTACAGAACTACAGTCGAGAATCAGCTTACACGAGACATACTCCCACTCCATTACAGGAGCTACTACTAACTACCCACGTTTATCAACCTACGCAGATTATTGAACTCCGTGATGATGTTTACACTGGACATAAAACTTTAGTCACAACTACTATGTGTTTTCTCAATGTCTTTTTCGTGTATTTGCCTCAAATAATCAAATGTAATATTTACTAAAAATATACAGTTTTATTAATGTAGTAAACAAATCACAATTAGCATTTAACAAAGGCCAATCGTAAAAAGCAAATATTCAACCTAACTTAAGAGGAGACTAAACTTTGGATCCCGCCAATGTTAAATTTGTTATTTTTAGGTACATTTTTCATAGCATCGGTGAAAGATACGAAAATAAAACTTTGCACACTTATAGTTGAAGGGTAATTTTAGCTATTGACATTTTTTCAATTTAATCTATTGGACCATACAGTATTTAAAAGAATAACGAATGATATAAAATATAATAAATTATAAAATTTTATTAGTCCTAAATTATTGTTTTTGTGGTAGATCTAGGTCTGAACTATTGAAAAACATTAAAAACCGAAAATCAAAATTTTCAGTCAAAACCATCATACAGTCTCGCCTTAATGTATTCTAAAAATGTAGCCAGAATACAAAAACTTGGAAGTAATTCACCACTCTTTTGAGCAGTATACCTTTTTGGTTTAACGTCCGACTGTTCTGCAATTACTGCTAATGCAGACGGTGAAGGATGAAATGATTTTTTGTAACGTATGAAAATATCCAGTGCCTGAATGGGATTCGAACCCAAGACCGCATGATGAGAGGCGAGCACTTTACCAACTACGCCAATGCGGCCGACTTCGCAGTATATCTTGCGGATACCAAGAGTACTGTTCCGTGTAAGTTAACAATATTGCGTGTGTTAAATAAATTGAGTGAGATTGGGAGTGTAAAAGATTGCAAAAGCATTGGTAAACCAACAGTAATAACCGTGGTAGTTTTGAAAGATGTAAAGGAACGTTTGAGTTGCTCCTCTTGAAAATCACTTGGAAGTTATCTTCACAAGCTGGGATTTCACTATCTACTGTTTTTTTAGTAAAATATTACAATTACATGTTTACAGCATTAGTGTCGTACATAAACTGTAAGAAGTAGACCACGGAAGATGTTTACAGCATTGTCGTTTGTTTCGCTCTCTTGTAGATGAAAACTGTACCGAGATTTTGGATCGTGTTTATTTTAGTGATGAGGCGTGGTTTCCCCTTGGATGACTAAGTTAACAGTCAAAACTGTTGAATATAGAAACTGGAAATCTTCTTGTGTTTTACAAACGACCACTACACACGCGTATAATTGGTGTTCAGTGTAACAAATATCGTGCAGAGGATAGTTCTTTTAAATTCCTCTACTTCTCATAGACCAGCCTTCCCGGTCATTTTAAGGCACTCACTCGCGTATTAACACACAATTTTTATCACAGTATTATAATGTCTAGTCCTTGGCTTGTGTTGACATAATATGTCAACACAAGCCAAGTTAAATTTAAAGCAAAGTTAAATTGTGCCGAGCACAATTAAAAATTAATTAATAGAATATAAACTTGTGCAGATTCTCTAAATCAGACCTAACAAGAAAACATAAGTTACAAAGGTTAGCAAAAATACGTTTGTATACTTATGTACTTTAACCATCCTAAAATGTTGTGATGAGTTCGAAATGTGAAGAAAATGTTTACAAATGAAATGAGTAAAACTACGTATGTATACTTGTGTATTTTTACCCAACCAAAAATTTTGTGATGAGAGTGAAATGTGACATGAGTAAAACTACGTATGTGTAGTTATGTCCTTTTACCCAACCAAAAAATGTGATGAGAGTGAAATGTGACTTGAGTAAAACTACATAAGTAGTTTTATGTATTTTTACCTTACCAAGATTTTCCGAGTAAAAGAACATAACTACTGTATTTTAAAAAGTATAAGTGAATATAATTGTTTCTTTACTGCATCTTAAAGAGCAAGTAATTTTTGTTAAAATACCATTAAAACGGTATTTGTCCTTCAAATACATAATTTTTGAGAACAAACTAAAGATAAAAAGTTGTGTACTGAAAAATTATGTTTTTAGACTTATGCACTTTTACCCGGTTACCACTGATATACAAATCAATTTTTATATTAAATATTTTTTTTAGAGTTTTCCTTAAACCGTAACAAAATTTTCTATCGAGGTAAGCTGTCTTTGCGTAGTCTGCTTGTTTCTCTGATTAGGGCTGTATATGAAACAGGATTTTATCCACTCAACCGACACAGAATCTTAAACCTTCAAAGTAAAAATGTAGATGGTAATAAAATTTGGTAGATTTTTTGTTCTTCATCATGAAGAATGAAAGTCATGGTTGTAACTAAATCCAACGTAAAAGAGTATTAGCTTAAGACCATTACCTTATTTATTTTTCTGATATGTAACGGGTCTTAAAAGATAATAAATATATTTGTTCTTCTTCTTCTTGAAGTGCCTATCCTCTATGGATGTTGGCCATCACATTGGTCCACATTACTCTATTCACTGCCGTTCTGAACAGAGCTGTTGACGTCATCCCAGTCCACGCCCGCAAATTCCGCAGCCACGATATCCGTCTTCGCCCTACTGATCGTTGCCCCTCTATCTTCCCCTGTAGGATGAGTTGAAGAAGGTGATATTTTTCGTTTCGCATGATGTGCCCGAAGTACTCCAATTTTCTACGCTTGACAAGTTGTAAGAATTCTAATCCGAATTGTGTGTCACTTATTCCTTCGTCAAGTTTTCTATATATGCGTGCTTGGATGATATTAAGGAAAGCTTTTAGGACGTGGCTCATCAAGCTGATTACTCGGTGTTCGGAGCATTTAATTGTATTTGATTTCTTGGGTAGTGGGATGAATGTAGACAGCAGCCAGTCATTTGGCAATTGGCCGCGTGTGTAAACTTTGTTGAAAAGATTGGTTAGCACTTTTATCTGTTCTGGGTCCAGTAATTTAAGGACCTCTCCATGAATCTGGTCTGGCCCAGAAACTTTATTGTTCTTTAGTCGTTTGACAGCTGATTCCACTTCTCCCTGTGTAATGCTAGGTCCTTCTTCACCCATCACTATGGGCCCATTTTCGATGCCTTCGTCTCCGAAAAGCTCCTCCATGTACTGTTTCCATCTTGCGAGTTTTTTGTCAGTCTCGGTAATGATGTTATCATTTGCGTCCAATATAATTCCTGGACCTCGTCTTTGATATCTTCCTGTTGCTTCTTTTATTTTCTTATGGAGATTAAAGCTGTCGTGCTTTTCTTGCAACATTTCGATTTCGGCACATTCTTCCTGTAACCATCGTTCTTTAGCCTCTTTAATTGCTCTTAGGATTCTTCTGTGCAACTCCTTGTACTTTGCATTGTCTCTATTTCTGTGCTGTCTTCTCTCTTCCATAAGTTCCAAGATAGAATCTGTCATCCATTGTCTTTTCACTATCCTATCTGGTCTTAGTTCTTCTTCTGTGACAGATGTTATAGATGTTTTTATTTTATTCCATAGGTCTTCTATCTCCATTTTGTGGTTGCTGTTTTCTGATATACTCTTGAGTTGCCTGTTTAGTTTCTCTGTTGTTTGTTGGAGCACGTTGTCTTGTTTAAGTTTCCGTATATCAGCATTTCTTGAGGGCTTCCCTTTGACTATTTTCTTGAGTCGAAGTTGAGTACGAGCCAGTAATAGGTTGTGATCCGATGGTATGTCTGCGCCCGGGTACGTCTTGCAAGAGCTGATCATGTTGCGATATCTTCTGTTTATCATTATGTAGTCAATTTGATTCCTCATGATTCTATTACTATTGTCAGCTGGGGATTTCCAGGTGTATAGTCTTCTGGGAGGTAGTTTGAAAAATGTGTTCATAATTGTGATGTCCATTTCTTGGCAGAATTCTATTAATCGTTCACCTCTCTCATTCCGCACTCCCAGCCCAAAACCGCCGACCACACCCTCAACCTCTCCCTGTCCGATCTTAGCGTTCATGTCGCCCATAATTATGCTAATTTCTTCTTTCCTTGTATGCTTAAGAGCAGTTCTAAGCTGTTCATAGAAACTTTCTATTTCTTGCTCATTGCTTTCGGATGTCGGGGCATATGACTGTATGACGTTAAGGTCAAATGGTTTAGACCTAATCTTAATCATTGCGACTCTGTTCGAGATGGGGATGAATCCCTTTACAGTTATGTTGGTTTGGTTATTAAGAATTATTGCCACTCCATTCTTATTTCTGGTGGTATCGTCTCCCGAGAAATATATGTGATGTTCGTTTACTATGCAGTGGCCGGAGTCCGGCCATCTTGTTTCACTGCATCCCAATATGTCGATCTGGAGCCGCTTCATCTCTTTCACTATGTTTGCCGTCTTCCCGGCTTGGTACATACTCTGTACATTCCATGTACCGATTCTCCTTTCTTGGTTTGTTTTGAAAACATTATTGGAAAACCGGGGGATTCTTAGCACCCTCTCCCCACTTAAGGGGTGCCCGGGACTGAGGGCCGTTGCTTGATTTTGTGTATCCATTGTGATTTTACTAGGGATTTGTAATGCAGTGGTTTCCCGTTGCCTTCTGCATCCAAATGCCGTTGACCCTTTTTTGGGTTCCTCCGCCTTCGGGACCGATTTCTCAATCCCAGGGCAATTGAGTGCCCTACCACTTACCAGCTCCTCCACCCGTAGCTGTTGGCCAGTAAGTGGGAGATTGCTTATACCGGCAATCACTCGGTCGCCACTTACGCCAGGTCCACCGTACCGAAGTCCATCTTCTCCGCCTTCCCTGCCGGTGTGGTCTTCACCCGTATCCCTGGGCAAGGGGATTGCGTTATACCCCGCAATACTGGGTCCCCAGCAGAACTTAGCCACCGACTCCAAGGAGTCGGGCCCACCCCCGCGACGTGGACGCGCCTGCTGAGAATTGCCTATGTGGATTCAGAGAAGAGGTCTCTGGATTCCCATAGGCCGGGTTAATGTTCGTGTATGATGCCACGAACAAAATTTGTTCTTACGCAAGTTTAAATTATTGAGAAATGGTATGAAAACAGTTAATTAGGTTACTTCCTATCTCTCGTTTAGATAATCGGCTGGAAAACTATTTCCTTTTTGTAAAGTTAATTTAGTATGTTTTCTTTATTCATTTAATGTGAAGTAAATTACTACACAAAAGTACCGATTATTTTCATAAAAGTTAAGTTCCATCATTGTCGCTTGCACTATGTACGTTGTCTTCCTATGTATTAGTTACTCATTTGACTAAACTTTATAAAACAAGCAGTATTTGTTTCTTTTTATCTCTGAAATAAACAGTTAGTTTAACCTGACTTTGTTAAGTGATACATATCCTAAAAATATTACAGAGACCCTTTATCTAATCAATCTCGCAAAGTTTAGAATGTAAATTTTAAAGGAAAACTTAACAAGTTCAGAAAAATAAAGAAACGACGTAAAACGAAAAGAAAATATTGAGACCGAACACAAAGTAATATTAGTGAAACATAAGAAGCAGAACGAACATGAAAAAATTGACCAATAGATACTACATTTAACAAATAATTATATTGAAACATTTACGGATATCATGTTTTCTAGAAACTGGTACCAAAGAGCTGGTTTTAAGTTCTAAAAACTAGTTTTTTAGGACTTAAAACCAAGTTTTTGAAAAAAATTGTATTTTAGAAAACAGCAAAACAAATGTAAATTATGGAGTTTCCATGGTCTCAAGAAATCAGTAACGTTTCCATGGAACGTTAATTAATATATTATATTATTTTGTTTATTTTAAGTGGTTATTAGCGACCACTTTCGGTTAATGAACGGTGCGTTTTGTAATAACTTTACAGCACAGCACCCTAACCAGTAAGCCGGGAAGGTGAATGATATGAAGATATTGAGCTCGAATCTTTTTTAATAGATTTCTTGACCCAGAAAACTAGAGACTTTTAATAACATAATACCAATTACGTTAAATTTGCAGCAGACCTTTCTTAAAAGAAGAATTTTGTACAACGGCAGGAATCGTAGAATGTTCGCCAATTACGGTACCGTGTGGGCCACACATGCGCAGTAAGTAGATCCCCCAACACGGCGCCGTAGCCTGTCAACTAAGGATACAGGCTGTCTCGAAAGTAGTACTTATTACTCGTTGTGTTGTGTTCGTGCGGTTATCGGTTTTGACATTTGTGTCGCTGTAGAAAGCCGATTAGTTGCGCGCGCACAAAATTTGGGAGAAAATGTCTGCGATTCAATGGGTTAATATGCAATAAGTTTTTCTAAATGGTGTACCATTCGTTTTGATAGGCCCGAAAGAGATGGACGTCATACTATCTTTCTCTTTTAATTTACTATGCGGTTCTTTTTGTTAAAATTTCATACAACTGATATTAGGGCTATGCTGGTGTATTTGATTTCAAAAAATTGACGTATGTTTGTATAAAGATCACAACTATACAAAATGATTCAGCTTCTTGGAATACTAACAGGAAGGAGACACCAGGCACGACGATCTATCATTGACGTCCCTTCAAAGAGTGATTTTTTTCAAGCTCGTTTATTTTATCTGTTTCCACCCAACATATTACTCAACATTTATGTCAAATTACAGATAAAATTTTATATTCTATAACAAAATAATAAAACTCATGCTAAGTCATCCCGGAAAAAAGTTATATTACGAGATACGCAAAAAATGTGATGAGATTTAAACGTCTTTGTACGAGCGTATCTTATCTAAATATGAGAGTATAATAATAACATTTACAGCGTAATTAAAGAAGATTCATTAAGAAGCGAAAGTAATTTTTTCAGAATTTTTGATGAAAAATGAGCTTGTTAGTGTGTAGTGAACAAAACTGGCCGGCAGAGTGCCCTACCGATCGCGTATTGTCACAATTCTGCTTGAACACCGTGCATTGATTGAAATGAATTGAGGGGAACGGCGGACGCAACACATTATCACTGTGTCTCGCTACCCTCCCTACACCCCACCGTAATTGGCGAACATTATAACACCTAAACCTAGGTTCGTACGGGATCTGGCTTTAATAAATTTAACAAACTTATAACAAGTAGTCAAATTATTTATTTTACAATGACTATAAATTACAATATTAATGATTTAACTTAGGTTTCTAACAAATTTCTATTAGATTACATTAAATAAGCCGGTTATATACAAACATTAATCTTCAACCAACTTGACTATCAATAGAATACTTTTCATAAGAACCAAAACGATTAACTGTCCACAAACACTTGTTACCACACACATGACAATTACTACTAATGTAGTTCAGAACCGGTCTCGTAATGACACTGTTTTGAACGGCCGAAAAACACTTCTTATTCACGTGTTCAAGATTTGACTGCCTGACTACAAAGGCGGTACCTGTTTTTATACCTGCGATCTGATAGTAATCTAGACTCTTCGAACACTTTCTACATTTTAATGGAACATTGCAGACGGAATAGAAATATACAAACGTTTCTAATATTTTTGATTTTCTAGAACTCCCATTGAAAACATCTCATTCGTTGCAGTTCATTTACCTTGTTCATCACACTCCATTCCAAACAATATTTTTAATTTATACCAAATAGGCCTACAGTATGGTAAACGAAATTGAATCTATAAATAAAAATTCTTAACATGAGTAACAAAAAATTACATTAATCAAATTCAAATATTTAAAAAAAGCCTACAAATAAAATGATATTTACCAATGAATACAAAATAATTAGGCTAAGACAAAAAAACCAATTTCATCAAATCTTGCATCTGTGATATGGCTTTTTAGGATATTACACGTGTACGTAAAATTTTTAAATACAAAAATTAATAATTTTTATAAATTACTAGCGGTACCCGGCGCGCGTTGCTACGCCCAAGAACAGAAAACATGTTTTTTTTGGAAAATATGAATTATTTTTTATTTTATCTAAGGCCCGTTAGCGAAGTGGTTAGCGCAAGTGGTTTCTACGCCGGGGTAAGCCGGGTTCAATTCCCGATCAGGTCTGGCATTTTTTCATCACTCATTTTCATTACCGTCATTATCCACCTGCTGCATTAGCAGAAATTGCAGAACCGTCAGACGTAAAAAAAACTAATGCCAGGGTCATAAAATGATAATTGTAAACGTCATTACTACGATCGATGCACAAACAATAATAATGGCCGAAAACAGTATAGGGAGTGATAGAAAGCTTATTGTGTGAGAAAGACCGGAGAGCGGCTTCGTTCTCATCCCTACTCTGTGCTGTTACAAAGTGAGAGTGACACCGGTAGACGCCTGGCGGGAATAACTGATAGAGTGAAAACTGATCAGTTATCGAACTCCGAGAGTAAAAATTTATAAAATTACTAATATTGCTATAAAAAAATAGGGGTTGGTGGTAGAAGGGTAAAAATTTAGGAGTGTATGTTTTTTTTATAGCAATATTAGTAATTTTTGTTAAAATTCTTAACATGAGTAACAAGAAATTACATTAATTAAATTCAAATATTTAAAAAAAGCCTACAAATAAAATGATATTTACCAATGAAAAAATTTAATGCCACATTATAAAAAAATAAAAAATAAAAATTGTCCAAAAATAAAAAAAATTTGGGTGGACCACTTAGGGGTATAAAAAATAGATAAAAACCTATTCTCAGACCTACCAAGTGTACATATAAAATTTCATAAAAATCGGTTTAGCCGTTTCGGAGGTGTATGACAACTAAAACTGTGAAACGAGAATTTTATATATTAGATTATCAACGTGCAGTTTTTAATTTTTAGGCTGAAAAAAATTTATCACTATGAACATCTTAAAAATTTTGATTTATAATTTCTCTCTCCAATAAAATGAAAACTAACCTATTAATAATGAAGTACAGAAGGAAATAGAAAATACATTGCAACTTTGAACAAAAGTAAAACAAAACGTATCAGACACATCATGAAACAAAATGATTTAATTGTAAATATTATCAATGATACTCTGAATTGTATGAGAGGAAAGAGAAGATAGAAGAACGAGCACATCGAAGAAGTAATGAAAGATATGAAATTCATAAGTAGGTGCACGTAGATATGAAAAGTATAGGAAAGGAACTCCTTGTTGCAGAGACAAGGCGAAACTTTTAGAACTTGAATGAAAATCTATTCAGTAGATACCACGACCTCACTAACTATTATTGATATATAAACAAATTTACGTGAAACAATTTACAATAGAACAAAAACAATAGACGTTAAAAGAATAAATTCGTTTAGGTGTTTTCAGTAATAATCTTTTTCTTAGAAAAATATTTGATAAAATATTGTCAAAATTAATGTTTGGAAGTTTCTTTAATGATGGTTGTTGATATAAGTTGTTTTTAACTTTCAGAAGGATGTTATTTTTTTCTTCCATATAATTTCCGATAAAGAAACTTTTTGTCTTGGAAGAGTTAATCTTTTTTGTAACAGTTCTATTTATTTCAGATGAAAAAATAAAAAAGATGAAAGAATTTATCGTCGGTTTATACTGCATCAGTTCTACTTTCTTATCGATCGTACTGTATAATATATTATGAAATAGCTCGTTACCCTATATATTTGATTTATTTTATAAAAAATATTATATTAATCTGTTTTATAAGTAAGTAGTAACACTTTTTAGTAATGTTTTCTTTATTAAATTATGAAATATTATTTATTCCTCGTATGTGTACGTTGCAATCTGTTCAATTCAGAACAATAAGCAACCCCATGACCCGCTGAGATGAGAATGATATGTATGACGTGTAAATGAGGTATAGTCTTGTACAGACTCAGGCTGACCATTCCTAAGAAAGTATGGTTAAATGAACCCCAACCATCAAAGTACACCGGTAACTACTGTCTAGCATTCAAATCCGTATAAAAGTAACTACCTATACTAGGATTTGAACCAGGAACCTTCGTCTCCGAAAATCAGCTGTTAAACAGCTGATTTTGGCGACGACTTTACCTTAGACCAACCCCGGGTTGGTCTTAAATTAAATTTTTATTAAATTAAGGCCAACTTAATAAGATCCATAATAAAAATAATAGCACGTTTTAGAAATTCATATATTATTATATACGTTATGGATGGATTTCTACGTAATTTTTTGCAGAAGATAATTTTTTGTGCATGCCCTAATAGATTTACATACTGGCAGTTGCAGTAACTTGCAGGGCGAGATTATTGAAAGTACTAGAGACATGCATTAAATAAATGATTTATTACTTCTCTCGGTATCAATCTGGTTTTCTTTCTTTAGAATTAAATTTAGAATTTCATTTCAAGAATATGGATTCTGATATTCAAAATTGCAGCGTTTTGGTAAGTTAGAGAACAAAATATATTGTTTAAAGGTAATTACGCCCTTTTTATCCCGTAGAAGCGAATGGTCAAATTTCAAATATTTTTGTTTTATAAGGTATGCATACAGAATGCCCTTTTCGATTTTCAGATTTGTAGGTTTCGGGAAGATTGACAACTAGATATAAATTTCGTTTTACGGTTATTATTCATTTTTACCTCTAAACATTAATGTTCAAAATAAAAATTTCAAGAATAGGCTGTTTTATTTTTTAAATTAACAGCATTTAGAATAAGGAACCTCAAAATTTTAACTGTAGGCTAAGCCTACCTTTGAAATGATCTGATAAAATAAAAAAAAATCAAAGACAAACTGGTTCCAAACAATTCGTCACAGAGAAGTAAAACAGGATTGTTGAAAATTACCAAAATTTAGTCTTACTTTAACCTTTCCAGTGCCGAAACAATAAGTTTTAAAGTTTCAAAAAGTTCAAAAAGTTTTATTTATAATTATTTAAAAGTTTTATCAAAAGACATTTAATTTGAATAAGAGTGTAAAAACGTGCCAGCCCTTATTTCAAAAACTTGCAGGCGTAAGCCTGATATTTAGAACCAAAATTTCAACGTTACAGATAAATAAAATTTCCTATTAAAAATCAATTTTTGTTATGTTCATATAAAAAAGAAATCGTTCTAAAAATAAAAATATTCAAAATATTTTATTTTTGGTTTATTTAAAGCAGCATAGACAGCTTGGTCTTTAGCAATTACTGTGGGTTTTGTTACCTTAACGATGCTTTCAACGTGTTAAAATTTCCAGACCCTAGCCCCGCGAATCGAACCCGGGACCTTTCGCTTTACAGGCTACCGCACTAGTCACTACACCACGCAGGCGGTTTGAAAATAATACATTCCATTAATTTTTGTTTCAAAGATTTTTTTTGTAAATGTTCGGTTATCCGGACGTTGGCACTTTATACATAACTTACGGGCGTCCTGTAAACCGGATGTTGTCACTACATAAAATATATTGACGTTTTGTTTTCCGGACGTTGGTACTGAAAGCGTTAAAATATGAAGTTCATAAAAATATATTGTAAGAGGTTTTTTCTAATCTTAATTTCATGACGAAGACTTGGCAAAATTCTTAACGAATATTATAGGAAGTAGGATGTATTAACTTAAACAAGTTGGTGGCTAAAATTTAATTTTAGTGCCTGGTTGTTAAATGAAGATCTCCCTCAAGTCATTTGGATTAAGCCGCATATTACGTTTATATACCATTGAGTTCCCAATTTGCTTATTTTAACAGTTACGAGTTAAATAAGGGTGGAATCTACCTTTTTACGAAAAATGTTAAGTCCAAATAACTGTAATGATTTTCTGTATCCTAATCATTAGAGTCATCACACCCAGTTACATAAATATAAAATCATCTCAAGGTTAATTACAACCCCAACAGAAGGGGTTGAAATAAAAAATAGGGGTTTAGCAGAAAAGAAATATTTCTGTAATTTTTAAACTTACAAACTTAAATTTAGTGACAAATTAATGTAATTAAATTAATTTCTATTATGTGTCATAACCGTTATTCAATATTTCATTTTTTTCAGTGCTTGTCCACTTTAGTCAATTTGGAAGTTATCGTTCTCTTTCTGGCTTGATATTCTCTCATTTTCTGAGCCCGCTTCTGTTTGGCTGCTTCTGAAAATTCCCTCTTCTTATATTGTCTTCTCTGTGTCGTATGCGGAGGGTTGGTCGATGGTTGTGATGACCTGTTTGTATTTGGGTGATTTTTCTGTTAGATCTTTATGAGTTAGTCCAAGTTCTTGTAAATCCCTTTTGATTTCTTTATGCCACATGTATGCGTTACCAGCGTCCGTTTTTAGTCTCATTGCATGGTCAATAATATTCTCCGTAAATGTTTTTAAATATTTGATATAAAATAATTACTGCATTGTGACTAATTAAATAAAGAAAGTGAAATAAAAGTAGATTAGTAACACTATCAAGAAAAATTTTGGCAGATTATATTAGGCCTACATTTAATTATAAACAATTTGGAAAAAGATTATAACTATAGCTATCACTGTTTAGTTTCCCAGGGGGATATCTTGAATTTTTAAACACAATGAAATTACCCGCGACGGATAACTATTGAATTTAATAAAACAGCGAATAAATGATTGTTTCCGAAGGACCAGATTGCGTTGATAAGATAGCCCGCAATCACGGCTAAACGATTTAATGACTGTAATTGGCAATTTAAGGCAATTAAGAACGACTGACAGATTAAACAACAAAATGAATTAAATGACATCAAAGGAAATATAGGAATGATTGCAAGCAGCAAACAATACGACAAATATTTAGCACTTACCTTGATTAAGTCTTGAAGTTTGTGC
Source organism: Catonia carolina (assembly GCA_035578175.1). Lineage (NCBI taxonomy): Eukaryota > Metazoa > Arthropoda > Insecta > Hemiptera > Achilidae > Catonia > Catonia carolina. The sequence goes on from JAQMRL010000003.1 coordinate 79,132,103, forward strand.
ACTGGTAGAATAACACGTGAATAATAGGTTGTAAAGTTACTAAAACATAATTTGCAAATTATAACAATTAAAAATGCATAATACACCATGAAATTCGCACAATAGAGTTCTCACACAGAGATCGAACAAAGTACATCCTCGACGGACATGTATTTAAGCAGAACGGTCATAGCGCGTCGCTAATGACCGGAACGAGAAAAGTGCCTCAACATGCAGCATCGCTTGCCAACTTGCGAGTGAATCTGGAGAAGAAAGGAAATAAGGAACTGTGGTAGGGATGGTGACGTGGGTGTTATGATGTCACAGGAACTGTTGGATTTGATAGATTTGAAATGTTAGGTGGCGGGAGCCTAATAGGTTATAGCCAGTATAAGTCGCCTTAACAATCACAGAACTAAATTTATAAATTTTCTTGGGTTTCAACACAATCATGTAAAATTGTAATGTAAAAGTAACGTTGAATAAAATTTTAACTGGTGTTTGAGTTACCAGGTATACTTTAATACTTTAATTAGGTAATTAGGTAATACTTTAATATTTATTATAAAAAAATACTTAAGCATGCTTTAAGAACAGGTTAGACCTACAATTTTATTCTGAACAATTTAAACTACACTATTATATATTTCTGCTATTTTATATTAATTTATATTTAGCAAAAACAAATTAATATATTCTGTTTTTGTTTTTTTTAATATTGATTTCTTCTTATAAAAAAGAGAGTTCGTTGCAATTTTAATTATAAATAATGGTTCTTTTAATAAAGGCTCAACTTGTTTGTAGATGACATGAATGCAATTCAATAATAAACAAATTAAACCTGCTGGAACCAATATTGTCGTTCGTGTAAATATAAAATTCCAATAAATTGATGGATTAAGTCGCATAAACCATACCATGCAAATATTTGTCAAAGGAAATATAAAGGTCCTTCTATTACACGACGTCGAATTTTAAATGAAGAAAACATAAATTTGTATTACTAAAATTAGTTTTGTTACAACAGACATACCATACTGACGTAGGCTACCTTTTGCGTATAACTGAACGGTTGTTTTACCATTTTAAGCATTTTTTGATTTCCTATTGATTTTGGTTTATCCGGATTTTTAATTTTCTGGATCGCTTACGTTCCCAATCAATCTGAATAAATATTGTAGTATTGTATACTATATTAATTTAATATTTTTCAGTTTAGTATGAATTAAGTTAAAAGAAGTTTAATAATTTGTAAAAAAGACAAATCAATATTTGAAATAAGAAAACTCTAATCTGATACATCCAATAACACGTATAGAATTTCTAAAATCCTTTCTGTTTTGATTAATGTTGTTGTATACTTTTTCTCATGGTAGGAGTAACAATGTATTGTGTTCTATCTGTCAGAGATTTCAGGATTATTGTTACTGAAATAATAACAACTTCTTTTATTGAAACCACGTATATTAAGTCATTTCGCATAATTCTATTATATAATATACTTGTTTAATTTATTTTCTCGCTTTTGTAAAAATTTCATAATATACAACGGAAAAAATATTATATTTTTTACCTTCGTAAAATAATAAAATGTTTTCCAATTTAAAACAAAGATTTTAATTTATAATTTCAAATTATTATCTTCTCGTTTTAAATCCGCTAGAAGCTAAATCGCTCTAGATAATCTTTTCTACAGAAAAAAAAATCTGTAGCCTGTTTGGTTATTGTACCGTGAAACAATATTTTCTTCAGTCTCCCTTGATGGTTTTGGTAAATTTAGTATATTTTCTTCAAATTTATCGCACATCTTAAATTAAATTAACCTTACCTCTAAAAATTCTTTATGAAGTTTTGTTATTTTTTATATCTAAGTCTGGATATTCCAATAATTATATTCCTTATTTCTATCATTATATCAAATGTACTACAATTAATAATTAAAAAGCAATAATTTTCCACAACATTTATGCAATCACGCACTTGTGCCAGTACTTATTTTATAATTTCATATAAACGTACATATTGTTTTAGTTGCTAAAATATTTATAAGGAAAATCTAACATAATCTCATTTGCAAACTTAGAATGATCGGAAAGGCTGGTCTAAGAGAAATAGAAAAATTTGAGAGAATGATTCTTCGCAAGGTAACGAGTTCAAAGATAGTAGGAGGACAATGAAGAGAAACAACTCAAGAAGAATGGTTCAAGGAAAATGAACGATTAATGACAACGATTAGAAAAAGTAGATAAAAATGTTACGGACACCTGTACAGAATGGATGACAACTGGATGACAAAACAAATTTCAAAGCAACTAGATATTTTGATCACATACGCACAACAATAACACGCAGACCAATAGCTAAAAACATGTTTTCTGGACTCACATGACTTGAAAAGTTTATTTCCGGTTATACTCATATAGGGCAAGAGAAAGTTAAATATGATAAAAACTGTATTACGGAATAGAAAATGAACATAACCAAATTCGTAATAAAACATAGAAACACAGTATAAATCGCTTATATACTGGTAAAACTTTTCTTCTAGTATTGGAAATTGAAAACAAACGTTTAAAACCGACAAAATACAGCCGGTTGACAAAAAACGTTTTAAGACACTTAACCGTCGACATATTACAAAAGGTGTCGGATAAATGCACGAAGGGAAGATTGCTCGATGGTTTTAACTCAAAATTTCGAATTTTGGTTTTTATGCTTTTTCAGTAGTTTAGGCCTAAATATACCAGAAAAACATTAAATTATGTCAAAAAAATATATTTTTAATGAAAAAATAAAATTTTTATCAGGTTTACACAGACAAATTGTCATGTTAAAAAAACGAATATTTTTCATAATTTTATACTGCTGGTTTTAGTGCAAAGAGAATTTTAGTTTTTAAAATATCTGCATCACGGTTTTTAATTTTCTCAGTTGTTGGTTCAGCTTTCCAAACTACTGTTGATGGGAAATTTACTTGTTTGTGTAGGGCTACATATTGTTTTTGATTTGTGCCTTCTTGTTTCTTACTTTTTCCTGTAAATTTAAATTTTTAACACTAATGTAAATTTTTATCAGAAACCAACGAACCTACCAGACTGAAATTTTGAAAAGTTAATTATCTTGTATAGCCACACATACCGACATTTTTATTAATTCCTCAGGTGCTCCAAAAATTAGTAATACGCAAAATACGTGGAAAACAATTTGTAAAAATTTTATGTTAGTCTATTCGTAACTTTTTTAAAAAATTGTATGGTCCAAAGATTAAATTGAAAAAATGTCAGTAGCTGCAGAAGAAACCCGACAATTATAGTGCGTTAAGTTTCATTTCCCTATCTTGTACCAATCCTATGAAAAATGTACCTAAAAATAGCAAATTTAAATTTGGCGGGATACAAAGTACAGTCTTCTTTTAAACAGTCAGAAAGAGTATTGAGAAAACCGGAATAATCCGAGAAAACGTTTTGAACCGAACTAAATTCAAAAAACTAATTACGGACTTTGAGGGCTACCATGAAGAGAAACATCAGAGCGCCGGATGGATAGAATAAAGGAGAAAAGCATACAGTGAACAAATGTTGAAAATGTGGGTACAAAAAGAGCTTCTAGAAACGTCTAAATTTGGTCTTATGCGAGGAAGAAACTTTATTTTTTACCCTAAATAAGTTAATACGTTTCACCTGTAAATAGGTTAAATCTTTTCAACTTCGTCTGTCAACTTTGAAGGTCTATCGGCAGATATTGTTTGATAGCTTAGCCGTCTATTCAAAAGATAAACTACAGTGTATAGAATACATTATAATGAATCTTTTGAATTTGCAGATCAATCAGAGACAACAACAAAGTTTCCACAGTTTATTTATTAGGACTCTCTGTGTTAAGTTACCACAATACTCTCACAGATATACGTCCCTAGGGTTAAGACATCACAACTTTCTTTAACTTTCTGGAGCCAACCAATCAAGTTTGTAGCTTTAAATTTGTCCGGAGAAAAAAAGAATTTATTGTTACAGTTTGTTTTTCTTTTTCACATTCTCAACTAATTCTTTTATTGTTATTTTCATTCTCAGTTCTACCACATAAATTATTGTTTTTGTAAAAATTTCGTTGGCTTATTTTCGTTCCTTTTTTCAGTTTATTTAAAGGCTTATCAATAAAACAAACGTTTGCGTTCTTATCAAAACACAAATACAACAACATTTATATAGTAAGGATAAACAATTCATTTCTATTGTTTAATGTTGTAAAGCGATTAAAAATAAATAACCTTTGTACCCATATGTTTTCATAATTAGCTCAGGAATTCCACGATAAAAACAGGTTTAATGTTTATAAATAATATTACTTTTTCAATTGTTTAATGTGGTTAAGTTTCATGAAAATTAGACAATTGCTGTCAAATACAACAAACCTGTCTAAAATTTTATTGAAAAGGATTTTCAATAAAACTCTTTACCAAAACAAAAATATTCTACCTAAAAAATATTCCCTAGAGCATATTAATTTGATATTTATGATTGTCAAAATTATAAGGTTTCACTGTTGTCAGCAATTGCCTTGCATCCAAGCAGCTCAGTTTAAAATACTTAATGCTGTCACTAACTGACAAATATAAAATTACCTAATCAAAAAGTGGATGCAATACACACTACCTGTCTTTCGCCAAAGGAGCTTAAAGTGGAAATAGAGGAGACATTTCAGAATTAAAAAATACATAATTATTATTACCTACAATTCATAACATACTTCAAAGTAAACGATTTTAGATCTACAAAAGAAAATAAAAACACATTACTTTCTAGCCAAATTAAAATTTAATTTGGCTAGAAAGTAATGTGTTTTTTTAAAGAAGCTGATTCCAGATGTGATGCTTTATGTTATTTAATAACATAAAGCATCACATCTGGAATCAGCTTCTTCGTTCCATTCATCCACACCTTTATCACAATATTCAACAAACATACTGCAACATTCATTCCAGATGCTATCGGGATATTTTCTTTATAATTACAAGAATATTCTTTTAAACTTACAACAGATCTTTATAATTTGTAAATTTATTACTTGCAATATTTCTGGTAGTTATAACTACTAGAAAATTACAATAAACTACCGTCAGCATGTTGTTGTTTTGGTCAACAGCTGAAAAGCTGGTTTGAATCTGTAGAGGTTTTACTAAGTAAAATAAGGAGTGAAGTGGTTTACGATTGCCTTCCTCACTGAGTGGGAAAGTACGCTTATCAGCTTGCCGAGCCCTCTGAAAAGCATGTATTTTCCACTCTGCAAATGACACCTTCATTTCATTCACCACAGGGCCTGGCTGTATAATGAAATCCATTACTTTCAGAGGAGATAACTCTGATTAGTGTCTTTTACACCTCTACCTCTTCTATTCTTAAATGATTCAGTCATTTTATTGGCTGACCATGTGATAAGAAACAGAACTATTTACTTTAGCCCAGCAATGAACAGATTTATAGTAAACCGTCAGCATATGGTGAGAATTAGTGGGCGTAGAGAAACCTTAACTATTTGGGGCCCTGAAAAGAGATGTTTGTGCGTAACTTTGTGCGTCAAGGTGGGAAAGGTTGATTAGTAGGTGGCTGCGGGCGGTGAGAGTTGCCATGACGGTTGAGGAGATGGACGACTAGTCATTCAGTGGAGATGGCGTCTTCCCTCGCAGTAGTGCGTCGATACCCTTCGTTGGGACCCGAAGCACACAACGCTCAGTTGAGGAACGGCGAGCGGGACGGCCGACGCAACGGCGGTTACGGTGTCAAGTCGGCGAGCGGAAGCATTATAATTCTCTCTCGCGGGGTCGTTGATGTGTCTTCATCCGGAACCGGTTGCCGTGTGCCGATAGTTTGTCGACCTGTATTTTTGCGGCCGTTTACAATCCCATGCTCACAATTTATTTTACACATGCATTATTATCTTATTCGGAACAGTAAAATAGGGAAATGTTAAATGAAACTCGTCTTTTACTTTTTCGTAAGATTTTCAAGTGAAATTAGTCTCAAGAATAAATTCACGTATGTCTTTGGAAAACGACACCGTTGACACAATAGAGACGAGACAAATATGTACTAGAATAGCACTTGTGCACATTAACGATATTTCAATTGTTACACGCAAATCTAACTATCTGTTACTCGTAACCTTCTAAATTGGTGGAAATTTGAATTGCCATCTTTAATTTTCCTATGTCCGTCCGTCCTTCATATCCAGATGTCAGAAACTACAAGCGATAGCAACAAACGGTTTTCGAACTCGTAATCTACAAAAACAGTTAGTGGGGCTGGATTGGGTTTAAAGTTCCGGTTTTGACCGAAAGTGGCCCAAAACCGGAAGTCAAGAAATCAAAGTCGGAATTTGGAAACAAAATTAGTGGTATTCGATTCCTCTTAAAGAGTAGATAAAGAAAACATTGGGTTTGAGGTTCCTGTTTCATCAGGAAGTCGTCCAGGACCGGAACACAAGAAATCAAAGTCGGAATTTGGAAATAAAAATAGTCATTCGATTTCTCATAAAGTGTAGATACAGAAATTATTGGGTTTGAAGTTCCAGTTTCGACTGGAAATGACCCAAAACTGGAAAAAAGAAATCAAATTCGTAATTTGGAAACGAAAGTAGTATATCATTCAATTCCCCGTGAAGAGTAGTTTTCTTAGCTTTCATACTAAAGCTAAGTGGGATTTTGATACGGTTGCGTCATTTTTGAAACACCCGTTGCTTGACAGCGTCCCTAATCGCCCTAAATCACAAGAATTTCATGTAACTACAGAACAATATTCAGTTAAAACCATTCCAAGGATAATAAAACACAATGATTAATCGACATTGAGGTAATAACGTAACTTGATTTCTATTATTTCTCTTTGTTAGAATTATACGAAATTGTAAATTTCGTTTTCTTTTAAATCTTTTTTGTACTTTAGGGTAATTAATATTAAGAATATAATATCAATCCTAAAGGTAAAAGAAAATTAACACAATAGGAAAATTACAAAGAAGTATAATTTAAACCAATCAATATTATCCCTCTGTACGTTTAGTAAAACTAATCAGCAAGGTAAACATTATTCGAAATAATATTCTGCAATATTAACGCTAGTAATCATTAGAAATGGTAAACAAAAATTCATTAGGACAAAAATAAATACAACATTGTTTCCAATATTGTCTTTTTGTCTAAAACGAGTAGGAATTTTTTTAATGAGAGCGGCCTGACTATCCATCACGCAGTTTGCTCATAAATAAACACCAGAGTCTGTTGTTAAAATAATTGCAGTAAAATAAATTCTACTTTGTTTTGAAAAATTACTACTTGATCGTCTAAAACCTTTTTTGGAAGAAAGTGTTTACCCGGATCATCAATTCGGTTTCCGTGAAAAACATTCTACGATAGAACAGGTACATCGGATAGTTAACCAAATTCGATATACTTTAGAAAAAAAGGAATTTTGCTCAGCCGTCTTCTTAGACGTAGCTCAGGCCTTTGACAAGGTATGGCATTTAGCTCTTCTACACAAAATTAAATTAAACCTGGATCATAATTATTTTCCTATTCTAAAATCATTCTTAACCGATCGTTTTTTCCAAGTGAAATTTGATGATGAGTTATCGACCTTGCACCTAATTCGTTCAGGTGTACCTCAAGGTAGCATTTTAAGTCCTTTTCTATACATTCTAATTACAGCAGATATTCCTGTAAATGAACATGTAACAACAGCAACTTTTGCCGATGACACTGCTATTATTGCATCTGATGCCTCCCCAGTCCACGCTTCTGAAAAACTACAGCAACATCTAAATGACATTCAAGACTGGTGCCAAAAATGGAGGATCAAAGTAAATGAACAGAAGTCTGCACACGTAACCTTTACGATGAAACGAGAATCATGTTCACCAGTAACGTTTCGCAACAACGTAATTCCACATTCAGATGATGTGAGATACTTGGGCATCTATCTAGACAGGCGATTGACGTGGAGAAAACATATATGGACCAAACGGAAACAACTTGGACTCAAATTACGACAACTATATTGGCTTGTTGGGAGGCGATCACAGTTGTCTTTGGAAAATAAATTGACACTGTACAAGGTGATGATAAAACCAGTTTGGAGTTATGGAATTGAACTCTGGGGCACAGCAAGTACATCTAATGTAGAAATATTACAGAGATTCCAATCGAAGTTTCTTCGGCTTATATGCTGTGCACCTTGGTATGTGCCTAATGAAGTACTCCATCATGACCTGGGCATACCTACGGTGGGAGAAGAAATTAGCAGTCGGAGTGAAAAGTATATAACCAAGTTGGATACTCATTCCAATAATTTGGCTATAAATCTTCTCGATGACAATATTGAACATCAAAGACTCAAGAAGGCGAGAATATTAGATCTTCCATTCCGTTTCACCTGATCTAAAATGTTTAACCATCCTTTTAAGATCAAAAACAAAATTATATTGCGGTTGTCAACTCTTATTTATTAATAATCTAAATCTTGCTAACTCTCATTAATCTAAAATTAATCATCTAATAAATTTTCTATCATCAGTTACACAGATCATCAGTATCACGTCTTCATTCGCTTCTTTTCACACCTTCATTCACTTCATCCGTATAAAAAAAAGAAAAAAAAAATTGTACATCACCAGGACCAAGAAGAAACCCTTAATCAACTATAACCAAACGATGACTTGGAAGCAACGCTGCTGAGTGCTGTCTTCTTCAAGTTTTATTTATCATCAACACATTTACTGAAAGTTTTTGTTAAACTGTTTGTAAATAATTCTTACTGTTAAAAAAAAAAAAAAAACTTTGTTTTGGTTGACAAAACACCGACTATGAAGGAATGTCATTCTTTTACCTGTTTTTTTGTCCAGTTTTGAAACTCACTTAACAAATTTAAATGCATTTTTAACATTTTTTTATTAAAATCTTACACAACGTAAGTACAACTTATTTTTAAAAAGAGACGAAACTAAATAAAATCAGCTGTAATTTTTCATTTAATTTTTTAAACATTATTATCTGTAGAAATTTAAGTATTAAATTGAAGAGGTTTTAGCAAACACGGCTATAGTCCAAAAAAACGCCAATTTTAGTTATGCATGCCATCTTTTAGTGCACCCTGGCGTCCATTATGTGTACTAATCATTATAGCAAACACAGCCATAGTTACATTACTACAATGTGTTAAAAATTATCCAGGTTTGCAAAAACAACTAAAGTCCATCTTGTTTCATAAAAAAGTGCCATAGTCCTTGGACTAAGGTTGTTTCCGATTCAAATTAATATAATAGTACCTACTGTTCAAAAGCGTGTATTAATTACTTGGTTTTTTTAACTACCTTATAAAATGGAATCACCTGAAAGTGATTGAAATCGAAGTGATTTACTGTTTATTTACCATTTCTTTGTTATAAATTGACTTTACTTCGGAAGTACAAAAATGCAACGGGTAAAATTTTTGTCAAAAACAACCTTAGTCCGGGTTTGAATATTTATTTTATTACAAAACATACTACTCAAAAAGTATGCAGAATAAAGTTACGACAGTATCATGTGTGTAAAACAATAACAACAAACTGGAGGACTTTTTTAATCCTCCTGAAAGTTTTCATTTTTGGACTTTAATTATTTTTTCTAAAACCTCTTCAATTCATAATTTACATTAAAATATACATTTTTGTATTACGTTCATTAGCATTATACATTGCAATCTTTTCAAGAGCTATAAGAAACCCCATGACAAAATGAGCTTATGATTCGTGTATTAATGCCTTGTTTCTATCGACGTAACATAAAGGTTAATTGGTAATTGATTAAGGGCGGACGAATTCTAGAAGTTCCTAGATAAACAACTTTGATTGTTACTCTGTTATTCAATTTCCCCTGTTCATGAAATTCAGGTCAGTCAATAAATTTAAAACTTTTAAATTCTATGATCGATAGAAAAATCAGATGCCAAAGGCACAGCGGTCGTTTGTTGTGGAAGGAGTGCTCGAGAAGAAATTGTACTGAATTACATAATTTTGAATACATATATTTCTGTTAGTGTAGTAAATTTCTATTGTGATTTTTTATAAGTAAATAACACAATACTAACATGAATATTTATTCATATATTTATTATATTTTTTTATTATATTTTATATTTATTATATTTTTATTATATTTATTCAATATTTATTCAAAAGTGTTTCTTTGATTTCAGGTACGGTTGGTATAAAGTGATGCTTGTGTATGACAAAGACGGTTGTGGTCAAATTTCCGGAAAACATACTTGTAAACTTATGATGGAGACGTTTGTAGAACAATTAAAGAAAAAAGGGAACTTCCATTATGGTTCGTTTGACCTGGAAAAGAATAAAGAATCACTTCAAGACAACTTGCGGAGAGAAATTGGAACAGAATTTTCCAGTCAGTCAGTCTGTTTTATTTTATTATTTTCTTATTTTTTTTAATGTTTGCTTTATTGCATGTGTATGTGACATTAATTATTGCTTTTTTGGTAGATAATAAGTATTTAATTATTAAATTAATAATTTACTTTAAAACATGTATTTTTGTATAATGTTTATTAGCATAATCTACTTATAAATATTTTAATATTGAAATATTGCTGACAATGTCACATGTTCGTAATACTTTTTGAATTATGCATCCCTTGTCAGTTGATGTACAGATGTTTTACAATATTTTATAATCCGTATTCATCAATTCGTTAAATTTTGTGTTTTCTTAAGAAATTGAAACAGGAAATGACCATTACTGGTCATTTATTTAGTGTGAGTATTTTGTATGATTTTTTTATTCTTTTGTTAGAAGAAGTTATTAGCAGCAGGCCTATAAAGTTTTTCTTTATAGGCAAATAACATGTAGGAGACAAGAAATTTACCTATCCGTTACCTTATTAATATTAGCGCGGCATTCTTTTCCAAACGTAATATCTGTTATTTCTAATATTTTATCTAGTTAAAAAATTTAACAAAAACTTTTATGATTTCGAAAACACAGTTTCAAATTTTATTGTAATAAGCCTTTTCAGAATCGGATAATATTTTTCAGTGACGGAACTTGCTAATCATCGAAGAATTTTATTCACTGTACGAAAATTTTTTTCATAATTTGTTCCTTATTTGAATAATTTTATAGAGATACTGAATATTCGAATGAATTTTTTTATTCGAATTATGAAATTAATTTAATTAATTTTTTAATTAATTTTTTTTTAGCTCATTTACACTGGTCATAAATTCCTTTGGGTTCTAAGTAGAGAAATACTCCTTGTGTTTTTAAAACAGTAATTAGAAATACTGCAAAATACTTTTACCAATAGCTACCCTGTTCTACAAACTATTGACAAAAAGCGTTGGACCCGGCCAGGTTGGTCTAGAAGTAAAGTCATTGCCGCGAGTCAGTTGTTTAACAGCTGGTTTTGGTTCAATCCTAATAAAGGTAGTCAGGAACTTTTACAAATTTGAATACTAGACAGTGGTTATCTGTGTTCTTACCTACATACCAGTTTACTACATGCAGGCCATTATTTAAGGAGCTGAAATTGCTTACAGTTCCCTCTCTTTACATTTTTGAGGCGATTATGTGTGTTAGGCAAAATAATTTTATGCAAAATTTCAATTTTCACAATCATAACACGAGAAACAGAAATGATTAGTGGCTAATCACTCCATAAAATTGTTTGAACAAAAACCTACTTATGCAGGGAGAAAATTCATAAATAAATTACCCCAATTTTTAAAATGTTGTGATAATTTGCATTCCTTTAAAAAAAATCTGAAAAATGACTTGACCGGTGAAACTTTTTATAGCGCACAAGAATCTTTTTTCTTGATAGTAGTGATGCATTATGTGATTCTTATATGTATTTCAGGTGTTATAATGACATGTCCTATAGTCCTCCTGGAGTCTTCTGAACACTTTGATGGTTTGAGTCCAATTAACCGTGCTCCCTCAGGAATAGTCGGCCTAGGTCTGTACATAACTACACCTCATTTACACGTCATACACATCATCCTCATCTCATTGGATCATGATGTTTTTATTGTTCTGAATTGAACAGATTGCAACTTACACATATTAGGTATTTAAAAAAAATAAAATATAAAAAAAGTTGGGTATAGAACTCCATCCGTACCAACGTTTTCCTTACTTTTTTAATTTCCTTTAATTTCTAGCCACTCACAACTTAATTGTTATTATATTTACATACCTTTTTTCTGTAATAATTTAATTTTGTGGGTGTTTAATTTTAAGTTAATATACTTTGAAACTTTAAAGTCTCTTGAATTTATGTTTTAGTTATAGACTAATATAATACGCACTGATTTATTTTCTTACTTTGAGAGAAAGGCAATTTGTCGCACATCACGGCTATGTTTATCGTAACTGAATTTATCTCTCCTTTGGGAATAGCTTTTGAGAAACTGAATTATTGTGAAGTCGGATATTAGTCAGTATCAGTTTTGTTCATCGAGATATGTGATTTCGTTAAATTTGTACGACAAACTAAAGAGCCTTTGTAGACTATAAATATACAACGTTAAATATAAATTCAGCTTAGTTTTCTTTATAGGGGTGATAAACTGTAAAAGTACTGGTTCTTGTTGTTTAGATTTTTGTAATGAAAACAATGTTGTAATGCTATATTTGACATACCATGCAGTTCACGGTAGAAGAATTAAATCGATGAAAAAATACCTTAGCCTTGGTGTTTTTGTAATTCTATATAAAAAGTTTCAATGTAACATAACTTATATTTTCCAATGTCAATTTTGCGTCTTTTCTCCATAAATTTTATTTTACATAAAATTATTATTAAAATTAGAGAGCTTTTGAACGTAAGTGTAATTTTTTTAACCCTAATGTGTGTACGTTCCAATCTGTTCAATTTCTAACAATAAGCAACCCTAAGACCCAATGAGATGAGGATAATATGTATGATGGGTAAATAAGGTATAGTCTTGTACAGACGCAGGCCGAATATTCCTGAGAAAGTATGGTTAATTGAACCAACAATCATAGTACACCGGTAACCCCTGCTTAGTATTCAAATCCGTATAAAAGGTAACTACGTCTCCGAAAAAGTCTGTTAAACAGTTGATTCGCGATCATGATTTTACTCCTAGACCAATCCGGTGTGTTAACAATAATATCATTATGTTTTTTATATGTTACTATGTTTTCAACCAGCTCTTTTGTGTATGAAAACAGCTGATTTTTTAGTATTGATTCTACGTAATAAGCTTGTTAAATTGGTTAAAAAAGGGTCATTTTCTAAATGATACTGGAATCAACATAAGTTAAAATTTTCAAATAAAATAAAATAAATGCTACAACTTTTGAGCATTTCTTCGGAACCCGATTTTTAAAGATCTGTAAAACCCGGAAAATAAAATATGGTTCGAATTTTTCATTTTAGGCCATCTAGTTTTCTATGATTTTGGCGTAAATATATGAGTTTTTTGATTGTTTGGTTTTAAATAAGGAAACCGTGAGCATTTTCTGATATTTTCTTGAGTCTTCTTCATCCAACTTCTTGTGTATTATCGAACACAAAATTTTAATTTTAAATTTAACAATATAACTTGCCCAGTAATTGCAATTAATACTTTAGTAAGTTTGTATACTTTTACAACTGGTCTGTATAATTGAACGTTTCAGTTCAATATTGAAATCAGTGCAACTTATTATTTTAAAAATTTTCATATTAGCAAGAAATAAGTTATTACAAAATCTCAATAAAGAAGTTCTTGAAAACGGAAGAAGAAACACGAAATAACTTTGACAGAAAACAATCAGTTAATGATCTTTATAGGACTGTTTTAATGATTAATAGGCTAAAATCCAAGTTTCTTTCTAAATTAGCAGTTACGAAATTTTTAAATATATATATACGTATCTTATTTTATATATATATATATATATATATATATATATATATATATATATATATATACGTAACGTTTATATATACATATCTATGTTCCTGTTTCGCAAAAACAGTTACTGATAAAGAAAATAAATTTGTACATCGTATTATTGTAGACATGATGCACATATTTTAACAATTACACTAATAGAATTTTCTACTTTTTAACACATTCAGTGCTAGAGATTCGCCTGGCGGGTCATGGGTAGTTGTTACCGCCAGGTTGCTGTCTCACCTAGCGGGTTATCATTTTAAGTAATTCTGGATAGGCACCGCCTGTTGGATATCAGTTTTTTTGCTATTATAACCCTCAAAGAGGTGTTTCTTTGTAACCGTGCAGTTCATTTTGAATTTTCATTACTCGATCTTCTACCCTCGTATAGTACACTCATTCAGTATTCTAACGTGTTTTCAAGGTACAGTTGAAGCCGGGAATTTAGTGAATTTGCAGTATTGATTCAAAATAGCTTATACTTTTGGATTTACTTTAAAAGTAGAATATTATTTGTAGTTAAAAATTAAATAAAAAAATACGCGTAAATCGTAACAGTAAATGGAAAATTCAAACAAGAAATATATTTATTAACCTACCAAGAACATTGAATTGTTTACTTTTATATTATTAGCAAACTTAAATTCATGTATAAGTCACAAATAAGCTAAATCTATGAAAATGTACGCAACATTAGTTGTAGGCCCTACATAAAGCAAACGGAAAACACGCTGCACGAGTAATCAGCCCGTCAGGAGAGATACCTCATAATTGCTCAGCATTGAATATGGTAATATATATATATATATCGGCTTGTTTATTTCTGGGATAATACAAGGTTAATATATCATTTTGTTATATAGGTTATTGTTTTTTAAATGTTTATTAAACAAATTGACTGAAAGTACTTGGAACAAGTAAAAGTTTTAAGCAAATTGGTTGAGAGAAACACAGACATACGCCCACAACCAGTATAACATTACAAATACTCAGCATCAGTTGGTTGCCTTAGCCTTAGAAAATTTAAAAGAAAACTTAACCCACATTCACTAAGAACAGAAATAGTGTAGATTTTTTTAGCTTTTTACGTTTTGTAAAATTTTGGGTTTTTTGATAAATTAGTGAATGAGTGTTAATTATTTTTTTTATAAAATATATTGCTGAATCTAAGCAAAATAACAAATTAAGATTGAAGCTTCCAAAATATTTATTATCCAGGTTTTGACAGCAAACTGCTAAGGTGAAGGAACTGCGTTGTAAAATAATAGGCTAGAATATAATTACTAACAATGAATATAATAAGTAATGTGAATATAATAACAAAAACAATAATATAATAATAATATTAATAAATTTATAATAATAATAATTATTATTATTATTATTATTTTTTATTATTATTATTATTATTATTATTATTATTATTATTATTATTATTATTATTATATATTAACGATAATGAATATAATTAACAATGTTTTTTGCTTTCTAAAATTTTTCGGGATATACTACTTAATTTTTAATATCGCTTGACTCTACTAAAGGAAAATTGTCTCAATAAAATTTTGTGAGAAATTAATAATAAAGAAATATAGAAGAATAAAAAATATAAGAATATTGCAATATAAGGAACGATATTGTACTAAATTAAAAATTCTTTTGGTACATTACTGGTGTTCCGTTTACAAAATATTTAAACGTTACGAAGAAAATTATGATTCGAATTCATTTTACTAGGCTATAATATAAAATAAAACACGTATAACAAAGCATCTTTTGTAAAGTTTTATTCTATTTATTTTCCTCTTTGAAGCAATATTTTGTCCGTAGATTATTTATAACCTATTGTATTGTAATTTTATGTATATCTTAAAAAGAAATTTACAAATTCGTAATTCAGTGTGATATTTAAGTTTAATTGTTCCGCAGCGGCAGTCCAAAAAGAAAAATTTGACAACGTCGGTGACTAAGTATCACCTAATTTTTGGAATAAGTAACTTCTTTTTTTTTGAACTAATTACAAATTTATCTATTTTTAAGATGTATTCTTACAGCAATATATCTATAAAGATCAAGGAACAAATCATTTTGACTTAGAATTGAGACAACGACTCACACTTTTAAATTATTTTACATTCCATATTCGTCTATTGTTTAGACGTGAGTTTTCAAAAATACAATATTTTGAGATATCAAGATAAAAAGAGAAATCTCAGATTTCAGCGTAAGGTATTTGGATAAATTGTAACAATATTAGTTTTGATTAGTAACTAATTTATTTGACAGCAATAATTTAACTAAAAATGTTATATTATGAAATAAAATATTTTGGAATTGCCTTATGGATACTTTAATCAAAATTTTGTGTAACATTCTTTGGTAACTTATCTTACTGTAAATTTAAAAAAAGTTCAAATTTCGATGGATGTTTTACATCCTACAGTTTCTCACTTTAATTACCATCTTAGTTATTTATTATTAAAAGAAAATGTTGATAATTTTTAATGTGATGTATTTAGTCGTTTACGGGGCTCGGGTTACATAATATGTATTATATTACAACAAAATTATTGTGAAACAAAAACATCCAAAAATAATAATATATAAATAAATACGGGTTATTAAACATAATGAGTTTTTCATTAAACCTCTTCACAAACTGAAATAAAAATCTAGAGAAAATGTTTAAATAAGATAGGGACACGAAATTTTCTTAGAAATTCAGATTTAGATCTAGAATTTAGATGTAAGTTCGGGTAAGACTAATATCGTTTGTGTTTATGTTGTTTTTGTATCACAATAAAATTATTGTAAAACGTAAACTTAGGTTTGTTCAGGATCTGGGTATAATAAATTATAAACAGACCATCATAAACTTATAATATTTACTTGTTATTGGCACAATTAATTAGTTAACTACTAGTTATTAATTATTAAACATAGACTAATAACAAACACAATTAGAACACATAAATTAAATTTTTAATAAAAACTAAACTTGACTACACCTAATTCAGACTCTGCAACAACAAACAATCAAAACAATATTGATTTACCTGTCCACAACCACTAGATCTACCTGGATGCACACATCCACTATTAATTTAACTCAAAACCGGTCCCGTAACGACACTATTTTGAACTTTCGGACATTATATTTACAATTTAAGTAACAACAACTAACTCACTTCAAAGGCTCTAATGTTTTTATATCTCCGGTCTAATACATTGACAAAAATCGAGATCCTTCTAACAATATCACCGTTATTTTAGAACATAGTAGAAGAAATAAAAATATAAACTAACGTTTCTACTAATTTCCATTTTCTAGAACTCCTATTTAAAATATTCCATTCATCGGAATCCATTAACCTTGTTCAATTGTACCCACTTTGCTCAGTGTCACTCCAAGACACCCAAAATATTAGCAAATCTGGCGATGTGATTACAAATATAAAGAAAATATTGTTGTTGTGATACATAAATAAAGACACATAGATTAAACAGTAACAAAATATTTAATAATATATAAAAACATCAGATAAACTTGGTGAAAATATCCAATAACATTAAATAAATAAATAATTTTAAATAATCACCTTAGTGACAACAGATCAACCGTATATAAATATATAAACCTTAGTAGTAATACTTGAAAGTTCTAAAGGTATAGTATTTATGATTTTTAATAATTTAACACAAAATTCATCATTGTTATTAACAATAATTAGGTATACCAAAAATAATATTCGATGAAATTACGAAATACTTTAGAATTATGGATTACAGTTAAGGTTGCCGTTTAACAATTATTTTGTTACTAAAATATTGGTAATTAGGTCTTTAAACAAAATTATTTTAAAAAAGGTATGTTCAAAAATAGAAAGTTTTTTATAATTTAAAAAAATTTAAATTTGGAAAAGAAATAATAAATTTACTGATTTGCAGCCAACAATAGTTTTTACGTTAATAAAAAATTGACTAATAAAGTTTTTAAAGCTTAATAATAGATTTTCCTTATAAGTTCAAATTCATATAGCTGCTGCATTAAATAAAGTTCATGTAATTAGCATGTTAAGTTAGGTTAAGCAAATAATAACAGTTTCAAACGGAAAAATTCATGTTTGTAGAGTTCGAGATGATTCTTTTCGACGAAAATTGATGACAATAGAAATTCTATATCCCAGTAAATAAAAATGAAATTAAAAACTCACACCGTGATATTTCTGGATACTTCCTTTATAACTTGACGAGATTTGACCTCAGGCATTCAGTAATCAAGCTATGATTTTGGTGTAGTTAAGGATCAGATCCACATCTTTTATCAGAAAAAATGCTAGTCATCTTACTTTTAGTAGGTATAACTTTCGAAACTCAGGCTTCCAGTTTTAGCTCCAGCGCATCATTAACCTTGAGAATATCAACATCTCGAACTACAGACCTCGAACTTGGACCCTATGTCAACATAATTGGGAATGTATTAAAATCTAACAAAATTTAGAAATAACAACGAAACTGATGGTTTCGCTAACTTCCGAAATAATTCAGTTCACATTAGAAAATAAAATATTACATATAAAAGCTTTTTCAAAGTAAAACATGAACATATAAATATAAGATATTCTACTGGCAACCTTCAATTGAATTATAGATTCATTTAATATATTACGAACTAATTAATTTGTTACCTGAATATTTAGAAAAATACAACATAGCTTTGAAATTATTACAATTCACGGTCCATAACAGACATGAGCAGTTTTACAATAAAATAAAAATAAATACATAATTACAAAGACTGGCTAGAGGGCCACACCCTTGTTTTGATACAAGTGAAAAATCTTTATACAGCCGTGTTAGATATTCCAACATTCCATTGGCAGTAAAACAAAAAAATATCAAGAAAACACTTACCGAAAGGGGTAAAACGCAGCGAACATAATTAGATACAATAGAAAAATATTTATTAACGATTTTACATACTAGTAGATTTACACGACCATCTCCAATCAATCATGGCTGCAAACAGATGGAAACCGGGTGCGACGTCAGTTGAAAACGGCTGCCTACGTCACGCACTTACAATACGTCACCGAGTACATTAAACATCCAATAGAGCGCAGGAGCTAACAGAGACCAGCAAAAGGTAATTCAAAGAAAGAAAAATCGTAACGGAAACAACCAGACGTTACACAATACACAAGACTTCATAGAATACTCAATTTATTACAATGAACAATTTGATCCCTTTAGACATTGCAAGGATATCACTGTACAATATTACAGTATGAAAATTTTAGGGTGAAATTAAGAACCTAGCGGAGAATCGAACCAATTAATTATTTCAAGTAAATACCGATTGAGTTAAGAGTAAATACCGACTGAACTAATGGGGTGGTACAAAATTTAATGTAGTTAGTTTAATTAAATTGCTGTTTTTGAAGTAGCTTCATCCAGCATAGAACAATATTTGGCAAAATTCGGGTTGATAACCTTCCATGAAGAGTATACCAAATTTCTCTAATAATAGATCCTATTTTCTACAATAATTTTGGCGTTTGTAACATAATGAGCTAATAAAGTATTTTATGACAAGCCTATGGATACAATGAAATTATTATAGAAATAGACGCTTTGAATCAATCTGACTTTGATTTAGAATTGCGTCATTAATGTGTAAATTATCGTTTCAATTGGCTTTTGATTTTCAATAGCTTTGAAGCTGGAAACCTTACATAAGTTTTATTTTAATTGGCTTCAATATCTTATTATCGAGAAAATAATGAAGTATATTACCTTAATTTAGACATAATTTGGTACAATGCTATTTATTTTTTTAACAAGTACAATTCTTTTACAATTAGTTTTTTTTAATGTAATTATAACCTTCAAGCAAAGATGATAAAAGTCTAAATAATAAAACACACTCGGTAGTGTATTTAAAAAAAGACTAAACTCTGAACAAAATGTAAAATTAAACTTGACTCTGAACTGTTCATTAATATCTTGAAACTCATGGTGATGATGACCATGATGGAGTTGATAATGATGTTGATTATGACATGACGATGATTAGTAGTAGAAGTAGAAAAAATTACATGAGTAAATGATTAACAAAATTGTGAAGGTAAGTCCAATGATTTAAAACGTTTCAGTTTTTTAGTATCTTTACTCTTGTCGACGAGGTTAATTGCTAAAGGATTTTGATGCTCTTTTAACTTTTTGAAATGTTTCTCGCTACGTTGTTTAATTTCTTCTTTTACGAAGAGCAGATTTAGATCATTGTGCAATATTTCATTGTTTATATTCCATGGAGCTCCAATGATTAGTGTCAGGCATTTTGATTGAAAACGCTGCAGAATTCCTATATTTGATGAACTAGCTGTATTATAAAGCTCTTACCTGTAAGTCCAAACTGGTTTGATTTATTACTTTGTAAAAGAGAACCTTATTTAAGAGAATTTTGTGACTTACACTATAACAGCCAGAACAATTAACGTAACTTTAGCCCAAATTTTTTTGTTTCGTTCATATATGACTACTCCAAGTGAGTCTTCGATCTAAATTAAACAATACTATTGAGTACTTTTTTTAAATATTTCATATTTTTGTAAATTTTTAGTTCTCTCATTTACGCATAAGTTCAGAAAATACCAGGACCAAACAAGTTTGGATCTTCTGAATATAAACTAAGCCAATTATTCATATTCAATTTTTAAAAAAATATTTTGTAAAGATATAAATACATTTGGACAAACTGGTAATTTATTTATTAAATTATTGATATTAGAGCAAATATATTTTTAATTCATGTTTTGTAATGAATCACAACTAAATTTTAAAACGAAATTGCAGTTAACGATTAAACTAAAGCACTAACGTTTAATTTTTATGTCTTGTATCCTATAGCAAAACCTGTACACTTTTACAATTTCTATATTTTAACGCTTTTTGCTTGACATGATCCGAGGAGGCATTTCCACTGAAATATTTCCTAAATTCACAAGAGTTTTAGTTTGGTTAAAATATATGCCGTGTTTTGATGAGATCAGAAAATAAATTAAGAAATAGCTAGGAAATGGTGTTGAAAGAGTGTACGTAAAAATTCTCCATGATTTTCAAAGGTTACATTCTTTGAAACAGGCGTCTTCATATCATAGTATAAAGTTGTATTTGACACAAATCTGAGCATCACTTGTTAATCTTTCGAAATTTTGATAGGAAACTAATTTTTTGTTTTTACTTTTCCTCGCCTTTCCGCCAGATAAGTAAGTCACCTGGTGAAGCGTCGCCATAAATTTTTAAGTAATGCTGGTTAGGAAATGACTTTATATGGTGAGCAGCTGATAGTTACTTATGAAAAAAGTTCACTCATGAACAAACGGTTCCTATTTAAATTCTTGCCATGTAAAACAACACAGCAAGAAAAGGTAGCTAATAAATTGGGTGGTTATCGATAATGTTTTGTTGCTTAAGTGATCAGCCGAAAGGCTGTTTTGAACCTCTAGAGGATTTACTAAGTAAAATAAGAAATGAGGTGGTTTACTAGTAGGCTACCTTCCTCACTGAGTAAAAAAATGTGCTTACCAGCATGCTGGGTCCTCTGAAAAGTATCTACTTTCCACCCTGCATATAACACCTTCTCTTCTTTCACCACAGGGTCAACATGCTGTATAATGAAATTCATTACTCTTAGAGAAGATAACTCTTGACAAGTGTTCTTTACACCTTTACCTCTATTGTTCTTAAATGCTTCAGTCACATAATTGGCTGATAATGTAATAAGAAACAGAACTATTTTTAGTAGCCCTAGAACTAGCAGATCGAGTGTAAATAATTTAACGCTTCACCGGCCTGTTATGGGCGTATCAATACTGTACAGTTCCCAACACACATTATTAAAGCTAAAAAAAGTTCTGTTATTTCAAAGTAAAGTATCTTCTTCTCAGGGTGCCGCTCCGGTCCGGAGGTTGGCGATCATCATGGCGATGCGTACTTTATCTGAGGCTATACGAAACAGTTCCAGTGAGCTCTTCTCAAACCAGGTTCTTAGATTGGCCAGCCAGGATATTCTTCTTCGTCCCGGTTTTCTTTTCCCGTCAATTTTGCCCTGCAGAATTTGTTGCAGCAACTCATATCTGTGCTCGTTACGCATTATGTGTCCCAAATACTGAAGTTTACGTGCCTTTACTGTGTTAACTAACTCGGCTTCCTTGCCCATTCGACGTAAGACTTCCTTGTTGGTGATTTTTTGGGTCCAGGATATTCTCAGTATTCGTCTATAGAGCCAGAGTTCAAAAGCTTGCAATTTGTTAATTGTTGCCTGTGTTAATGTCCAGGCTTCTACTCCGTAGAGGAGGACTGAGAATACATAACACTTCAGCAGTCGTAATTTCATTGGAAGTGTCAAGTTATGGCTCTTGAAAACCGAACCCATGTTATTGAAGACACCTCTAGCCTTTGCAATACGACATTTTATTTCCTGCGAGTTATCCCACGTCTCGTTTATACATGTGCCCAGATATTGACATTGTGACACTCTTTCTATTCTAACCCGATTGACTACAATATGATCGTGTGCACCAATCTGTTGTTTGCTGATGATCATCACTTTTGTTTTGTTAGGATTTATCTCCAATCCATATATTGCACTAACCTCTGTTAGCTTGTCCATTACTTTTTGTAGGCCTTGTATGGTGTCGGCAAATACCAGCGTGTCATCAGCATATCTTAAATTGTTCAATCTGATTCCATTTATTGATATTCCCTCCTCTATATTATGTAATGCGTCTCTGAAAATACGTTCGGAGTACAAATTGAACAGGATCGGCGACAAAATGCATCCCTGTCTCACACCTCTCAAGATTTTAACTTCATCTGTGTGGTCTTCTCCACATTTCAGTACCGCCGTTTGGTTCCAGTAGAGATTTGTTATTATTTTGCGGTCTTTTGCGTCTATTCCTATCTCCTCTAGTATCGCCATCATCTTCTCGTGCCTGACACGATCGAACGCCTTTTGATAATCAATCAGACAGGCAAAAACGTCGCAACTCACATCCCTACATCTCTGGAACAGTATTTGCACACTAAATAGAGCCTCTCTAGTCCCAACCGCATTCAGGAAGCCGAATTGATTGGGCGAAATTTGCTCTTCACAAATTTTATACATTCTTTTATGAATTATTTTCAAGAATAACTTTAGGAGATGACTCATTAAGCTTATTGTCCTGTGGTCTTCACACTTCTTAGCACCTTTCTTCTTTGGTAAAGTTATAAATTCTGACTTCAACCAGTCCCTTGGAATGATTCCTCTTCTATAAACGGTGTTGAAAATTGTAGTTAACCATTGCACTCGTTTTTCATCCATCAGTTGAATGATCTCTGCAGGAATTCGATCCAGTCCTGTTGCTTTTCCCTTTTTGAGCTGTTGAATGGCTGCTTCTACTTCTTCCTTTAAAATGTCCGGGCCATCTGTATCCTTGATCTCTGGCTCCACCTCCTGTCGTGCGTCATAAAACAATTTTTCGAGATACTGTTTCCAAGTGTCTTTCTTTTCTTCTTTATCAATTATTATCCTTCCGCTCTCATCTACTAATTTCCCATACGTTTTCTTCCGAAACATTCCCGTTGCTTCCTTGACTTTGCGATGTACATTAAAGTCATCATATCTCTTTTGATATTGTTCTATTTCTTCACACCTCTCCCTTTCCTCCTTCTCCTTGGCTTCACGTATTTTCTTTCTTATAATGTTTTGCATCTTTTTATATTTCACTGGATGTTGTTTCAATTTTCTTCTTTCATCCATTAGGCTCAGAATTTCCTCTGTCATCCACGATTTCTTCTTCCTTCTATCTACTTGTAATTGTTGTTGTTTGACTTCTTCCACAACTGCCTTCAAGTTCTCAATCTCCGTTTCCACATTGAGATCGTGGCTCTCATTTACACAATCGTTTATTATTTGTTTAACTTCTTCTTTTATCACCGGATCATTCAGCTTCCTTATGTCCCATCTCTGTTCCTTTTTAGGTATTATCTTTTTCATTCTAAATTTGAAAGTACCAACCAGAGGCACATGATCGGATTGAATGTCTGCTCCAGGATACGTTCTTACATTTATACATCCATTCCTAAATCTCCTATTAACCAGTATATAGTCTATTTGATTACGTATTATTTGGTCAGGTTTATCCCTAGGTGACTTCCAGGTGTATAGTCTTCTTGGTGGTTGCTTGAACCATGTGTTCGTGATTACTAATTGATGTGTTTCAACGAACAGTTCCAAAGTGTCACCACGGTCATTTCTTCCTCCCAGACCAAAAGCACCCACCAACTCAGATGTCCTACCTTTCCCAATTTTTGCGTTAAAATCGCCCATTGTGATGAGTATTTCATGTTTCTTTAGTTTTTTGATAATGTCATTTATACTTTGATAAAACTCTTCTACTTCCTCATCTGTATGGTCCGCTGTGGGAGCGTATACCTGAATTACGTTGATATTAACTGGAGCCGCTCGAAATTGTACCAGCATTACTCGTTGTGATATGGGTACAAAGTTACTGATGCATTTAGCCATTTTGCCCGTCACAATCACTCCGACTCCCTGCTCATGTACTCCTGTTGATGTACCCGAGTACAACACAGTGTGTTCTGCAATTATGTTTACTCCTGTACTCGGCCATCGCATTTCACTAATGCCAAGTATATCTAGTTTCATTCTCGTCATTTCTTGTATAGCATTGCGTATTTTACCCGCTTGACTCATTGTTTTCACATTCCAAGTTCCGATTCTGATGTTTGCCTTTTGTTTAATCTTCTTCACTGCCGTGCTTATAACTGTCCCTCCCGGAGACCCGATTGAGGGACTTACTCCGGATGCTAATTTGGTTACAAGCATTGCCATGTAGATTACGAGGGCCTAAATTCATTTTGAATCTTTAATGAGTTGTCTGGGTCCTAATCAGTCGTACTCATCCCTATGCCGTTGACCGCTTTACAGCTCTTCCGCCTTGGGAGCCCGTTTCCAAACTCCAGGGCAAAGGGGTGCCCTTACTATTATTAGCTCATCCGCCCTAGACCGTTGGCCTCTAATAGTTGATTGTTTCTTCCGACAATCCTTCGGTTGGGTATAGACCCTGTATAAATTCGTCATATCTGACTACCCTCACTTGGTTTAGCCTGTAGGTCAATACAGTTTACCGGGGTGTGGCGCTTGGAGCCAAAGTAAAGTATACCGTATGCCAAATTTAGACATAGTGATTTTTTCAACAATAGTTTTTGTGTTAATTAAAGCAGATATGTTTGAGCCTTTTGTGAAGAATAAAAATAGTAGTAAAAATTAAATTAATATTATGGATCTCGTTTTGACTGTTTAATTTCATTTAGGGTTCACCGTATGAAAATAAATTAACTGAACTAGTAAGAAATTTGTATTATTTATAATATTTTTTAATATGTTTATTTTATGATTTTATCTAATCTTAATTACCGTATGCATGGAGAAATGACCAACTAAAAATCACATCTATTTATAAAAAAAGAAAATTCAAATTTTTACCAGCGTTTCAGATCTTTAATTTAATACCAACTCGCTGAATCTGCATTATTCTGAAATGTTCCTCTCTTCTTATAAGCATAGGAGGTCAGATTTAATTTAGGTAAAACTGCTTTTTACAAACATACTCGTATATAAATGATAAATTTCATAATCTGAATAACTAGTATGAAATTATTTCAGAATATTTTTGAATAAAAAATTCAAGAAAATTTACTATTATCATTATAACTACAATAGAAGAGTATTTAGAGTAATTTTGTTTTAGATAGCGTACTCTATCAATCTCAACTACTTACTAGATTTAACTATAAAACTTTCTCAACCACAAATGAGGTTTAAAGGGTTTACCCTTATTAAACGTTCTTATCATGTAACTGACAGATCAGATAAATTGGATTCAATTACAACTATAAATTATAAGGAGGTTAGATAAAATCTTAGAAAAACGACAGATTCTTTAAAAGTCACTTCTCTTCTTATAATACTACTACTTAAAAAATCGGGTCATTATCCTGTAATCAAATTTTAACTGGTTTAAAAGTTTTTGTTTATCTTGCGTTTCTTTTTAAAAAATCAAATCGAGTTGTTTTATGGAAATTGTAGTCTTATCTATTGCTGAGGTCATTATTTTGAGCAGATAAATTCTGCCGATTTAATAAATTGAGGTTATCGATATATTGTAACGTTTTTTTGAAGTGAAAACTTCTTTAGGCACACCTTGCACTCTTTCTGAACAGTGAAAGAAACTGAACCGTCACGCTCGGGACCGGTAACGCTGAATCAGGTTTAATCACTTGAGTCACGAGGTTCCCTTTATTTTCAGCGAGGGGTAAAGGGGAAAAAGCATCAGTGCGCTTACCCGACTGCTTTAATTTCAGTACGACAAACATAACAACTTATACCATACCCGAAGCATATACAGTATATCGCGGAATCTTTTGTAGGTTAACTGTCAGTTACAGAAATGTTGGTTTCTCGAAAACGTGGTCAAACTATTCAGTGTTGAACGAAATCTAATATGCACTATAATAGTAATATGTTATAAAGTTGAAGCTAAACTAAAATGCCTATCCGTGCCTCTTAACAAAAGCCGTGAGCGAGCGGCTAACTACTGTGACATTTCTCTTTCCACACCGAAAAATAAAGAAGGAAATTTAGGTCATGAAGAAGCTGTTCTTTAACAGTTTTGTTGACACCTGGTAAAACAAAGTTAACGGTTGGGTAGATAATAGAGAGACTGACAATGAAAACGCCGGTGACAGCAATAGTAAAGAAAGAGATTCATTCATAATTACAGTTTATCAAACATTTCTAGTCATTTAATTAATCTATAGGCAATATTACAGGTCACATTAATTTTATTTCTTATAAGGTTTATGAAGAAAACATTTTCTCGGAATAAACCACAGCTTACAAAATGTGTGTAGAAACTTCACGGTAGTGAAATATACAAGTAGTGTCTTACTGTTGAGGCTGGCAGCACTGAAAATATATCATTTACCTTCCTCACAGCCCATACATACGCAAAAGGCAATTTTGTGACTTCAATATCTATATAGGCCTACTCGGTTCCAGTCAACATCATCCAGCGAGTTCACTGTCTGAGCCGTCATCGTCATTCGTCATCAGCCACGTTTACTGTCTAACAAAGAGTGCACTGTTTTCGGAATTTCTAATTATTATTATTTAAAATAAAATAATAATATCAACCTTTTTCTGATCTACCGAACTAAAATACTTTATACAACAGCAACGCAATTATTATTAAATTTTTCTTTAAGTTAGAAAATTACATAAGTTTTAATTTAAGGAAGTTTCAGTAAAAGATAAGTAAAGTTAAGTTTAAGATAAGTTTTAAGTTTTATCGTTTGGTCATAAGCACATACACGATGATTCGTTTCTGGATTCTTTCGGGATCCAAATAACTTTTTTTAATCCCTAAACACCATAAATTACGTTTATTAAATTTAAGAAACAAGAAACCGCATAAAACAATGATATGAGGATAAATGTATGCCGTGTAAATCAAGTAGCCTATATTCTTGTACAGACTCAGGCCGAATATTCATTACATAGTATGGATAATTGAGCCTCAACCAACTAAGTGCACCACACCAGTAACCATTAATATTAACTCTAATATTCAGTAAATCTAATATTCATATTCTTATAAAAGTAACTATTTTTACTAGGATTTGAACCACGAAACATTCGTCTCTGAAAATTAGATTTAAACAGCTGACATGCAGTGGCGATTACCACTAATCCAACTCCGTTGTTCGAAAAATAAAAAAATTTATGATTTTTGGTTTGTCTTAATAAGTAATTAACTATTTTATTTGTAATGCAGTTAAAAAACCAAATTATTTTTGTAGATTTTTTAATTTGTATTAAAATATTTTTGTATTTTACTTATTATTTAATTAAATGTAATACCTAAAGTATTTCAATTTATGTAAAAGCTTTTCAATCTAAATCCTTACGAACAATTACAAGTGTCTCTACATTTCAAATTTAATCCTTCAGAAAGATCTAAATATGCCCTTTGTGAATCAAATTGCTCAAACAACGTATTCAACATTTCATAGCCAACTAAATTCCATTCAAATTTCTTAGTAAAATGTATAAGAATAAGAAGAAACATACCACTTACAAGAAGCATAAAGAGAAAATACAGCTGTCATTTTTTAAATTAGGAGTAAACAAAAGAAAATAACATAAACAAAAAATAACATAAAGTATATATCTCAGTGGATATAATTATTACTTTTGTAAAAAAATATCATGATATTTCTCTTCAGTACTAATCTTACTTACTTTTTATCATTGCGTGTGGTTATAAGTGTTGAATAAAACTGAACATCCTATATTTTAAATACTTTGTATTGTTGTGTCATAAACAATTTGTTTCATCTGTTGTGTATGCATACATTTTTTTTATTTAAAATCGCATCAACAGTCTGGTTATTAGCCAATACAATGGTTATATAATTGTGGGTTTTAACTTGTGAAAATTTTCAGACCCCAGCCGGGAATCGAACGTTGTAGGCTAGTGTGTTACCACTGCGCTAAAAGGCGGGTTGTTATATTTTTACTTTCTCTTGCCTATATGAATATATATGAAGGAAAGTATTGTTTTCATGTTGATTTTTCAAAATCGAGTTTTCACCGGATCTACACGTTTTCAGACCCCCTGAATTCAAAAAACATGTTTTTAGCAAATGGTCTGCGTGTGTGTGTGTGTGTGAACATAATATCTCAAGAACGGAACATCGTACAAACTTGAAACTTAAAACTTAAGTTACATACCACTACCGGACCCGACACGAACATTTTCATCAAAATCGGTCAACCAGAAGTAGTAGTTTATTCGTATAATTTTTTACTTTTTTGCGATTTTCTCAAAAACTGGTCCTACGATTTTTCTTTAAATCGCCTGGTTTACTCATTTTTTATGCTCTACAAGATAGGGTAGGCACCATGTTTGCTGAAATTCTCGGTGAGGCTGTTTTCACGTAAAGAAAGTGTTTTTTTAAGATTACGGCTTTAATATGTATTATAGCGCAAAAATTTATATAATAAAATTTGTAGATAATTTAACGTCCTACAACTTTTATTTCAAACATTTATTTGTATAACGCTTAGTTTAGCTGTAATTAGCGATTTTCTGTTTTTTCTCACGAAAACGTGTGAAAAATCGATTTTTTTTAGATTTCGGCCTTAGTATGCATTTTATAACAAAAGTGTATATAATCGAATTTATAGAAAATTAAAAGGTCTACAACTTTTATTTTTATAGCATTCTCTACAGAGCCTAGTTTAGCGTGAAAGAGTGATTTTCCGTATTTTTAGGCCAAACTGAGGTCGATTTTCATTTTGCGTCTTTCATTATGGTTAAAATTAGGTTATGTTTATTGAGGTTAGTTTTTTGTTTATTTCTAATGTTTTATTACTAATGTTAGGTTTACTGTTAATTATTTGTACTGGCAAGAGAAAGTTGTGTGAGTGTCTCACACCAGATTTTTTGTTAATAATAACGTAAACAGTTCGATTACCAAGATCAAGGTTTACCAGTGTTTTTCCTTGAATATTACAATAAACTCCCTGGTTAATCTTCTTTTTGCGTTCTATGCAAAAGTGCAACCATCCGATTCTCTACCATTTTGCATTTTTAATTTTTTCACTGTTAAATATTCCTATCTAACAGGTTTCTTATCTGCTGATTTATAAACTATAAAACTTACTTCAACATAGGCCTTACGCTAAATTGATTTTTTGTTTTATTGTTTTCTAGAAACGAGAGAAATATCAATATGCACGTTTTATTAACTTAGTCGTTAATTAAGTAAAGAAAATCTTCTAAACAGTACAAAGTAAATCATATTTGTTTTAATAAAGAAAAAAATGTACCATAAAGTTTTAGATGTTATTAAGAGGTTCCCACGAAAATATCTTTCTGTTTGCTTTGGAAGGTTGAAATAAGATTCTGAAAAGACAAAGAACGAGAAGGAGGTTTGAAATTAATCCCTTAAAAACGGCCTCGAAGAGGTCTTTGTTTGTTCAGGTGTAATGGGTGGTGGAAATTTTATTCTCTCTTCACACAATATTTGCCATTTCAATCAAATAGTTTTATTAAATGATAAATTTATTTTGCTTTCGCACCAATCACTTTGCAGTGTAAAGCAAAATAGTGTTTTCACCATAAAATATTGATCTTCACTTTTCATCGCCCGTCCAAATGATTTACTCTGAATTTCATGTTTTTGTTTTTGCCCTAAGGCAAAAAACTGCTGAACTACTTTTGACGTTATGTTCTAATTCTTCTTTCTCTTCCTCCTTTTTCTTCTACTTCTTTTTTACCTTCACCTTTCCTCCAATTTAATCGAAGACGTTGCAAATGTTCATCAATGCAACTCTTACTTTCTGACGCTAATTTACATAACTGTCTCAAAATTCCTCTGGTAACAGACATCTTCATTCAATTTTATCGTAACTTCCACAAAGAATTCTTCTCTAATTTCTTTCCGTCATTTACCAATTAACTTTAAAACGCGATTAAAGAAGAAGTGGATTAGAGACTTGTTTTAGGGACTATTGTACTATGTCACTTATAAATAAATAAATAAATAAGATGTGTGAGACCTGTCATTGGATGTGCTCTTCATGGACGACACTCAAATCATTTCATTCATTCTTTTACCCACCATCATATTCACTGGTTGTTTAATTTGTTACAGTCGAAAATTTCACTAATAAAGTTTTAAATATTATGTATACTATATTATTTAAACTTTTTAAATGGTTGTACCAACTTTGTGAAACTACGAGATTGAAAATTATTTGAGCTAATGATATAAATAAAGGTAATACTGTTTTCAGTGCTAACCTTTGCTCGTATTATATCCATTAAAGCCATTATTGCTGTACAGCTACCTATACGAGGTGTGGCTATTAAATAACAAGACTGACGTTGCAAAAAAAATAATTTTAATTTTATACATAATCACTTACTGTCACCTTCAATATACACTCCTTCTCTATCACTACAACGCTCCACGCGAATTTTCCATTGTTGGAAACAGTGCTGCAAGCCATCTTCTGTCAGCTCCTTTAGGACACGTGCCGATTTCTCTTTTACAGCTTCCACAGACGCAAATCTTGTCCCTTTTAATGCAGATTTCACCTTAGGAAACAGGTAGAAGTTACATGATGCAAGATCTGGTGAATAAGGTGGATGTTCTAACACTGAGATGCTGTACTTGGTTAGGAACCTCTTGACAGATAACGCGGAATGAGTTGGCGCATTGTCTTGTTGGAGAACCCATGATTTGTCTTTCCACATTTCGGGAAGTTTTTTCCTTACTCTGTGACGTAGTTTAGAAATTACCTCAAGGTAGTAATATTGATTAATTATTTGACCTTCAGAAATCCAGTGAAGGTACATTGGATAGATACCCTGGATAGATACAATGATAGTTTTTTTTTTTGATATCCATGGGATTGTGTAATCCCATGGATATCAAAAAAACTATCATCATTGCTTTAAATTTTGACTTGCTCATTCGAGCTTTTTTGGCTTTCGGTGAAGTTCAGCTCTTCTAGTGCATGGATTGGTGCTTCGTTTCCGAATCATAAGTAAAAAACCACGTTCCACCACATGTTATTATCGTTTCCAAAAAAATTGGGTCATTTTAAATCGCGTACAAAGTGTCAGTACAAACATTTTTGCGAGCTTCATTTTAAACATTTTTGAGCGGCACGTGTCCTGAAGGAGCTGACAGAAGATGACTTCCAGCACCGTTTCCAATCATGGAAAATTCGCATGGAGCGTTGTAGGGATAGAGAAGGAGTGTATATTGAAAGTGACAATAAGTAATTACGTATGAAATAAAAATAATTTTTTTACAACGTCAGTCTCGTTATTTAATAGCCACACCTCGTACAGCTACCGGTAGTTTCTATTGTTTCTCCAGTTTTCCTACATCTCATTCTCTGTTTTCTTTCATTCTTTGACTAATATTTTTTATTTCTTCTTGTGAAAACAGTACTCTACCTATCGTCTGCTTTCTTTAAAACAGAAATTGTTCTGTTTCTAATTTTGTTCTGTATCTTACAACTTTAACTCGGTAATTTTTGCTCAGAAGATTTGACGTGTTCTCTGTACCTTTATCATCGATTGGAAATATTTTTTAACTTTTTTTATTCATGTATCTTTCAACCTTCTTGGAATTTTATAATTTTCTGTTTGTCCTTTCAGTTTTCGTATTTTGACAAATAGGCCCAATCTTCTCAGACTTATTGTAATTTATTTGGTCCAAGAATCATAATTAGAAATTTACTTTTTTCTTAATTTCTAAGAATTCCTTCCTATCTATTTTTTAGATGCACAAAAGCTTTCTGATTAACTTTTAAACTGATAGACCTATGCATGGAATTTTGCCAGATAAGTTCAAACTTTTGATTATTATTATTATTATTCACATAGTTAATGTATCTACAAAAATATATAAAGTATTTTTCCTTAAAAGGTTTTTACTTTTTTATGACTTTTTCAAATTCACAGAAATAATAATACTGTTAGTTGCTTTTATATTTTATACGTTCTATTTTAAACTCGTTTAATAAAGTCTATTGTGAAGCAATTTATTTCCTAATCCGATAAACTCACGAATGTTCATTATTATTTCTTGATTTAACAATTGTAGAACAATACTGTTCTTCAACTTTGAATTGAATGAAGTAATCAACTTACCTTGTGCAAAATATAATAATTTTAGTTCCAATTAGGTTAATTTACATTTACTTTTGTTTTGTAATTAGTTCCAAGTGCGTTCTTACTTTAAAAGAAATTAAGTAAGTCGATGAAAGAACTAACTAATTGATATTTTTTACTTGAAAATTTAATACTCAAGTAAAATGTAGGCTAGCTATTATACACGCGATAACTTAATTGTAGTATATTCCTTTTGTGAAATTTTCAAAAATAAACTACAGAAGCTATTTTCTGATCCAGTAGTACGTTTACTGTATCTTTCTTCCCGGTTAACCGAAAATATGCATTTATTTTTACTCTAAAATAAACTGTACCGTTGCAATTCTGAAGCGACGAACTGTTATTTAGAGGAAAGTTTCACAAATTTTCCCTGAAATAAAATTAATAAACTCCTAATGTGTTTAGAGAATGTGGTAAATAAGAAAAGTTTAATGAAAATTTGTAAAGCCATTTTTGAAAAAAAAAATACATTCTTGTAGGCTATATCTGCGTCAAATTGGATATTCATAGTCACACTAAAAATGAATTTTTGGTTTAGTTGAACAAACCAAATTGAAATTCTGAATTTCTGGGTTGGTATTTCCGAACTTTTATCAATTGGTTCAGATGTTTTTGCTTCTAAGCATTTAAGGGGAGACTGTACTTTGTATCGCGCCAATGTTAAATTTGCTATTTTTGGGTATATTTTTCATAGGATTGGTTTAAGATAGGAAAATGAAACTTTACGCACTTATAGTTGTCGGGTTCCCTAGCTACTAATATTTTTTTCAATTTAATCTGTTGGACCATAAAATTAAAAACAAAATAACGAATAACATAAAATTTTACAAATTTTTTTCTACGTTCTCTGCATATTTCTAATTTTTGAAGCATATGAGGCAGTCTTTTATGTGTGCATGTACAAGATGAATAACTGGTACAGATTTTAGCCTGGTTGGTTCAATGTTTTCTGAGAAAAATGTACCTAAATGTTAAAAATTTAAATTTACGGGAACAGCCAGAACAAAAAGGAACAAATCAAAAACAAAATGTACACAAACAAGTAAATTTCCTACCAACAGTAGGTTAGAAAGCTGAACCAACCGCTAAAAAACTTAAAAACAGTAATGTAGGTGTTTTAATAAATTAAAATTCCCTTCGCTCTAAAACGATCAGTGTATAAAATTATTAAAAATATTCATTCTTGGTGACATGTTGATTTTTCTGTGAAAACCTGCTAAAAACTTAATTTTTTGACGTAATTTAATGTTTTAATAGTAAACCTAAGGATGAACTATTGAAAAACAAAAATACCGAAAATAAAAATTTTCAGTCAATACCATCATACAGTGTTCACCTTAAAACGTACACTCGGGCGCACTGGTAAGCACTGAGAGTTTATTCTATCTGATGATTAATAACAATTCTACAAACATAACAGTATGAATTTGTACCAGACCAGATAAAAAAATTGTTTTAGAACTGTGCAGAAAGCTGATGCGTATTAGTAGGCCTATATTAGGGCCGTTGAATAAGAGATCTTATACAACGGCCCTGGGCGTATATAGCTACACCATTTGTAGTTTTCTGTTGAAAAATTATAACTTATCTATGTTTTTTTTTTAATTTTCAGACGTTTTTTTGGGCAGTTTAAGTTGACTTGTAACTACAAAAATTAAAAACTATTATAAAATAATTTTATAATTATTACCTTGATCAAGGTTTTCGCAGTTTTCCTTGCCTACTTTAAGCGAATGCCCTGTCAGTCTGCGTTCTGTGAAGGAGTACCCTTTCCAAATCTACTTCTGAATTTTTTATTTATGATACGTTATTTTACATGAATATTTAGTTCATTTCTTTTATTTTATATTGACGATTGAAAGTACGCCTCAACAAATTCAACTTATGAACGCAGCATATGTAATAAATTGACTTAATTTTAGAAATGTAATAAATGAAGAAAGTTTAGTGAAAATCGGTAAAGCTGTTTTTAAGAAAATTAGCTTGTTTATTTCTGCATCTGTAAAAACCGTTTAATAAAGGAGTTACATGGTTATTTAAAAAAAATAATAACTTCTAGGTTGGTGGAGAAACTTAAGTTTTCAAATTTCAGCTAAGTTGGCTCAGAAGTTTTTTTACTGATGAATGATTAGAACATACACGCGTGCGCACACTTAGATATACACGAATATATTCCTTAAAACGTATTTTGGATCAATGTTGGGCAAGAAATGTGAAAATGGAGTATGAGATAGTAAAAACTGATTACCTTACTGAAGTACATAATAATGTGTTATAAGATTTTAAAGGAACAATGAAATTAACATTGAGATGCTCCAGTTAAGAACACTTCTCAAAGTTTGGAATACTTGAAACATTGCCAGAAGTTCAAAATAATAAACTTGCAGGTTAGGTTATTGTTGTTGAAAACAATAATTTAAACAATCGTGTACGATAGAGTCAAACTTTATATTTGAAGTTTAGATATATTAAGAATAATTTTACTGACATTGCTATAATTAACTGGAAATATTATCCTTTGTGCTATTTTTCAGTTTCATACAATTTTTAATGCCTGATTCAATAAAATATACAATGGTGTTTGTTAAAATAAATTGAATTTTCTGATAACTAAAATGTTCTCCCTCTGATTTTTTAAAAAGAATCTAGGTAGGTAAAATTGAATTATATTTGGTCTACGCTACGTATAGAGAACGTAAACTCGCCCTGAATAACAACTAATTTTTTAGACCCAATATTATTTTATTTATTGAATTCTTTTAGCTTAACACTTACATATATAAAATAATGTTTATGAATACTGAAAATTATAAATATACTTTTAAGAGTAGATAGGAACAAATTAACTTACTTTTATTTTTACAAATTATTTCAATTTAGTTTACAAAGCTTTATTAAAGCTTTAACATTATTTTATTCTGTTTTAGAAAAATATTAAAATATTGTAGACCAGTAACAACCGATGGTTTCTTCGAAAACATAACATAGTATCAGCAAAAAATAATGTTAATCTGGGAGATTTTTCCAAAATCAATCCTTATTAACAACACATTCTGGATAAATTTGTTTGTGTACAGTACAACGATGGTTGTTCTATTTTTGAGAAAATAGAAGGGGATTGAGAAACAACGAGATTTGTACCTTGCGGGAATCCTTCCGAAAAATTATTTCTTTTTACTTTTTTCTCGAGAGGAAATACGAAGTTTCAGTTGTAAATAGGCTACATTGAACGTCTAAACAGTCATATAAATCACTTAGTACTGAATCTCTTAGACAACAGCGATTATGTTCATAGACTAAAACGTGCTACAGTACTGGATATCCCAGAACGATTCTGATAGTGTGATTTTAAATTTTAAATAATATAATGTTAATATTATGCGGATGACTGGTGTGTTTGAATGTGAATGTTGTAAATAACTGAATGAAAAATTTTAATTATCTCCAGTTAAGTTCGGTGTGCAATATTTTGGGATCTTTTGCTTAATATTTATTACTTCTCATTTTGTTTTTTCGTTTTAAAGGAGGTTTTGGTTATTTTTTTATTTTTATTTATCTAATTTTGATTGTAAATAATAATTAAAAGCATTATAATTATGTTTTATGTTATAATTTGTTAATTACACCAGTGGGTTGTAATATGTTCATGTGTTTTCTAATTGGTAAATTGAATTTATTGTTATACAACTGATTATGCATTAAAAAAAAGATTATATGAAAAAAGAATTTGCAACTGTATGTAGGCCTATACCTAAACAAACTACTAGTCAATTTGAGAACTGCTTTTTGCGATGGTGGGCGAAAATATGACGTAAATGACATAAAAGAGAACAGGAATCAGTAGTAAGACTCCCACGAGGAAGTTTTTAATTTATTACAAGATGTTTTCATTCCATTTTCTATGAAACCTGGAGGGTTTACCAGATAAATGTGGCACGTAGAGGTTTCTTGTGACGATTTCGTTTTCAGAAAACTTCTGTAAAATTGATGAATCATGTTAAAGTATGATATCTGTAAGCCACTAAACAGTGAATCTTATTTTTCTGGTTGTATTTGTGCAGTTCTGAAATTATAAATAAAATTATTATTTACCCAAAAAAGTTAGATATTTCAAAGGATAACAAGTTTTAAAACGTTGGATGAACTTAAACAATTCAGTAAATTTATTTGGTTTATGTTTTCAAATCTTTTACGCTAGTAAACTGGGAAGAACCTGAAAAAAATATTGGAACATTTTAAATATTATCGTAGGCCTGTAAAAGTAAATAATCAAGAAACCATATTTCAATAATGATTAGAAATTTACCCGGAGTAGTCTGAAAATTTAAATTTCAAGTTACAAAACGTAAGATGTTTTCAACAGAATTCACACAAATATTGCTGGAATCTTGAGGGAAACTTAATCATTTAGAGGCTGCAATACCTTTCTCTCGGGAGATGATTAAGATAAAAATATGACACGGAAATTCTCGACTGAAATGAATCAATATATCTGAATACATGTTCAGAATATCCCGCACTATATTCAATGTCTTTTTATTTTATTGAATTTATAATACATTTTTGCCTGAACAATATTTTGTAATAACAAATGAGCTGATGTTAAACTATAAACAGTCCCATGAACGACTTTAGATCCATACCACCGATTCATGGAGATTCTACGTACATTTTTATCTAATTTTATTCTATTTTAGTGGTTTTAGTAACATTTTAATCATTTAAACTTTGAAGTGAGCAACTAATCTCTGTTTTAAATTCTCTTAAGCCTTTTTGGAGGGTTTTTCTGTAAATTGCCTGAGTTAGTCATTTTAATTAGGTTGTTTTCTGAGGGTACATTGATCGTAAATATCCCTTAAGTGATTAATAATATCAAAGAGTATAACAGACGATTTCCCATAAAAACTACTTGATTCAAAGAATGCATACTCCATACATACCTGACATTCTCCAGAAAGGGTTAAAGAGAAAATGGAGAAGAGATTCACTATAGGATTATAATATATAATTAAACACATTATAAAAATAACCGTTCGATAATAATTTAGATGTAAACTACAGTACAAACATACGAAAATATGAAGTCTCGTGGTTGATCATTTTCTCCATGTCATTCATGGCATATTTAATCATGTTTTAAGTAAAAGGAACACACAAAAAATATGATAAAAACACTTAATAAACTTTTCGGTTATTTTGTACAATATCGTTTTGTGTTGTAGAGGTTTAAAATGAATACATGAAAATATATGTTGTTTTGTAAGCACTTAAATATCTGTACAATGCATCCAGTAGGTCTATATTTCAAAGGAATTCATATAAATAGTTTATAAAAATTTAATTTAATTTTAAAAGTTTAGAGTGTTATATTAAAATTTCTGAAATTAAAATGTTATCTTAATTATTAACAATTATTAATGTAAATTAAAATATTCGTCTTATGAAAGTACTATTGTTAAAACCAGTGATGCTTGAACCTTGAAGATAGAAATAAATTTTTCACACCAGCTCATAAGAAATGAAGATTGATAAATCAGTCAAACTTCAAATAATATATTTAAAAATTATAACTAATACTCTATAAAAATAACTAAATTTACCGGTACTAATATTATAAAGACAAAATTTTTTTTTGTACAGACTAATTTCCAAAACTACTGAACGGATTTTCATGAAATTTTGACAGCATATTCGTATTTATATTCACAGCAACATTTTATGATTGAAAAATGATGACTCAAAGGGCCCTAATGAAGATTTTCATAAATATGTATATGTGTGTGTACATGGGAGAAGATAAGCCCTATTGCTGTTGAAGTTGATGAAATAATGGAGAAACGTACGCGGGGGAAATTATCAAAATGTCGTAAGTGTGTGTGTGTGTGTGTGTGTGTGTACACTTATTGCTGAAGTAGATAGTTGAATGGGAAGATGAGCGAGAGGCGTACGCGGGGAAATTTATCAAACGTGTGTGTATGTGCGTGTGCGTGCACGCGCGCGCGCGTGTACGTTGGAGTACATACAGTCGATCTAGCAGCTAGACAATTTCTGTTACATATTTATTTAAAAAAATTAAATAAGTCGTACACATATTTCGCGTGTGAAGCTGCGCAGGTCGTGATAGTATATTATATAATTACATTACGTATTTAGTTTAGTTATTTATAAGATTGTTGAAAATAAAATGTTTTTTTGATAAGAAAAAACTAATTTATGTGAAACAAGAATTATGAATTTACAAACCTAAACGTATAAAATTAAGTTGGATGTATAAATGTTAAATAGAAAATTGCTACACTATCGACAAAGGGAAGTCCTTTATAATTGAAAGTTCTCTGGACTAGAAGGACTGTAATCGAGCTATATTAATTGGTAAAGTAAATCCAAAGATCTGGGAATCATTTAAGTCCAAATCGGTTTCAGAAATTAATGATATTGTAGATTTAATATTATTGATAAGGGGTGAGAAGTATGTAAACCAGCTAATTAGACTGCATAGCATTTTGTTTTGAGTGTAAGTGTAAAAATATTTTCAAAACGAAAATTTGGAGTGTAACGAATGCCAACACGATATTCAGTGTACATAATTCTAGCTAAAAACTAATTTTTAATCCATTTATTTTTTTAATTAATTTATTTAACGTCACATCAACTACAACGGTCATTAGCGACGACGTTGGGGTGTAACTATTGTACAATGGAGGATGAAATGATTTTTAGTAACGTATGAAAATATGCCGCACCTGAGTGGGATTCAAACCCAGGACCGCATGATGAGAGGCGAGCACGTTACCAACTGCGCCAATGCGGCCGGCATTAATTAAAATTTAATCCATTAAAACTTCAATAGATTCGTTCTTCATTAATATAAAATCCCGTATTAAAAATAATAAACAGTAAGTTTTGTGACATTTCGTTTTTTAAATATTTTAACACCTAAAACTAGAGTCGTTCGGGATCTGGTTGTAATAATTAAACAGACTTTTTTTATAACAATTATTTATATAGAAGATTTAAAATTACAATTAATTACAAAACTTAAAGCTTAAATTAACTTAATTAACCATAACAATTAACAATTATTTTACAATAATTGAATAATCCTTGTAACTAGAATGAATTACAATGTTAACACACAATACGTAGACTATCTTCCTTAACGTATTATGTATTCAAACTGATATAACACTTTCTAAAGGCACTCAATAATGACTGTATGGCAAATTAAGCTAACTAAACACCCTACTAAACGAGCTAACTCTTTTTGTACCCTTGTAGGCTTCTAGAAAGGAATAGAAGGATGAAGTAGTTAACACATAATAGAAGTAAAAAAGGCTTTCTTCTGAAATCTAGAAGTAATAATAAACAAGTAGATTGTATCAGAATAAATGACATAAAATTGTTCTCCTAAATTTTGTAAATAAAATCATGAAAGGGTGTACACAAATACAAACATTAGAAAATGTTAGAAATAAAATAAAACTTAATAACAAAAGAATACAGAAATAACAATAAGAGTGTATACCACCACTCCACCCTTCGCAAGTAACAATGCTAATCACATGACAATAGAGTTTCTTTTTCACTACCACGCCTCACCTAACTGTCTCACCTTAAACATATCTAGTTTAAGGGGAGATTGCACGATGGTTTTAACTCAAAATTTCGATTTTTGGTTGTTTATGTTTTTCAATAGTTTAGGCCTAGATCTACCAGAAAAACATTAAATTACGTTAAAAAAATACTTTTTTATCAGGTTTACACAGAAACATTATCATGTTACGAAGAACGAATATTTTTTCATAATTTTATACTGGTCGTTTTAGTACAGAGAGAACTTTAGTTTTTTTTTTTTTTTTATTTAACGTCGCATTAACTACAAGGTCATTAGCGACGACGTTGGGGTGTAACTGTGTGTGTAATGAGGATGAAATGATTTTTTGTACCGTATGAAAATATGCCGTGCCGAAGTGGGATTCGAACCCAGGACCGCATGATGAGAGGCGAGCACGTTACCAACTTTAGTTTTAGTTTTGAAATATCTTTAGTAATAAAAACTTTAAAATAACTTTATCTTTAAAATAACTTTAGTTTTTAAAATATCTGCAGCACGGTTTTTAATATTCTCAGCTGTTGGTTCAGCGTTCTAAATAACTGTTGATGGGAAATTTGTTTGTGTATACATATTGTTTTTTGATTTGTGCCTTCTTGTTTTTTACCTTTTCCCGTAAATTTAGATTTTTAACACTAACGTACATTTTTCTCAGAAACCAATAAACCTACCAGGCTGAAATTTTTACCAGTTAATTATCTTGTATAGCCACATTTATACCAACATTTTTATGACTTCCTCAGTTTGTAAAAATTTTATGTTATTCGTAATTTAAAAAAAAATGCTATGGTCCAAAGATTAAATTGAAAAACATGTCAGTAGCTCGAGAACAAACTCGACACCTATTGTGTGTAAAGTTTTATTTCCTTACTTTTTACCAATCCTATGAAAAATGTAGCCTACCTAAAAATAACAAATTTAACATCGGCGGGATACAAAGTACAGTTTCCCCTTAATGTTACATTATCTATGACCTTATAAAATATTTATAAATGAAAATAAAAACTGTTCTGTGATAATTACATTTTTATGAAAGTAATTATTATTATAATCAACGTGAATTTTATTTACATCTAGAAACTAGAATTGTTACTTTTTATGTGTATCAAAAGAGATAATGTAAATACAATTTACGCTTGAAAGACGTTTAGGTAAATAAGGTTTTAAAGGTAGTGGCAGAAATACACTGGAGAATTAACGTGTTCACTACGCTTATCTGAAGAACGTACTGTGGGCAACGTAGCTGATTATGTAACTATCAGAACATCACAACTACTTTATTCAATTTGAAAGTCTGGTAAATACTTTTCTATTTATTTTCCAGTTATAGTTTTGTATTATTATACTATATTAATGTCCCATTATAAGTCCTGAAACACTTCCGAACTGTTTAAATTAAATGTACAAGTTTTTTATTGTTTTTTTAGAGATTACAATTAAATAAAAACTACACAATAAATTTACAGAAAAAATTTGACTTTGCCAAATACATTCCAAAATGTTTTTTTTGAATATTTCTTCAATAACTATTTACAAAATGTGTGTTACATGTAAAACAACAGAATCTTCTAAGGTAACGTTTATTAGTAATTTAACACTTAAGCAAAGGTCCTTTCGGGATCTGATTATAATAAATAATAAAAAAACTTATTAGTAATTCATTAGCTGTACTATGACACTTATCTCTAAGGTCCGTTTCGGGATCCGGGTAAATAAAATAATTAACAAATTATCGTTTAAAATCACAAGTATTTATTACAAACTAAAAATTACAATTACAAATATTGATAATGAGTCTTAATTTTACGAATAAATTACGATTACTAAATAAAATTACTTAGAATAAATAACTAACTACCACAATAAAGAGGGTTCGGAAAGCCCTATCTCTGCCATGTTAATGTTTGTTCGTTTTTTTCAGGAATGGATAGAGATAATCAGTTCAAATTTTGAACACAGTTTATTCATTATGTTTTACAACTTTTAACACAGGGATTTGATGATATAACATTTAAAAGCAAATTTTTTTTTCTCTTTAATTCTTTATTTACAACTGTAAAATGTTACAACAAGCAAATGTGATGATTATCGTGATTATGTAAATGACATGATAGGCATGAGAGGGGTAGGGCCCCCATTGGTGCCTCCCCAAGAATGAAATGTGTATATCAAATTAGCATGTCTCTACTTCAGCGTCTTTTAAGGCGTCTAGGAGGATTGTCAGGTAAATGAACGGAGGAAAGTGAACGCACCAGGGGGTTCTCGTGATCGTGTGACTTGTCGTGAAACCGTTTGTATAGGTATTCAATGGAATTTTGTACAAGTGGTGTTTTTAAATCTGTATGTAAGGTTTTGTTGCTAACGTAAAGAGGTGCTTTTGCTATAAGGCGTAATGTTTTTGACTGGAATGCTTGAATTCGTTGCAAGTTAGAGGGTTTGGTTGAACCGTAGATTTGGGATCCGTAGGTCCAAATAGGTTTCAAAAGAGAACAATATATGCGTAATTTTTGTGCCATTAGTAATTTTGATCGTTTGTGAAGTAGGGAATATAGAAGTTTAAGTCGGGAATTCAGTAATAAACGTTTCCGTTTGATATGTGTGCTCCAAGTTAGTCGTTTATCAAAAGTCAGACCGAGATACTTGACCGTATCTGTTTTTGTGAGAGGTTCATTGTCTATGTATACTGGTGGGCAATCACCATGACGAAGTGTAAAAGTTACGTGAAGGGATTTTGTCGTATTAAGTTTTACTTTCCATGTTTTACACCATTCGTGTATATTATGGAGATGATGTTGGAGTGTTAGTGAAGCGTGTATAGAGTTTGGTCTTGGGCTAATATCGCTGTGTCGTCAGCGTAGGTAGCAGTGAGGGTCTGGGGTAGGGTAAAAACAAATAAAAAAAATAATTTGTAAAGTACCTTTAGGTACTTTTTTTGAGAAGACAAAAAATGAGTTACAGTGTAAAAATTACAAACCCTTGTGTTAAACTATGTAAGAAGAATTGAAAAAGATGTGTTGTAAATTTGAAGCTCATATCTCCAACCGTTTCTGAGAGAAAGGAACATTTACGTCAAAAATACAACTTTTGAGAAAAACGCATTTGAAAATTTATAATTAGTAAAACAGTAGAAAACTAACAATACCATTATACTCATTATACTCGTCATGAAATGCGTTACAGCTGTTAATTAAGAAAATAAGAAAAAGAACTAGCTAACAGAATTTATGTCAAATTAAACACGAAATACAGGAGAAAAATATGGCGGCAAAATCAAAATTTTGAATTTTTTGACAAAAATTGCTTTCC
The DNA here is from genome assembly GCA_035578175.1 of Catonia carolina. Lineage (NCBI taxonomy): Eukaryota > Metazoa > Arthropoda > Insecta > Hemiptera > Achilidae > Catonia > Catonia carolina. The sequence goes on from JAQMRL010000003.1 coordinate 79,175,780, forward strand.
AAACCCCCTTTTAATAACATCAAATATATTGTATTTATTATTTTTCACGTATTTAATTAATAAGTCCTACTTACAAAGTTAACAACAATTATACGTGTTTACAATCTACGATGGATCTCTGCGCAGCCGCACTCGTACGCAGGTATAACTCACTTACTCACTGACGGATTAAAAGTCGTCGATGACAGATCAAAGGCTGAACTCCAAATCGGTGTGCTCCCTTATATCGATGAAGCTGAAGAAATCACGAGAAGGACAGCGATTTTCGATATAATAATAAAAATACAAGTTTTTACAAAACGTAAACAACTCATTATAACTGAATAGAATGGCTACAAAAATAGCTGATTATCTAAATAAATACCCGGCACCTTAGGTAGCCGTTCAACAATATGCTGACCTATACTATACAAAACCATATGTAGGTTATATTTCTATTTCTTAAAAACTCTATTTAACTAACTTTACTATTAGGCTTATTATTTACATTAAAACCTTTTAAATTTCGGTCCTTCTCGAGAATTCTCTCTCGAACACTCTATTCTTTTTAGATATTATCATAATACTTTCGTACTTATTTTTCAGTTGTAGTTTAATATTATTGTACGATGTCGCGACGTAAGTCCTGAAACATATGGAAAATGATTAATTTAAATTTCCATAATTTTTAATTGTTTTTTTTTATAGATTACGGTTGAAAAGATATACATAAAAAATTAATGAGAAAAATGGACTTTTGCCAAACATATTCCAAATGTTAGAATCTTTGTTCATTATCCATTTAGAAAAAGTTAGTCATACATACTAAAAAATAATTATAATTTTTTACAAATGGTATGGTATTGTGCATTGGTGGTATTTTTAAAAATTATAATTATCATTTTCCTTTGTCCGTTCGTCCATCCGTCACACCCAGATGTCAGAAACTACAAGAGATTGCAGAAAACGGTTTTCGGATTCATAATTTACACAAAACGTTAGTGGGCATGGATAGTGCTTGAAGTTGCGGTTTTGACCGAAAGTTGCCCTAAACCGGAAGTCAAGAAATCAAAGTTAGAATTTGGAAACAAAAATAGTGTTATTTAATTTCCCTTAAAGAGTCTTCTTCTTCTTCCAGTGCCTATCCGTTACCGAATGTTGGCAATCATTGTGGCAATGCTGATTTTGTTGACAGCCGCTTTAAACAATTCAGGGGTAGATACTGAAAACCATGTCCTTAAATTTTTCAGCCAGGATATTCGCCTTCGCCCAACGCCTCTCCTGCTATGCACTTTCCCCTGCACTATGCATTTCAGCAGCTTGTATTTCATTTCATTTCTCATGATGTGTCCTAGGTATTCCAATTTTCTTCTTTTGACTGTGGACATTATTTCAGTCTTTTTATTTAGTTTTTGAAGAACTCTCTCATTGGATATTTTATCTGTCCATGATATTCTTAGGATTCTTCTGTATGTCCACATCTCAAATGATTCCCGTTTCTTTGCTGTTGCTTCACTGAGAGTCTAAGTTTCTACTCCATATAGCAAGATGGAAAATACATAGCATCGAAGTAGTCTAATTTTCAATTCAAGGTTCAAGTTTTGTGTCTTGAACAGTTTTGACATTTGGTTGAACGCTGATCTGGCTTTTTCAATCCTGGCCTTTATTTCCTGAGAATGGTCCCACCGCTCATTTAACACTGTGCCCAAGTAAACGTATGTTGGTACTTGTTTTACAACTTTGCCATCAATAGTGAAATGCAGATTGTCAATTTTCTGCTTGCTTACTGTCATGACTTTTGTTTTATTACTGTTGACTTCCAGACCATATTCCCCACTAACTTCAGCCACTTTGTTCATCAACAGTTGAAGTCCCTGTGAGGTGTCTGCAAAAATGACAGTATCATCGGCATATCTAAAGTTGTTGATTCTCCTTAAAGAGTAGATACAGAAATCACAAATGGTTTTTTTCCATAAGTTTTTGCCACATTATGCGTAATGCTGCGTGAAGCAAGGTTTTCTTTGGTAAATCCAGATGAATTCTAGAGCCGTCCGTTTGATGTGTCACATATATTTTTTTAGTTGTTTTAAGTCGCATAAACATATAACCTACAGTAGACATATCTACATAAGAAATACAGTGCATAGAAATCGCGAGTTCAGGAAGTAACAGAAATTTATTTTTAATAATAATTTAATATTTAAACTATTTTTATATAAAAATGTATTATTTTTACCATTTTTGGTAAAAATAAGTCACAAGGAACGGATAAATTCATAGAATAAATGATATAATTAATTATAATAATATAATACACCGCACTAGGAGTCCGAATAGACTTTTTTCATGCGAGGATTTACAGCCCCAGCCGTATCTCGTTTCCTAAGCACTACCTCTCTCTGTCTCACCAGTCGCCATCGGAGAGCCGTCGCAAAGACATTGCCTCCTGCACCCCATCCAACCATGTCACTTCTAGCCTACCCCTCCTCCTTCTACCGCCTAGCGTCCCACTCCCTTACCCTCTTTGGTCACCTATCATCATCCATCCTCTGCAAATGGCCAAACCATTTTAACTGCTTCCAGGATAAGGTATCCATGATATTTCTATAGAATAGATTATTCCGAATAGACTTCAGTTTTAAAATTCGTTCAAAAATTCCTGGCAGTTGGTAACGATAGACGACCTTCACAGAAGCACTCGTAGGATCGGTCTGATGCCGTGAAAATTTACTAACACTGCCAATACACCGGCGATTTAACAAAAGGTGTAGAAATTTAGTAGGGTATATGACGCCAAGTGGTGTCTTTCATCTCTGGAATGAAACTCGATTTGACGCCACTTGGCGTCAGTCGTGCTGAACGTGTATTTTTGTACTACATTCATGTCAACTAAAAATGAGTTGCACCCTTTATGATTACACCCATTATTTCAAAAATATTTGTTTAGTCGTTTGAGAAAATGTTTTGTATATAAAAGGGGTGCAAGAAGCTCTAAGTCCTTTTAAGTGAAATACATCATGTGTCATAATTTAAAATTTAATAGACAATCTGTCAATTGATTCTTATACTCAACAAAGAAATTTTAAATAATAAAACCTCGTACAAAAAAAACCTCTCATTTCCTTTTTCTTATCCGAAGGATCGATATTGTGAGTGACTAAGTTTACATTATGCATTTTACAAAAAAATACCTTTAAGCTCCATCAGCGTTGATAACATTCAAAAAGCCGATTTGTCGTAACGAGGAGAAAAACGTAACTAAGCTCTTTGTCAATTTTTCAACCATTATAAAAATGTAAATTTAAACTTTAGCCTACTAATGGTCAAAGTTAAAAGTAAACGTAATATACATTGGTTCTAATACCTATCAGTTCTGTTTTATGTTTTAACATAAAAGGTATCTTTTTTCATGATTTTTTACAGAAAGTGTTTTGTCTTATTTATAAATATAAAGTTTTACTTTTTGTTATCGTACGCCACGCAAATCTTTTAAACGGCTAACTTCACTTACATTATTACCTAAATATTTAAATATCCACGGTTGTATATTGCCAAGTAAATAAATTTTTTAGCTCAATTATTTTAATCAATATTTCACATTAATAAAATTTGTTACATTAGGTAATTAATACGAGTATACCCGTAAAAATCAAATAAGATTTTAACGTCATTCTTGAATTTAGGCCTCTTCTTGTAATAGATCACATCGAAATTTTACATGTATTCAAAGAAATTTTAGTTTGTGTGATTCGTTGAAATCGGTTAAGTAATATAATTTTCTTAAGTAGTTTGAAATGTTCTATTGAACTAGTTTCCCAAAGGATAGACCAATTATTTTTTATGTAAAACAATTCTTTGGATTACTTATCGTAGGCTATTTCTAATTAAATTTTTTAACTGATATTTTAAAATCCTTTCTGTAATGAAGCTTAAAAATGCTTAACAAAACTAAGCCGAAGGTTCTGGTCTTACTTTGTGACTTGAATCTAAAAAACAATTAACCCTATTACATTTTTTAAATTTTATAAAGCCAAAGTAATCGTTTATGGATCTATGCATGCTGGTTTAGTGTTCTCGGTTATAAACTAAAGAATTAAATACGTAAAAACATATTTAAAAACTTTTAATGTGTACTTAAATCAATATTTTAAAATCATTTTACATTTTAATGATCAGGATATTTACTCATTCTTCTTTTCGACTTTAGTAACCAGATACTTGGTTTTCTCGATTGACTTATTAGCCCTTATTTGAATAGTCCTCGTGCAATTTCCGAAGCATGTAAAGCGCATCTAGTAATCATCCTCTACAACATCTGATAACCAGTAGAATTAAGTAAAAACAGTGCTGTATTTCCGATTTGAATACTCATGCTACCACATTTTCCCTTTCAATTCCTAAGGGACTCATTTTAAAAAGAATCAGATTTTGAAAACCTGCTGCCAACCCTTACTACATTTGTATTATCGCTATTAAGATAAATACAGTTTCGTCTTATACCGGTAAAGTATAACTTTATATCCTAGTTTTATCACTCAAATTACTATGGTTTATGATATTAATATGCACCTGCCTTACAATCGTTTTAAGGGCCTATTTATCGGTCTTTTAGTTTTAGTATTTCTGATTTAGACACAAATTTTCCACACGATATTTTCAAACCCTTCGTCAGGATATTAACTATATTTCAATATCATTTACGCCAATGTCCTCTCAGACATTGTCACTTTTAAGCATAGATTTAAGTGTAACTCTCTTTGTAGTCCTGTTGATCGCACCATTCGTAAATAATTTTATTATACCCTATAAAAATTATAGATAAAATATAGAGAAAAGGAAAAATTGACTATTTATAAAATATTTACTTACAATTAGATCTCTAAACAGTTAAAAAAAATTCTGATCGATCTTCATTGTTAATCAAGTTAATTTTCTGTAGAAAAAAATTTATAAGATAATTAATTTGTTCATTAAATATTAGACTACTGGTATATTAACGTAATTTTCTCTAATAAAATATAATAATGTTTAACAATATCAAAACGGTATTTAAATTGTCCCCAGAATTTAAAATGTCAAAGTAACAAATTACTTTTTTCATTACATTAGACTTTAATGCGGTCAAGTAACATGATCTCCTACGTCACCGTATAGGGACGGATGTATCCGTTATTACAAAATATCAGGATATTGATTGTAGATACTTAACACTGTACATTAATACAGAATCTGTCAATTTTTTGTTGGATTTACTTTTCCGTTAAAATATAAAATATATGTTGTTTGATACACCGAGTAAACTTTGTTGTTTATGTTCAGTCAAATCCATAATTCACATACATTTGTATTTTTTACTCTTGATATTTTACTCTAGAGGTAAAGTCGTCGCCAAAATCAGCTGTTTAACAGCTGATTTTCGGAGACGAAGGTTCCTGGTTCAAATGCTAGTAAAGGTTGTTACTTTTATACGGATTTGAATACTAGACAGTGGTTACCGGTGTACTTTGATGGTTGGGGTTCAATTAACCATACACTCTCAGGAATGGTCAGCCTGAGTCTGTACAAGACTACACCACATTTACACGTCATACACATCATCCTCATCTCATTGGGTCATGGGTTTGCTTATTGTTCTCAATTGAACAGATTGCAACGTACACACATTTGGAATAAAAAAAAAAAATATTTGACCAATGATTTTACTCATGGAAATGTGTTTTTATCTGCTACAATGACAAACTTGTTTATATAAAGATCATAAATGCGATTAGACTATTGTGCGGTTCCAAGCTGTGTGCAATTGCGGGGTGAAGGGTACGGGTGAGGAATAATGAATGAGTGATGCATGCTGGGGGAACGATTGTTGTATTACTCTGATATAAAACACTTGTTTTCAAACTTTCCGTTATTAACATATTTCTTTGTATTTATTACATTTATTTATTTACATACAGTATTTTAATATAAATTGGTAAGTTAAATATTATGAATTCGACCAAGTTAATAACCCAGTAGGTATTTTTTAAATTAATGCGCCGGATAAGAATATTTTTTTAGTCAAGTTAGGACACGCTATCACTGCAAATGTATCAGCTGTGAAACACTACTTACACTCATTAATTTTCACACTACTATAGCAAGCACTGCATTCCTTCCAACTACACGGAGCTTGGACTCAAGCAATACTCTCTTCCGCGTTTCTCGTATCTTAACATAAATTCAAACCTATTTATCCAAGTTCTCTTACAAATGTTTTTCCTTTCGAACAACCTCGATCTCGATTCATATACTACGTTTCTATCACTCATCTCTATTATAGTATACTAGGTGAACCTGTGCGGGGAAAACCCGCACAAAAGTGTAAATTTATTTTTATAGAACTTCTATGTAAAGAACATTTTTTGTTTTATTTTTGCGTGGCATTATTTGACCTTTTAGGCTATCAAATGATCTGACACGTGACATAGCAACGTACAATTGTCCATGTGAAAATACCGGCTGTGGCAGATAAAGGCCAACTTTGTTGAATGTTTGGCCTTAAGATTTATTTATTGTAATCGCAAATGCTAAACGGATGGGGTACTGTCTTCTCTTAAATGCAAATGGCAAAGTACCATCCGAAGGGGTTAGATCTAACCGCGGTAGTAAATCCCTTCTGCCTTTGGCTGCCCCTGTTATGACTTCTAAATCAAGGAAATTTTCGTACATTCTTTTCACCACCAGTCTTATGCCATTCATTAACCCACTGATTACGTTGATGTTACGTAACAGAATTACTATGGCACCAACCTTTAAATTTAAAAAGTGAGGAGGCAGGCCAATTAAAATGAAGAAAACGATATCAGTGTGGTTGCGTGAAGAAAATAGTGTCAGTAGCCCCCTCTCCAAACTGAAATAGCTGTGCGAGATGTGGGAGGGATAGATAGAAAGAGAGAGGCCTATACTTCATTTCGTTGAACTTGCCCCCTCTCCAATCTATTTTAGACCTCCTATTTTACGGTCATAAATCAAAATATTTGATTTTGGATAGTTTTCTGTAAATCTACTCGATCAGACGATTCATTTGAGCCCACTTCAAGGAAAATAGGTGAAGGTTCAGGTGGTTAAAATCGTGTTGAAAAAAAACCTGATCGCTAATAATATGTAGATTACTTGATGCAATCGTGCTTCAGGTATTCTTTTTACTTCTTCCCCAGTTGCTTTTTCTCTGATAACTGATTGGCTATCTCTGACTCTCTAACTCTGATTGGCTATCATTTAAAACATTTGATTTTTGTCAACTGCCAGACGAAAAAAGGTAACCAAACTCACGCTGTACTAAAGAAAATTCCTCAACCATAATTTTCACCACAACCAAAACTGCCTCTACTATCTAATTTTTCTTGCAAGATATTCTGCAGTTTTCTATATTTATCGATTATAATTACAAGATCAAAGTACTCCAGTTTTCGATGGTTTATATTATTCATAATTTCCATCATTTGTATTTAATTCTACCAAGATTTACATGTTCCTTACTCTATCCTTCCATGGTATCTGTAGTCCAAGTTATTGCAACACAAGATACGGGTCACGCTTTCCACTTTCCTCTTTGCGGTCATTATTGCGTTACTGGTGCTAACTTACCCATGCACCTATCACGAATAGATATTATTATCAGAAACTAATTTTCGTAATTTTACTTGTATTTTACTTGTAAACCTTGCTCCTGTTAAAATTTACAGAAAAGCCACGTTTCTAAATTATCGATATTTAATTATCTAATATATAAAATTCTCGTGTCACACTGTTAGTTGCCATACTCCTCCGAAACGGCTTGACCGATTTTAATGAAATTTTATATGTACACTTGGTAGGTCTAAAAATAGGTTTTTATTTATTTTTATACTACTAAGTTATAAGAATGGTCCACCCAAAATTTTTATTTTTTGGACAATTTTAATTTTTTTATAATGTGGCGTTAAAAATACATACACTCTTAAATTTTCACCCTTCTACCACCAACACCTATTTTTTATAACAATATAAGTAATTTAATAATTTTCTACTCTTGGCGGTCGATAACTGATCAGTTGTCACTCAATCAGTTATTCCCGCCAGGCGTCTACCGGTGTCACTCTCACTCTGTAAACAGCACAGAGTATTGATAAGAACGAAGCAGGTCTACGGTCTTTCTCACACAATAAGCTTTATCTCACTCCCTATACTGTTTTCGGCCATTATTATTGTTTGTGCATCGATCGTAGTAGTGACGTTTACAATTATCATTTTATGACCCTGGCATTAGTTTTTTTTTACGTCTGACTGTTCTGCAATTTCTGCTAATACAGCCGGTGGATAATGATGGTAATGAAAATGAATGATGAATGCCAGACCTGACCGGGAATTAAACCCGGTACCCCGGCGTAGAAACCACTTGCGCTAACCACTACGCTAACGGGCCTTAGATAAAATAAAATAAATTTTATATTTTCCATAAAAACATATTTTCTGTTCTTGGGCGTGGTAACGCGCGCCAAGTACCGCTAGTTATTCATTAAATTTTAAAATTACCCTTAATTTTAGAAGACAAAAAACTGTATTAAATAAGACAATTTCGAAATAATTTTTCCAGTCTGTAACAGCGTTAGCCGACAATCCTAGCTGAATTTGCACAGAATTTTGTTGTGTTATTTTCTTTACACCAACAGTAAATGAAACAATCAACTTTTCCTACTCATGTAGCTACTCTTAATCTTAATTCAACACTACACGCGCGGCTATGACGCCACCGTTTTTATCTTTAAGTGACAAAATCATAAATATCATGACCACTTTCTACAAACGCGCTGCTCGTGCAGAATATTTCATTTGCAAATATTCGACAGCCTTTACTTTAGAATTTACACTACGAACTAAATCAAACAAATTCATCGCCATAGTAGCAATGATTTCTTCTTACCGTACAGTGAGAAACAACAATAACTGAATACTAACCTATTTCCATTCTGGTTTAATTTATGTAATATCAAATTTTGTATTTGGGAATGCAATACATTAAGGTAAGATACTACAATTGAGTAGAACGATTCAGATAAGATAAGACACTAAAATTTAGTAGTTCTACTGTGGCAGGAAATAAGAGAAAAGACCCGCGATTTTTTTTAAATGTTAAGAAAATCACAAAAAAGTTAAAACTTACACGAATAAACTACTGTTTCCGGTTGACTGATTCGGATGAATGTGTTCGTCCCCGGTCCTCTAGTGGTATCCAATTTAAGTTTCAATTATCAACTTCATACGCTAATAAGTTTTTGAGAAATTTTGTTCACTACTGACCAATCTCTAAAAACATGTTTTTCGGCTTTTGTAAATATTATAAATTAATACAAAAAAACGAATAATATAATATTGTTTTTAGTGTTTGTATTTTTGTTATATAGGATATGATTGTGTACTTATCTATAACATATGCGTATATATGCAATTTCTATTTTATCTTTTTAGAAGGAAGAAGCTTTCGTTGACAGTTTCAAGGATTGTTTGTTGTCGGATTCTACAGCACGTTGTAAACTTTGTCTGCATTTTCTTTCTATCGACCCCTATCCAATATAACTAGCCCAGTTCACTTTAAGTTTGTACAGATATTTTTGTTTGTTTTTTCACACTTCTTTTGTTTTACACATGTATGGGCAGATATCCTGTTATTCTATTTTTCAACTAAGCTCTTTTTTCTTTTACAATTACGTTTTAGGATCGTAAACAGTTGAACATAACAGTTCTATAAGTTTTTACTGATCTAACTTATACATTAACATTTATAGAAAAGTATTTTAACCGCCTCCAGAATGTAATTTATTATTTTTGTTATTTTTTGTTTTTTAAAAATTGTTATTTAAAAATTACTTTTTCTTTATTGTTCAACATATTTTTAACTGATCTAGATATATATTTAAATTTATTGGAAAGTATTTAAACCCCTCCCCAGAATGTAATTTGCTATTTCTGTTATTTTTTGTTTTTTTAAATAACGGTAATTTAGAAATTACTAATTTTCTATTTATTGTTCAACATATTTTTTACTGATCTAGCGTATATATTCACATTCATAGGAAAATTTAATCCCCTCCCCAGAGTGTAATTTATTATTTCTTTAAATAACGGTTATTTAAAAATTACTATTTTTCTATTTATTTTTCAGCGTATTTTAATCGTTAAGCGATTTCAACACATCCTTAATCCTGGAACTCGTTTCCTACAAAATTCTTGCTAAAATAAATTCATTGTATTGTGACTAAAAAAAATGTTGAAGTAGTTTTACCAATAATCTTGCACGTTCATTTAATTTTGTAAAAGGAATTTATAAAAGGTGAAAGCCTCCGTTTATCTTTATCTCAAAATATAATTATTTTTGGCCTGCCAATGGTGTGATGATCAGGGCACTGTTACGTATCTGTGTAAGAAGTCCCGGTTTTTTATTTCTGGTCAGGTATGGTAATTTTTGTGTCTCATGAACGTAAAACGTAAATAATCGGGTGTAAAGCACTCACACGAATTTCTCTTGGCAATGTAAATAATGAACAATATAATATATGTCTAATCATGAGTAAACAATTTAAAATCAAAACATAACCTAATTTTAATCATGAGTGAATGATGAAAAGTGAAAATCAACCTCAGTAAGACTTAAAAATACGAAAAATCATTTTTGCCGCTAAAGTAAGCTCTGTTGAAACCACTAAAGTTGTAGGGTTTTATGATTTTTTATGACCTTAATTAGATCCCTATAGAATCCTACACTTTTATAAGGCTGGAAATTTAAAACAATCCCATTTTTTACCGATTTCAACGAGCAAAGTACAGAAAACCACTAATACTAACACTAAACACAAGGGTTGTAAAAAAAGTGTTTGAAATAAAAGTTGTAGGTTTTTAATTTTTTACAACTTTATTTATATTATTTTGACTTAAAATGTATATTAAGGCCCCAATCTTAAAAGAACAATTTTTTACCTCGTGAACACAAGCCCCCCGAAGAATTTCAGCGGACATAGCGCTTGCCCTACCTTGTAGAGCATAAAAAATGTAGTAAATGATATAAAAAATCGTAGTAGCCGTTTTTGAGAAAATTCCATAGCAGGTAAATATTTCACAATAAAATACTACTTCCGGATGACCGATTGGATGAAAATGTTTGTGCCGGGTCTTCTACTAGTTCCTAATATAAGTTCCAAATTTCGAATTCATATGATATTTGGTTCTTATGGTATTTTGCTTAAACACACACAGACCAGTTGATAGAAATATGTTTTTCTGACTCAGGGAGCCTGAAGAAGTGTATGGCCGTAGAAAACTCGGAAAATCGTAATGAAAACTATATTTTCTTTTTCAATATTTCATACATGCCAAAAAAGGAAAAATTGAAAAATCCTAATATCAGTTCAATAGATCTATGTTTCAAGAGCGACAAACTCTTCATGTATTCGGGAATTGTCGTACTGATAGCCTTTCATCAATATTATGTTGTATAAAATTTAATTTAAAAACTTTACTACCGTTTAAAAATTATGTATTTTATATTAAGGAAACAGTCAGAAACTTTAGAATCATAGCCTACTTGTCACGATAGTCTTAATTATTTCATAATCGTCTGTAGTACTTTTTTATAATTTTAATAACGTATGTATTAATATTAATTGATTAATTAATTAATAAACGCAGTGAAATATTGGGGCTCAGCAACGTTCGGTTTTGTGTATTTTTTCTATTTTTTAATCTGTATATCCGTTCATGATTATCATTCGATCGGTTCATCAGAATTAGTTTATTTGAGAGTTTTCCATACAAAGAAAGAACACAACAAACAAAAAATTGTTTAATCAATTATCTTATACGAAGAACTCATACACTTAATCATTTACTTCTTCGTTATCCGTTTTTGTTGAAACATGTCATTTAGTGTTAACTGAGGGAAACCGTAGTAAGGTTTAACAAACAGGGGGATTTATAGATTCAAACAATCATGATTAAACTTCTGTTATATCAATGACAGAATGAAAATTGTACGAACAGTATTGTCAGCTACTAAAACGTTTCATTAAAAATTAATGCTTGTAGTTTTGAGAACATAAAAATGTTTGTATTATCAGTATATGGATTATTTTACTTGAATACCTATTTAGTTTGTAACTGAGCTAAACGTTGAGTATTGTAAATTATTCAGATCAAATTGAGCTGAAAACGTTAGATTGAATAATAAATTTCTGATTTGCATTCTCAAAAACGAGCGACAATGGCCCCATAAAACTCATTTATCTTAAACAATTTTTTTGACTTATTTTTATTTTATTTGTTTCTGTTACTTAAAACAACTACCGATTTGGTGATTAAATGTGGCATGAATAACTTGAAGAAGATGATCACTCGCATGACACTTAATATTTTTATGTCTAGACTGTAGTTTATTTCAAAATTACGGAACTGTTGTTTTTACAATGCGTTTAATTATAAATTAACCTTTTAGTAATTTTGTGTTCCATTTCCTCTTTGGTTTCTTCTGGGCAAACGTCTGGTAGGCAGGTTTTTATTAAGTCGTTTTTATGTTTGTTAGTTTTTCTATGGAATCGTTTGTAGTACTCTTTGATAATATTAATATTGGAATGGATTAGAAAGTCACTGTGTAGGGTTTCGTTACGCACGTACCAAGAGGGAGTTGGTGATTGTCCAGAGTACTTCAAATTGAAATTTTTGTATATGAGACAAATTGCTATTAGTAGTGGAACTATATATTTGATAAGCGTTTACCAAATAAGTTTCATGAGATTCTTATAAACACAAAAAACTCTCTTTTATTAATAAGTAAGATGGTTTTCTAATATGTTTGTAGAGTATTTTTGTGTTGCTAGTCAATAGTTGCGGTCTTAGTTTGATGTGCCTCGACCAGGTTAAGCGGTTGTCACATTTGAATAATTTTGAACGAATACATTTGATTAACAAATAATTTACTAGAAGTTTATTGTTTACAAATGATTTGCTTGTAAAGGCTAAGACCGAAAATGGGGTGAAACGAATACTGGAAAAGTGGAATGAAGAGATTGTTAGAATGGTTTGCAGTGAGGAAAACAGTAAAGTAATTCTGCAGAAGAAAAATATAAGAAGGACAGGCAAGCTACTAAGGAATAAGGTTAAATGATAAAGTGCTGGAGGACGTTAATTAATACATGTATAATATTTGTGGAATATTTTCCCGTCAGATGGAAAATTAGAAAAATGAGTTAAGTACGAGTAAAAGGGTACAGAATGCAAGTAGTTAGTTTTAAAGTGCGAGAAGCCTCGTTTTGGATGAAGAGGTTACCAAGCATTGTAACAGACTTGTGTATAATTCATATATTGTTCCAACACTGATTTATGCAATAGAATATTTAAGTAAAGCTAATGTAAAGCTTCTCGTTCATAAAGTAGAACATAATGGTGTTTTAGGTCAGAGAATCGGCTTTTGTAATGCTTGGGTGTGTTTCGTGTGTGTTTTGTGGACAGCCATATTTTAACACTCTTGATTCAGATTGGTTGTAAAATATTAACTGATTATTCATGGTTTTATTCAGAAGAATTTCTTGGTAACTGGTCATTCTTTATAAAAATAAAAAGTTAAATTATAAATAATGAGTTTTTATATAATTACCAACAATTTACCAGAATATAAATAATGCAAAGTACAAAATGCCCTTTTTTCTCTTCTGCTACTTAGCCCCCAAAAACTAATATTAAATTTAAATATTTTAATTTAGAAACTTTTAAAATTTATTACTTTTTTAACCTTCCAAAATTCATGAATTCAACGGTTGTTTCAGAATGAAAACGAAGCATCCAGATTATGAAGAAATTGCCAAAACCACGTATAAATAAATGAAATAATTTAAAACGTAATTATGTTTTATAAAAATTTAATTTATGAAAAAATTAATAAATTGTTACAAACAAGAATAAAATATTAGCTTACGTAAGCTTTGTAGAACTTTATTGTTTTTAATAGCTTACATTTTATTGAAAATAAAATATATAATTATGTTAGAAACGTTGCTGTGATAGTTTTATGATGTCCTACGTTTTTTTAGAATATTTTAACACCCGTACATGAACTGAAAAGAAATAAATGAAAACTAAATTAAATCAACAAACTGAATTGAATGAGCTTTATAAATGAAAGTGTATTTTTTCTGAACTAATCTACACCCACTCACGATACTAATATGAACTCCAAACTTTCCACTAACGTAATACACAACTTGAAACTAAAGTTTTCTGATGAAATTTGCCTATTTACGAAAATAAATAAACGCCAGCCCAAACCTTTCACAGGACTGGACCTATCAGAACTCATTTTACATATCTAGAAATTCGTTAAATCCGTTGAAGTTCCGTGCCAAAATTTTATTGACTAAAAATCCGTTAGTCGATGAAAGTCGGCTTATATCAGAATTCCGACACATTAATTATTGCTTAACGACTTTTTATCACTTTGAAACTCTGCCAGCACTGCAAATCGCACACGGCAACATGCAATTTATACGGTACACTATAATTTTTTAAATAATAGCAAATTTCATTGACTACTTCACGCTTATAAAAACATGAACTATTTTACTACAGGAGCCCACCAATATAATACTAGGAACAAGGAACGCTTACTTCTACACAAGGCTTTAAAAACTTTATACCAAAGAGTTTTCTGCTACTTAGCAGCCAAGCTGCTTAATGTGCTCCTCTTACAATTGAAAAATATTCCGGACATAATAAAGTATAAAAAATCAGTATACCTTGGACAATTCCAATTGGCACAAGCAGCTTCGGTCTTTATCCACTTCACTCTTCGCCCCTCGCCTTGCAACGACGGTACAGTCACAAAAGTATACAATCGCTACTGTAATGTGCGCCTCACGCATGGTCACTACGCTTTGTTTTCACTGTTGTATAATTAATCTATAAGACATAATGAGGTGACTAATTTGTTTTCATATATAATTTTCTGTTCATTATATCCAGACCAATGTCTTTAGTTAGTTGCGTGCGTCTGTAGAATATAGTTTAGTGAGTTTTTGCAGTTTAGTTCTTGTAATTTATAGGCTAATTTGAATTTATACTGGGAGAAATTAAATACATATTTTAAAATGAAATAATCATTTGTATGTTCGTCCATTGAAACAAGGCTGTAGGCATTTGAATACATTGAATTCTATAGACCGTGTTGAAAGAATAGGTTATGAAGATACTTAATGCAGAACTATGTGTACACGTAGAGCAAGAGTTGTGCCAGTTCAAATTGTCCACAGTATAAAGGCAGTATATTGGAAGAAGGGAGAGAAGCTGTAGAAACAATGGATACACCAGAAATCAAATAATTTGTGAAACATGTCTACCGGTCCGATAATTAGTTATCTATTTGTAAATAAATTCTTTGTTTTGCATAATTCATAATTTTATTGTGTTTATTTCATGTATATAGGCTATATACATGTGTATAGGCTATATTATTACAGGGTATGTACTGTTGCAGGTCATATTATTACAGGCCTGCAACAGTGTAGTATTACAGAATATATATACTGTAGCAGGCTATAGTGTTACAGGCTGTATACTGTAGCAGGCTGTAGTAATACAGGCTATATACAGTAGCAGGTTATAGTATTACAGGTTATATACTGTAGCAGGTTATAGTATTACAGGCTATATTATACTGTAGCACGATATTTTACTAAAATGTCGTAGTAGTTTAATAAGTATTTTGGTAACTAACATGTAGTTTATAATTAACACGCTAATAGCTTACGTAGTAGTTCCAATTTTAGAAATAAACACTAATTTGATTTACTCTTGAACATGAGAAACCATAGTTAGGTAGATTAATTTTCACGAGAAGAGTAAATATAAATAATTTTAGATTTTTTATATAGGCCTATAAGTAATGTAATTTGTATTGTAAAGATTTTTGTAAAAAAATGGGAAAGTAAGTAAATAAATATTTTAACGGTTTTTAACAGTTATATTCAAAGTAGACTATTTTCTTTGCTTTTTATTATACAATAATTCATTCGCACCATAAATAATACCAATAATTATGCGCGCCTTAATATTAATAAAATAACAAGGTAAGTGTTTTAAGCTATATTATTTAAAGGATAATTAATTATTATTTTAAAGAGTAGTGATATGAAAATTTAATCCGTTTTCCTGGGTATTAAGATAAATTCAAGTATTAGTGAAAGCTAATAAAATATTTCAGAAAAGCGTAATTAAATTAAAAGAGAAACAAAACATGCCTGAACATTTGACCTATTTTCAAACGGGTGAAGCTATGGTGAATAAAATTCTATAGATTCTATGAAAGGAAACCGCCAATCAATGACGGTGTTCCGCTTTGGAAAATATGTTATAAGTTTCAAGTTTGGGGAATCCCTTCCGACGTTTAACTCAACCTGCATATTGTTGATAATATACCTGAAAAATATTCATATTAAAAGATACTTTACAATATTTTACATGACAACCGATGAAGCGATTTTAAGTACAACAATCTTTTCAATAAAAAAAAATCAATACGGACAAATATTTCACAACTCACGTCAATTTAGATGACTCTACAAGATGCGAACCACTTTTATACTGCTAAACGCTGTAAAGTTTAAGGTTATTTTTGCAATAATACATTCTATTTATAGGAAAACAAATTTGTGAAAATTTTATTTTTCCTTCCGCCGGAAAATTACATTTTCATATAAATCCTAAAAAAACCTTTCATTATGAAAAATGTAAGTATCTTTCAGACTACCTTTCAGATATCCTTTAAAATAAATTAATTTTTACAACAGAAACATTAAGCGAGAAATGTATGTTAATAAATACAGTAGTATTTCCGTACATTTTTTTGTACTTTACCTACTGTAGGCTACCTACAGGAAGGATAAAGAAAAATTACAATGTGGTATAATATATCAAACAGCTGCAAACCTTTTTTATGTGAACAAGGACTGATTGTGGCAGGCTTTAGTGTTAAAACATACACAGAGAAAACCCTGTTCTAAAATTTCTTTTGGGTTTAACATGAATATTATGTGATAATATAAAGGCAAATGAAAAATATTTTAAATATTTTTAAAATATTAAAAAATATTTTAAAATTTTCAACTCTTGAAAAAATAAACTTTTTTTTTTTTTTTTTTTTTTGAACTTTAATAACTTTATTTGCAACTATATACTACGATACAACAAGCAAATTTGATGACAGTAAACAAAGGATGACAAGGGAAAAAAAATAAAAAAATAAATAATTAAAAATAAATAAATGAAAAAGAACAGTGATACCCATTGGTATATGTTCTATGAAATAAAGTTCATGATACATGAATGATAAATAACAACATAAGAAAAAAAAGAAGAAAGAAAAATAAAATAAATCACTTTATAGAAGATCTCTGGCCCATTGACGTTTCAACCTGCGCTGCGGATTTCCTGGTAGTGATGCATCCGATAGTTTGGTGATTAATTCGTTGGGGTGATCATGCAATTTTCTGTGAAAAACACTGTAGCTGGACTTAACTACTTCACTTATGAATGGAATATTAAGGTCGTCATGTAGAATTTTGTTGTTGACATAAAAAGGTGCGCAGGTGATTAAACGTAGGCATTTTGACTGAAAGGCTTGTAATTTTTGTAGATTGCTCGGTTTAGCTGTGCCATAAATTTGTAGTCCATAGGTCCATATTGGTTTGAGATAAACTTTGTATAGTAATAGTTTAGATTTTAGAGTCAGTGAAGAGCGGCGTCCAAGAAGTCGAAATAGTTCTTTCAATTTGGAGTTCAAAGTCAGTCTTTTGGTTTTTATATGAGTCGCCCATGTGAGTCTCTTGTCAAAGTGAAGTCCAAGGTATTTAACTTTTTGTCGTTGTCGTATCGGTTTATTGTCGAGGAATAGTTGAGGATATTCGCCTTTCCGGAGAGAAAAGGTGACATGCACTGATTTTGAAGCGTTGAATTGGATCCTCCAGATTTTTAACCAATAATTTAAAAAGTTAATGTGACTTTGTAAATTATTACTTGCTGCTTCTGGCTTTACATCAGAAGAAAGGATGACTGTATCGTCACCATAAGTCGCTAAGGTGGTGTTAGCAGATGCAGGTAGATCTGATGTATAGATGCTGTAAAGCAGTGGCGACAAGATTGATCCTTGTGGAACACCAGCGACGATTTGTTTGTAGTCAGACAGAGCCGTGTTATGTTTTACTTGAAAAAATCTGTCCGTTAAAAAGGAGCTGATGATTAGGAAATAGGCATCTGGCAAGAATTTTCTTAATTTATATCGCAGACCTTGATGCCAAACTTTATCAAACGCTGCGCAAACATCAAAGAAGACGGCACTTACATATTTTTTTTGTTCAAAGCCAGAGGCAATTTGATCAACGATTCTGTGTAGTTGATGAATTGTGCTGTGCCGTCGACGGAACCCAAATTGATGATTAGGGATTATACCTTGGTCTTCTACAAATATAAGCAGTCTTGAGAGTAAAAGTTTTTCGAATAATTTTGAAACTGTTGAAAGTAAACTGATGGGCCTGTAAGAAGATGGTTCGTGGATTGGTTTATTTTCTTTATGAAACATGATAACTTGTGAAAATTTCCACTGTATAGGAAAGTGGGTGGTCCGCAAAATAGCATTAAAAATTTGCGTAATTAGAGTTATTCCTGCTTGTGGCAGTTCACGTAGTACTTCAGCCGTTATCAAATCATATCCAGGAGATTTTTTTAGTGGCAATTGAGTAATTGCAGTCTTTATAATAAACTTGAAACTAAAATTGTATATTTTTCGTTTTGTTATATTTATTGAATCCGTCATGAACTCAGAAATGTAATGAACAATTATCACAATTAGCCTCCATTTTACTTTCTCTTGGTCTATATGAATATTCAGGGAATGAAAGTATTGATTGAAAGTCGATTTTTCACCGTAAATACACGTTTTCAGGCCACTAAAAAGAACATGTTTTTAGCGATAGCTCTGAGTAGGTGTAAGCAAAATATCTCGTATAGTTGAAATTTAAAATTTAACTTAGGTACCACTAAAATTATTACTAAATTAGGTACACGAAAGTTTTCATAAAAATCGATCCACCAAAAGTAATTTGAATCTCCAAAAGTAGTTTATTCGTGCGTTATTTTTTTTACAATTTTCTAAAAACCGGCTCCTACGACTTTTTTTTAAAATCGCCTCATTTACTACATTTGTTATTCTCTACAAGATAAGATCGCACCAAGGCTGCTGAAATCTTAGGAAGCCTGTGTTCTCGTAGAAATTTTTCTTAAGATTACGGCCTCAATATACTAAATTTTAGAGCAAAATTGTAGGCCCTATACAATAAAGTTATAGAAAATACAAGACGCATACACTTTGATGCTTACATAATATTTTGAAAAGGTTAGTTTAGTGTAAATTAGTGTCCTTCTGGACTTTTCTTAGCAAAATTGGTAACAAATAGTATTTCTCAAGATTGTGATTTTTTTGTTTATAAAATTATTACGGTACTATACATTGAGCTGCACAATTCCGTATATGATATTTAAATGGCGGTAAGGAATTTCACTTTAAGGAGAAGAGGTACCCAGTGGTACATTCTCCGTTAGTAACTACGGGAATTGTCCGTTATTCAGACCAAGAGGTCTCCACTCCATTTTCACTTGAGACGTCGCACAGGTGGGAAGTTCCTTGTAGTTAGATCACAGGCTAGTTGGTTTGGATGGTCATCTAGTCGTTCGTGAAATTTACTATTCAAGGACACGGTTAGCTCCTTTATTGTCGGAATTTCGAAATTGTCGTGGAGGGTTTTACTGCTTACATAAAAAGAAGCGCCAGAAGCAAGTCTTAAGATTTTGATTGAAAGGCCTGGATCGGCTTCAAATTACTCTCTGCCGCTACTCCAAAAAGCTGGTTACCATAAGTCCAGATTGGACTTAAAAGGGTCTCTTGGTATGCATTTCACGACAATTGCGTGTAATTAAAAGAATATAAAATTAAAATATTCAGTATATAACTTTTATTTCAAGAATTATTTTTCTATACAGAGCTTAATTTAGCGTCAATAAAAGATTTTCCGTATTTTTAAGTCGAATAGAGGTTGATTTTGCGTCTTTCACACATAATTAATATTAGGTAATTTTTCATTTTACGTTGTTAACTTAATCGTTAAACATAAGTTGTTTTGTTCATTATTTACATTAAAAAGAAAAAGTCGTGTGAATATGTTACACCCATTTGATTTTTAAAGTAGTGTACCCCACTGGGACTTACTTTTTGAAGCCATTTCTACTTTAACACATACGTTTATTGTTCTGTAAAGAACAGATTAGCAATACATTGTGTTAATAAAAATCAAATTAATGTAATTATTTGTACTCAAATTAATTTTATAAAAATTAACGTATGATTCCAACATGGGTGGTTGAATATATTATTTAGAGTAGTACGGATTGAACAACCCATTTAAAGTTACAGTTGATTAGATATTCAGCAGTTAATAAACAGACATGTACAGTCTTACAAGCAGCCTCTTAAGCTTTCAACCCACTGAATTGTATTACCCGAAAACCGTTTTAGACACAATGTAAGCCTCCGTAAACGAATGTTAAGGAAAAGGGAAGTTCTGTGCTTTGAAACGGATACTATTAACTTATGTGTTCTAATCAAGTTGTAGTAAGTAGAAATGCAATTAAGTCATACAACTTATTTACTACATTTCTCGTCGTATAAACTTACTTTAATAAAAAAAAATTGAAATGATTTTTTAATATAATTTATTAAATTGTATTAATAGCCTAATATTATTAGAGTAAAACAAAAAGTGGTGAACTATTTAAAAAAAATATTATCCATAATCTAAATATTTATTTTCAGAACAATATTTTTATTAAATTTCTGCTGAATATACGACAAACTGTTTCACAGGCAGAATGTTCCTCAATATTCTACAGTGAACTACAGACCTGATGCATAGCGAAGTTTTATTTGTTTATGATATCTACGGAAGCTGTATTAAATATATTTATTTTTTTACGAACACGTTATTATTATGGTGGAAGAAAAATAAAATAAGAATATAATGCAATTTTAGAACGATGTAATTTCGTACCATATTAATGACATTACTGTTAACTATTGTAACATCGTACGATGTAATAGAAATGGCTTAGGGAATAAACTTTTCATTGTAAGGAATTATGTAATGTATGGGGTGGAGTGTATTGAACCACGATAGTGAACGTCGATGAATGTGATGTTTGGAATAGGAGTTCCAGGAATTCTAAACAAGTAAAAACGTTTATTTTTATTACGATTCTTTCTAATATGTTCTGGTAAAGCGGCGAAATTGTAAGAAGCATCTTGGTTGTTTGATAAACTATCAGAGCACAGGTATAAAAACAGTTAGCGCCTTTGTAGTCAATCAGTTAGTAACTGAATTATGAATAGAAATGTTGTCGGGCCGTTCGAAATAGCGTTGTTACGAAACTGTTCAGAATTGCGTTAGTAATACACTATTACTAACTTAATAATATTAAGGTGCTGGTGATAGCAAGTAATTGTGGACCGGTAAAGAATTTGTTGTTTTTTTTAAGTGACGCAATTTTAGTTAAGTTTAGTTAAGCTCAAATTTTGTAATTAATTTAATTGAAGGATCTAACTGCATATCTTAGTAATCTAAGTTTGATCAAATTGACCGTAGGCCTAATTATTAATTGTGTCACTAAATACTTGTTATAAGTTTACAGTAAGTAAGTCTGATCATAATTTATTATACCCAGCTCCCGATTGAACCTAGTTTAAGAGTTACATTTGTAAGTCACTGGGTAGCGTTTCTTACCCACGTACCAAGGAGAGTTGGTAGTAATCGTATTTTATATTGAGCTGCTTTTTTGTACGAGACAAACTGCTGCTATCAGTGGATAGGCCTACATCTATATTTGATAAATTTTAATCTCATAAACTAGATATAATAATTGTTATTTCAGCCTTGATTTTGAGTTATATATTATTTTATGTAATATTGATTAACAGTAAATTTATTTATAAGGGTATAACATAGTAACTCGTGTCACGGTTTTCTTGTAGTTTTATCGAGGGGTAAAGGGGAGAAACCATCAGTACGCATGCGCGACTGCTTTGGTATCAGTTCGCCAACACAACAACGTAAACTATACTTAGAAAACATACAGTATATCGCGAAAATTTTTGTAGGTTAATTGTACGAATATAACTCATTGTTAACGTAAACGGAAATGTAGGTTTCGTGAAAACACAGTCGAACTGTGCTGAATGAAATCTAATAATTAGATTTTGAAGTACTACTACTATTGCTAATTATTAGAAATGTAGTAAAATTCTGTGAGTTGGAGCTAAACAAAAATACCTTTCCCTGCCTCTTAATAAAAGCCGTGATCGAATGGTTTACTGTGCTTTTTCTCTTTCCACAATTCGAAATATAAAGAAGCGAGTTAACAACTGTGAAGAAGATAATTCTTCAACAGTTTTTTGACGCCTGGTAAAAAAATGAAACGGTTATTTCGATAAGAAAGTAATGCTGACAAAATGTTAAAAATAATGTAATGTAAAAAACCGACGTAATGTAATGTAAAACAAAGTAATGAAAGTATTGTAAAACGTTACTAACGGTTTTGAAAGAAAGGTTAAATTTTAGTTGGAAACTTTGTACGTTAAGAAAAATTTTAAAGGAAATGAAGTTTAAGTGGAAAAATGTCAGACACAACGAATTATATTAATTGAAAGGCAAGATGTGGTTAACAAACGGTGCAATTGCACGGTAGTAAAAAAGTGTCTCACTTTTACGGTTGGAAGCACTGTCAGATTTTGTCTTTCCTTGCTCACAGCCCATCCATACGCAAAAGGCATTCGCGTGACTCACTATTTATATCAAAAATATTTTTAGTGACTTAACAACAATCATAATACATTAAGAATTTTAAAATTAATTTTTTTTGTCATTTTATTTGTTTAGAATATTTACGGAAACTTCATTAAATATTTTTTTTATAACGCGATATTATTTTTGTGGATGAAAGAGAAAATAAGAACATACTGTATTATTAAAACAATGTAATATCATCCTACATTAATGATGATACCTTTAAGTGCATTGGAGTTTGTTTAAAATATTTAGTAAACAAAAGCTTTTTTAGCAATATGTATTATATTTTAATCAATTTTAATATCATTATTAAAATTTCATAAATCGTTTATTAAAAATTTGAAAACAAAGTGACGGTTTATTGGATTTTTTTCATAAAGCACCAATGAAAGTAAAAATTAATTAAGAATTAAAACACTGGATATTAAAAATAATTAACCTGTAATTTGGTATTCCATGAATTTCGTAAAGTTATACAAAACCCTGGAAATATTCACGTAATTTACTTTTATGTAAAAAATGTATTTAATGATAAATTTCTATGGAAAGGTAATTGAATTGTTATCTCAATATTGTTGAACGTTTTAAAGCAAGGTTATTGCAGTTTCAGACTTTTAAAGCGCACTTTGTTTGTTTATTGTAATTATTAAAGCAAGTTCTGCATTGTACTGTTTAGTCGATAGAGAAGGAAAATATTAAGCTTTTAGGTTTTAAGTTCAATACAGTAGGCCTATTGTTCATTTCTGTGACGTTCTAAACTTATATTGACAATTTAGTAACTAATTATTATTTCAGATAATTCTCATTTTATTTACTCCAATAACTTATTCATAAATTAAAACTTTATTTATTAATGGATACTTGTTACAGATACTTATTTCTTTAATGAATATAATCAATAAAAAATAATCAAAATTGAAAACAAATGGGACTTAACCGCTTTAAATATGAAAGTCACTTAGAAATAAGATTCAAAAATCTATATTTATTAAATTAATGTTACTCACTTGGGAATAATACGCACGAAATAAATTTTGTATTTTTTTCTTCTTTAGGAACGGAACTCAAGTACATCCAACTATGGCAGATGTTCCCCAAGGCAGTACTTTATCACTTACACTCTACAGTTTATTTACCTCAGACTTAAAATATAATACTAACAGTAACAATTGCAATATTTGTTAATAACACCTATGTCCTAGGCTTAGTTGTTATATTATTATTAACGTAAGGGATTCCTAATCCCTGTTATGGGCAGTTAGGTTTAGTTTAATCTTTAAGTTTAAACGGCCATATTTTATTATTATTGTTAGGTTTAGTTTAATCTAAGTTTGTAGGATCTGTTGTTTTAGGAACTGTTATATCATTAATAAATTAATTAATTAACTGATGAATTAGTAAGAAAAAAATAAATAACATTTCGGAGCACTGTCAGTGAATGGTGTTCTATTTGTACATCACTCATGTATCATTCATGTCACTCATGTATTGTTTCCCCCGTTGTTTAATTGTTAACATTATTGTAAATTTCACTAATAAATTTTAAAAATAAAAGTTTGAATCAACATTTTGTAATCGATCTAGGACCAAGGCTAGGTCATTTAATTTAATTGTAATTCATTAGTAGCGTAAGCGTAATAATTTATTACTGTATTAATTCCGAAAAAAAACCTGGAATAAGTGTTACGATTCAAAATGTACCTGTAAGTCAGTTTCATGAGTTAAAGTTCCCTGCCTAGAATCAAGATTTTTTTTATCTAAGGCAGTAATTTTTGATCATAATTAACCGACTTGTATTTATTTTCTAATTTATTTTTTTAAGTTTTTTTTAAGTCGCATCTACAGCTTGGTCATTAGTAACTACTGTGGGTTTCAGTACTGTAAGGGTGGGTTTTAAGGTGCTACAATTTCCAAACCCTAGGCTTAAATCGAATCCAGGACCTTCCGCTTTATAGACTAGCGCGCTAGTCACTGCGCTACGGAGGCAGTTGATTTGATTTTATTCATGTATAAGATTCATGCTCCTTAGTATGCAAGAAACATTCCATTTATTAAAATAGAAACAATAAGTTTCAGCGAAAAATGTCACGTTAAATTGTCAACGCATATAAATCATTTGGAAATTTACTAGATAATAGTCAAACCACCAGACGTTTGACATAACATCACGCCTTGGATTTCCGTGACAGATTATAAAGAAACAAAAACTAATAAAAAGAAAATTAACGAACTAAAATAATTAAACAAAAAATTAACATAAATAACTGACAGGCTAAATATTTTATTAATACAAATTACTTTTAACAACAATTTTGGATAAAAAATATTAAATTGCATAAAATATGTTTTTAGTTGCTTTTTATCGAAGGGCTTTATTATGTAATGGAAGGCCTCTCTATTAAATAAACTTAAGAGGTATAACTATTTAGTAGTGACAAATTAATAATTATTACTTAATTACTACCATAGGTAGTGGTAAATTATTCCTTTAAACAAAAATTGAACATGATTTCTTACATAATGGCCTTTCTGTTAACAAAGTTTTCCATTAACCGACTCTTAAAAGGGTGATTTTTCCTTTTTACGCATTAAATACTCATGTAATTAAATTACAGAACCCTCGACCTCGGAACTGCAATCGGCTGATAACCAACAGAGCTCTAGAGGTGGCCAAGCATATTGTAACATTTAAGCCTAGGTTCGTTTGAAATATGGGCAAAATGATAAAGTGATAAACAGGATTACTTTAAGCTTATAACAATCATTTATCGACACAATTAATTATTAAACTCTAACAAATTACAGTCAAATTCTTAAATAAAATTATTTACTAAAACATAAAGCTTAATCTAACTTAACTGACAATATTAGTAATTTTACTTTTAATAATTACCTCAAAAACAATGTGTACATCATGCAGACCTTTTCTTAACGTACAATGTGTTGTCACTAATAACACTCCGTATGAAAACTTGAACTGACTGAATTCAACTAACTGACCAAGGAAGGAGCTATCTCTTATTACGTTTTTATAAAGGACTAGAAAGACGAGAAAGTCTTCTTCTTCTTCTTCTTCAGCTTTTCCCTTCCTCAGGGGTCGCTGTTCCTTATTCTTCTCCTCCACTCTCTCCAATCCACCACATCCTCCTCGCTCAGGCACTTCTCCCTCAGGTCGTCCGCCACGGCGTCTCTCCATCTTCTCCGGGGTCTCCCCCTCCCTCTCACCCCATCCACTACCAATAGACAGAAAGAATAGACCACCAAGAAAGACGCGAAAGTAAACACATAAAATAAGTACAAGTTAGAAAACACTAGAAATTAAAAAAAAACCTTAATTACAAAGAATTCAGGAAATTACAATTGGAACCGATGTCACCGCTGTACCCATTCCAGGTACTAATGATAGTCACATAACTATACACTCTTTTCATACAGTACCACATCTCACCTAATTATTTAACCTTAACCACTTCTAGCCTAATGTTTCATAATATTTCATTCGCAGTGGGCCTACGAAGTAGAAACAGCCGTAAGATTTCCCAGAACAGATGCTGAGTTCAACATGAATCGATGTGCTGAATCTAAAAAGATGATGTGAAGTTGACATGAACAAGAGTAACACGAAACAGAAAAATATGACAGTTTTTTCTCATAGCTGACAGGGCTTTGAAGATAACAACAGTCTAGTACATTTTGTACTTCATTTATATGAACAATACAGTTTCCATTTTCCAGTAGTATAATATATGTAAAACGTGAATGTATGTATACGCTGTATATTGTTTGGGTTGTTTTGATATGTAATGTAAGCCTACTATATTGTTTTTTTTTCTTTTTCAATACAGTAACATCTACAATATATTCTGGAAGAGAATAATAAGAAGCTTTGTTAATTGTAACTGCCATAAGTGTAGTAACTCTCCAATAGATGAATTTATGCAATACTCCTGTATTTTTACTTATTTTCTACTTGAACAACTTTTTCACTCTTTATTTTAGGAAATTCACAATCTGTTGGAAACAATCAGTGAATATGATTACACAAAATTTGGAAAAAATTAACATGGTAAATAAACGTGAGTGGAGACACAGTCCAGTGACAGAACTCCGACGTGAATAGATAGGTGTAGCATTAAGTGCAGCAGTTAGAACACTGTAATGGATAGTCAATTACAGAACTACGTTAATTAATGAGATCCCAGCTCCATCGACGTTTTAGTCGTCTTATTGGATTGTTTGGGACAGTCTGCGTAGCCAGATTTGCGATCAATGGGTTATGGTAGTTCACGAGTTTCTTCCTAAATTTTGTATATAGTTTTAAGAAAACGTCATTTATGTAGGGTACGTTTAGGTCTGAGTGTAGCGTTTTATTGGTTACATATTAGAGGGCGTTAACTATCCTCCGCAAAAGCTTTGATTGAAAACGCTGAATTTTTTCTAATACCGATGGTTTTGCACAGCAGTAAAGTTGATTGGCATAGCTCCGTATTGAAGCTGTAAATCGAGTAGGAGCTGTAAATGGTTAATTTAGATGTAGTTGGTACCTTGGATTTGTGTGAAAGATGTCTGTATATCTGTTTGAACCTGTCCTGGAGTGCCTTTCTCGTTTTATCCACGTGCACATTCCACGTGAGCCTCTTATCTAGATATAAACCTAGATAACGGATAGACTCAGAAGTGTGAATTTGAGTGTCATAAAGATACAAAGGAGGACAAATACGTTTACGCAGGGTAAATATTACGTGATGCGTTTTTTTAGTGTTGACTTTGATCCGCCATTAGGCAAGCCATGATTCTAAGCAAGAAATATGTTGAACAACTTAATGTTTGTAATACATTAATCCTAACCTAAGTCTAATAATATATTTCCCAGCGAAGGAAAGACAACAGTTCCCCCGGGGGACAAGCTGGATATTATATTGTGTTGTCTGGTTACGTTACTTTTAAAAAGTGTGGTAGTTCTGAGCAATTAAGATTGAAATCTTTGCAGAATTTCTTTGCTGGAGAGGTTTACCGTCGACACACAACTAGATCCTACGAATCCTAATTGGTTGTAGAATAGTATTGTATAATAGTAATTTATTATTTATGTAAGTGTTCATCATTTTCCTGTGGTTAAATGTAACTGGTTATTTAATGTTAAGTCTAGCTGAACAAAAACAATAAAATTCAAATTCAAACAATTTGGCTGCTTAGACATCAGTATAATCAATTCTTAGTTCCATTGGGTTGTAAATTAACTACAGTTCTATAAACCCACTTTATGGTTATTAGGTGGCGATTTCGTCCCTTCCAAGTAAATTAGAAATCACTGCATTGAATTTTATTTACTTTTAATTAGAGTAATAATTTTGTTTACAATTTCATGCACTTTACAGTAATTTGATACTTAAATAGTTATTTGAATACATTGGTTGCAGTAGTTTTGACTAATCTACTTGTTCTAAAATATCTCTTCTCTTCAATCGCCTAACATCTTCATTATTAACTAGCAGATTATTTGCCTGTAAATTTGAATGGGTTTCAAGACGGTTGAGATGGTTCTCACTGATTCATTACGTATCTTCTCACACTGTAGATACAAAGAGATACTGATGTATTTCATCATATCAGATAAGCCAGATGGTATTGAAGATAAACCTGAATACCTTAATCTGAAACCTGTTAGAGGAGTTTATAATTAGTTTTAATTACTTCTGTTTGAAAAACAATAATTTTAGTAGTTTTCGTTGAACAGTGGTAACAACATGCTTAGCTATAAAACAAACGGTTCCATGTTTGATTCCCGGCAAGGATCTGATACTTTTAACATTCTCCACGTAAAGTAACCTTAAACTTTTATAAAAAAACACGTTTTGCAGCCAATACTCTCAATATTTTTTCACTGTAGGCTTTTGTTTATGAATTATTATGCATTTTATTCTTGATGGAAGCTCTTAAGGTTAGTGAGCAGCAATTTGACGTTGGTTCCACTATGTTTTCTTACTTTGATCTAATTTTCTAAATATCTCTACCTATTTCTGAAAACCGATTATTGTGAACATTATATCTGTTAATTAGTGCCCTAAAATTTGTTTGGTTAACCTTTCCGTCATTGTTTAGGTTATTTAACCGAAGACTGGTTTGAACCTTTAGAGGCTTTAACTAAGTAAAACGAGCAGTGAGGTGGTTTACCTACGAGTGTATCAGCATGCCGGGCCTTCTGAAAAGGATCTACTTTCTACCCGGTAGATGAAACCTTCACTTCATTCACCATAGGGCCAGCATTTCAGCATTTTCAGCATTTGCAGGGCATTTCCTTTTTTTGCTGTATAATGAAATACATTACTCTCAGAGCAGATAACTCTGACTAAGTGTCTTTTATACCTCTATTTCTTTTATTACTAAATTCGTCAGTCATATAATTGCCTGACCATGTAATAAGAAACAGAAATATTTTTTTGTAGCCCTGGAACTGGCAGATCGAATGCAAATAATTTTACACTCCACCTGCTTGTTATGGGCCAATGGATACTTAACAACTTTTAATACATTAAAACCCACTGTCACTATTTCTTACCCTATGGTTTTTTATTATTATAGCTGCTGTTTTAGAGCACTAGGTCAATTGCTGCAACCCAAATCGGCATTCATTTCTATTGAACACATTTTCATCTCTTAGACGCCTTCTCGCCATAGCTCTCATAAAACCACCAAACTACTTTTTCCTGGGTCGTCCTCACTTCCTCTGTCTTGCTGGAACCAAAGCCAAATTTTATGTGGCAATCTGCCCTCTTCCAATCTTTGCAGATGACCGTACCAGATTAGTTGTCATTCTTCAATTTCGTTAATTAATAACATTTTTTAGTCAACTGTCTTTCAAATCTGACCGGGAATCGAACTAACGATTTCTGGAACAGAAGTCAGTAGCACTGATCACTACATCAATTAGCTGGACACATACGAGGACACAATGTACTATAATGAACTAATTAACAAAGAGTGGTCAGTTTTAATGTAATAGGAATATGCGTTGTTAAATTTTGTTTGATGTATCATTACTGTATTTTGTTGTATTAAATATTGATAAAGCTGTTTAAATAAATTGCTATGTAATGTAAAATTATAATGAACGCATAGACAAATAATAATAGTAATAATAATATAATAGTCGTATATTAACCACACGGTTTGCTGTGTTTAGTAGTCAAATATTACAAAACAAAAATTAATTCATTATAACAGAATTTGTTATGCTAGATAAATAATTATATTAACACAAGTAAACAAAAACATTGAATTTATTTGTTTGAAATTTTAATTTTAAATTTTACATTAAATGGTTGTGATAATTATTATTTTTTTGCCGGCCGCATTGGCGCAGTTGGTAACGTGCTCGCCTCTCATCATGCGGTCCTGGGTTCGAATCCCACTCAGGCACGGCATATTTTCATACGTTACAAGAAATCATTTCATCCTACACTGCATAAAGTTCCACCCCAACGTCGTCGCTAATGACCATTGCAGTTGATGCGACGTTAAATAATTTTTTTTTTTTTTTTTTAACAGTAAGAATTATTTACAAACAGTTTAACAAAAACTTTCAGTAAATGTGTTGATGATGAATAAAACTTGAAGAAGACGGCACTCAGCAGCGTTGCTTCCAAGTCATCGTTTGGTTATAGTTGATGAAGGGTTTCTTCTTGGTCCTGGTGATGTACAATTTTTTTTCTTTTTTTTATACGGATGAAGTGAATGAAGGTGTGAAAAGAAGCGAATGAAGACGTGATACTGATGATCTGTGTAACTGATGATAGAAAATTTATTAGATGATTAATTTTAGATTAATGAGAGTTAGCAAGATTTAGATTATTAATAAATAATAGTTGACAACCGTAATATCATTTTGTGTTTTTGATCTTAAAAGGATGGTTAAACATTTTAGATCAGGTGAAACGGAATGGAAGATCTAATATTCTCGCCTTCTTGAGTCTTTGATGTTCAATATTGTCATCGAGAAGATTTATAGCCAAATGATTGGAATGAGTGTCCAACTTGGTTATATACTTTTCACTCCGACTGCTAATTTCTTCTCCCACCGTAGGTATGCCCAGGTCATGATGGAGTACTTCATTAGGCACATACCAAGGTGCACAGCATATAAGTCGAAGAAACTTCGATTGGAATCTCTGTAATATTTCTACATTAGATGTACTTGCTGTGCCCCAGAGTTCAATTCCATAACTCCAAACTGGTTTTATCATCACCTTGTACAGTGTCAATTTATTTTCCAAAGACAACTGTGATCGCCTCCCAACAAGCCAATATAGTTGTCGTAATTTGAGTCCAAGTTGTTTCCGTTTGGTCCATATATGTGTTCTCCACGTCAATCGCCTGTCTAGATAGATGCCCAAGTATCTCACATCATCTGAATGTGGAATTACGTTGTTGCAAAACGTTACTGGTAAACATGATTCTCGTTTCATCGTAAAGGTTACGTGTGCAGACTTCTGTTCATTTACTTTGATCCTCCATTTTTGGCACCAGTCTTGAATGTCATTTAGATGTTGCTGTAGTTTTTCAGAAGCGTGGACTGGGGAGGCATCAGATGCAATAATAGCAGTGTCATCGGCAAAAGTTGCTGTTGTTACATGTTCATTTACAGGAATATCTGCTGTAAATAGCGTGTATAGAAAAGGACTTAAAATGCTACCTTGAGGTACACCTGAACGAATTAGGTGCAAGGTCGATAACTCATCATCAAATTTCACTTGGAAAAAACGATCGGTTAAGAATGATTTTAGAATAGGGAAATAATTATGATCCAGGTTTAATTTAATTTTGTGTAGAAGAGCTAAATGCCATACCTTGTCAAAGGCCTGAGCTACGTCTAAGAAGACGGCTGAGCAAAATTCCTTTTTTTCTAAGGTATATCGAATTTGGTTAACTATCCGATGTACCTGTTCTATCGTAGAATGTTTTTCACGGAAACCGAATTGATGATCCGGGTAAACACTTTCTTCCAAAAAAGGTTTTAGACGATCAAGTAGTAATTTTTCAAAAACTTTTGATGTGACGGATAGAAGACTGATCGGTCTATATGACGTAATTTCGGTAGGTTCTTTGCCAGGTTTGAGAATCATGACTATTTGGGCAACTTTCCATTGAGATGGAAAGCAACCCGTCCTTAGAATTGCGTTGAAAATGAATATCAGGAGTAAAATTCCCTTCCTTGGGAGTTGCTTCAACACCTCACCGGTAATTAGGTCATAGCCAGGGGCTTTTTTGGAACTCAGGCGCTTTTGGATTGTAGTTATCACTTCAGCCGGAGTGAAAGATTTGATAGGAGGTGATAGCTGAAATGGGGCTTCAAGATGTTCTAAAATGTCTTCTTCTAATTTTCGATCGATATCATCGTCGTGTGGACGGAAGACAGTGGACAGATATTCCGCAAACGCTTCCACTTTTTCTTTTGTGGTCCTAGCCCAATTTCCATCCGTTAGACGAAGAGGTGGAATTTGTTTCTTTGATCGTTTTATGTATCTTGTAGCTTTCCATAATGAATAGTCAGTAGCTGCCGTTGGAGATAATTGAACCAACCTGTCTTGGAAATAATGATTACGCAGTTCTAGAAGCGTGTACTTTAGATGTTGTGTTGCACGATTGAATCTTGTTTTGTCATCTGGGTGTCTGCTATGCTGCCAAATTCGACGTAATCTTTGTTTGTAGTTTATCAATTCTCGAATGGTAGCAGGACAACTGTTGCCATGAGTGTTTTTGTTGACGTCCGTAGTTGATTTCCATGCGGCATTTTGCACTACCTTATTAAAATGCTCAACCGCTTCCTCAATCTCGTCTTGCGATTTTAATGATACATTTAGAATTATATTTTCGGTAACCAGACGCTTAAAGGAGGCCCAATCTGTGTTTTTGTTACACAGAATAGGGAAAGTCTTCTTTTTTTGTAGTTTACAACCAACGCTGGCGATTATAGGAGTGTGATCTGAGGACAAATCCAGGACCGATTTTACTCGAATAGAATTTTGACTTATATTTTTGGTAACAAAAAAGTCGAGGAGATCCGGAATTCTGCGTCGATCGGTTGGCCAGTACGTTGGTTCACCCGTCGATAACAAGCCTAAATTATGTTTTTGTACAACATTAAACAGAGTTCTACCCCTTGGATTACATAAACGAGAACCCCATGCCTGATTTTTCGCATTGTAATCACCTCCCGCAATAAATTTGTTACCTAAACTTTCAAAAAAAGTTTCAAATTGAGCGGCCGTAACGTGATGCCGCGGGGGAGAGTACAGCGCTGAAATTGTTCCTTGTCCGCGCACGTCCTCAATGACAATGTTTGTTGCTTGTAGATAAGGTGTTTCGAATTTTTGAAGTTCGTAATGTTTAATATTTTTTTTTATTAATATAGCGGAGCCTCCATGCGCCGTACCATCAGGATGATTAGTAAAGTATAGAGAATAACCGTTGCACCTGATGTAACTCCTGTTAGTGAAATGTGTTTCTGATAAAAGCATGACATCGATGTTGTATATGTTTAAAAATGTGACTAGTTCTTGAATATGTTGACTTAAGCCATTGGCGTTCCAGAGTGCAATTTTATATAATACTTGCTCCATTTTAATTCAATTTCGAAACAACGATTGTAAGTAAATTTAATAGTGTCGCAATTTGTTCTGTTTGTTTTTGTATTACGTTTCGTAGTTCTAGAAATGATTGTTGTAGATTTAAAATCGGATCAGTTTGCAACGGATTGGTTGCGATTGGTTGCGTAGAATTGCCCTTTACGGCTCTCGCATAGTCTAAAATACTGTTACTGTTAGGTGTCTGATGTAATGTTTCCTGGACGCTGTTTTTTGCAACAACTTGGGTGACAAATTTTGAGCTGACCGTCTGAGTTTCCGGTGGTGTAACTGTTCTTTCGCGTAAAGGTGGAAATTTTCGTTGTTTAATCTGTTTGTATATTTCGCAACCTTTGTAGTTAGAGGGATGGTCTCCTCCACACAAAGCGCATAATGGTGGGGCGTCCTTCTGTTTACCACAAATAGTAGTGTCATGATTATCACCGCACTTCACACAACGAAATGGTCTGTTGCAATACGCTCTTGAATGCCCGTACCGTTGACATCGCTTACATTGAATAATATCGTTTTTTTGGTAGGGTGGCTCAAATTTTATTTTGGCGTTTTGCAACAATTCTATTTTATAAATATCTCTGTTATTAGACGCCGGTTCTAAATCCACAAAAAAAAGCGAAAGAGGTTCCTTCGTAATTCTGTGCCGTATGTTCGAGATGTTCCGTACGGCATGGTTATGCATAGCCAGTTCTTGTATCACGTCGTTGACGTCAACTGAGTAGTGGACGTGACGTAGAACAACCCTGAATGCACGGCACTGTTTTAGCTGGTAGGTGTGGAAGTCAATTTTAGAAGACTTCAGATTTTTTATTATCGTCGAATATGCACGGCTGTTGCTGGCGTTCAATTTCATTTGACTTCGAGAGATAATTTTGTACACATAATCTGTTTTGTTTACACCATTGCTGGTGATTATATTTAAAAGCAGTTGCAGGTTGCTAACGCTGGGAATAAAGACAGGGGGCGGCTTTGGTTCAGTTGTAGATGAATCGTCTTCCATGTCGGAATTGTCTGACAACACATCGTAAGCGTTGCTAAGTGGAAACGCTGTGGCTGTATTATCGAGTCGCTTTCCTGCACGCAAATCATTTGATGACTTTTCCGCCTTTCTTTTATTATTTCTCGCTCTTACAACAGTAAACTCGTCTTGAGGTTTTGATGGTAATGTCGGTCTGTTTTTGTCAACCGATAAATTACGTGATTCATTAACGAGTCTTGGATCCCGAATGAATCGTTTTTCCGATGTGTGATTTGAAAATCTATCAACACATGGTTTAGCAGCGCCTTCCTGATCGGAAGAGGTTGAAAATTTGGCGACCGATAAGTTGTTATTTATAGGCATACCACTAGAACAATCAATATCATATGATTGGGTTGAAGAAGAAGAACCCTGTGTCGACATTTTTAAAAATTTAACCTAATAATGTTCTATTTTAGTAAAAAAAAACAAAAAATAAAAATTTAAAAAGTCTTTCACCAACAAATAAAATAAAAAATTACCAACTTACATATTGATGTAACATTCACACACAATCACACAATAATAACTATTGAATTAATAATGTTTCAATAAAACAGTGGACAAATACAGCAGTGCACTTCACAACACACCAATCTAAAGTTATGTTCCAAATAAATTTAAAAAAAAAAAAAATTATTATTTTTATAAACAATTTTAACTTTCAATTTCAACGCAAAGTTTTCATTATTTTTGTTGTTGTACGTTTGCCTTGTATTTTTACAAAATTTGTAATTTTTTGTAGCAGTTTTTGGTAGGTTTTAGTTTTACGTATACCGATGTCCTCTCGTAGTAAATTGTTTTTTTCGCGGTCTAAAAATATATCTTTGGGCAAAAATGTATAAAATTAATACTGTACAGAGTTATAAAGAATACAACTTTTAATTTAAGCATTATTTTCTGCAGAGCGTAGTTTAGCGTCAATTAGTGGTTTTCTACAGTTTGCTTCTTGAGAACGGCAAAAATGTTTTTAAGGCTCCATAAAAATAACCACAAAATTGCGAGCTTCCTAGTAAATCAAGCGTTGCGTACTTCCAACCGTCCTGCCATATTGTAGCCACTCCGCCCGCTCAGTACTGTCTTTGGCATTGAAATAGCTTCACCAGTCAGTTCAATGCAAGCGTGACATGCTCAATTTTTCGTAACGTTTGTAGCTATTTTAAAGTCACTTTTGTTTTAAAAATTTGTTTATTTTATAGTCCTATCGTTTAGGTTTTTAATACGGTCCTTCGTTAAAAATTTTTATTTGATATTTTCAGTGTATCTCTTTGACAACAGCTCTATGTTCATAGACTAAAACGTGCTACAGTACTGGATCTCCCAGGGTGATTCTGATAGTGTGCTTTTAAATTGTAAATAATAAAATATTTTAAATTGTAATAATTGTTAATACTCTGTAGATGACTGGCGTGTTTGAGTGTGAATGTTGTAAATAACTAAATGAAAATGTTTAACTATCTCCAGTAAAGTTCGGTGTACATATATTTTGGAATCTTGTGCTTATTATTTTTTACTTCTCATTTTGTTTTTTTCGTTTTAAAGGAAGTTTTGTTTATTTTTTTGTATTTTTTAATATAATTTTGATTGTAAATAATAATTAAGAGCATTATATTATGTTTTATGTTATAATTTTTTAATTACACCAAAGGGTTGTAATATGTGCATGTGTTATTCTAATCGATAAGTTGAATTTATTATTTTTTTTCTCTTTAATTTTTTATTTACAACTGTAAAATGTTACAACAAGCAAATGTGATGATTATCGTGATTATGTAAATGACATGATAGGCATGAGAGGGGTAGGGCCCCCATTGGTGCCTCCCCAAGAATGAAATGTGTATATCAAAATTAGCATGTCTCTACTCCAGCGTCTTTTAAGGCGTCTAGGAGGATTATCAGGTAAATGGACGGAGGAAAGTGAACGCACCAGGGGGTTCTCGTGTTCGTGTGACTTGTCGTGAAAGCGTTTGTATTCAATGGAATTTTGTACAAGTGGTGTTTTCAAATCTGTATGTAAGGTTTTGTTGCTAACGTAAAGAGGTGCTTTTGCTATAAGGCGTAATGTTTTTGACTGGAATGCTTGAATTCGTTGCAAGTTAGAGGGTTTGATTGAACCGTAAATTTGGGATCCGTAGGTCCAAATAGGTTTCAAAAGAGAACAATATATGCGTAATTTTTGTGCCATTAGTAATTTTGATCGTTTGTGAAGTAGGGAATATAGAAGTTTAAATTAATTTGTTGAATTTTTAATGAATTTATTGTTAAACAACAGATTATGCATTAAAAACAATATATGAAAAAAAATGTTTCAGTTTAATAAATGTATTTTTAGTTGTAAGTATGAATGAATTCGGTGATTTTGACGAACAACTGTAACGACTGTAAATCGATTCCGAACAGCGACCGTCATTATCGAAAGAAAGACCTTAGAAAACAAAGTAAAGAAATAATCAGTTGTCACCGCCACCCCTTCTAATTATTCATTTACTTTGTTGCCGGCCTTGATTACTTCTTCCGGCCTTTTTCGGCGCGATGGGCCCTTTAGCGGCGAAGCGACAAACCCTTTAGCGGTGCCCGACAATCCTTTCGGCTTCCTTCCGATAGAGGGCTTTGTTGCCAAGGCCGAGTGACTCACCGCTCCCTACTACAGCGCTCTCAGTAGCTATAAAAGCGCAGTGTACTGAGCCGCTTGTCATTACACTCTACATCTCCGACGAAGATCGACCGACTACTTCCACGAGATAAAGAAGGAAGATGCTCTGGGACTTGCAGCAGCCGTCGCCGCAGCTCTCGCAGCCGCAGCAGTCGCAGCCACGCGCTGCCTACACCGGTCTTCTTCGAGACCGCCACAACGGTTCTTTTCAGGGCCGATTCAAAAAGGTTTACACCTGCCCTTTTCAGGGCCATCAAACACCTCTACCCGCCCCGGCGGACACACACCTAAACGGCCCTTTTCAGGGCCATCAAACACCTCTACCCGCCCCGGCGGACCACACCTAAACGGCCCTTTTCAGGGCCACCAAAATAATAAGGTTAGCCACATAATGTCGCCATCCGTTGACACAGTAATGTTTATAATTTTTTTCAAAATTGGGCTAACAATCCTGAAGCAAGAACAAAATTACATTTATAATTTGTATGATAAGAAGATAATAGGCTAATAAAAGATAAAAAGTTCGTTCCCACTTTGCCAAATACGGTAACACTGCATTAATGTCTGACTAGATCCAAGCTAACCATTTAATGGCTACTAGTATAGTACGAATGCTTAGTCAACGGTATAAAAATATATAACCGAAGTTATAAAATTTAAAAGCCTTATAGTTTTTATTTTATGCATTTTTCACAGAGCGTCAATTTGTCAATTTTTTGCGTCAATTTGTGATTTTCCATATCAACAGTAGTTTATTTTAATTTAGCGTCATTCATTTATGATTAAAATTATGTTATGTTCTTAATTTTACATTGTTTACTCTTGTTAAACATTCGTTACATATTTTGTTATTCACATTGGTAAGAAAACGTGTGTGTGTTTTATACCAGATTTTTATGTGTGTGTATATTTAGTGTTTCAAATACTTGAGTGTGTAAAGTTGGTTTTCAAATGTTGTGTATACATACGTATTTATTTCTTTATTAACTTTAACTCCCACATTAGGTTTCATTTTATTGCAGATAACATAACTTCAACAAATATTAAAGTAACATAATATGAAATAACAATTGTAACAGAAACCGTTTTAATAATATATAACAAAATTACTTGGAACGTTTTATTTTTCAAACTGTCTGATATATAAAAATGATGCTTTTAGAAATTAATGAACAAACTGTCTTGTAGTTAGTTACATTTTAAAACAATTACATTTACTGATGGTATATTTTTTTCATAAGGTATCTACGAGTAGTAGTGCA
This sequence comes from Catonia carolina, assembly GCA_035578175.1. Classification (NCBI taxonomy): domain Eukaryota; kingdom Metazoa; phylum Arthropoda; class Insecta; order Hemiptera; family Achilidae; genus Catonia; species Catonia carolina. The sequence goes on from JAQMRL010000003.1 coordinate 79,214,272, forward strand.
TTACATCATTGAAACTAATCACTGTAGTTGTTTTAATATATAAAAACTAACGGAAACTATTTGTTAACATATAGGTACATGTAATTTGTTTTATTTCACCGTTAGTAAGTTGACAGTACTTTTACAAAGAACTTACATTGATGGAAATATACAATTTTTTTTAAAAATAATATTGTGACACTTATCGCTAAGGTCCGTTTCGGGATCTAGGTTATTAAATAATTAATACACTAAATTTTACAATTACAAAGATTTATTACACTAAAAGATTACAAAATAAATAATTCAACTAATTATAATTAAGAAATACAATAAATGATTTAATGATTCACTGAAAAAAATAACAAACAATAAATAACTTAATAACTTACTTAGCCTTCTTACAATCACTTTTATAGATTACACTAACATACAACACAAACTGAATTCACAAAACTACACATTAACTTTACAATACACACACAACAAAGAGACGATATAACAATCTAACTCGGATACGTAATCTGTTTACGCACCTCGACAATCAAACGGCAAAGATCACACGAATACTGACTGGACCGCCGCCCGGGGGCCTCCTTTTATTATCATTCACAAAGATCGTTCCAGAACAAAGTAGAGAAATCTACTCAAGTACAAAAATAACTCTTTATTAATGAATGCTAGAAAAATCCCTTTGTTACAAGTCAACTATTGTAAATAGAAACGTAAACAACCTCATAAACTTCATAAAAATAGCTGTACACAATAGTATACCTGAACTTTATGATAGTTATTTCAACCCTTATGAATGAATAGACACTTTTATGGTTACAACTGTCATTTACAAAACTGATCTTATTGTGTAAGTTATTGTTATTTTATTATTTCTTAACTATGTTTATGAATGGAATTCTGGAAGATTCGTGAGCGATCCCGTCTTTACTCGATCTTGTTACAATATATATTGTACTGGAGTCGTTTACTGAAAAATTACTTTGGTTGTTATACGTTAAATTCGGTTTCTCGTGAAGTCTCGTAGCTTCTGTCAGTAGTTTAAAACTTAATTACAATTTCGATAACATCGTAGTTAATATATTATGAATAATCTTTTAATATCTTCCGAAATAAATTTATGAGAAACAGGGTCCAACTGTCTTGTCTGAGTGTATATGTTCAGAGAAAGTTTTTAGAAATTTTTAACTCTATAATTTTTTTAAATAATTTTAATGAAATGTTTTTAATAAATTTTTTTTTATAAATATTTGATGTTTTCTTGTTATTTTCAGTTTCTATTAATTGGTTTTTCTTTGGTATAGTCCTAGGTCGTTTTGTTTAGTTTCTGTTAATTGGGTGCCTTTTTGAACTTTTTTTATTCTATTTCAGAATGTTCAATTATTATTCTTAATGTTTGCTCAGTATCTGATATTTTAATGTAAATTGTGTGTACTACTGTATGTTAAATTGAAAACAAACACACTATGTACGGTAAACATACGAATCACTTAAAAAACCTTACAAAATCACTGAATTCTTACTTAAAAAACTTATTTAAACACCCGACCCAAACGTGGCTTTTCGATCTCGCTCATTTGTTTAAATTTAAACAAAACATTTGTATTAAATCAAAAGTTAATAAAACATTTTATACAGTGTAAAAGGTGTTTACTTGTAACATGTAACAAAACATTTTTTTTAACAAAAGTTTAAAAAAACGTGTTACACCGTGCTACACTTTTGCCGTGCTAGCGCAAATTAAATAGACTTATCGAAACAATCCTCGATGACTTTTGGATTTTTGACGCTCTACTTTTTTATTATTTCAACTTTTTTTAAAAATTAATTTAGTAATTTATCAATTAAACTTATTTAAATATAAGTATGTTCAAAAATATACATCGAATTATTTTTTTAAATTTTTCTGTCGTATTATTTTCTATTTATCGTTTTTGTCAATTAAAATGCTCGCTGTTTTATGCAAATTTATTAAGTTTGTAATATTATGGACACTGTAGGCTACACGACTAAGATCTATCCAGAACATTTTGATTTGTCATATTTAAAGGATATTTTTTATGGTTACTTATTTTTTATAGCTAGTAAGACGTGTCGTATTTCTATTGTATATTATTTTTCGTGACAATAACGTTTATTTATTATTAAGTTACACAACTTTCAATACCGGAAAAAAGTTAGTAAAATTAGTTTAAGACATATTTCAATAAATTAACCCAAATCTAAAACACAATAATTTATTGTTTAACTTACAAAAAATCTTAAACAAAAGACAACTTTCTACCTGGTTTTTCTGCAATAAATCACAAATGATAACAATGAGAAATGATTTTGGAAGATAAAATATGTAGATTATCTTATCCTAATTAGAAAATTATGCAAACAAGAAACTTTGGTGAGAATTATTGTTAACACAATGTTTGTAAGTAATTTTAATAAGCATTTGTGTAATGCAACGGAGTGAAACTTTGTGAATTGCAATCCCACACTGGCAAGACGGGTTGGAGATATAATACTCAACTACCCCTAATATGGGAATCTAACACTGATAGCAACCGCTCACTCAGATACAGACGCTGTTGTTGCATGTTTAGGTTCGCCCCAGGTATTTCATTTCCCCAGTGCCACCCAAATTTAGGAGGCATTACCTTATTCACCACCGGTGTAGGTACCTGGTGGGGGACTAGCAAAACTACACAAGTTTATCTAAATTAATGAATTTTACATTACATTGTAACTAATTGCATATAACTGCAATTACTGATTATATTATTTAACAAAAGTCTTCTTCTTACTATCAAGGATTAGGCATAAGCCTGTTCCGAACTCACAAACCATCCTGCACGTCTACAGAAACACGAGACATTCCAACTCGTACATCTTGACTACTGCCATCTTCTTCGAGGTCTTCCCACCTCCCTTCTTCCAACTGGAACATATTCTTTCACTTTTAGAGGTATTCTCTCCTCTGGCATCCGTTCCAAATGTTGCCTCCATTGATGCAGGTACTCCTCCACGTTTTCGTTCAAGCTAAATACACCCAACTCGGATCTAATTTCTTCGTTATGTATTAGATCCAGCCTCGAGCAGCCCTTCACCCTTCTTAAAAACCTCATTTCAGCTGCTTGGATCCTACAATCTTGGCGTTTGTGGTAACCTATGACTCACTTCCATAAAGAAGGACTGGGGCTGCCATTACCTCGTAGAACTTCAGTACTGTCTCTGTTCTAGCTCAGTTACCCAGTGTCCCGTTAATGGTACCACAAATAGCTTGAAATTTATTTATTTAACTAAAGTAATAGATATAAAACAGCATGTGGCATCACTAGAATGATGATGAACATATACAAACGCAGACAGATGATCAGTGGGACAAGAAGATCCAGGAGTGGAGACCCTGGCTGTGAAAGAGAGTTGAAGTCGTCCACAAACACAGTAGAGCGATGACTTGAAACTGGTGACAGGATTTAATTGCGCTGGAAGAGCCCAGAATGGGGAATTGTGGAGGCAAAAAGGTGAAGCCTGTATCAAACAAAGATGATGAAGAAGAAATTTATATTTTGTTATTTCAAAGGCAGGTCAGCAATAATAGAAGATTTTTTAAATATTTTGTTCTATCAGTAACCGATAGACATTTGAAATCTCGTGATCAGTTCGTAATGTTCTAATAGGAATTCTAATCAAACTTAATCAGCGTTTATCCGAAATAGAAAAGTTTCAATGTAATAGAAAAGTAAAATATTAGTCTACATTGTTTATAGACGAAAGAAAAACAGCTAATTAATTTGGTCAATATGTCAACCGTTACAAACTTGATTTAAGAGTTTTGTTCTTGCAAAAGCTACCTCTGGAATAAATAACAATTCAATGTTGTTTTATATTTTATCAGACTTCCTTTAAACGGAAATTAAAAATACAAACTTAAATCTTTAAATCTTCTGCTCCTCCCATTGAATTCAAATGAATTCTTTTTCAGGAAAATAAAACTGGAAATTGTTTCTATATGTAGTACTTCAAATAGAATTATATTAAATTTAATTTAATGGAGTGGATAATAACTGTTTAATGTAGTTTCAAGAGATGATAGTTTTTTGTTTTCATGTTTTTACAAATTTGTAGAGTTTTAAACAAGTGGTATTTCCAAACATGATATAAAATAGTCTGTAATCTATATTATTTTTTTTATTGTAACTTATTGTATTGTCTAATACAATTATAATTATATATTTTTGTTTGTTTGTTTAAAGTAATAATCACTTTGTTGGTCAAATTGATAAAACTGCATTATTCTAGTATGATATTAAGTTAATGTGTGATTGTTTAATGAAAGAAGTTAAGAAGTTCGGCTATATAAAAAATTTAATTCTATGAAATTTTCTACAACTATAATTTTTGAACATATTTCTAAAAGTATGATAATTGTTTACGAAAATTAACATGTTATCTTTATATTTCGGCCTTTAATGAATGGCCTTTGGATGTAATGTTATAGGATACAGGGCATAAAACAGACAGATAAAAACCACAAAAATCTTGGTAAGGCTTGAATAAGGAAATAAAAAATTATGAATACTGTAAAACGTTGGAACTAGGGTACTTCGATCATAATGATCAACGGTGAAACACACAGATTGCTGTAAAATATCATGCAGGAAAATATAGAAGTTAACCGTGGTCCAAGTTAACGTAGCATATCATGGGTAACAAATTTTCAGAACTAGTGTGAAGTGAGTTCTGTTACCCTTTTTCGACGAGCAATTGACAAAATCAAGTGGTCTTGTTCGTAAGTAGTGATCTCAGAAGATAGGGATTCAGATAAAAATGAAATTTTATACAGTACAAAACATAGGCGATTAAAACTAGGGGCTTAGCCCCATCCTAATATTTAGCGCCATGGAGTAAAATAACAGATTGGTTTTATTCTCAACTTCACTCTTCTTACGATAACATTTACCCATAAAATTGGTTTATGAATGATCAGAGGGTCATCCACTCAACGAAGCTAACAGGAAAATGTCCTCTTATTCCTTCCCGAACATTGATCCGTTTTCACCAGTAACTTCTGGCAGGGACCCTGGGTTTTACAATCCAGGACAGAAAGACCCGAGTGTTTTAACATGGATGTTAACCCTCCTGCTCCTTCTTACCCCTCATTTACAAAAAAGGAACCGGACTGACAACTTTGGTGAAGTTAAAAGGCCTGGGGAAAGATGGAAGGACCGATAATCTTGGGAACTGAATGGTGTAACAGGTTGCGTGCCTAATACTTGACAATAAGGCCAAATTGTTTTTTTTCATTAACTGAAAGGGTATTTGTATTGTACTAATTTTGGACTTAATACAATTTTTTTTAAAGCTTATTCAATAAATAAATGTTACATAAGATAATACTTGGAGTTCCCTTTTACGATTTTTATTTTTCACAGAAAAAAACTTAAAATGAGAAGGGGTAAACTTATTCTATAAGTTTTATCGAAATAGGTTCAAAAATTTTGACTTCTAACAGTAATAGATAAACAAACAGAAAAAAGTTTCGTTACGATCACGAAAAAGAATGGTAAAAAGATATTTAACTTTTATGCATGAGGGATAAATAAATTTTGATGCCAAACGTTTTGTTATTAGAAATATTTTAATATTTTACCAGAAACTTTAAAAAATACAATAAATGTTACTGCTAAGTTAAAATTTATGGAATGTATTTTTATTCTATTATTGCATTCTTCTATTATGCATTACGGTATTCCATTATGGTGATGAGAAATTTTCTGCTACATTTAATCGAATAAATAAATACTTAAACTGGATATTTTTTATTTTTATTGAGTAATTGTTTAATAGTAATGACATAATATTTAATAAATAAATAATATATAAAATTTATTTATTTTTTTATATATTTTTTACCGTTTATTCTTTATTCAGAAACTATAGGGGCCTACCACATGGTATGACTATCAAAAAGTTTAATTTTTTATTTTAATAAACAAATGACGTGAGAAAACAGGAAAATTTTTTTAAAGAATACTTCCCAGTGGATAATAAAAGAGTTGAACAATAGAAAGAAAATTAATAAAATGAAAGTAGAAACATAAGAAAAATATGATAAAAAGGTATAACAAGAATGTGTTTCGGTAATTAGCCGAAAGTTAGGTTTGAATCCCTAGATGGTTACTAGATGGTCTTAGTAAAACGAGGAATCGGTGGTTTACAATTCTTCCTTCTCTTCTTCTCTTCCTCAGTGAATGGAAAAGTATGCTTATCAGCATACCAGGCCCTCTAGAAAGCATCTACTATCCACCCTCCAAATGCACCTCCACTTCATTCACTAAAGGGTGGGGCTGTATAATGAAATTCATTACTCTTACAAGTGATACCTGAAATTAGTGTATTTTTACACGTGTACCTCTTCTGTTTTTAAATACTGCGTTTATTAAATTGGCTGACCATGTAATAAGAAACAGAACTATTTTTTGTAGCCCCGGAACTAGTACATCGAGAGCAAATAATTTAACACTTCACCTGCCTGTTATGGGCATATAACAAGAATAATGCAGAATATACAGAACAAAAAGCAGTGTAGAAATGTTAACAAATACTAATAAATTTGTATGATAAAAAAAAATATTTATGAGTAAAAAAGATCTATAGATCTAATTGCAAAAACATCCATGTCGGCCTATTAGTCTATTTTTTTATTGTGCAGATTTCATAAAATTTTTAAATTTCACTTTTGTAATTTATTTCATTTGATTAAACCCAAATTAGTGAACTCGAGTCAGTACTTTATATCACTACTGTGTAGAAATATATCACAAAGAATGGTTTTGATCTCATGAGAATAGTAGAGATCACTAATCCCTCTTCTCTAATGACAGCGTAAGCCCCCTTTTGTATCGTATTTACAATATTGAATTGAGAAAATTAGGTTGGCTTCAACAGAAGCTACCACAAAATTAATTTGTCCTCATTAATGAAACTGTTTTAATCTTTCAGCCTCTCATTTCGCAGTAAATCAAACTGAACATAAATAATATTTACTGTTCAGGATAATATTATTAGGTAAATTAAAATGTAATTATGTTTATGTATTGTATTAATAGACGACATAATTTTACTATAATATAAATTTTGATTATTTTAACTGATTTATAGAAGTCATACTATTTTTTTATGAAAGTATTTTATAAATGATTGTGCCACCCAATTCTATAAAAAATAACAAACAAATAATGTTGGTATTGTTTTGTAAGTGAAGCACTGTTGTAGTGTGATATTAGACATGAAGCACTATCTAGCGGATTCTTTATGAAATACTGTTACAATTAGTTATAAACTTATCCCATAGGTAGCGTTACGTGTTTCAATTTGACGTACTACAATCTTTCTTCCTTTAACAGTGTATTTGCTATTTGAACTGTAACAAATGTATTTTTAAGTTTAATATTGTTTCTAAAAACAGTATTTTGTACTTCAGCTTAATAAAAGAGTTGAACAATAACAAGAAAATTAATAAATTATAGAAGAAACATTAGAAAAATATGGTACAAAATACGTATAACAGAATGTATTTAGGTAATCAGTCGAAAGGTTGGTTTGAACCTCTAGGTGCTTTACTGACTAAAACTAGCTGAGTGGTGAGGAGGTTTACAATTGCCTTCCTCGCTGAGTGGACTACATAATTTAAGAAACTATACGTGTTGTGATAGACAACTCACAACTCTTCTAAAAAAGTTAGGTAATTATTAATTCTTATAATTTTTAAATTACTACTGTGTAGAAATTTATGACAAAGAATGCTTTTGCTCTCATGAGAATGGGAGAGATCACTAATCCCTGTAATAGTTGGTTATATTTTAACCGCGAAAAACTAATAAATATTTATCGGCTTTACTTAAAGTTTATTTATTTACATTTAAAAAACTGATTGCAAAAGAATTATTATTAGATTAACAGTTTACTTAATCGACTTGACTAAAGCTAGCAATAAGACTGATCGCTCAACTTTTTAATATGTGAAATTATTCTACAGTAAAAATAATTAAAATTAGTAAGAAAAATATATTTAAAGCTAGTTAAACTTCTAATATTTTGACCGCCTCCGTGGCGTTTTGGTAGTTCGCTAGCTTATAACGTGGAGGTCCCGGGTTCAATTCTCGACTAGGGTCTGGAAATTTTTATAAGTTAATAATGAGCTTGATGTGGGATTTAATCTCGGCTTATTATTGTTTGTATGTATTAACAAATACGCAAAACGCAATCTACTTGCATTTCTTTAAAAAGATTTTTATATTTTAATCGGGAAAACTAATTAAAATTTGTATCGCTTTTCTTTAAGTTTATATTTATACTAATCGCAAAATAATTATGTACCTTGTTAAATAAATACACAATGAAATTTGTAGAAAACAATTTTGAATAATATTTGGCAATCAATAATCTGAAACTTGAATGATAAAAATATAATGAATTTTTTTTTTTTTACTTTACTTACTTTAATGCGGTTTTTTCTCAGCCAAGTGTTAAATCTATGTACAAATGCAAAAACCTACAATTACTAGCTAACTTTTGGCTGCCTCCATAGCGTAGTGGAAGTGCGCTAGCCTACAACGCAGAGGTCTCGGGTTCAATTCCCGCGACTAGGGACTGCAAATTTTCACAAGTTAAAACCCACTGTTATATAACCCACTGCTAATAACTGAACTGTTGATGCGACTTTAAATAAAGTAAAAATATTTTAAAAAAACTAACTTATTAATCAATATTTTTTTATATCTACACATTTTGCATAATTTAGGCTTTTTATTTTTTTATGGTTGAACTAATAACTGAAGTATTTGTTTTTCGATTACTTGCGTCTTAATAGTGAAAAGGTTCGACTACTTCAAAGAAATCATACCCTATTAAGTCAACTTGTAGACCTTCCTGAACAGTTCTAAAATCGGTAAGTCTGTACGAAAGAAGACAGTAGAAGTTAATCGTTTTCTTCTTCCGGTACCGTCTACTATCCTTAAAGGTTGGAAGCCAATACAGTAAACAATGGACACTGTCGCAAGAAATACGCGTTCTCTTGCTCTGGCACAAAATATGCTTAAATTATTTAGCCACGAGTGTAATTTCGTTCAGGGCTTTTTAAAGTGGATTTTTCTGTGTATAATAAGTTGTAACAATTAGTATATTTTTCATTGCAAATAATATAACCGAAGTATTGCAGTATTCTTGTTTTAATTATATTATTATTTTATATCATATTCCTTACTATTGAAAACCTTCATGTTCGTTATCCTCTCCGTCCAAAAAATTCGGAGCACAGTTTTCAAAAGAATTTATTTGTCTTGTAGTAGTTTCTATGTGGGGTTAGTTTTTTTTTAATCCCTTAAGTGTGTAAGCCCTACGATGCGATCTGTTCAATTTAAGAACAATAAGTAACCCTATCACCCACTGAGATGACGATATGTATGATGCGTTGTCTTGTACAGATTAAGGCCAACCATTCCTGAGAGAGTATGGTTAATTGAATCCTAACCATCAAAGTACACTGGTAATCACTGACTAGAATTCAAATCCAAATATAAAAGTAACTGCCTTTACTATGATTTTAACCACTGAACCTTCGTCTCCGTAATTCAACTCTTAAACATCTGACTCACGACGACGACTTTTCCACAAGAAGAACCCGGTGGGGTAACTACTCTAAAGTAATAGATATTACTTGAGAACATTGAAAACTCTGAAGTAACAATCGGGAAATGCAATAGGCCAGTTTACTTAATCCACCTGACTAAAGCAACCAATAAGACTGATCGCTCAATTTGTTAGTGTGTGTAATTGTTCTATTGCAAGAATTAATTAAATTTTTACTTTCTCTTACCTATATGAACATATAGGAAGGAAGGTTTTTATGTCGATTTTTTGAAATCGAGTTTTCACCGGATCTACACTTTTCAGACCCCCTGAACCCAAAAAAACATGTTTTTAGCGATTGGTGTGTGTGTGTGTGTGTGTGTGCGCGCGCGCGTGTGTGCGTGTGCGAACAGAATTTCTCAAGAACGGAACATTGTATGGACTTGAAACTTGAAACTTAAGTTACATACCACTTCCGTATCCGACACGAACATTTTCATCAAAATCGTCAACCGGAAAAATAGTAGTTTATTCGTGTAATTTTTCACTTTTTTGCGATATTCTCAAAAACTGGCCATAACTTTTTTTAAAATCGCCTGGTTTACTAAATTGTTTGTGCTCTACATGATAGAGTAGGCGCCATGTTTGCTGAAATTCTTAGTGAAACTGTTTTGACGTAAAAAAACTTTTTTTAAGATTGCGGCTTTAATATGCATTTAAGCGCAAATATTTATGTAATAAAAAACGTAGAGAATTTAACTTTTAATTAAAATTTTTTTCGTATAACGCGTAGTTTAGCGGTAATTAGCGATTTTCCGTTTTTTCTTAAGAAAACGTGTGAAAAATCGATATTTTTAAGATTTGGGCCTTAGTATGTATTTTACGACAAAAGTGTATATATTTACATTTATAGAAAATTAAAAGATCTACAACTTTTATTTAGAGCATTTTTCTCTACAGAGCCTAGTTTAGCGTAAAAGAGTGATTTTCTGTATTTTTAAGCCAAACTGAGGTCGACTTTCATTTTGGGTCTTTCACTGATGGTTAAAATAAGGTTATGAGTTTTGAGGTTCGTATTTCGGTTATTTCTAATGTTTTATTACAAATGATAGGTTAAATTGGTCTTTATTTGCATTGGAGAGAGAAAGTTGTGTGAGTAATTTACACGAGATTTTTTTCGAAATATATTTAAAGCTAGTTAATTTAATTCGGATATTTTTCTTATAATAACCATTTCCGATATCCTACAACCCTTTAAAAATATTGATGTTAAGTGGTCGACACTGCTACGTTCTTGACTAACTAACCATGACAAAGAAACTACGTTAACATTATTAATGTAATGGGTATGTTTTTTATCAACAATTTTTAATGAATGTTTATTGTATTCCTTCATTATTATTTTTCACAGCAGATACAATGGTCATAGATTATTTTGTATTGTAATATGAAAGAACAAACTTATCTCATAAATTGTTATGCTAATCTGTATAGTCAAATTTTAAAAAGTGTAACCAGTTTGTTAATGAAAACGTTAAACATAGCCTATATATTTCTTATTATCTTAACTATAAACCTATATAAAAACTCTTTATATTTCTGTACCATTTTTAAGATAAAAACAACCGCCGGGCGTTACCTTGCCGACCGGGAGTCCAACTTGTTGTCAAGTCCCACCGATGCGCAAGTTCAGCGAAAAGGGCGGTACCTTCGTACTAGACATACTCTTCCTATCTAACTATTCAGAAATACGAGATATTTAAAACTTACTTAAAACTTATCACTTAGAAACGAATATAAAAAAACTTGTTTTATCTTGTACCATTTTTACGATTAAAACAACCGCCGGGTGTTATTTTGCAGACGGGAGTCCATCTTGTTCTCATGTCCCACCGATGCGAAATTACACAAAAATGGGCGGTACCTGCGTACTAGATATAATGTTAGTATTTAACTACTAAGAAATGCAATATTTTAAAAAATTGCTAATAACTCATGAACTAGAAACCTATATAAAAACTCTTTATATTTCTGTACCATTATTAAGATAAAAACAACCGCCGGGCGTTGTCTTGACGACGGAAGTCCATCTTGATGTCAGAACCCACCGATGCGCAAGTACACCGAAAGGCGCGGTACATGCGTACTAGACTTAAGTTTACTATCTAACTATTCAGAAATATGAGATATTTAAAATATGATTAAAACTCATCATGTAGAAACTTTTATAAAAACACTTTTTATCTTTCTATGCAATTTTTAAGATTAAAACAACCGCCGGGCGTTATCTTGGAAATGAGGTGTCCATCTTGTTGTCATGTCCCACCGATGCGCAAGTACATAGTCTCGTACCATTCTTAAGACAAAAAGAACCGCCTAGGGTTACCTTGGTGACGAGCAGTCCATCTTCTTGTCATGTCCCACCGATGCGCAAGTACACCGAAAAGGGCAGTATCTGCTTAATAGACAGACTTTTACTAACAAACTATCCAGAAACACGAGGTTATTAAAATTTACTTAAACTCATCACCTAGAAACCTATATAAAAACAATTTTTATAGTCTCGTACCATTCTTAAGATAAAAACAACCGCCGGGCGTTACCTTTCCGATCAAGAGTCCATCTTGTTGTCATATTCCACCGATGCGCAATTATAACAAAAGGGGCGGTACCTTCGTACTAGACATACTCTTGCTATCTAACCATTTAGAAATACGAGATATTAAAACGTACTTAAAATTTATAACTTAGAAACGTATATAAAAACTTTTGTTTTATTCTTACACCAATTTTAAAATTAAACAAACACCGGGCGTTATCTTGCCGACGGGAGTCCATTTTGTTGACAAGTCCACCTATGCGCAGGTACACCAAAAGGGGCGGTACCTGGGTACTAAACATAATGTTACTATTCAACTATTCATAAATGTGATATTTTAAAAATTTACTAAAACCTCATCACCTAGAAACCTATATAAAAACAGTTTTTATATTTCTGTACCATTTTTAAGATAAAAACAACCGCCGGGCGTTATCTTGGCGACGGGCAGTCCATCTTGTTGTCGTGTCAAACCAATGCGCAAGTACACCAAAAGAGGCGGTACCTGCGTACTAGATAATATTAGTGTTTAACTATTCAGAATTGTTATATTATAAAAACTTACTAAAAACTTATTACTAGAAACCTATATAAAAATTCTTTATATTTCTGTACAATTTTTAAGATAACAACAACCGCCTGGGGTTACCTTGGTGACGGGCAGTCCATCTTGTTGTCATGTCCCACCGATGCGAACGTACACAAAAACGGGCGGTACCTGCGTACTAGATATATTATTACTGTTTACCTATTCAGAAATGCGATGTTGTAAATATTTACTAAATCTCAGTAACTAGAAACCTACATAAAAACTCTATATATTTCTGTACAATTTTTAAGATAAAAACAACCGCCTGGCGTTATCTTGCTGTCGGGCAGTCCATCTTGTTGTCATGTCCCAGGCGCAAGTAGCTACACCAAAAAAGGCCGTACTTGCGTACTAGATACAATATTGCTGTTTAACTATTCAGATATGCGATATTATAAAAACTTACTAAATAGCCTACTCATTAACTAGAAACCAAAAACTCTTTACATTTTTGTACCTTTTTTAAGATAAAAACAACCGCATGTCGTTATCTTGGCGACGGGGAGTCCATTTTGTGGTCATGTCTCACCGATGCGCAAGTACACTGAAAGGGGCGTTACCTGCTTACTAGACATACTTTTTCTATCTAACCATCCAGAAATACGAGGTTTTAACAACTTACTTAAAACTCATCACTCAGAAACATATATAAAAACAATTTTTGTAGTCCTGTACTATTTTTACGATAAAAACAACCGCAGGGCGTTATCTTGCCGACGGGAGTTCATCTCGTTTGTCATGTCTTTTCGATGCGCAAGTACGCCAAAAGGGGCGGTTTCTTCGTACTAGACATACCTTTACTATCTACATATCCAGAAATACGAGGTTTTAAAAATTTACTTAAAACTCATCACTCAGAATCATATATTAAAGCAATTTCTATAGTGCTGTACCATTTTTAAGATAAAAAAAACCGAGGTGCCTTAACTTGCCGACCAGGATTCCATCTTGTTGTCATATACAACCGATGCGTAATTACACCGAAACTGGCGGTACGTTCGTACTAGACATACTCTTGCTATCTAATCATTCAGAATAGCGAGATATTTAAAACGTACTTAAAACTTATCACTAAGAAACGTATATAAAAACTTGTATTTTATTCTTTCACCATTTTTATGATTAATAAAACCGCCTGGCGTTATCTTGCCGACGGGAGTCCATCTTGTTGCTATGTCCAACCGATGCGAAGGTACACCAAAAGGGGCTGTGTACTAAACATAATTTTACTATTAAACTATTCAGAAATGAGATAGTTTAAAAATTTACCAAAAACTCATCACCGAGAAACCGTTATAGAAACTCTTTATATTTTTGTATTATTTTTAAGATAATAACTACCCCCGGCGTTATCTTGGCGATGGGCAGTCCATCTTGTTGTCATGTCTAACCGATGCGCAAGAACACTAAAAGGGGCGGTACCTGCGTACTAGACTTAATATTACTATTTAACTATTCAGAAATGCGATATTATAAAAATTTAGTAAAAACTCATTAATTAGAAACCTATATAAATACTATTTATATTTCTGTACATTTTTTAAGATAATAACAACCGCCGGTCATTATTCAGTGACAGGTAGTCCATTTTGTTGTCATGTCGCACCGATGTGCAAGTACACTGAAAGGGGCGGTACCTGCGTACTAGACATACTTTTACTATGAAACTAGTCAGAAATACGAGATATTTGAAATTTACTTAAAACTTATCACTCAGAAACCAATATAAAAACTTCTTTTTTATTCTTGTACCAATTTAATTCAATTGGGCGACGGGGCGTCCATCTTGTTGTCATGTTCCACCGATGCACAAGTACACTAAAGTCGTGGTACCTGCGTACTAGACATAATATTACTATTTAACTATTCAGAAATGCGATATATTAAAAATTTACTAAAAACTGATTAACTACAAACCTATATAAAAACTAATTATTAATCTATACCATTTTTAAGATAAAAACAACCGCCTGGCGTTATCTTGGTTACGGGCAGTCCATCTTGTTGTCATGTCCCACCGATGCGCAAGTACACCAAAAGTGGCGGTACATACGTACTAGACATAATTTTACTATTTTATTATTGAGAAATGCGATATATTTAAAAATTTACTAATAACTTATCACCTAGAAACCCATATAAAAATTCTTTTTATATTTCTGTACCATTTTTAATATGTAAACAATCGCCTGGCGTTACCTTGGTGACTGGCTGTCCATATTGTTGTCATGTCCCATCGATGAGCAAGTACATCAAAAGGGGCGGTACCTGATTACTAGACATTATATTACCATTTAACTACTCAGAAATTCGATATTTTAAAAATTTACTAAAAATTCATTTACTAGAAACCTATATAAAACTCGTTGTATTTCTGTACCATTTTTAAGAAAAAAACAACCGCCGAGCGTTATCTTGGCGACGGGCAGTCCATCTTTTTGTCATGTCTTACCTATGCGCAAGAACCAGAAGGGGCGCTACCTGCGTACTAGACATGATATTACTGTATATTTATTCAGAAATGTGATATTTTAATAATTTACTAAAAACTCATCACCGAGAACCCTATATAAAAACTCGTTTTATATTTCTTTACCATTTTTAAGATAAAAACAACCGCTGGGCGACGGGCAATCTTGGCGACGGGCAGTCCATCTTGTGGTCATTTCTCACCGTTGTGCAAGTAAACCAAAAGGGGCGGTACTTGCGTACTAGACATAATATTACTATCTGACTATTCAGAAATGCGATATCATAAAAATTTACTAAAATCTCATTAAATAATTGAAGAAACCACTACATTATTAGACTTTGCATAATGCCTTATAAATTTACCTGTCTAATAAACATGGTTGGATAGAGTAACCACGTTTTACCCGATATTACTTCTTTAGTAAGCCATAGGCTCTCC
Organism: Catonia carolina; assembly: GCA_035578175.1. NCBI lineage: Eukaryota > Metazoa > Arthropoda > Insecta > Hemiptera > Achilidae > Catonia > Catonia carolina. Next base: position 79,229,986 of record JAQMRL010000003.1, read on the forward strand.
TCTTCAGTACAGTTGACCAGATGCTCTGCCTATCTAAAGCCACCATGTGAAGGGAGTTCCTCAAAATCTGGACCTTACTGACCATCCCCGGCAGATCGTTTACTAGTTTCATCGCTCTTCGTTCTTTCCAAAGCATGAGTAGCAACTCTTTCATTTAGAAAACTTAATGAACCGAACGAAATGTAGACAACTAATTTCGGCATCCGATTGCTTCTATTAAGAACAAAAACAGAACCCAGGATGAACAGAACAAAGGAGTAAAGCCTACTGTGAAAGAGGGTAAGAATGTGAGCTGCAAAAAGAGCTTCTAGAAACGTCTAATGTTACCTCACGTGGTCTAAAATTGGTCCTATACGAAAAAATTAAAGAATGAGTTGTTTTAAAATGACAAACTTTTGAATTTATAATTTCACATTGGATTACCGTCTTGGCCATGAATTTTTTTTCTGAATCCTTAATGTGTGCACGTTGCAGTACGTTTAATTAAGAACAAAAAGCAATTCCATGATACAATGACACAATGATTACTCTTGTACAGATTCAGGCCGACTATTCCTGACAGTATGGGTAATTGAACGAGAGCCATCAAAGTACACTGGTAACCACTGCCTAGTGTTCAAATCCGTACAAAAGTAACTGCTTTCACTAGGATTTGAACCAAGAACCTTTTTCTCCGATAATCAAGTGTTAAATGGCTGACTTGCGGTGACAACTTTACCTCTAGACCAACCCGGTGAGTTATGCATTTGTATGGTTTATTTTTATTGGTATTATTTTATTTTAGTCTTTTAAAACGTAGATACTGTACAAGAGATCTGACGTACTCGTAATTTTTTGAAATATTAAAATTTTATATCTTGTGTAAATATTATAAAATAACTCGTTTACGTTAGAAATTACCTCACCATACCAACTAACTTGCATGCAAATTACTACAACTTCCCGGAAATCCCCGTAGAAGTGTATGCCGATGATGAAGTAGGGACATCATTTTGTAATAATTCATTTCTGATTGTACATAAAATTATGTAAACCAATTACGGAATATTTCCAGCTGGGGCCCACTGTTGAGTGATCTTCTTTAAGTCTTAACGTACATTTTATATCATAATCACCTCAATCGCTCGTTGTTTTAAAAACAGTTAAAAATTTTAATAATAAAGTCACAAAAAATTATATACTCGTAATATGCATGTCATCATATTATACACGACATAACGTATTTTATAACATGTAATGGAAAGGTTTTTCTAGGGCACAATATAAAAATGTTAAAGCAATCTCTTAGGCAACTCAGCTGAGATTTTTTCTGTCAGTTTATATAACATAAATATTTAAATGTATTGTGCTAACAGAAAAATTGGTTTTTAATTAATTAACTAATCCAAGTTGTATTATACGCCAATTAATGTATTAAGAAATAAAACGATAAAAATGCAATTTATTAAGCAAATTACAGTAAATGGAATAAAAATAAAAATAATCATTCAGGTTTATAAAACTCGTAAAACAGGAAAATCTGTAACATTACAAGTATTATTAAGCGTACTCTGTTCATACTAATCAGTAGCTACTACATAATTTCATCATTAAAATACAATTTGAAGCATCAAGTTAAATTATAAGTAATCAAATTCAAATTTAAACTAAGGTACGTTTTTAAATAAAAAATATTGTAAAAAAACAATGAAGATTTATTGTTTTTCATATGATTTTAAAATACAAATGCAAGTGATACGAATACATTTTTGACAACATATACTAATTTTTTCAAAATTTTATTAATTTATCTTCATAGCTATATTAATTTTATTTATTAAACAGCTTCGTATTTTGAACTTTTTACTTCCATCGTTTTCCTTGACATCAGTCAAGCTTTTGATTTTGTTCGCATTTAGGCCTACAGTTCAAATTAAAACATATTCATTTTTCTCTTCTTCTTGTTGTGCCTATCCAATTCGGATGTTGTCGAACATCATGGCTAATTTTACCTTCTTTATGGCAATCCGTAACGATTCTATGGAGCTTTTACCGAACCAGGTCCTCAGTGGCGTGCCAGGAAATTCTTATTTTACCAGGATTCCTCTTTCCCTAGTTCTTTCCGTGGAGAATGCGCTGTAGTAGATCATTTTTTTTTTAATTTCTTTTAATACGACCGAGGTACTGCAGCTTACGGCACTCAACAGTTTTGACCATTTATATACCCTTGTTCATTTTCAACAAAATTTCAACTTAAGTGATTTTCTGCGTCCATGAAATTCTCAATATTCTCATATACAACCACAGTTCAAAAGCCTCAAGCCGGCGTGTAGTCACCCTGTTCAATGTCTAAATCACTGGCTCCAAAACACTGAACCCACTGCATTGAAAACCCCTCTGGCCTTTCCATACAACACCTTATCCCCTGCGAGTTGTCCTATGCCCCATTAATAATGGTGCCCAGTTATGAATACTGCGAAACACGCTCTACTAACTACTTAATTTTAAAATCGACTCTTAATTCCAGATTCTCCGTTGTTAATATAAAGAATACTTTTTTATCAAATGCGGCCTAATAAAGTGGGAGTTCCTTAAGGATCTGTATTCTCTTCTATCTTGTACATTTTCTTCACAGGAGATATCCCTACAACAGAATAAATAATGTCTGGTTCATATGTTGATGACATGACAATACTTTTCAGAAATGAGTCAATTGTGATACTTCACGTTGCAGTATCACTTAACAGAGCTCTCTGAATGGTTTCACAAGTGGAAAATAAATCAGAGCACTGGAAATGCTCTAGATTGACAAACTCTTATTACTCTTATTACGAACTTCCCCTGGTAAATAGGCTACGTACGAAACTATCTACAAAAAGCTACAAGTTCCTAACGTATTTAACACAATAAAGCAATACTATTAAAGTTTTTACAGAAAATTAGGTAGACTTAAAAACAAACTACTTAAGACGATTACCTCAGTTACTTTATTATACAACCCTCCCAAAAGGCTAAAGAGTACTTCGAGCAGAGATTTTTTGTTACTCTAACAAATTAATATATAAAAAACCACTCAGATGACTACAATATAATTGTTATACTCTAATACTAAATTCCATAAGTAAAACTAAAATATAAAAGCTCCATCAATGGGTGGTTTCCTTATGTCGTTCATGTTATCATTTGTATCATCGTCACCTTCAGTACGTTTGTAATAGTAATTCACTTTACAGACACAAATAAATAATATAGTAATAATAAAATTTCGTCGTAAATTGCAATACTAACTTCTCTTTTTAAACAAATTCAACTTCGCCTGCAATTTATAATAAAACATAGTAAATATTAATCTGTGTATAGACATACTTTGTTGATGTTGTTGTTTAGGACCTCATCCGAAAGGCTGGTTTGAACCTCTAGAGGTTTTTACTAAGTAAAACGAGGATGAGGTGGTTTAGAATTGCCTACCTCACTGAGAGGAAAAGTATGCTTATCAGCGTACCAGGTTCTCTGAAATACAACTACTTTCCACCCTTTACTTCATTCACTAAAGGGTCTTACTGAACAGGGTGATTATAAATGAAATAGAAAGTTTCGATAGCTTAAAGAAAATTTATTTTTGAAAACTTATGGTAATTACTTACATGATTATATACCATGCGTTCTGAAAGTCGCTGTGCACCAAGTGACATGACAGGGAATAATTTCATGGCTAGGTTGGTAGCTCTGTGCTGTTCAATTGTTGCCGAACACGTCGAGGCCTGTCAGTCATTGAGTTAAAGTTGTATATGTTTCATTTATTGCAGTTCTGTTGCACGTTTTTTGTTGTTGGACGCGATGGTTCTTTCAGTAGAGGAGCGCATTTTCCTCGTTGAATACGTATTTCGCGAAGGTGACAAGTACAGTGATTTAGTGAAGCGCAAATTTTCTGAAAAGTTTCCAGATTCAATTATTCCTCACCGTAATGCAGTACGAACACTGATAGAAAAATTTCGGGCAACTGGCTCTGTTGAGGACGCTGAACGTAGTGGTAGGCCCCCTAAGCTAGACGAACAAAAGCTGCTGGATATTTCTGATTCTATGGCACAAAGTCCAAAAAAATCAATGCGTAAGTTAGCACAACAGCATAATATCGGACTTGCTACCGCACATAAAGCTGTCAGACAAGAACTTAAACTATTCCCATACAAAGTGAGGTGTGTTCAAGAGCTGAAACCTTCAGATAATGACAAGAGACTAAATTATTGTCATTGGTTTCAACGTTTCATCAACCAAAATTCCGAAGACATCCTTGACGTAACGTTTTATACAGATGAAGCGTGGTTTCACTTGGGAGGGTATATAAGTTCACAAAATACTCGAGTATGGTCGACAACTAACCCTTGCGCTTTACATGAACAGTCCTTACACGAAGCAAAAATTGAAGTCTGGGTTGCTGTGAGTAGAGCACGTATTGTTGGACCAATTTTTTTGCAAACACAATCAATAGTGAACGTTATTGTTCTGATATTTTAGAGAACTTTACGCATCAAATAACACAAGTGGAAATGAATAATGGTTGGTTCCAACAAGACGGGGCAACAGCACATACATCTAACATCTCAATGGCTTTCCTGCGCAACGTGTTTGGTGAACGAATAATTTCAAAGAATTTGTGGCCTGCAAGATCTCCTGATCTGACTCCCCCCGATTTCTTTTTATGGGGTGCGGCGAAACAAACTGTGTATCGGAATAGACCACACACGATTGACGAACTTAAATCCGTAATAACGGCATACATTCAAGGAATCACTGTTCTTCAGTTGCGAAAGGTGTTTGCAAACAAAATGAAACGAGTGCAATGCTGTATTGATGCCAATGGAGGTAATTTCGAACACCTTCTATAAACAATGTAATCACGGTTTAACAATGTAATTAAGGTATTGAATAAATTTTTTTCCAAAATGCTTAGTCATTTCTTTATACATATTTTCATAAATCCATAGTCACAATTCCAGTGCACAGCGACTTTCCGAACGCACGGTAGAAGAATTCATTAAGTATTTATTGAAAATATTTACAGATGTCAATGTGTGGACCATTTGTAACACGACAGATATCAACACGGTAGTCGAATTCTTCCCACAGACGATTAAGCATATGACGGTCAACTGTGGGAAGAGCATTTGCGATACGTTGTTTTAGATCATCGATATTTACAGGAAGCGGTGGTACAAAAACTTTGTCTTTTACATAACCTCATAAGAAAAAGTCGCAGGGCGTTAAGTCTGAACTACGAGGTGGCCACGGCGTAAACACAATGTTTTCCTCGCTTGCACGGCCGATCCATCGTCTAGGAAGACCTTCATCAAGATAATTTCTGACCTGTAAGTGCCAGTGAGGCGGAGCTCCATCTTGTACACAAATGAAGTTATCACTATCTTCCTGGAGTTGAGGCATTAACCTTTCGTTTAACATGTCCAGATAAATTACTCCGGTTACTGATACGTCTTCGTGAAAGAAGAACGCCCCGTAAACCTTTTCACGAGATAATGCGCAAAAGACGTTTACTTTAGGGGAATCGCGTGTATGCTGTAAAGTTATTTTTGGGTTTTCTGTGCCCCATATTCTAACATTATGTCTATTAATTTTTCCACCAATGTGAAAATTACATTCATCACTGAAAATTACGCGATTAAAGAATGCGTCGTCATTTTCAACACAATATTGCATACACAGTCAACCACTGTTTTAAAAATTTTTATACCAGTCATAGATTGCCTAGTAGGTGGTGGTATACCGTATCTTGTTCTGAAATGAAGTTGCACAACCGTACCGAGTTTGTTTTGGCTAATTCAAGAACACAATAAGCTTTCTTTACTTGAGTAGCGGTCAATTTGCTAGACTGGTCGTTGTAACAGCAGCCAACAACAAAATGCTTGCAACATTTGTACTAACATAAACTTTAAAAAATTCCCTACAAACCTGTATCATTTACTATATTCAAATACACCAGTTTGATGTTTAAGAAGCTGTCGAAAATTTCTATTCATTTATAATCAGAATCACCCTGTATAATTAAATTCATTACTACCAGAGGAAATAACTCTGACTAGAGTCTTTTACACTACTACCTCTTCTGTTCTTAAATCGTTCAGTCATATAATTGGGTGATCATGTGATAAGAAACAAAATTTTTTTTTTGTAGCCTTGGAACTAGCAGATCAAGTAAAAATAATTTACCACTCCAACTGCCTGTTATGGGCAAAAACATTCTGTATTAACTAGCTATTTCTCTTAGCGACAATTTTTTATTCTTGTTGACTTGATCTCGTTCGTATGTTTTTAGCTCGTTGACTTATTCTATATGAATTCTAAATAGATTATGTAAAAAATCTTAATAGTCCGTTTATGAGATCCGGATTTGTTATGTATAAATTATCGAAGCTGTCGTGAAAAGCGTAGAAGTTTATTTTTATTATTAGCTATTCACTGTTGTTGTTTAGGTCATCAGCCAAAAGGCTGGTTTGAACCTCTAGAGGTTTTACTAAGTAAAACAAGGAGTGAGGTGGTTTACCATTGCCTTCCTCACTGAGTGGAAAAGTTCGCTTATCAGCATGCCGGGCCCTCTGAAAAGCACATTTTCCACTCTGCAAAAAACACCTTCACTTCATTCACCACAGGGTCTGGCTGTATAATGAAATTCATTACTTTCAGAGGAGATATCTCTGATTAGTATCTTTTACACCTCTATCTCTTCTGTTCTTAAATGATTCAGTCACTTAATTGGCTGACCATGTGATAAGAAACAGAACTATTTATTTTAGCCCTGCAACGAATAGATTGAATGTAAATAATTTGACACTCCATCTGTCTGCTATGGGCGAAGCTATTCACTATGAATTTTAATATTGAATAAAATGAGTAGGCCTACTGTGAAAATCTTCTAACGTTTTACTTACACTTAATTTTCTAGCACAATTCCTTTACTGTAATAGTAATCGGTTACCGGAATAACCATGTAGCTATTTTACCCCAACTACCTACGCATTTATTCACCCTTGGGTCTTGTTAGCTGAACTAAGACATGAATACTGTAGACGACCCAAGTTGCTTTGAATAGTCCATTAGGGTAGACGTATCGAGAATGATTGGTACTACTGAATTGAAACGGTATAATAGACTGTAATCAATACTGTAGTTAACAAAAAGAAGGTACTGAACCATATTCAGTCAAGTACCATTGTTACTTAACCAAGAATTCAGTAATTTCTTATGTATTATCTGTTTAAAATGATTTAAAAAAGTAATCCATTAAGATTTATAATATAGATTATTACTAACATTTTTAAACAATAATTTTGTTTTATTTTAAAGGAATATTGCTATTATAAATAACATGCTCCATCCAGTCACCCATTCCATATTTATTTATTTATTTCCATTATATTAATTTTATAATATGTCTGAATTCTTAGTTAATTGAACAGAAATTACTTTCCTGAATAAGCCAAAGCCTGTGCTCAGGAAATGACAGTGATAAATTAATAATAATAAACTATTATTTATAATAATTTATAATAATAAACTATTATTATTATTAACTTATCACTCTCATTTCCTGAGCACAGGCTTTGGCTTATTCAGGAAAGTAATTTCTGTTCAATTAACTAAGAATTCAGACACATTATAAAATTAATATTTATCGCTAAATACCAAAATTAGACACTACAATACAGTAATTAAACCAGGAATGCTATATGCCAGCGAAACTTTATCACTAAACAGGAAAACAGATATGGAAAATCTAAAGAAAGAAGAAAGAAGGATAATCAGGAAGATTCTGGGATCAAGATGGACCGAAAATGGATATAGATCACAGAAAACGTCTAAAGTTGAAGAATATTCTAATGTAGAGACAGACATGAGGAAAAGACGCCTTAAAGTCTATGGTCATATAATGAGGCTTCCCGATCACAGACTAACAAAAAAAATAGTAAAATACGTAGCATCCCTCGTTAATGGAGGAGAATGGATCCCAAATGTTAAAAATGACTTGGAAATGGCTAATATTGTGAAAGAAGACTTGGACACAAGAAACAATTTTAGGAGGAAGGTTGAGAAATGGGAAGTTAAACCAGAGACAAAAGCTCCGAGAACTGGAGTAAAATGGAGTGAAGAAAGAAAAGCTAAATTCTCGCAAGAAATGAAAAACTGGTGGGCAAATAAAAAGAACACAAAGAAACCCCAAAACTGAACCATCTTTACTTAGCGTCTTCCACTTTGGGAGTTTTACGACTAGTAATAGTAATAGTAATAATAATAATAATAATAATAAACTATTATTTACAAATTGTCAATACCTTTTGAATTAATTAACAGATTACTGATTACAATATTATTGCTTATTCTATATTACACATTTTTTAATTTTAAAGTAAATTACTACGTTAGTTATTAGTTAACTATAAATTAACAAGTGAAACCTAAACCAACCGACCCATGGACGAGCTCAACCTTTTCCAGACCAACCAAATATCTTTTAATTCTATATTTAATGACATCAATTGATGCAGTAAAAAATAATTTACGTAAGTCAGAAGGCAAAAATTTAAAAAACTTTTGGTGCCATATAATCAAACACCCCTTTGACCTCCTGACGTATTTTGTTTCACTTCTATGGTCAACCCCAGCCTCAACTCTTCTTGTGGTCTAATTATGCTCTAAAAGTGCTATATTTTATAAATATTAGAAAAGAATATAATATATAATATAATGTAAATCTTTCAGAAATAATACCTACAGACGGTTTTTGAAAAACTCATAAAAGTAGTTTTTTTTCATAAATTGTAGTATCTTCTAGGTTGAAGTTCGCGTTTATAATTAAAGTTGACGTTCCCAAAAGTTATGTAACTTTAGCAGTTAATATAATTTCAGGGCTGATAACTTTCAGTTCTCTGATAATTTTCCGATTATAAAATTTGCAGTTTAAAACAATTTGTCAAATTGTAGATACGCTCTTATATTTAACTAAACTTGTCCTTCGTAAAGATGTAAGAATGCCATATAATTTATACTACTTTCTTACAGATTTACCGAATTTTTAGTAAGAAACACAATCTGAACCGACTCATACTTGTCCAATAATAATTCACCTGTTAACACAGCTCTACGTTTTCGGCGTTCGTGGAGCAGGAATCTCCATATACAATTAATTTCGGTGAATATAGTATATATATTATCCAAATCATCAGTAAGTAAGTGGATAAATTTAAAGCTCCTTTGCATACATTTTTTTCTACTATTGAGTGGTGTTCCCACCCAAGCGATTGTGAAGAGTAGCACTGATTTTCTTTCCTTTCCATTCAAATAATTTTAGTAATATACCGATGTCTATAAATAAGGGAATTCTAAAACCTTACCCAGTCAAACTAATTCTAAAAATCTGTTTTACTTTTTTTACTAAGGTAGATGCCCTGGACGCTAACATATTGCTAGCGTCCGACGGAATACACTTTAGCTATAAAATGCATATTATCGCCATAATTAAAAAAACATTCTTTTTATTAGAAGAGCACAGCCTCCCAAAGATTTCAGCAGAAATGGCGCAAACCCTACATTGTAGAGTATGCACAATTTAGTAAAAGAGGTGAAGAAAATCGTAGATGATTAGAGAAAATTGCAAAAAAGTTAAAAATTTCACGAATAAACTATTACTTCTAGTTGATAAATTTTGATAAAATGTTCTTGTTCAGTTCCCTATTGGTACACATAACTTTAAGTTAGTTCCATGTTTCAACTTCGTACGATATTCCGTTCTTAAGATACCTGTATGTAGTTCGCTCACACACGCGTGCCAGCCCACACGCGCACACACACACACACACACACAAACATCGTTAAAAACATCAGAGTGCATAAAACCACAAAATAAATTCAGATTCCACGAAAACGTCTATTTCTGGTGAAATCTGGTGGTTTCAAAAGCTATTTCTGGTGAAAACTCGATTTCGAAAAATTAAAATTAAAACAATACTTTCCTTTCCTACACATTGTATATGAATTCATATTCACAATCACATATGAATATGTAGGAAAGAATAGTATTGTTTTAATTTATTCGAAATCGAATTTTTACCAGAAATACACGTTTTTTACCCTCTGAACCCCAATAAATATGATTTTAGCGATTAGTGTGTGTGAACTGAAAATTTATTATATTATATAAATTGAAAATATAATATGTAACTTAAATAAAATAAATATGAATTATATATATCATTATTATTATTATTATTTTCGATGTTTCCCCTATAAGAGAGCGAATGAACTTGAATCATGATTTCACTTTGGGTTGTTCTTCCTCTTCTCCTCCCAAAATCTCTTCCCTTCTCGGAATGCTCCTTCTTCCGTTCATCTGTCCATTTTTTCCCGGTTGTCGTGGTATTTTTTGCTGGAACTTTACATTTATGATTTTATTCCAGCATTCGGTGCATTATATATATATCATATACAATGATATATATAAGTTATAGAATAAGATACTAGTGTAAGTTGATAGTTTAGGCTTTAGTTCTAAGAATTCTTTATTATAATTTTCTTAATGTTAATAGAACAATAGTTTAGTCTTGTACTCAACCGCATGCAATGAACATGCATGTTTTCTTTACAGTGTATATGTAAAAAGTCTTAGTTCGATTCCCATGTATGTAGAATCAAATAAAATTGTTTTTTTTAAAAGTGTCTTGATTGTTTTCGAGACCTAACTGGCGCAGTCGGTAGGACATCGCTTCGAGAAAGTTAATGCATATAATTTTCGTCGATCTTAATCGTTTACGAAGTATATCCACGCTACAAACAACTTTAGTATGTAAGAAGAAATTTATTAGTTTAATGAATAAAAAGTTTCAGTGAATAAAGTGAAAAAGTTAAGTGAAAATAAGTTAATATAAATCTTGAAAGTGAATAAAATTAAAGTATTTAGTGCAACGATACTATGATGAGCATAGATCTAATCATTTTATTACAGTAAGTAATTTGTTGTTTTGTATTAGTGTAGTTAATAATTTTTGTACTAGTTTTAAGATTCATTTTTATCAAAATACTTAAAGATGGCAACCCCAACTTTAAAAAGGGAGTATTTAGACATGATACCCGAATTTACAGGTGAACCTACGATGTTAAATAGGTTCATATCAATTTGTGATAAATTAGTAGCTAAATTTTTTGTAACCAATAACCCAGAGGATTTCCAAAATGAATATTTATTCTCAACCATTTTAACAAAAATAAAAGGACCAGCTTTAGAATTAGTGACCAGTTCAAACAGCTATGCTTGGGCTGATGTTAGACAAAGTTTATTATCTAGCTATGTAGATAAACGTGATTGTTTTACTTTAAATTTAGAAATGGCCGAACTTAAACAAGAAGCCGGTGAAACACCTTTTAAATTTTATGAAAAGATTCAAAAACATTTAAATCTACAGGTAGCCTACTTTATTAACAAAGAACCAACAAACGCTAAAGTATTATGTGCATATGTAAACAAATTAGCTTTAAGAGTATTATTAAGAGGATTACATGAGCCTTTAGGATCATTAATGAGAACTAAAAATCCAAGTACGCTGGCCGAAGCACTGAACATGCTCACCAACGACTTTCAGTTTAAACCAAGTAAACATAACCCACAAAGTAAAAGTCAGTTTGTTCATAAAAATCAAAATAATTTTAGTAATAAGCCGCAACAGTACCGAAACCCAAATTTTAATCAAAATCCAGCTTTCCCAGTACAAAGTTACCAAAAACCATTCTATCAAAATCCTAATCCAAGATTTATACAACCACACCAATTCCGTCAACCGTCATTACCTAATAATTCCAATGCCAATATTCCTAGACCAACACCAATTCAAAATCAACCGTATCGTCCTACTCCTATGAGTACATCGACTAGGCAATCCGATGGAACTCCGAGACCGAAACTCTACCAAATATCCGGACATAATTTAGAACAAGAACAGGAGCCACAAGAAAACTTCGACTCTTTCGAATTTCAAACTTTTGAACCCACGGTTAATAATGATCAAAGTAATTATCAGGATAGCCAAACACTAAATTTTGAACAGAACTCTTTTTTAGAAATAAAGGGCCAAATAGACAGTTCGCCATAATGAACCTCCAAGATGAAAAAAATGAATTACCGTATTTTATAGATCCAGCAACTAATTTTAGGATATTAATTGACACCGGGAGCACTAGATCATTTGTCAAAAAATTAATTGGAACAGAAGTTTATAAAAGTAGTTTAAGAAAAGACCCCTTTCAAGTAACCACTGCACATGGAAACTCAAAAGAAAATTTTAGTTGTAGAATCGCATTATTCGGCAAGTTTAAGAGTAAATTTTACTTGTTCGATTTTCATCAAGATTTTGATTTATTATTAGGATTAGATATTATAAGAAATTTGCAAATTAATTTAGACTTCGTTAATAATAAATTAATCTTTAAAGGTAAAGAAATACCTATCTTTTATTTTAATACAGAATATAAAGAAAACGTACAATTAGATAAGTCACCTAAACAAACAGAGCGCACATCTGTTCGTCAACGTGAAATAGTATCTTTTAATATAGAAGGTAGAACAAAGAGATTTATAAAATTAAATGTAAAGAATATAGTAAATGGAAATGGAGTACTACGCTACAGAAATATATCTGGCCTGGAAATTCCAGAGAGTATAGTACATGTCAGGGATGGTATAGCATTATGTCCCATATTAAATCCTACATTAGATGATAAGAAAGTAACAATAAAAGAATCTATTACGTTAGAAAACTTAAATAATTATTATTGCTTAACGAATGATGATTTAAAATCCGGAAAATATAACGCAAATTTTAATATGATTAATCACCAACCAAAACAGTTAGATTTTTCAAAAATTAGGACAGACCATATGAACCAGGAAGAAAAAATCGCTATAATAAACTTAATTAAAAATTACGAAGATATTTTCCACACTGAAGGTAGTAACTTGACCTTTACAGATAAAACTAAACATATAATTAGAACTACAGACGAAATACCAGTTTACACCAGAAATTATAGATACCCTGAAATTTACAAAGAAGAAGTAAACAGACAAATTAAAGATATGTTAGACCAAAAAATAATTCAACACTCGCGATCACCCTGGAATTCACCAATTTGGATCGTACCGAAAAAACCCGACGCTTCTGGCAAGAAAAAATTTAGGTTAGTTATAGATTTCAGAGGGCTTAACTCAAAAACAATAGACGATAAGTTTCCATTACCAAACATCAACGATATCTTAGATAAATTAGGAAGAGCGCAATATTTTACTACTTTAGACTTAGCATCTGGTTTTCATCAAGTAGAAATGGACCCCGATAGTGTAGAGAAGACCGCATTTTCAACTGACACAGGACATTATGAATTTTTACGCATGCCGTTCGGTTTGAAAAACAGCCCGCCGACATTCCAACGTATAATGAACAATATTTTAAGAGGCATTCAGAACGAAAAATGTTTAGTCTATTTAGATGATATTATTGTTTATTCAACTAGTCTTGCAGAGCACATCGTTAGATTAAAGGAAGTGTTTGAAAGATTAAGAAACGCTAATTTTAAAATACAATTAGAAGACAAAACCGAATTTTTGAGAAAAGAAGTAGCATACTTAGGACACTTAGTTACCGCAGAAGGAGTTAAACCAGACCCAAAAAAGGTAGAAGCAGTTAAACGTTACCCAATTCCAAAAACTACCAAGGAAATCAAAGCATTTTTAGGACTTTTAGGTTATTATCGAAAATTTATAAAAAACTTTGCTAGTATTACTAAACCAATGACAAAATGTTTAAGAAAAGGAGTAAAAATTGATATAAATAATCCACAATATGTAAATTGTTTTGAAATTTGTAAAAACGTTTTATCTAACGAACCGTTACTACAATATCCTGATTTTCAAAAAGAATTTCATTTAACTACGGATGCCAGCAACTTTGCAATTGGTGCCGTACTCAGTCAAATTAAAAACGGTTTAGATTTACCAATAGCTTATGCAAGTCGAACTCTCAACGATAGTGAGACGAGATACTCCACGATCGAGAAGGAACTCCTAGCAATCGTGTGGGCAACCAAATATTTTAGACCTTATTTATACGGAAGGAAATTTAAAATATTTTCAGATCATAAACCGCTTCAATGGTTATTTTCCATTAAAGAACCAAATTCAAAACTTTTGCGATGGCGTTTAAAATTGGAAGAATTCGATTATGAAATTGTATATAAAAAGGGTAAACGGAACTTAAATGCAGATGCGTTGTCCAGAATACAATTGTTAAACATGAATAAAAACAATTCCCAAAATACAGGAGAAAATATTGAAATTTCAAATAATGACGACCTTCAAAATCTTATAGAAGAGTCAGTAAACTTGTATTTTCCCGAATTAGATGATAGCCAATCAATGGTAGCAAATTTAGACATAAACGAAGATTTATCCAGTGAATTAATAGACGCAGCACTTAAGGAAAATTTGGAAAACATTGACGCAGAAGATGAAGAACAAGAAGACAGTAATCAGACAATTCACTCTAACTACGAAGGAAACACTATAACAAAAATACCAATTTTAGAAGAACCTGTTAATTATGGAAAACATCAAGTAATATTATCTTTAGTAAAGTATAACCCACGAAAGCCAAAAATTAAAAAATTATTTAATAATAGTAAAACAAGATTAACCGTAGAAATTTCGGAAAATAATTTGGAAAGTGATGTTATTAGTTTTGTTAAAGAATATTTAGTACCTAATATAAAATACCATCTTTATTTTGAACAAAGTTTTTATGAAAAATTCACAGCAATAGTCGCCAAGTATTTTAAAACATCTCAGTTAGAATTAGTTAGGTGTACGAATAAAATTTTAGACATAACAGATGAAGAGGAGTTAAAAGAAATTATAAATAATTATCACATAGGAAAAAATAATCACCGAGGTATTCAAGAAACCTACGAACAAATTAAAAGAAAATATTATTGGCCTAATTTAAAATCTCATATTCAAAATTATATTAATAAATGTGAAACGTGTTTAAAAACCAAATACGATAGAACACCATTAAAGTTAGAATTGAACTTGACACCCACAGCATCAAGACCACTTCAAATAATTCATGTAGATAGCGTAACACTAGATAAACAAAAATTTTTGACAATCATTGATAGTTTTTCCAGATACGCTCAAGTATACTCGATAGCCGGTGCACAAGCAATTGAGATCGTAAACAAACTGTTAAATTATTTCACTCACCATGGAATACCTGAAACGATAGTCTCAGATAACGGAACAGAATTTAATAATAGTTTAGTTAAGGAATTCATGCAAATTTATAAGATTAAATTACATTTTACAAGTACACAGCACCCACCATCCAATGGAATAACAGAAAGATTTCATTCTACATTAATAGAACATATTCGACTAATAAACAATCAACCTGAATTTAAAAATCAAACTATCGAAAATAAAGTAAAATTTGTAACGTTAGCGTACAATAACAGTATACATTCTGTAACAAAATTAACACCGTTTGAAGTTTTATATGGACACATTAACACAAATTCACTCTTAGATATAGATATTGATAGGCAAGTAGTAAACGACTTTATTAATAATCATAAGGAGAAAACACAAAAATTGTACGAAATTATTAAAGATGTTAACCACCTGACCAAAGAAAATATCATAAATCAACGAAATACTGGAATAGAACAATTACCTGAAATCCCAGCCGAGGTTTATGTTAGGAACATGCAAAAACAGAGCAAGACCAAAAATAAATACAACAAGGAAAAGATCACATCGATCAATGAGCGACTAAAAACCGCAAAAATTGAAGAAAGGCACCATAATACCAAAGGAAAGATCCACCTGTCAAAAATTAAGAGGCCTAGAAAAATTAAGGTAATTAAAGGGAGATCCCAACCCCAAAATACTAATCCTGTTTTTAACCCTGTTCCAGGTCAATCCTATTCCTCAGTGGAATCACTTGCGGAACTGAACAAATAAAAAATATTACTTTTAATCAAGGAGTAATACCAATAGATTTAGGTTTAGCTAAGTTACAATTGTCATATCATAATTTTATACATTATTATAGTTTAAGTGAAATATTTAATCAAATAGAAAAATTTGATCATTTGTATAAAAATGTAACAGATAGTTTTAATATTAATTATAATGTTAGCGGAAACAATGAATATGTTACCGAAAACAGTAATAAACATAGAGATGTTATTAATTATATGAAATTTATTAATCATACAAACTCAGTTATTAAAGAAAAATTAGAAATAATAAATATTGATAGTAATAACAATAATAATAACAATGCAAGAAAAAAGAGAGGCCTAATAAATGGGCTAGGCTCAGTTATTAAATTTATTACCGGAAACCTCGATGGATACGATGGTGAAAGGTATGATAAAATGATTAAACATATTAAAAATAATCAACAAAATATTAAAAATCAAATAGAGAACCAATATTCAATGAATATGAATGTTATGTTAGAATTTAATGAAACATTAGGTATAGTAGAAAATAATTTTAATGAATTAAGAGATAAATTAAATATAATAAATAATAATGTTAAGGATTACGTAGAATTAGAAAAGTTTAGAAACTTATTAAATCAGCTAAATATTTTATATAATATTATGTTAAACTTGGTAAATGACATAGAAAATTCATTGACCTTTTGTAAACTAGGTGTAATGCATCCTAGTATTATATCAACAAAAGAATTGTATAACGAGATAAAGAAAATTTCTAAGTATTATAATAATCAACTGCCATTAGAACCAGATGTTAAAAATATGTGGGAGTTTGAAAAAATAATAGAAGTAAGTTGTAACATTAATAATAATAATATTGTGTATTTTATGAAAATGCCATTAGTAAAAGAAACTGTTTTTAACTTATATATGCTGTATTCAGTGCCATCAAAATATGAAGTAAATTTTGTGACCATCTTACCAAAAATTAGATATTTATTAAAATCAAACTCAGTAGATAGCAAAACAAAAGTTTTAGGTTTAAGCAATTATTGTAAAAATAAAATTAAATCAAAATATCTATGCTCATCTGAAAATTTAGTGAACGACGATTTAAATTGTGAAAGTGCGATTATCAGCTCAGGAACAACCACAAACTGTAAATACACAGCCTTGGAAATAAATGAAAATATAATTAAATGGGTTCCAGAAATGTCTCAATATTTGGCAATACTACCAAACAAAGAAACATTAAAATTTGAAAATTCTAGGGAAACACTGTCCAAAACACTTCAAGGAATTTATTTGTTAAATCCAAATAATAATCAAATTATTTACAAAAACAAAATACTTCAGCATTCATCCGACATAAAAGGACATCCAAAACTCTTGGATACTAGCGAATTAGACCTTCATGTAGAACAAGAACCTGAACTCTCCATAAATATTAAACACTTAGAATTGGACAAAATCAATTTAAATAAAGTTTCTACAATCACACAAAGAACTGTAATTCTTACAGATAAAATTAGTATATGGACAATAGTTTTATATGTCTTATCAATTGTTTTTATTTGTTATTTTGTGTATCACAAATTATCTAGGAAAACTTCACCCGAATTCGGTGGTCCGAATCCCCCGGAAGTTTTATTTAGGGGTGGAGGAGTTATAGAATAAGATACTAGTGTAAGTTGATAGTTTAGGCTTTAGTTCTAAGAATTCTTTATTATAATTTTCTTAATGTTAATAGAACAATAGTTTAGTCTTGTACTCAACCGCATGCAATGAACATGCATGTTTTCTTTACAGTGTATATGTAAAAAGTCTTAGTTCGATTCCCATGTATGTAGAATCAAATAAAATTGTTTTTTTAAAAAGTGTCTTGATTGTTTTCGAGACCTAACTTATATATTATCAATTATATTGTTGTTGTTTTTTAGGTTATCAGCCGAAAAGCTGGTTTGAACCTGTAGAGGTTTTACTAAGTAAAACGAGGAGTGAGGTGGTTTACCATTGCCTTCCTCACTGAATGGAAAAGTACGCTTATCAGCATGCCGGGTTCTCTGAAAAGCACATATTTTCCACTCTGCAATGATACCTTCACTTCATTCACCACAGGGTCTGGCTGTATAATGAAATTCTTTACTTTCAGAGGAGATAACTCTGATTAGTGTCTTTTACACCTCTACCTCTTCTGTTCTTAAGCGATTCAGTCATTTAATTGGCTGACCATGTAATAAGAAGCAGAACTATTTATTTTAGCCCAGCAACAAACAGATTCAAAGTAAATAGTTTGACTCTCCATCTGTCTGTTATGGGCAATAATTATATTATTATTGTATTATTATTATTAATTATATATTATAATAATTATTGATATATATTAATAAATATTATATATATTAATAAATATTATATATATTAATAAATTATAATAATTTATATAAATAAATATACGAATGATTGTCTATTATATTATAAATATAGGACCTACTTTGTATAGCGCCAGAGAAAGTAAAAATATTGAACCTCGTTACTGCCTAGATAAATTAGTTCATTATATCTAGGTTATTATTTTTTTTTTTATAAAAATACGCTTAATTACCACAAATACCACAACGATAAAAATATTCGCTCTTAAGTCAGGAATAAATTATAGATTTAACTCACGTTAAGTAGATCTAGTTGTTTTATTCATTCAAATATAATATTATTGTGTTTGTCTCTTTTAAGCAAAAGTTGATGTTCTAACTTGATAATCAAACAGGAAATTTGTTAATACACAAGCTGAATACATGATTAAATTTATGCAGAGCATTACAAACTGTATTCAAAACCAAAAGCTTTGTTGTTATGCATCTGATACACAATACAGTTTACGAATATAATTAGAATAAAAGTTATATTTAATCAACTGATCGATTTACAATGAAACTAGCATTGTAGTTTGATAACAATCTAGTTTTTGGTAAAACTTCTGCTACAAAGAGCGTTGTTTCAATGCAACTGAAATCATATGATATTTGAGTATTCCGTTGTTTTGATGTAACTTAATTGTTTTACAGAAGACGATTTAAAAATATTTAATTTTTAATACTTATAATAGGACTTGTATTTTTATTTGAGAATATAAATAAACTGAAAAGAAACGAACAAAAATTCCAAAAGCCGATCCAAAGAAACGGAGTTATTATGGTTTTCAAAATTTTATTAAATCTATGACGTAACACGTACAAGAAAGTACCTATTTATCTATAGATTTACATTTATTGTTTGTTTTTAACAAAAAAAAATCTGAAACATTCACACGACGTTCCAATGTAAAGAATGACCAATAACTTGTGTTTAATCATTAGTAAACTATGTAAAATGGAAAAAATGACCTAAGTTTAATTATGAGTGATGACGCTAAATAAAAATCGACCTTTGTAAAACTTAAAAATGCGAAAATCACTAACTGGCACTAAACTAAGCTCTATGGGGAACGTTTTACCTATTTTTATTTCTTTTATTATAAGCTTTTATCGTAAGTGCATTAACTAAGTCCGCAATACATAGAAAACCGTACTTTTTACCGAATTTGATGAGAAAAATTTAGGAAATCATTAATTGACGCTAAAATAAGAGTTGTAGAAAAAAGGATTTAATTAAAAATTTTATGTATTTTAATTTCCTACAACTTTGATTATTAACGCTTTTGCCGTAAAATACATACATTAAGGCAGTAATCCTTATAAAAACAATTTTTTTACAACCAGAGCACAGACCGCTAAGAATTTCAGCTGGTATGGCCCGTACCCTATCTTTTAGAGCGTAAATAATTTAGCAGATGAGGAGATTTAAAAAAAAATGCAGCAGCCGTTTTTTAAATAATCGCAAAAAGTGAAAAATTGCACGATAAACTACTACTTCAAATTGACAGATTTTGATGAAACTGTTCGTGCCTAATTGTACCTAACTTAAGTCCAAGTTGCAACTTTGTTCGATATTCCGTTCTTAATGTTTTTATTCATTCAGACACAGACCAACCGCTAAAAACTTGTTTTTTGGGTTCAGAGGGCCAGAATGTATGTATTTCCGGTTAAAAAATTCGTTTTCGATAAACCTACATGGAAACAATACTTTTCTTCCCTATATATAAATATATTTATATTTATATAGATCAAGAGAAAGTAATAACGTTAAATTTAATAACTATCAAAGAGAAAAATTAACAACTACATTAGTTTTGAACCAATTTACGCACAAAATATAAAATTATCAAACAAATATATAATTAATTTATTTTTAATTTAGTTATGAGAAACAGGTTCTTGTTAGGAAGCAGTTAGGGTTACCTATATTAGGTGATCAATGTATCTTAATTCGGTTTCAATGCACGTACTGAACCTCTTCAGTAGCTACAGAAGCACAAATAGAATCTGTAATGTAGTAGAATAAAATTCTGTCAAACTCTGAGGCGAAACGCTGTCTTAAATGTCCAACATCCCAAATACAATTTATTTGTATTATTCACTACCCGAAAAGTATATTTTGCAAAAATAGTTTATCAATATTATTAAATGTAGGTATAAGTTTAAGATACTATCTTATAAGTATTTTCAATTAAACTCATATACCGGGTGTCCCACGAAGATATTGCTACTTTTGAATTAATATTCCGGACCTATCGCACACTCTACAGACTGGAAACTTTACAGTTATAATAAATAGATATTTAAAAAAGTGTCCTCGAGTTTCATTTGCTTATCATTAATCAAAACAAAATGGATAAGAAAATAATATCAAAAATGAACAATAATCTTGTGGATAAAACCACTTATATTTACAATAGGGTTCAGGTAAAAAAACAGCTGATTTTGCTATTCCAAATCAGCATAGCTATTGATGGACATCAGTTCGAATAAAGGTTTTTTTTGTAATCCCAAATTTGTGTACGTTGCAATCTGTTCAATTCAGAACAATAAGCAACCCCATAACCCAATGTGATGAGGATGATATGTATGACGTGTAAATGAGGTGTAGTCTTGTACTGACTCAGGTCGACCAATCCTGAGAGAGTATGGTTAATTGAACCCCAACCATCGAAGTACACCGGTAACCACTGTCTAGCATTCAAATCCGTATAAAAGTAACTACCTTTACTAGGATTTGAACGAGGAACCTTCGTCTCCGAAAATCAGCTGTTACACAGCTGATTTTCGAAGAATAAAGGTTAATGAAACAAATTGTGTTCATTAATAATTTATCACTTTTATTCTTCTTTCATTTCTTTAATTTTATTACTTAAGTAAGATTGTAACAAATCACCAATTTGAAATGGTTATACAAATAAAATTACTTTCCGTGATTTTGTTTTGATTATTCATACGCAAATGAAAGTCGAGGGTTCTTTTAAAATACCTATTTATTATAACTGTAAAATTTCCAGTCAGAGTGTGCGATACGTCCGGTATATTTATTCAAAAATAAAACCTCTTCGTGGGAACACCCGGTATATTAGATTCTACGTTTATTTTCAAAAGTAAATATTTAATTCATTGTTTAATATTATAGGCCTAATTAAAAACTTGTTACTGAACATTTGTTTTTTATGTATTTTCATTTTATTATTACTTTCTCCTCCTCTATATAAAGAGAACAAGGAAGGAAAGTATTGTTTTCAAAACGATTTTTCTAAATTGGAAGTAGTAGTTTATTCGTGCGATTTTTCACTTCTTTACTATTTTCTCAAAAACGTCTCATACTAAAATTAAAATAAAAAATTCCCTCATTTGCATTTGTCTCATTTTTCAGTGTGTAACTATTTAATAAAAAACGTAGCTGGTGTTGAAACCGATAAAATAAGAGATATCTTCACTAAGATTATTTTTTTTTTTTAATTTTTGTTTCAGAATCTGTAATAGTTCGTATGTAGATTTCAGATGGTTACCACTCACTGTTGCTAACTAAAACAATATAACTTAACAGTTCAAAGGGAATTTTCACTAAATTTTTGCAACAAGTATGTTCGTAGTCCGAGATGACCCTGAGAATAACAACAAATAAAAATATTTCCATATGTTAAATAGACCACGCTGTTTGGTCTGGCAATAAGCCTACTCTCATACACATGCATAACGATTCAAGCATTATTTTTTAAATATATCTTTTACTGAACTTGATTTTAATTCTGTTTAAAAGAACTCCTACGTATAGTTCTTTTGTTAACAAAAAGATAAAATAATTTTTTTTTTATTTATAAAGTATTGTTGATTGAATTAAATCCAATTTTTCAATATAAAAATTTCAGTTGTGTATTCTTCAAAATATACGATCCCTAAATGGAATGGGTGGACAATAGGTGGTTACTTATAAACAACACAAAAGGTTTTTAAAGAATTTATTCTATAAAAGTTCCTTCTTTTTGTAAATTATATACTATTTTTAAAACGTATTACTTCATATGTTCGTTTTTCTTTTAGTTTTTTTTATAAAACACATAAACATTTTGATTACTAGTGACTACTTAACATGTAAAATTCTGCAGTTCGTAGTCGTGATTCAAACCCGAAATTTTCCGCTTTTTAGTCCAGAAAGCTGACCACTAACTCACAATGGTTTTGGATGTATAGGAAAGAAAAATATTACTTTAATGTCGATTTTTTAAATTGAGTTTACACTAGAAATACACGTTTTCAGGCCTCCTGAACCAGAAAAAGAAGTTTTTTAACGATTGTTTCGTATGTGGGAAAACAAAATATCTCAAGAACGGAATAGTGAACTAAGATGAAAGTTGCAACTTAAGTTTGGTGCCACTTAAGGACTGACACGAAAATTTTCACCAAAATCGATTAGATTCGTATTATAGTAGTTTACTCGTACAATATTTTCATATTTTGCAATTTTCTTAAAAATGGCTCCTACGATTTTTTTCTAACTCATGTCATTTACTACATTTTTTTATGCTCTACAAGATAGCATAAGCACTATGTCTGCTGAAATTCTTCGGAGTCTATGCTCTCGTAAATAATCTATTTTAAAGAATAGGACCTTAATATGTATTTACCGGTAAAAATTTTACAATTAAATTTGTAGAAAATTAAAATACCTACAACTTATATTACAAGAACGTTTTTTTACAACACTTAGTTCAGAATTACTTGGTGATTTATGTATTTTTCTCGGCAAAATCGGCAAAAAACGAAATTTTTAAAAATTCCAGCATATATGCATTTTATGATAAAAGAGTAGAATTAAAGTTATAGAAAATTAAATGATCTACAACTTTTATTTGAAGAATGTTTTTCTACAGAGCCACGTTTTGCGTCAATTACTGATTTTACGTATTGTTATGTTCTACAGAGGTTGATTTTCATTTAGCGTCATTTACTCATGATTTAAATAAGGTTATGTTTTTCGTTTTACATTGTTTACCAATGATTAAAATATAAGTCATCTTGCTCATTACTTACATTTGGTAATAGAAAGTCGTGTGAGATTTTCAGTCCAGATTTTTTTAATTAGGATAAATTTAGTTTAAGTCATAAGTTCAGACATTTTAAAATAAATTTAGTCTATTATTAAGTTAAATTTTTTAATTTAAATTCACTAGCAGTTATAACTGTAATAAATTTTTAAATAAACATCCGTTAGTTAATTTTATTTATACTGAGACCCAGGAGAAACCAGAATTAAACGTTACATAGACGTTACAAAGTTAGACGTTACATAAACGTTACATAGTTAGATCTATGATATATTTAATATTTATATTACAAAATGTATTGCAACATGGGAGAAATATGTGCAAAACCGCCTACCGCTTTTACCTATAATACAGTTTCATTTGTATCTCAACATATTTATGTAGTGTAAAATAGAATGAATCAAAAATGTAGATGCAACATTTTACAAAGACCGTGGGACAATGTTGGATCAACACTTTTCTTTTTATCTTCTATGTAATGCAAAACTACATAAAATTACTCGTACTTTATTTTCTTCCATTTTATTGTGGTACAAACCGTATGAATTCAACGCGATTCTACCGCATTCTAAGGAAATTTATTATGCATACGTTTTGCGGTGTGAATATTTAAAAAAGAATTGTATTTTTGTCAATCATCAGTTTCATCTTATACGTATAAAACTAGCAAACCCAGTTCGCTTCCCACACTTAAATACTTCATTTTAGTCGCTACTGATATAATTAATGACTTGTATAGAAATATTTTTGAAGTACATGTCATACACATAAATGTTTACATTGTTCAATAACCATCTGAAAAATGTTTCTGCAAATTTTATTATAAAAGATGTGATCGTTCTATTTTTCTCGGAATTACAATGCTATAATTTTAAACTGAAAATAAACAATGCGGTTTGTTTACAAACAACTAACAATTGCGCCCATGCTATGTGTAGACTTATAAAAGGTCTACTAAATGAAATGGTTTATTGTTTTTCCCGATTTCACGACACACTTTAAATTCTTTACATGTCGTTTAGGTTATCGGCTTAAAGGGTAGTTTGAACCTCTAGAGACTTTACTAAATAAAAGAAGGAGTGAGGTGGTTTACCAAGCCTTCTTCACTTAGAAGAAGAGTATGCTTATCAGCATACCAGGCCGTCTGAAAACCATCTACTTTTCACCCTGCAAACGACACCTTCACTTCATTCACTAAAAGGTTTGGCTGTATAATGAAATTCATTACCCTCAGAGGAGATAAATCTGATTAGTGTCCTTTACACTTCTACCTCATCTGTTCTAAAAATATTCAGTCAAATAATTGACTGACTGAGTGATAAGAAACAGAACTATTTTTGTAGCCCTGGAATTAGCAGTTTGTTTAAATAGCTTAACACTCAATCTGCCTGTTACGGGCAAAATGTTCTAAAACTTATAGTCGTGAACATTTCGTGTTAAACGTATTAATCAGTGTTATTTCACATTTATATTGTTTTCTTTTCGATTTTGCGTCCGTATCTTATTCTCATAAATACTGATGCAAAAGATGAAGAGAGATGAATGAAAATGAGTGATGAATGAAATACCAGAACTGACCGGGAATCGAACATCGGATCCGTTACCATGGGCGCTGACCATTACACCAGCATGTTGGCTTCATGTCTATATTTACCTGCATAGATTACCAACATACCTACATGGATTATGATGAATATTTTAATAGCATCATTGCATCATATTTCTTTGAAGAAATAACAATAGGATAATCACACATTTAATGTCTTTATTTTTATTATGTTAAGAAGATGACATCAAACATAAATTTAATATTATAATTGTATGGGCTTATTAATGACTACAAAATATTTTTTTTTGGAAAATCACGCTAACTTTTTCACGACCTTCAAAAAGTATAGCCTACTACAATTTCTTAATCATCGGCCGATGATACCTAGTGTTTTTCCTTCAATTTGTATAGGTAGGTTGGAAAATTAAATTTTAATATTTACAATAAATACAAATTTACGAAAATATTCTGATTAGACTTCGTATTAATCTAAGATTTTTAAAAAACTATAACGTTGAACATGTATTACTTAATAAATATGTTGTTGTTTAGGTTATCAGCCGAAAGGCTGGTTTGAACTTCTAGCGTACGTTTAGTAATCTGAAGTAAGTTAGAAAGAGCAGAACTCCGAAGATATCGCTAGTCTACGGATTTTAAGAATCACCCGTGCGTGATAAGAGCAAGGTGAAGCGTTAATGCGTCAGTTACTTATCTGTCGACTGCTTGCGTAGGCACAGCGCCGATTTCTGTGTGCATGAAACACTGAATATATATTATATATAAACATACAGAAGCGTAGCTTTCTTATCTGTGTGCCACGCAGGTGACCGTCGCTTCTGTTCAATTGGCAGTGGACTCTCGCATGGCAAGCATCAGTGATTTCTAGACTTCAAATTGAAATCAAACTCTAAAGTAGCCTACTCCTTAAATTTGGTTTTGTTGTCAATCAGATGTCTTGCAATTAACGTTTTAAATCACAATTCTTCTTCTCTTTTTGTAAGCATCATCTTCCGATCATTTTAAATTACAATACTAAAAAAAAGAACCTCTTCTTAGGCCTCTTCTGCCAATAATATTATCAAAATAATTGTTACATCATCCATCTTGCAAGCTGTAGCCTCTACTACACACAAATGCGGTTTTAAACCATACTGCTGATGCATGATCGCAGCTGGGTCAGTGACGCTATAACGGTTTACGTTGCTTACATCACGCAAGCGTGATTCTTAAAAACCGATGACTCCGGATTTACAAAAATATAGACCTATCATTATCACCCGTTCCAAAAAAATTAAACTGCTCTTTTGGTGAACTCAAAACACCACGATATCAGAGGATCAAAATAATAGAAAACTAGAGATGGTATTGTATTATAAAAGCAATAATTTCCAGAGCAATGTAATATGTCTTCAGTATTCTGCTCTGGCGTAAATATTATTGTGAAACTTAATCAACAGTTTTTGCCGTGCTGTTTCCATACAAGGGATTTTTTTGGGAGTAAAATTTTAATATGTAATTAAGTATTATACAGTTCTTGCAGTTGATGCCGATCCTGTAATTGCAACTCGAAAGACACAAAACCATTTACACCTGATAGAGTCATGGCTTAAATTTTGAAAAATTAATATTAATGAAAACAAATCGCAACAAAAAATGATGTTTACTCTTAGACGAAGAAACTGCCCAACCGTTTACATTAATAATATTCCGCTGCCTCACACTACTCAAACACGCTATTTAGGCTTACACTTGGACAGAAAACTTACATGGAACGCACATGTTACACACACACGCCACAAACTCAAAACACACTTCTATCAACTGAAACGCTTACTCGATAGACATTCTAAATTAAACATGTCACACAAATTAACAATCTGCAAGACAGTCTTCAAACCAATCTGGACATATGGAGAGTTCAACTTTGGGGATCTGTTAAATTTTCACACACGAAAGGTATACAAGCGATTCAGAACAAGATTTTACGAACGATAATGCAATGCCCCTTTTACATCACAAACTCAATGTTGCACTAAGACTTACAAATCCCATACGTAATTGATGCGCAAAACAACTATACAAGACGATGCATGACAAATTCGAATTAAATGACAACCTTCTTATACAAAACATGTACACTAGGGCGATACAGTGTGCTCAGCGCAGACGTTTGAAGCACCTCTGGCCAAGAGATCTTCTTGGCCAACTGTAGGACTGTGGTGATGACTACACGCTCCTTCAAGTAAATCAAGTTTTGGAACACTAGCTTCACATTTAGAAATTGTTGTATTAATATAATAACAGATACGAAATTTCAATTGAAAGTGTTAAAAAAATAATAAATAACTGAGAAAACCGTAACCAGGTGAAATGTTAAAATTTAATAAAGTTACGTAGTGTTCAAAGGGTTATGATTTTAGAAAACTACGTAACACAACGGAATAATAATTACATGTGTGTTTATTTATGTCGTACATATTCAATTACGTAATCCGATCCATGACACTAACCAACATGTGGCTTAAACTGTCAACAAATTATTCATATAGACGAAATAAATTAAACCACTATTGACTATTTGGAAAGCACCAGTATCCAAACCATAATTCGTTGCTTATAAGAGAATTATTACATTAACCAGCGAAGGGAAAATTTAGAAAACGTAACAACCATAATCATTGTGGTTACCAATTATCATATCCAAAATTGGAACATCTGTTATTATTTGAATTCCTCCTTTCTATGATACCATAATACCAAATCATTAGCATTGTTGTTAGTTGTAATTAGTTTGGGTCAAGCGAAATAATAATCTATATAAAATACACTGACATATTGTTCAACATTACGATAAAAAGTTGTCGTGGGTTGATACATATGTATTATCTTTTACTCTAGTTCAGTTCTTATCCTCCATGATATTGTGCATTTGAAATTGACCCAATTCTGACTTCTGTGTAGCTTATTCGTTTCTATTTTTGCAACGAATGGATACGACAGACTTTTCTTTTGATTCATATAAAAAGGATACTTAAATTTGCAATATTAACTCGTACAGTATTATTCTGATTTATCTTTTTCTTTTAGGAATAAAAATTTCTTCCGTTTAAATTTTATATGAATTTAAAAATACAGTTTCAAAGTAGTTTAAAATTGGTGTTTTTCAGCAGTCTGTAATACTTCCGTTTTAAAACTCTTCCGGTTATTCCTAAATTCGCTGGAATATTGATGGATTTAAATTATTCTTTTATCTTTACGTTTACCTTTACTTTTACAAAAACATAAAACCGAAGCAGATATTTTTATAAAATTATATTCCATTTAATTTATTTTCCTTCGATTTTATCTTTAAAATATTATATGTTTGTTTTTCAATTTTTTTTGATAAAAACAAATAGAACCTAAAAATAAAATTTTTTAAAAAGTGTCTTCTAGCAATACCTCAGCGCTCTTTTTCGGCCCGTATTGTAGCGATCAGCGCAACTGGCTTCTACACCCGGGGTCCGGTTTCGAATCCCGATCAGGCCAGAAATTTTTTACATCACTCATTTTTATCTACTATGACAGATATTTTTATAAAATTATATTTAATTTAATTTATTTTCCTTCGATTTTATCTTTAAAATAATATATGTTTGTTTTTTAATTTTTTTGGTAAAAACAAATAGAAACAAAAAATAAAATTTTATAAATGAGTGTCTTCTTGTAATCCCGTAGCGCTCTTGTTTGTCCCATATTGTAGTAGTCAGCGAAACTGGCTTCTACTCCAGGGGCCCAGTTTCGATTCCCGATTAGGCCAGGAATGTTTTACATCGCTCATTTTTATCTACCACCATTCATTCATTGTTTGCATTACCAGTAATGTTTAAACAGTCGATATGATCAATGTAACAGATGTTGCCAACAGCAATATGGGCCTAAGCTATAAATAATTTTTTTGACTATCGCCGTGAACAAATTTATTAACCTAGTCATGGAGTACCAATTTCTGAGATTATTTTCATCATGAGATTTTCTTCTTTCTACACCCCATTTCCCGAACATCTTTACCCTTTTGAACGCAACAGACGACGTTCTTCGACAAAAATTTTATTTCTATTTACAGTCGTCCACAAACCACTAAACAACATGTCATTGGTTTAGTTTCATTATTAAATGTATGTGTTTTTACAGATATAACAAAAATAAATTACGTGCAAAATTTCTAATGTTTTATTTTTAAAGTTGATTTAGTTATTGGTAGAGTATAGTTGTATTGTATTATTGTATCATGGCTGTTTAGTTTAGTCTTTTACCCTTCCATCTTGCAAAACTTGAGCGGGCTGTACCACTACAAAAACAACCAGCAAATTTCGAAATTATTTTTTTTGAAAAAGGACTTATAACGGTGTGTCAAATGCTGTGGGATTTGTTAGGCAAAAAGTTTCAGAAAGATACAATCCATAATTGTTTTGCCTGTGCTAATATACCTTTACTTATAAAGGAATAGAAAAATTATTTGAAGAATTTCAAAAAATATTGTTTTATGTATTCTTTTTTTAATTACAGCGAAAAAAATAACCTATGTTTTAGAGAATAATGAGCAGACGAGTTTCCTTTTGAGACGACAGTACCAAAGAAAACCTGCCAATGGAGAAACTTCGTAAATTTATTTCATGTGTTGTATTACCATTTTTAAATAATTCCTTAGGGTGTGTTCGTTTCAGTCATCGAGTGTCATATTTTGAGTTATTTTAAAAGTGAAATGATTGTTAGTGTGGATTCAAGTCTTCCTTGGTATTTTGTACTGAATGTGTGTATTTTTTGTTTAACGTGAGACTGTCAATCGTTTTGACTGAAAATTTCGATTTTCGGTGTTTTATGTTTTACAGTACTTCACCCCTAGATCTACCAGAAAGACATTAAATTACGTAAAAAAATTATTTTAATGAAAAAATTAAGGATTTAGCAGGTTTACCGAGCAAAATTATCATAATACCAAGAAAGAATATTTTTCGTAATTTTATACTTTTCGTTTTAGTGTAAATAGAATTTCAGTTTTTTAAAATATCTGCATACTGTTTTTAATATTCTCAAAACTGTTGGTTCAGCTTTCTAACCAGCTGTTGATGGGAAATTAGCATGTTTGTGTACTTTTTGTTTTTGATTTGTGCCTTTTTGTTTTTTGTCTGTTCCCGGAAATTTAGATTTTTAAAATTTATGTACATTTTTCTCGGAAACCATTAAACCTACCATGTAGAAATTTTTAACAGTTATTCTTCTTGTAGATGCACATACACTGGCATTTTTATTACTTCCTCAGACGCTCCTAAAATTAGTATTATGCAAAACACGTAGAAATAAATTTGTAAAAATTCTATGTTTTCGTATTTTGTTTTTAATTTTATGGTCCTACAAATTAAATTGAATAAAATGTCCGTTGCTAGAAAAACCCAACATCGATAAGTGTGTAAAGTTTTATTTTCTTATCTTTAACCAATCCTATGAAAAATGTATCTAAAAATTGCAAATTTAACATTGGCAAGATACAAAGTACAGTCTCATCTTAATTGTAGAAATGTTTAAATCTCTGTGTAGTATGTTGTTTGTTTTATACAGATATAACGATCTGATTGTTCTGAATCGTTTAGACTGAAACCTTTGTAAGGTTTCTTTATTGGAGTAGCTTGCCGGCCCCACAATTGGATCCAATTGGTCCCAATTCCAAAAAGTCCAAATTGGTTCAAAAATTTATTTGCACAATAGTAATTTATTGTACAATTAAATAGAATTTATACATCAGTCTTACGGGAAAAAGTCACTCGTGCCCAACAATACACTACACCAAGAAAACAAACAATGAGAAAAATCTAGTGTGAAACACTCACACAACTTTCTCTTGCCAATGCAAATAATTAACAATAATCCTAACATTAGTAATAAAATATTAGAAATTAACAAAATACTAACCTCAATAAACATAACCTAATTTTAATCATGAGTGAAAGACGCAAAATGAAAATCAACCTCAGTTTAGCTTAAAAATACGGAAAGTCACTCTTTCACGCTAAACAAGGCTCTGCAGAAAAAAAACACTCTAAATAAAAGTTGATATTTTAATTTCCTATAAGTTTAATTACATTTTTTGTCATTAATTGCATAATATGGCTGAAATCTTTAAAATTCGATTTTTCACACGTTTTGAAAAAAACAGAAAATCGCTAATTACCGCTAAAATAAGCGTTATACAAAATAATTTAAATTAAAAGTTGTAGAATTTTAAATTCTCTACAACATTTATTATATAAATTTTTGCGCTAAAATGGATATTAAAGCCGCAATCTTAAAAAAACAATTTTTTACGTGAAAACAGCCTCTCCAAGAATTTCAGCAAACATGGCGCCTACCCTATCTTGCAGAGCGTAAAAATTTAGTAAACCAGACGATTTTTAAAAAAATTGTAGGACCTGTTTTTGAGAAAATTGCAAAATAGTAACAAATTATACGAATAAACTACTACTTCCGGTAGACGATTTTGATGATAATGTTCGAGTCGGGTCCGGTAGTGGTATCTAACGTTTCAAGTTCGTACGATGTTCCGTTCTTGAGATAATTCTGTACACACACACACACGCGCACACGCACACACACACACACACACACACACACACACACACAGAACAATCGCTAAAAACATGTTTTTTAGGTTCAGGGGGTCTGAAAACGTGTAGATCCGGTAAAAATTCGATTTCGAAAAATCGACATGAAAACAATACTTTCCTCCCTGTACATTCATATAGGCAAGAGAAAGTAAAAATATAAGTAAATAACATTTATGTGAGTATTTTAAAATGTACACAAATGTTTCGAACAATTTTTTTATCACATAAATACTACATAACGCACTTTATAACGTAAACTTCTTTGGTAATTCCCTTTTTGCAACAAAATTCGAAGCTACAGAAAGCGTTAACCCTGTAAAAGAAGTGGAAGGCAAAGAAACTACAGTTTTATGTTCACGTCTACCTGCCGTGCCTATGAGACACAACGACGGTAGCTAAAGGTTAAAATTCTAGATTTTATGAGTTAGTTTTAATTCTTACCTCAAAAAATTTTTAGAACAAAATATTTATGTATTTTAATGTAAGTAGTGAAAAAAATTAAAGGTTCACCTTAAACAAAAAGCATGCAATTTTATTTCGTTGTAAAACTAATCCTGTACTGTATATTAGAAAATAAATACAGCACTGTGATATTATACCATCAGTTATAATTAATTATACCTTCATTGTTAATAAACAATTCTTATCTGAAGATAGTTAATAAACCATCTTTAGAATAAAATAAAAACTGCAAGAAAAACGATGGGTGTAATTAGCAGCAGGTTTGTATTTGTGCGGGTGAATGGGCGTTTGTTCGTAGCTATTTTAATGAAATACGAGTTTGAGAATGAAGCTGCCTAGAGACAGATTGTCTGCGGTGTCTACTAACAGCGTGTGACCTCCTACGATGATGACGTAATGATTCCATTTATCCGTGCGGTTGGTGGGTCGCGGAATACAACAAAACATTGGAATTGTTTCTTGATATTTTTAAACAACTTACTAAAGAAAGTTTAGTAAAAGATTTTACGTATAAAAAATTCATTAGTTAAAAGTTAAATATTAAACATTTTGTAAATTGATATAATAATATTATTGTCCGTTATTATTTATTCATGATTTTTTTCCCAAAATATTTTATTATTAAAATAATATGTAACAAACAGATGCTTGTTGCCGGTGAACTCACCGTCTAGTAACAAACACTGGGTTACCTTGACCACGCATGCGCGCTCTGGTGACTGACACCACGTTGACTTCAACAGTCGTCCGCGCGCCGCGTTGCACGTAGGTTCTGTTGTGTTTTCGCTCTGTCTGCTTATCGCGAGTTTTTAAAGAAAATACTAATTTTTATGTTACTGTGCCATATGTGATTATTTGTTTACTCTTGTTTTAATATTATTATATCATCTTGCATCAGCATTTCAATCTTTCTGTACGTACAAAACCATTTTTAAAATTACTTTCAAACTAATTTTATTACTTGAACATGCACTTTTACATTGTAAAATTACATAATTAATTACATAAATATTTTATAATTAAAAAAAACTAAATAACTGCTACGTTTTAATTCGATAAATTCTTTAGTAAATTTTTCTAATTGTGAAATTTCGTTAAATAAAATGTTATCTGAAATAAAATAAGATTTCCTAACTACAAACTTAATGTCATGACAATACTTTTTCAATATTGGGTGAATTAGGTTAAACGACTAGGTTATTTTCTATTGTACACACTTCATTAAGCACACAGCCATTCTATGAATCGTACCTATTATCTTTCGACACAACGAAACGTTGTAACATACGGTTTTAAAACGCAAACTCTTATAAGACCCAAAACTATTTAAAATTTCAGTGATGGTGGATGAGATTAAAATACCAATAACACATAAATCTATAGTTTGTTTTTTAAATAATTAATGCTCTAAAAACACATGACATTTTAAATCAAAATTGTGTTAAAATCATTTATTTAGTTCAAATTTTAAAATCGCATCAACAACTAGGTCATAGCAACTATTTATGGTTAAGAAATGATGGGTTTAAATTGTTATAATTTTTCAGGCCCTAGCCGGTAATCGAACCTGAGACTTTCCGTTTTCCAGCGTTACCACTAAGCCACTAAGAACAAACCACTAAACCGGCCGTAAAATTTTTATTTGAACTTTTTTTAAAAGTCTTAAAATTATTTATCCGTGTGAAACTTAATTAGTTGTTAAAGATAAATACTCAATGATGAAATTGATAAACATGTTAATATTAAATTAATGTTATCTGTTCATATTTTTCTTGTTTAAATCCATTTTCATCTCTATTTAATTTTTTATTTTCACCTTAAATTGAAACAAATGCACCTTGGCGTGTCCCGACATCGTCGTAATGCAAATACAGTACCTATTAGAAAAATATTTAGATTTGTACAGTTTGTAGTCGATTCGATTTTTACAACACTAATCAAAATTAGAACGTCACAAAAACACACTTGTAATTAAAATTAAACTACAGTAACGTCCATGGACTAAAGTTACAAACATTTTGGATATGTTTCTTTCAAAATTCAAACCAATGACTTAAATTATATTAGTTCAATAAAAATACCTACAAGAGTGGTGTCGAACGGTATTCTCTTTTCGTTTTTTTTTTTGTAATATTACTAAACGTATTACAAAATGGATCATTATTCTATTTTCTTATGATTGTTAAAGAATTTCATTACACAACAACGCTGCTAATATGAAATTTCGGATAATCCGAACTAATTTGTATTTTTTTAACATGCTTTGAACGTATGAACTAGTTTTTAAATAAAAACTAAGTAATATTACAATGATAAAAAAGTTTTAATAGGCTTCTATGATAAAAAGTCTATTTAGGGATGGTAAAAAACAGCCAATTTTTAATGCAAGATATACTTGCAATATAATTTACTTAACTGTAAAACATTTCTTCTAGTTCATTAGCAATTACATGAAATGATACATTTCACTTTTGTCTGGGTGCGTACAATAACTAATTGTTAACTGTATTGCCGGAACGTTTGATGACATAATATTTCTCCCGCGCCTCAAACATAAAGTTGTGGGTATCGTTGTTGTGTTGCTCTATGTACTGAAGTGTTATTTTCAATGGGTTTACTGTTTTTGAATGTGAAATAAGCAATTCAGTGTTACATGCTTTATCAGTTTTGGGGTAATTATGTTATTTATTATGCACATTTTTCGATTAATGCAAAAATTACGAAATCCATACAGTTTCCGGTCCCTATTCGTTCGGATTAGCGTTGTTAGTTTTGTTTTTTTTTTTTTTTTTTTTTTTTTTATTTAACGTCGCATCAAATGCTGTGGTCATTAGCGACGACGTTGGGGTGTAACTGTTTACTGTGGAGGATGAAATGATTTTTTGTAACGTATGAAAATATGCCGTGCCTGAGTGGGATTCGAACCCAGGACCGCATGATGAGAGGCGAGCACGTTACCAACTGCGCCAATGCGGCCGGCTGTATTATTATTTATATTGGGCGTGTGTTTATTTTGTATATTTACAAAAATTACTTAGTATTTTCTGTCATAAGATTCGTTTTTTACTTTACTTTTATTTGCAAGTCGATTCGACTGATTGAAAATAAACTTGGTTGATAAAATTATGAATCTTAATTAATATACTTTTCTGATTTTAGTAAAATTTTGGACGGTTTCTCGAATAAATGTTTTTATATGCCGGCAGCAAAATTTTATTTCATTGTTTATTTATTTTTTCATGTATATACTCTTTGGTTTACCGTTGAAAACAAGCGGTAAATTGATTACTGAAGTATAAAATTTTACTTGTTTTCGGGGAAAAATAAAGCCTAAAAATTATTTTCTTTACTTTGTTGATCATTTTTCTCAGAAAAGTAATTTTCATCGTCGTTCCAGCGTTTCAGTCTTTAGAAATTGAACGCTCCGTTGCGATAAATTTGACAATTTAGTCAATTTTATAAAATTCGAATTTCTTTTAATACAATTACAAATAATATTTTTGCCGGCCGCATTGGCGCAGTTGGTAACGTGCTCGCTTGTCATCATGCGGTCCTGGGTTCGAATCCCACTCAGGCACGGCATTTTTTCATACGTTACAAATTATCATTTCATCCTCCATCGTATAATAGTAACACCCCAACGTCGTCGCTAATGACCGTTGTAGTTGATACGACGTTAAATAAATAAATAAAAAAAAATTACAAATAATTAATGAGTTTAAATACAACCAAGCTAACATTAACAGTTAATTGTTGTAAATTATTTTTTGTTCAAGCAATTGGCAGTTTAAGTACCTACGTAGTAACAGTTTATGTATTTTTAGTAAATTTCTATTTAAGCCTACTTTCTTTTACAAAGTATTATTAATATTACATAACTTTCTCTGATTTACAATCGCTGAAATTACAACCTTACTGTGTTATTGTGTTTAGGCCATACAAAAATTTAATCAGCTAATTAAATTAACGGTCTCATAAAATCTTTTATAGCATATTAAGAACATTAATTTAGCTGTATTTTTAAATTATCGTGTAAATAAAATATTTCGCGTAAAATACTTTCTCAGTTACTTACCTTTTAACTTTATTACATGTATGGTTGCTAAATTTTATGGTGCCGCAGAGGTGTCAATAAAATTTTTTTTTAACAAAGAATAAACTTTTTTAAAGTAAATTCTTTCGACTCGTTACTAATTCTTAAAGTTATGTATCCAATCAAATATTACACGCCCCGTGCGTCAATGTCCGGTTTCTGACATTTTTCTGTAGGTTCAGAGGCAGACTTCGAAGTCATAATAATCCCTTAATATTCAACAAATTTTCCCGATTTACTAGGAATATAACTAAGACGACTAAAACGACGATGGAGACACACGGTACATTAAATAACACCAGTAGTAAAAATTTAATTTGACACGATTCAAACTTTCTGGAGCAATGTCAATGGTTGGTGTATTTTCCAAACCACCATAATTTGTGAACTCTAATTCCGGACATTTGTTTTGACAGGGGCTGTTTTTGGTAAATAGCATACAAAATATTTTTTTGTTTCATAATTATGTTTTTCACTGAAATTCATTGGTTTACCATTGCATTAGTTAACTTCTAAATTATTATTTTTAGAATAATAATGTTAACTAAAAGTAGGCTCAAAAACATATAAACATTTACTTAGAACTGGGTACTGCGATTACATATTTTTTTCCTATCTGTACTATCAAGTTCTTTATTTTGCCCTGGAGTTGGACGGGTGTGATGTTTCTCAGGTGATAGTATTTATTCAAGGAACACCTTGTCAGTTTTTATTTTTTCGTATGAGTTCTCACAAGACATCTTTGAATTTACTATTAACAGTCTAGCATCGCTGATGTTTGAATGTTGTCAGCCTCTAAATCAAAACACAACGAAATTTCTCGGCCGCCCGTCCTTTTCACAAATATCCGAAAATCCTGGACACATACCTAAATCCCGGACTTTCCGGGCTAATTCAGGACGTATTGTAAACCTATTTCTAAACTGTTGACGCCATTTTTTATTTAACACACATTCTGATTATCATTTTGGTCAGTTGTCTTTGCACTTACGCAAAATTAAACCAAAGTAAGTTATAAATACAATTTAACTTTCTCATTTTTACCGTAGGATGTTTAATTCCAAACCATAGACGTTAAAAATGTTAATTCCATTGTTATATTTTTTAAAATATTCGTTTAAATCAATTAAAGATGACGATCATCGTATGAGTTAGTAGCCTATACTCATTTATATTTCTTGTTCAAGTTCTTATTTTAGAACTTGCAATTTTCCGTCATTTTTTAAAATTCGTAAACTGCTTTCTTTATTTTTTCCATTTCGGTTTGTTGATTTTTGTACCAATTTCCTCTTAAAAACCTTAATGTTCTTCCGCTGTTTTTTTGTTTTATTTCTGTCTTCCGTTGAAACATCTCTATCTATATTTAGTGTCGTTTAGTCGTTTTCTATTTCTTTGAACCATCTTGGTTTGTTTTCGTATTCATTTAGGTAATCAAGTATTTGTATTGCAAGTATTTATTGGTTCATCCTCATCAGATGTTCGTAGAATCTCATTTTTCTATTTTTTATTTCATTCGTTTCTACTTTCTGGCTTTTACAACTCGTTGCTTAACCTTGACGTTACAGTTCAGTTATATTGTCGCATATAATTTCTTGGTATAATTCTTGGTAACAATACCTACTATTTTATAGTGCCTGATTTTTGTACCCCGTGAAAGGTTTTCGTTTTCGTAAATATTCTGTGACCATTTGTGTGTTGTTTTAATTTTTTCTACTCGGATTTTATAAACACTGTGGGCTTATAGGGTACCGCTTTAGAAATCACCTACAAAATCTAATCTTTCCATCATTTGATCATTCCAATGAAACGTTTTATAAATTATTTATTACAAATAGTTCATGGTACGTGACAAATGATACGTTGCTGAATAGGGACTTATGTGTTAACATTATGAAAGAAGAAATTATGCAGCTCTAAGTTCAAAATGTTGTTTAGGTCATCAGCCGAAAGGCTGGTTTGAACCTCTAGAGGCATTACTAAATAAAACGAGAAGGGAGGTGGTTTACCATGCCTTCCTCACTGAAAGGGAAAGTATGCTTATCAGCATACCAGGCCCTCCGTAAAGCATCCACCCTACAAATGACACATGCACTTCATTCACCACAGGGTCTGGTTGTATAATAAAAATTCATTACTCTTAGAGGAGATAATTCTGACCGGTGTGTTTTAAACGTATACTTTTTCTGTTTTTAAATGTTTCAGTCGTATAATTGGGTGACCATTTGATAAAAAGCAGAACTAATTTTTGTACCCCTGGAAGCTGCAGATCGATTGCAAATAATTTAACATTCCACCTGTCTGTTATGGGCAAACGTCCAAATATATAGTAAAATTATGAGATCGTTCGAATTATTTGGCGCTTAATTTACTTCATAATAGGCCCTACCGCAGACTTAATAAAATTAAAAAGGATAAAATTACTTTATATTCCGTTCAGATTTACTGAATAACCTATATTTTAATTTAAGTTCATCATATTTTTTATTATCATTTTTTCTACATTCTATTGCCATCTCTGTTATTTTTTGTTAATTTTTTTTTACTGTTATTCATCTCGTCTAGATTTAAAATTTTTAAAAATTGCGGATAATTTTCTTTATATTTTGGAAAAATATCATTAGGTCTTTAGTTTTTCAGATGTAAATATTTTCATAATTTTTACTTAGTTATTTTTAAATTTATGGTAACTGAACTAGGATCTTAAAAAAATTATTGTTAAGTTTGTTTGTTATTATTATGACTATTTTTTTTTGTTCAGTCATGTTTCATAAAAAAATAAACCTCGGTGTAATTGTGCTAAATGTCAAAAATTTGTTGAATCAGTTTACGGAAACATTTACTTTATAAATTTTTTATGTGTGTTTAAAACATGAACGTAAA
This sequence comes from Catonia carolina, assembly GCA_035578175.1. Classification (NCBI taxonomy): domain Eukaryota; kingdom Metazoa; phylum Arthropoda; class Insecta; order Hemiptera; family Achilidae; genus Catonia; species Catonia carolina. The sequence goes on from JAQMRL010000003.1 coordinate 79,269,117, forward strand.
TAAGTAAACAAACGTAAACTGTTTTAGTAAACTTAATTATTTACGGAGAATGCTTTGAAATTAAGTTCATTTTCTTCGTGTTAATATTTATTCGGGTTGGTTGCTGTCTACTAAAATATTGTCCATAAAATAAAGTAATTTATCTTCTGTTTTCTAAACGTTAACTAAAGGATGCTTTTGTTTATATACTTTTTTATTTTATTTTTTGACGTTTAAAAATTCAGATAAAAAATTAGCGTAGGCGTAACATTAAGACAAAGGTTTATGGAATAGGTTTTTTAAAATTTTAGGTCAATGTACTTTCCTAAAGTTTTGTACTTGTTTTTTTTCTTATTCAGCCTATTATAAAAGATTGATAGACATTTCATAAAATTATGATTCGTTCTAAAAGTTGATTTATCTTTTATAATAATTTGATTTTAATTAATAAAAATAAAAATAATAATAATAATAAACTATGTTGTCCTTCCATTTTATTTTGTTGAGTAATTATTGTATCTTTCCTAAAATTATAATTTTAAACGTAACGTTACTAAATTTAAAATGTTAAATTGTTAAGTTGTTTTATCTGAAGTTCAGGGACGTAACCTAGATACATTTTATAATATGTATTTCAGTCTTTTCTTATAACATTGCTACATTTTTAATAATGGTACTATTATTTTAATATTTGTTAATTGGAACCAAGATTAACTGTAAAATCGTATAAGGTACACGGAAATGTAAAATAATTTTCACAATTTTAACTTGTCACACTGTTAAAATTCAGTACCTATTTTGTCTTTGAAATACTACATACAACACAAAATACATTCACGATTCTCCAATATTCAATAAAAAAAAACAATTTTTTACAGAATCAAACCTTCCTTTTGGTTAATAGGCATTAAAATTAATTGATAAATTAAAAAATAAGGATTTTTGACCAATCAATTAATGAATATAAAGGAATAGCTTTTTTTCTTAATTTTTTTACGGTACCAACTGTACAGTTTTTTTGTATGATATTTAATTTAACAGGCAGTGGGTAATTATAATTTCAGATAAATAGGTACCCAGTGGTACATTCTCCGTTTAAAACTATAAGTGTCGTCTGTCATTCAGACAAAGGGTTTCCCGTAATGAGATTGTTGTTGTTTAGGTCATCAGCCGAAAGGTTGGTTTGATTCTGTATAGAATTTACTAAGTAAAACGAGGAGTGAGGTGGTTTACCATGCCTTCCTCACTGAATGGAAATATACGCTTATTAGCATGACGGGCCCTCTAAATAGTACATATTTTCCACTCTGCAAATGACACCTTCACTTCATTCACCACAGGGTCTGGCTGTATAATGAAATTCATTACTTTCAGAGGAGATAACTCTGATTAGTGTATTTTACACCTCTACCTCTTCTGTTCTTAAATTATTCAGTCATTTAATTGGCTGACCATGTGATGCGAAACAGAACTATTTATTTTAGCCCTGCAACGAAGAGATTGAATGTAAATAATTTGACACTCCACCTGTCTATTATGGGCAGATAACGAGATTATTTGAAGTAAAGAACAAATAAATTATTTAAAATTTCGATGGTGCAACTATTATTTTAGCAGCGTTGCGAAGTTCACTTCGTTTTTGTAGAGTTATTATGGTAATGGGAATGGTTTAAGTGCATATCATGTTATCTTGTTTATCCATAACAGGCAGGTGAAGTGTTAAATTATTTGCACTCAATCTGCTAGTTTCGGGACTACAAAAATAGTTCTGTTTCTTATCACATGGTTGTCAAATATTTGACTGAAGCATTTAAGAACAGAAGAGGTAGAGGTGTAAAAGAGACTAGTCAACGTTACTTCCTCTGAGAGTGTTGTTGTTTAGGTCAACAGCCGAAAGGCTGGTTTGAACCTGTAGAGGTTTACTAAGTAATACGAGGAGTGAGGTGGTTTACCATTGCCTTCCTCACTGAATGGAAAAGTACGCTTATCAGCATGCCGGGCCCTCTGAAAAGCACATATTTTCCACTCTGTAAATGACACCTTCACTTCATTCACCACAGGGTCTGGCTGTACAATGAAATTCATTACTTTCAGAGAAGATAACTCTGATTAGTATCTTTTACACCTCTACCTCTTCTGTTCTTAAATGATTTAGTCATTTAATTGACTGACCTTGTGATAAGAAACAGAACTATTTATTTTAGCCCTGCAACGAACAGATTGAGTGTAAATAATTTGACACTCCACCTGTCTGTTATGGGCAGTCTCTGAGAGTAATGAATATCATTTACAGCCACTGTGGTGAATAAAGTAAAGTTGTCGTTCGCAGGGTAGAAAGTAATTGTATTTCAGAGACTCTGGTACGCTAATAAACTTACTTTTCGACTCAGTGAGGAAGGCAAATTTAAACCAGCTTCGTAACCCTGTAGAGGTTAAAACCAGCTTTTCGTTTGTTGAATTAAACAACGTATATTTTATGCCACAACTAACACTGATACGAAACATCGCTATATAAGATTACAAGTGTTAATGCCATTGTGAAATTTTTATTATAAATTAACTTTATTGGGCGAATTAATTCGCATTGGTCTTATTTGTTTCACATAGTCACATTTAATTATAAAAATTAGTCCATAAAAAGCACACTAAGTTCAGAAAACATAAATTAACGCTCTACCAGAACGATGAAATACAAGTTACCCAATATTTCTGTAATGCATATTCAAAGTGTGGAATGTTAGTAGGGAGATTCTGTAGAAAAAATATTTTGAAAGTATTTCCATGAGATTATTACTAAATTTTTTTCAATAAACCAAAAATATTTTTTTAAGAATTCTTCTATTCGGTATGTTGATAATTTTATAATATACAAAAATTCACTACATCAATTTTAAACATCTTTCCAATTTTTTCTTTTCCTGTTTTATTTTTAATGACATTCAATAGATTTTATTATTTAGCAGTTACTTATCTGTAATTAAATTTAGTTGGCAAACAGAAAGATGAATTATTACCATCAACAATTGAAATTTTATTTTATATTTTAGAATTATTTTCCTGAACAGTTTATTAATAATAATTTATAGTTTAAAAATCATCTCTGGTTTGTTTTATTTTCTCTAATTTTCCTGTACATGACTAGATGAGATTGATTTTGTTAATCTTTAAAAAAAACGACAGCAAGAGGAAACCGTGACCTCTATTATCCTTTCTGACCTATTTACTTCGTAAATGCCAGGGAATGAAAAATGTGGCTTTATTATTTATCTTGGTAATATTTTATATGTTTTTCATTATTTTTTTTTTGTATCAATTTAATGTATATAATTTTACTGTACAATTATAATAAAAAAAATTCAAAATTATTCAAATTATTTAAAAAAAATGGCGTTACGCGCTTAGTTTGGGTCATCCTGTGACAATATTTCACTAATTAAATTTTTTTCATATAACTTTTTTTAATGCATAATCTGTTATATAACAATAAATACAACTTGTCGATTAGATTTAACTCATGAAAAAATTACAACCCACTGGTGTAATTACGAAATTATAACATTAAAACATATTATACTGTTCTTAATTATTATTTATAAACAAAACTAGATAAATATTGTTTGTTTTTAAAAATAAATAAAAAATAAATTTAAAAAATAACCAAAACTCTCAAACGAAAAAACAAAAATGAGAAGTAATAAATAATAGTCACATGATTCCGAAATATATGTACAACGAACTTTACTGGAGATAATTAAAAATGTTCATTCAGTTATTTCCAACATTCACACTCAAACATGACAAATTAAAATTATATTAATTTTTATACTTATTTTTTTAAACTTTTGCAACTATGCAGCGACAAATAGCAAAATGATCATGTTGTTTGTTGTTTAGGTCATCAGCCGAAAGGCTGGTTTTAACCTCTTGAGGCTTTACTAAGTAAAACGACAAGTGTGGTGGTTTACACTTGCCTTCCTCACTGAGTAGAAAATTATGATTATCAGCATGCCAGTCCTTGCGAAAAGTATCTATTTTACAAGTTGTAAATGGCACCTTTGGTTTATTCACCTCAGGGTCTGGCTGTATAATGGAATTCATTACTCTCAGAGGAGATATCTCTAACGAGTGATTTTACAACTGTACTTCTCCTGTTCTTAAATGCTTTAGTCATATAATGACTTTTTACACCACGCATTTTGGTTAATTTTTGTTTGTCAAAAAGTTATAGAATTTAGGGTAGCCTTCTGTCATTCATTCTTGTTATGGGTCCATGAAACAAATTCATCTTATTGTTTTGGAGGTTTAGACAGCCGCCGGGTGTGGGTAAAGTTTCTTGGTTTAATCCTGACTCTACCTTCTAATTTCTATTAGCACCCATAATCTTTCTCAGAATTCTTCTTTCAACTGTTTCCAGAAACTCTAACAATTTTTTGTTATTTAAGAATTTCGCATCTATATAAATGATTTCCATAATTTTATGTCTTTAGTATGACATATCCTAATTTTGCGTTAATAAGAGGTGTTTTTCCCACAACAGGTAGGTGGAGTGTCTATTTTTTTGCACTCGATCTGCTAGTTCCAGGGCTACAAAAAGTAGTTTTCTTTCTTATCACTTAGCCAATTATATGACTGAACCATTTAAAACAGAAGATGTACTGGTGTAAAACACAATAGTCAGAATAATCTCCTCTGAAAGTAATGTATTTCATTATGCAGCCAGACCCTGTGGTGAATGAAGAGCAGTTATAAAAAGGTGTCATTTGCAGGGTGAAGAGTTGATGATTTACAGAGGGCCTGGTTTGCTGATAAGCATAATTTTCGACTCAGTAAGGAAGGCAAGTGTAAACCACCTCACTCGTCGTTTTACTTAGTGAAACCTCTCGAGTAAAACAACAAAGAGTTAATAATTCGTTTTTACAATTCAGGTCTTTATGGAGGCTTATTCCAGTTAATTGTTTATCTTTGTTGGGGTTTTCCTTACTAACCCTGGATTATGGATGATGTGTAAATGTTTACATTCTTTACTTGAATCCTTTTCCTTTATTTAAAAATTTAGGTGGCCGGTTATTCGGAATTTACTTATAAATTAAGTATTTTCCGTGGAACTTGAGGACATTTTAGCAGCACATTCTTGAAGTAGCCCTACATAAAAATGTGTTTTATATGCCTAAAAATTGTTAATTTTTTATTGGTAACTTTGAAGAGTAATAAAATGCTATATAATAAATGAAAATATGTACTTGTAGTTTGGAATGATACGTAACGTTAAAATTTCAGGGCCGTTTTAAAACATTTTTATGTATTCTACCTATATGACTTGTGCACTCCGAATATATTAGTTCTAAAAATACATCTACTTTTTCTTGCTAACACAGTAGTAGTTCATCTAACATCTATCCTTATTGTTTTTATATTCTGGTTTTATTTTTTTAAAAAGAAATGATTGCCATTTATCACTTGACATTTCTATTCTAATAAGAAAGTTATATTTTTAAAAATCCTTGAAATTTTTATTATTCGTTTACACAATAGCATTTAAATTCAAATGTACCGAGTAGATATGTATCTGCAAAAAAACAATCCAGTACAATTTCTATAATACTTTGTTATTTGTTACTCACTCTAATTTTGTTAAGATTTCTTATCCGTAGACAATATTTATGCTAATTTTTCTGTAGTATGGTAATCAACAAACACAAAAGAATTAATTATTAAAAAAACAAATAAATACATAAAACTATTCATATTTTTTGCCAATAATTTATCTTGAAAGCTTATTCATTATATTTTGCAAATTTACACTTCACTAGAGTCGTTTAGTTCCAGAAATAATTTTTATAAAGATACAATACCTAAAAAATAATAATTTTCAAACTCATACAAATATTACAGTGAAGTAACAAATTAATTAAATTATATCGGCTTTTAATCTATGATAATAAGAAAATGCAATTAAAATAATGTACGCAATAAGCTGTTTAATGACTTTCTGATGAAATTAAATATACGGTTTAATTATTTACAGATTCGGTAAACCAAGTTACATAGGTCCTCCAATACAGAGTACTTCGAATTTTAACGGATTCTTCTTGGAAATTCCTAAGATAAACTTTAGAAAAAATTAGCATCACATAAACAAAGCATAGCAATTAAAAACCAAGATTTAATATTAGCAGACTGAATATTAACCCCCTAAATAGAATATTTCGATTTCCTAGAAAACAATGAATAAAAATCCTAAAAATAAAATGTAGATTTAAAAAGCAACAAAATACCAACAACAAGCAAAGTTTAAGGAAGTGCAAAGAACATAAAATTTTGGTACGTACGTAAGGAGACTACTCACAGTGACTTACAACAATTTCCTTACTTCTTCACTGACAAGAAAATTTCCCACAACCCCCAACGCCGGCCGCATTGGCGCAGTTGGTAACGTACTTGCCTCTCATCATTCGGTCTTGGGTTCAAATCTCATTCAGGCACGGCATATTTTAATACGTTACAAAAAATAATTTCATCCTTCACCGTCTGCATTAGCAGTAATTGCACAACAGTCGGACGTTAAACAAAAAAAAACAACCCCTACTGTAACTTTTAAAATCAAGTTGGTTACGGAAATTATCCCATTCATTACCGTACTCAAAATTAAAGACAAAAAAATTTTGATTGAATTTTTAATATGATTTATCTAACTAAATCATTTTAAATTTGTATTGATATATTACCAATATAAGTAGCTAACAGTATCAGTTTGACACTACTTGACAAAATAGTATTTGGTTTTTTTTTAATTCCTAAAGCAGAGTGCTTTTATAAGTTTTAATGATATTATCTTTACTTATAGTTCACATTAATATAAGTTGTACACAGTTCTGCAGTAATTAACTGTAAATGTCAATTAAAAGTTTTAACTATTTCAACGATGACAAGTTTAAATTGTCATCGTTTCTATAATTACGGTTTCGAAATACTATAATTTAGTTAATGGTCGATAATTAACAATATCAAATAACTTCATTTTAGTAAATAACTAGCTATTCATTTTTGAATTAGGTTTATCGCGAATTAGATGTTCGGTAATAGTATTTGAAAACTATTCAGGCATTCTATTAATTTTTGGTACAAGTAATGGTAACTTTTGAAGCATCTCACATTTTATACCGCTTGAAAATTATATTTGTCGATAAATTAAATAAAATCATTGATTTTTTTAAGAACGATTATAAATCACTCCAAACGCGTGGCTCATATTGCACAAGTATACTGTACAACAAAGAGATATATTCGTTCAAGTATCGTTGAGGGATAGAGTAGCTACTATAAATTTTGAGAATGTAACACTGTTTCCTTATCCTTCACACCGGTTAAGTAGTTTCGTATTAATTCTTTATCTGACACTTTGTAAAAACATTCATGCTTAACTATTCAACACTAAATGAATCAGAATTTCATGGCGGCTTAACAAGTAGAAAATTATATTAAACCTTTAAATTTTTATTTTACTTCCCAATACTTCCGTATATTTTCATGAATAACTCAGAAATTTTTCAATCGAATCAGGTTAAATATTCTGGAGTTACATTGTTACACTTGATAAACGTTCTATGCAGTCGAATTATATAAAAATAATAATCGAACAGTAGCCGCGTCGTTGGTGGAGAATCAGCGCAACTGGCTCCTACTACACAGGTCTCGGGTTCGATTCCTGCCCAGTTCTAGAATTTTTTATCAATAATTTTTATATGTCAATCTTTATCTACTGCATTAGCCAAATTGTAAAAAAATCTCTACAGGCTTACTGGAAAACAATCTCACTTACCACTTACCTGTTTTTCTATAAACACATTTTAATTTCTATTTAGACATATAATTATAAAATACTGTTCTAAACATCACAGCAATCTGGATCACTGGCCAGAAGTTTAATCTAAAATGCCTAGTACTTTTACTAACTCGTTTTAGTACGTACAAAATTATCTTTTTACAACGGTCTTAAAATTCCTAGTTTTAATAATATAATTTAAAGTAAAAATGCTACTAACGATTGCATACTAAAACTGACAAACATGAAAATAATGTAATCAAAAAAAAAACATTCGCTAAAGTTACCTGCCGTTCCACTGAGAAGGTTTTTTTTAAAAAATAGAGCAGGTACTTACATCGAGATTAATTTATAAAACAATAAAATATTTAAAACACAACTACTAAATACATTAATTTGAAGTAAACGCGTACTCACAAATGAAAACACTGACGAACACTAACCACACTTATTACAATGAAGCGTGACATGAATGATGAAATTTTTCACGCTTTAATCAAATACAAAAGAAGAACAGGACCGCCCACTTGAAATAGTGACTATCGCTCCAGTCTACTAAGTGGAAGGTTCCAGGTTCAATTTCCAGGAAATTTTAATACGTTAAAACCCATCGTTACATACCAAAACCCACAGTAGTCGTTAATCTCCAAGTTGTCAATTAAATAAAATAAAAAATATCAAATATGCAATACGATACGGACACGTAAAGTATTTATGTAAAAGAATTCTTGTCACCCAGTTTAGAGACAGTATTGGGAGTTTATGGATACAAAATTTTTAAGTAAATGGAAAGAATTATTTTTCATAGATTATTATAGAAGCCAATGAGCATGTTCTTGTAATACCATGAGTGTTCATTTTTTAATCAATATAGTGTAGATTTATGATTGATTTTTTTCAGGGTAGTTGTAATAATATTAGCATATGTAATTTGTAATAACTTGTACCCTCATTTTGGTAGCTTAATTCCACCCCATTTAAATTTAAATATTTTATATCCCATTTTTATTGATTTCAGGTGTATTTTATTGTTAATTATATTAGCTTTCAGGCTGAACGGCATTGTACCAAAAAACATTTATCATTTAGGAGGTGGGACTTATATTTATCAACGGTAAATCAACCAGTTATAATAATTTTTGAGTGAAACTTTAAAAAAAGGAATGATTTTTTAATTGGAAAATTCAAAATAAACGAACCCCATTAATGCAATAGTTTGACTCGTATTATATTAATAATAAAATAACATTCTCAAAATAGTCTATGTGGAAAATAAAACAAACGAAAAGAAACTGAATATTTATTTACCTTGATAATTATTTAAATCACGCGCAATAAATTCCAGACTGTTTGCGAATGACAATCTAGGAATACAACTAAACGGATCTAAGAATTTATAGTGCTGTGATTTTTTCGTATAGGGCCAATTTTAGACCACGTGAGGTGGTATTAGAAGCTTTTTTGTAGCCCACTTTCTCAGCATTCGATCACTGTAGGCTTTTCTCGTTCCTTCTGTCCACCCAGTGTTTTGATTTTTCTCTTCACGGAAACTCTTAAACTTCAGTAACCTGTTGTCTGAATTTAGTTCAATTCATTATGTTTTTTCGGTTTATTCCGGTTTTCTCAATATCCTTTCTGACTTTTTTGAACCATTTATTTAGACACCTTAAGTCTAATGTTTAGTGTCTTAAAATTTTGTTTTGTTAACTAGTTGCTATTCAATCTATACAGGTGTCCGTAAAAGCTTTGTCTTCAAATCGTTTCCATTAATCGTACATTTTCCTTGTACAGTTCTTCATGTCCTCGTAATCGTATGTTATGCCGTGATATTTTTCGTCTGCTATCTTCGCATCTTATAGTGCTGTAATTTAAAGGAGAAAACAATATTAATGAGGTAATATTTTTCATTGAATCCTCACAGGTCATTAATCGTAGTCAGTACTACCTTAATCTGGCAGTGTTAGCAGCTACGTGCAAACTCGCAATTTTTGTGAATCTAGCAATAGTAAACGTGTTTAATTTGTCCAAAGTGTCAGTCTTATACGACTCACCCCATTACTAATATTTTATTGACTGTACACCAACGCTAATTTCTGAATTTTTAAATAAACAGTTATAAATTTACAGATTTTGGAGTTAACTCTGAAGTTTAATGTTGAAAATTTAAAAAAAATGGAATATTCACTATGTTTATTCGTGTATTGTTTATTTAATCTATATGTGTGGAACAGAGGTAAACTTTTGAACTGAATGTCTGTTTTTATGTTTGTGTATTTATACAATTTTGTCTAAAATTGTGTGATGTGTTGACTACTGGATCGTGTTAAATAAGGTTTTTACAGCGGAAAATCACTTTTGTGTATGAATGAATAATTCAAATCCTATTTTAAAAAATTGAAAATCATTTCATAAAAATTTTCGATAGTAAATGGTTTGCAATTGTAATATACCTATTATCTTGTACATTCAGTCGTTCGGCTAATCTGTTTCCTTAACCAATTTTTTTCTTTTCAGATTTATGTTCGTAATTTATTCTTTCCGTTTTTTATGTAATTTTTGTCGTGATTATTTATACTTCAATGACTTTCACAATATGCTATATAAAATGATTGAAAATCTTCCTTAATTTAGTACTTTTTTATAAAGAGTAGATTTGTAATATTGATCAAGGGTTTCTTTCTTTGAATGTACGGATAAAAGTATTCTCGGTTTAATTTTTGTCTTGCGCGCTTTACGCAGTGAGTGTGTACGCTATTCAAGCAGGTTTTAGAACCCGGAGATTGAAGCGATTGAGCATCATCTGAACCGGATAAAGATGAGGCTTTATTCAGGAAGCCACGAAAAAAGAATCGTTTGTTCTGATTTTGATTTGTCTTCTTTTCTATCTCGATGTAAAATTCTAACATGCAGGATACTTGAAATTAATTATCATAAATTTCATTTTTTTTAATTTCCGTTTATTAATCGTGTACTTTAAAAATATTAACTTAGTGTCGGACTCCGAATAATTCAGTTGTCGAATAAAATTAAAAAGCTGTTTGAAAAAATGTGTATAAAATAAAATGCTGCTCTGAAAAGCATCCACTTTTCACTTTGACATCCCTTCACTTCATTAATCACGGGTCTGGCTGTATAATGAAATGAAATTCATTACTCTCAGAGAAGATAACGCTTGACTAGTGGCTTTTCACCTCTATATCTTCATTTCTTAAATGCTCCAGTCATAAAAATGGTTGACCGTATGTTAAGTAACAGAACTATTTTTTGTAGCCCTGAAACTAGCAGATCGATTGCAAATAATTTATCACTCCACCAGCCTGTTATGGACATTAAAACCACTGTATGTGTTTATAAATTCGATACGGTACTGAAGTATTCTGCCCATAATAGAGAAATGGAGTGTCAAATTATTTACAATCAATCTGTTCGTTGCAGGGCTAAAATAAATAGTTCTGTTTTTTATCACATGTTCAGCCAATGAAATGACTGAATCATTTAAGAACAGAGGAGGTAGAGATGTAAAAGACACTAATCAGAGTTATCACCTCTAAAAGTAATGAATTTCATTGTATAGCCAGACCCTGTGGTAAATGAAGTGAAGGTGTTAATTACAGAGTGGAAAATATGTGCTTTTTAGAGAGCTTGTCATGCTAATAAGCGTATTTTTTCATTCAGTGAGGAAGGCAAAAGCAAACCACCTCACTCCTCGTTTTACTTAGTAAACCTCTACAGGTTCAAACCAGCCTTTTGGCTGATGACCTAAGAAAAACACACTGAAGTAGTATAGGTCTATTTTGTTTTTCACTTCATTATAATAGTTTACTTTGTCTATTTATTTTTATTATTATTTACCCTATATTATTTTGACTTGTCTATACGTGCGTCAACGTTGGAAGGCGAAGGGTGAAGTGGAATTATTAAAAATTAAGCCTCACAATGATATGACGTACACTTTTGTACTAAATAGAATATTAGTTAACTGTTTGTAATAAGCAGTTTCTGTTTGAACGGTGTAAAAAATATCCTATATCCTAACCAGGAAGAAAGTACTGGACCTTCCATTTTGTAGTCTATTATTGCAGTCTACTAATCCGTAAAGAAGCCAGTAAGAAAAAAATCTATACGACCGGGAACGGACGAAACGATAATAAAACTGAACGCACAATAGTTCCAACAGCATTGGAAACGCGATTAAATTTTATAGGGAAGCAATCATGACTTCCTTCGCTTGCGTACTGTGTGATATTATGGTTAACTACGTACGTATCAGTTTTTAAATCTTCCTGTCAAAAGAAAATAATTTTTTCCCATACCTTTTTGGAAATACATTTGTAAATAAATGATCGGATAACCTAAACTGTATTATATTTCTTTTTGTTTTGTGAATTCTGATTCTCAAAAGTATTTCTCCCTCATTTCTGTATGAAATGCAATAAGATATTTGATATTCGTTTTCTGAATGTACGAGTACCGTGTATAAAATCAGCGCTCTATATTTAGGTTTTCCATTCTGTGCTTTGTAATTTTATAATGCAATTTTCGTGAGGCGCTTTTCTAATTAAAAATAATTTTTTCTTTGCAATTATTGAGTAAAATGATGAAAAATGGGGTAACATTTGATTTACTATTCTCAGGTGAAAAATTCAAGTAACTTAATATTTTTATACTCTCTTTCCTTAAAATGTAGTTAGCCATATATTATATTTATTTACACAGGAGCTGTCTATAAATTATGTTTTTATTGTCAAATATATTTTTATTATATTTTATTTCTATTGCCAAGAGCAAGTTATTATGGGAAGCTAAGCTCCATTAAATCACTGCCTTAAGAAGCTAACATTTATTACGGTACTTTCGATTTATTATTACGTTCGCTTGCTAATTTTCTTCAGTCTGAAAAACATTATTAGTGATATTGTTTTTTTTACCGTGAATTATGAGAGTGTTTGAAATGCGTTAAAAATGTTTTGGTCCCGCTGTGGATGACACCCTAACAAAACGTCAGCTGGTGTTCGGTGGAACAGAGTGTGACTTACCGAAGGAGCAACCTCACATCTGACCTTCGTTGTTATTCGCTAGATCCCATCTGCAGACTTTAGTTCGTTGGGCTATAATGTCTTTCACATCTCTTTTTTTTGTTCTTAAATGCTTCAGGCATAAAATTGGCTGAACATGTGATAAGAAACAGACTTATTTTGTTATAGCCCCGGAACTAGCAGATCGAGTGCTAATAATTTATTACTCCGCCGGCCTGTTAATGAAATTTCAAAACTATAAAAATATAAAACTTGAACTAATAAAAATTTACTTATAAGCTTTCCTAGTATTTAGCGATTGTTTTTCCGTTTTTGGGAAAATTTTAGAATACGTGGAATTTGTGGAAGATCTTTTTGTAGACCACATCTCAGTTATTGGTTCACTGTAAGCTATTTTCCTTTTTTCTGTCCACCCGGTGTTTTGTTTAATTCTTCATGGAAGCTCTTAACATCAGGTATCAGTTTTCTGAATTTGGTTCGGTCATTGTTCTCTCTCGGTTCCTATTGTGGGTGGTGGTCGGTTTAATGACGAAGTACCAATATTGTTATAAATTTTAATAGAAGATAGTTTATTACTTTTATACCCAGGTTCTGAAAGAAACATAGCGTAAGTGTTAAAATAAATAATTTTTTTATAAATAAAATAATTAAAAACTACCAGAAACCCTCAAATAATGAGTAAGAACCCTAACTCATAGAGGAGTACTTTCTACTAAGTTTCTTTAAAATATCTTCTGACTTTTGTGAACAACTTATCCGACACATTAGCTCTGTTTAGTGTCTCAAAAATTGTTTTTTTTTAACCTGTTGTCATTCATTGTGTATGACCGTATGGTTTTAAACTTCTTTCCCTAATCGTTCGTTTTTGTTGTAAGTTATAGTTCTTCAGGTTACGTTCACCTTACGACGAAACTTGTCAACCTGTGATGCTGAATAACATTCATATCCCACAGGCCAGGGTGGTGCGATATTTTGGCTTACGGCTTGAGAGGCGACTAACTTTGTAGCATCATCTGCGTACGAAACGTTTAGAACTTAACCGCCGCCAGAAGCTACTCTTCTGCTTAATTAATTCTCGATCAAGATTGAACCTCCGCGCCAAGATTGTAATGTACAAATCCCTTTTGAGACCAATCTGGACTTATGGTGCCCAGCTCTTTGGAATTACGGCAGAGAGTAATTTAAAATCGAACCAGGCCTTTCAATCAAAATTCTTAAAACTTGTTTCTGGCGCTCCTTTGTATGTAAGCAACAAAACCCTCCACGACGATTTCAAAATTCCGACAGTAAAGGAGCTAACCGCGTCCTTATATAGTACATTTCACGAAAGACTAGATGACCATCCAAACCAACAAGCTCGTAATCTAGCTACAAAGAACTTCCCGACTTGTGACTTTTAAAGCGAAAATAGAGTAGAGACCTCTTGGTGTGAATAACGGAAGTACCTCTTCTCCTTAAAGTGAAATCACCCACCGCCATTTAAATATTATATATATATACGGAAGTTGTGCAGCTCAATGTACAAGACCGAAATAAAAATTAAAGTTAAAAAAAAAGTTCTTCTCGTCTTCGTAACTTATTTTGTCCATCTAGTGTTATTCTCTCCAATTTCACTTGAAGTAAGCAATACATAAATAAATAGTTTCTCTATGCGCGGTATTAGTACATTTTTAAGTTTAATCCAATTAAACTTAAATTATCTTTAAAAATATACTAAAATTATTTTTTAATAAGTCAGTCTTGTTAATAATATCGTATTTATGTTTGTAAATGTTTTTTATGATTTTTGATAATAGTAATGGAAATTAAACTACTTTAAAAATGGAACACGTATACAATTTCATTATTACAGTGTACAATATTTTTCCCCATTATAAATTTACTTATTCAATTTTTGGTGTTTTCAATTCCATTGAATGAGCGCGTAACTATTCCCTTTTCATTTTTAAATGAATTTATTCTTTTTGTGATGTCTTATTGGTTTCACAAATAAATATTTTAGCAAAATGGAAGAAGGAACGGAGGAATAGAGATCAGACTAGTCACATGAAAGGATATAAAGTATATTTGCTACAAGATGAGAGTGTACGAAGATTGTATCAAGATAGGCTGATGGAGAAATTGGTGAGATGGGATACGTGTCTGTCAGTTGATCAGGAATGGAAGAATATTAAAAACTCTATAATGGAAGCGGCAGGGGAAGCTTTAGGAACCCAAAAGATATGCCGCAGGAAGAGGAAGGTGAGAATCTGGAATGATCAACTAGAAAGAGCAGTAATGGATAAAAAACAAGCGTACCATACCTTCTTGCAGTTGAGAACTGATCTTGCGAAAGATGAGTACAATGTAAAAAGAAATAGAGTAAAAAGTTTGGTCAGAAAGGCACAAGAAGAATCTTGGGAGAGTTTTGTAACCACTTTAGAATTGGACGTTCATGGAAGACAAAGTCTAGTATATAAAGTGATGAGAACGCTAGTTTCAGAGGAGAAAGACAGAGCAGAGTTGAACATTATTAAGGAAGATAAATGGTTACAATACTTTGTTGATCTCTGGAGTGAGTCTGGACAGGAAAGCTCGGCAGAGGCTACAGGAGAGGGTTTCTGTAGAAGACAAGTTGACCCAATTTCATATAAAGAATTGAAGGATGCTCTCGGGATGTTGAAGAACCGTAAAAAATGCGGTCAAGATGGAATAAATCCAGAACTTTTGAAATATGGTGGCACGTTATTGGAGTTAAAACTATTACATCTGGTGAATGAATGCTGGCTCCAAGTCGTGATTCCTAGTGAATGGACACAGTCGTTAGCACTCCCATTTTTTAAGAAAGGTGATTGGTCTCAATGTGACAATTACAGAGGGATCAGTCTCCTGAACAGTATGTATAAGGTATATGCTAAAATAGTAAATGGAAGACTGGCTCCAATTGCGGACTGCATTATAGGAGAGGAGCAGAATGGATTTAGGAAAGGCAGAACGACCATAGATGGAGTTTTCTCATTAAAACAGATATTTTTGAGAAAAGAGTTGAGTTTAATAAAGAAACACATGTGGCCTTTGTGGACTATGATAAGGCTTTTGACAGAGTCAACAGAGCCAAACTATGGCAAATAATGGAAAAGAGAGGTTACCCGCAGCATATAACAGATGTAATTGCTAATATGTATAAGAGTTCAGCAATAGCAGTAAAACTAAATAACAGGACAACAGGTTTCAAAAATATTAACCGGGGGGTACGACAAGGTTGTGGCCTCTCACCAACTCTTTTTAACATTTACATGGATGATATTTGTAGGCAGTGGAAACAGTATGCAAATGAAGGTCTTGAGTTGAGTGGCAGCTTCTTTGTTAACACTTTACTATACGCGGATGATCAAGTAATCATTTAAGAATCGGAAGACGAATTGCAGCGTTCTATAAATATTCTTAGTAATATATGTAAAGAATATAACATGGCCGTGTCAGTCAGGAAAACCAAAGTAATGGGCTTTCAGGGTAAGGTTCCAATAAGAACTAAAATAGTCCTGCAAGATAAAGTATTGGAACAAGTGTCACGTTTCTCGTACCTTGGGGTGGACATAACATATAGCTATGATGAGGAAATAAATAATAGAATAAGTAGATTCCAACTGGTTTGTGGCTACATCAACAGGACATTTAAACATCGGGCCAGGAAAGACACACAGCTTAGAATGTATGATGTGATGGCTGTGCCGATCCTATTATATGGTTGTGAGACCTGGGTGCCAAGAAAGAAAGACTTAAGTCGCATTACAGCAGCTGAGATGAGATACATGAGGGCGGTGAAAGGTTGCAGTCGGAGAGACCATATTAGAAATAGTGTCATCTTGCAAGAACTAGAAAGAAAGGAGTCAGTTTTGGATAAAATGTGGATATATAGGACAAAGGTGGCAGCAACATGTATACGGAATGACTCCTGAAAGGACCCCTTTCCAAGCCCTAAATTACAAACCAGATGGTGTAAGAAGCTTGGGAAGGCTAAGAAAAAGATGGTGTGATGTGGGAACAGGCAATTTGCCTAATCCGTAAAGTGGAAGAAGAAGAAGAAATGAATTTATTCGTTTTACTTGGGCCTATGTACCACTTTAGTCCATATACTAAAACCTATATATTTTCATTCATTCTTATATTGTTGTTTCTTCTACAGTTACTTTCAGGTTTTTCAGCGCCTTTTATCTCAGTTTTTCTACTATTTTTCTTTATTCTTCATGACTTCACATCAATTCCTTCTGGTAATAAATGATGAAATTTTTTAAATGTTTCCCAAATATTATTCACTGCGTTTGTAAATTTTTTATAATTAGTATAAACTGTCCATAACAGTCAGGGGCAGTGTTGAATTATTTGAACTCGATCAGCTAGTTCCAGGGCTACAAAATTTTATATTATTCTTTCTGCATGTTTATGTCGAAAAAGATAAAACAATGTGAAGTATTAGATGTAATTTTTGTTTTGTTTTAAATATGTTTTATTACTATTGGTAATAACTTTTCTCTGACAATATGAATTTTTTTTTCTTTTCATACTTTTGGATATTTTACGTTCATTGTTATTCCAAATTTAACATTGTTGAATGTTGAATTTTATATCATGTCTGTTCTTGTTATTTGTAATTTAATATCAATGTTTTCTCATCTTTTGGTTGTTCTATATAGTACAGTTAAATATTCAAAATAAAGGATAAAAAATATATTATTCGTATCACAGGGTCAACTAATTATATGACTGAAGCATTTAAGAACTAAAGATGTGTTAAAAACACTAGTCAGAGTTATCTCCAATGAGAGTAATGAATTTCATTATACAGCCCTGTGGTGGATGAAGTGAAGGTGTCATTTGCAGGGTAGAAAAAATATGCTTTTCAGTGGGCCACTCAGTGGGACAGGCAACGGTAACCCTTCTTTTACTAAGTAAAACTTCTAGAGGTTCAAACCAGCCTTTCGGCTGGTAACCTAAACAACAAAAACCAACATAAACGATTCGGATAAGGCCTTTTGGCCTGTTCCAGCTTCAAACTTACTAGTCTGCTATTTCATGAAGTTCAAACGCCTATCTCTTCCGAGGTCATTCAATACCACATTGTCCGGTTGGTTAGTAAGTAAATACCTATTACGGTGTTCGATCATTTGATATTATCAACAAATAACTTTACTTTATGTAACTTACTTCAGAAATCTTTTTAAAATTGAGATATTTGGATGTCACACTTGGTAAGAGCAGCTAACTTAGAAGTGATTCGAGCTTTAATGGTGAACAGTAGACAAATAAAAAATAAGCAATAAATTGCAGAAATTAGACTACTAAGGTGGCTTAGTTGGTAGAGACTTCAAAACCAACAACTCTGGAAAAATTACTGGCTAGAGTTTGTACAGTTTTTACACAATAGTAAAATAATTATATGGTACCAATGTGCCAAAAGAAATCTGAAAATTTATGATTGTTTGTTTAATAATCAGATCCATATTTTCTAAACCAATAGAAGAAGGGAGAAAAGGAAGAAGGAATTAAGAGCAAGTACTGTATGTCTGTAACTTGATGGCCTCCCGCAGAGAGGAGCAGAATCGGCCCGCTACTAGCCTTCTCTATAACACTTCATTATATACCAACTCCAGTGTACTACAGTAGTTAGTAGTAGTACATAATGAAATGTTACTGAGAAGGCTAGTAGCGGGTAGATTCTGCTCCTCTCTGTGGGAGGCCATCAAGTTATAAACAGACAGTAGGTGGTGTGAGGAGAAGAAGAGAGAATGGGAGTTAGTGACAGGATGGAATGACAAAGAGAGTGGCAGGGAATGATAGAGTTAGTGAGAAAGGGGAAAGGATAATGAAAGAAAGATAGGGGTATGTAACAAAAGTAAAGCAGGATGTACACGCATGTAAGCCGGTGTTCTAAAAATTCACGTTTTTGGCTTCAGGAGGACACAAAACAATATTGTTTAAATCCCGGAACCATATCATGACACTTTAAACCAGAAATAGAGCGCTATATTAACATTAATTTTCACTTTTGTAATATATACACCATTTTAATGTTTATCTAGCATAAACACAATCTATTATCTAAATGTATTATAAACGATTGAAAATATAATTATTTATCTATACATTCTACATGGACGTTTACAAACCTAATCTTGTCGATACGTTTGTATGCTAATAATATAATACTAAAAATGTTACATCGATTTACTCATTCGTAACTAAAACTTGTTTAACTTGTCGCTACCGTTTTGTAATTTGTTTTTTTTCTTTCTTTTTTCAGTTAACATTTTAGAAACGTCTAATCTAATGTTTACTAATAGTAACCTCTAACATAATATAATAGTAGAACCAACAACAGTATTAGTGAAGTAATAACAGCTTGTAACTTGTAGATAAGGTTACGTGTAGAAAACTAACTGTAATTTGTTAAATATATAATTTTATGTGGAATTCTACGATAAGTGGCGGAGTTATTAACATATTATCGTACCTTGTAATTGGGGTTTACTTCATATACTTAAACTGCACCCATTGTACGTTAGGTTTTCCTTAAAACAATTTAATTTGTAATTAATATTGGTTTTTAATACCTCTTTAATCTCGTTCATCTAAGAAATTTAATACTGTTCAACAAATTTACGTTTCTAATTTCTGCTAAGGCTTTGACATAAATTTTTATTCTCTCACATCACGCTATACGAGTAGAAATTTAATCGTGTTGTAGGTAAGTACACTTACGGTTTTAATTTTAAAACCATTTATATTACTTTTTTTTTTTGCTTTATTATTCTTAAAAGTTAAAATTTATAAAGTCTTAAAATTTAAAAATTATTAAATTAAAATAAAATTTAGTAAAATTAAGTTAGTTAATTAGTTAGTTAGTAGTTGGTAGTTAGTTAGTTAGTTAGTTAATTAAGTTAGTTAAACTTTATGACATCATATTAAGTTTCTAAGTGGCAAAATACACTTCAATAACAACAAAAAAGCGTATTATTAGATTTTATAAACTACCTTTTTTGCTAATTACGTAGAGACTACTAAGAAATATGCCTATGTGACAAGTAAAGATAAAAATTGATAAATTCAAGTATAACACTATTGTAAACTTCCTAAATTTTCTAAAATTTATTTTATTTAACGTCGCATCAACTGCAACGGTCATTAGCGACGTCGTTGGGTTGTAACTTTGTACAATGGAGGATGAGTCGATTTTTTTGTAACGTATGAAAATATGCCGTGCCAGAATGGGATTCGAACCCAGGACCGCATGATGAGAGGCGAGCACGTTAACAACTACGCCAATGCGGCCGGCTCTTCCTAAATTTATTGCTTACCAATTTACATTAATCTTTCTATTATTTTTATTATTATTATACAATTCCGCTAATCCGCACTAATTGGGAACGGGGCGTGTTCGGATTTCGTTATTTTCAGATTATCTGAATAATGTGCGTAATAAAAAAATCTGGTGTGAAACACTCACGGGACTTTCAAAGCAAGTAAAGCAAGGCATTCGTCAAATACATAATTTCTTGTAATTGCTAATGAACTACCTAGCAGAAATCTTACGCCAATAAGCGATTTATGAAAGTATATCTTGTATTCAGAATTTGGTTATATTTGTTTCCTGTTTTCAACAAGTGTTTGTCATTTTTTGAAATTTCATTTTCGTACAGAAGTCTGTTAAAAATACTTTTTTATAAAATTATTTATTTTGGATTTTGAAACACATTTTGTACGTAAATGGTTCGTTAGAAATTTATAAATCAATTCGGATTATCCGAAAGTTCGGATTAGCGGGATTTTTGTGCACTTCCTTACTTCAATAGACAAGCTTGTCATCTAATAATTTTGCCAAGTAATGAGCATTATTTAGTTCAGCGTTTACTTAGAAATTTATTTTTATAACAAAATAATATTTAGAAGGGAACCCTAGATATTTATGTAAAATGTTTTAATAGTCAAGTATATTTTTAGATTTTTTAAAATAAAAATACAGATTACCACAACGTTTTAAAACTTGTTGTAAATTAGTTGATTTATTTTTTGTTTGCGTAAATATGTTTTTTTCTAACAATTTTGTCTTGTGATCTCTTTGCAACTGAATAATACATTATGTTGCTCGTGTTGTGATTGTGGACAAATTAATTTCTTTTTTATAAAAAGGAACTGTAACTAAAAGAAGCTCCTTAAATTTCTGCTTGAGGTTATATGGTATAAACCCAATACAAACCTAATCGGCTTTTTTGAAATTTAATAACTTTACGTATTACTCCGTAGTGAATTACCCCACACTAATGTAGCTAATCTTAGAATTGAACCATGATAACCTTCTGTTAGCAACTTCTTATCATCAAATCTGGGAAATTGGTTTAATTTACTCGTATCACTATGGGGTTCATATGATATTTTAGAGGGTATTTTTAGGTATTGTTTTCATGTCAATTTTTCGGAATCGGGTGTTCATCGGAAATACAGGTTTTCAGGCCATCTGAACCCAAAAACATGTTTTGTTTAGCGATTTGTCTGTCGGTGTATCTGTATGTAAACAAAGTATTTCAAGAACGGAATATTGTACGAAGTTGAAACTTATAACTTAGGTACCACAGGGGATCTGACTGGATAATTTTCATTAAAATCGGTCTACTGAAGTAGTAGTTTATTTGCGCAATTTTTAAAAAATGGTTCCTTTGATTTTTAAAAATTGTGGTATTTATTACATTTTTTATGCTCAAAAAATAGGGTAACAGCCATGCATGCTGAAATTCTTAGGGGCTGTGCTCTTGTGGTAAAGATTATTTTTGAAAAAATTGCAGCCTGAATATATATTTTACGGTAAAAGTGTACTTAATCACAGTTATAGGAAATTAAAAAAATCTGAAACATTTAGTTCAAAAATTATTTTCTACACAGGTTGATTTTTTTATTTTGTATCATTCACCATGATTCAAATTAGGTTGTGATTTTCATTACACTAAAAATAATTAAACACAGATCATATTTTAATTATTTACATTGGCAAGAAAAAGTCGTATGAGTTTTTCATAGCAAATTATTTTCGATACTAAGAAGCAAAATTTAAAATTAGGGTTTTGTTCATTACAAATATTTTAAGCAACACCAGCTGTTACTATTATTTGAGTTCAAAATTATGATACAGAGTAAAATATGACACAAAATTTTAGATTCAAAATAAACTTCAAAGTTTTTTTTAACTGCAGTATGCTAAATATGTTTTACACAAATGTTTTGCATAACTAAAGAAGTTAATTAAATTTCGTTTCATCAGTACAGCTAAATATCTTTTGTGTGAATAATTTTACTAGGTATTGTTGGAACGTTTTCGTTTATTTTTAGTAAGTTTTAAGTTCAGTAAAGCTGTAAAAAAAGTTAATCAAATGTTTGAATACACATCTCCGCTAATCGGAAATTTCCGCTAATCCGTACTGATTTATATATTTTTTTAAATACACTACTTATAAGAACTTTTCTCTGCCTCAAGCCGACAAAATTCAGTACCTCTGTCTACATGAAGGCAGACGACTTAACGTGGAATGATTATGTAAGTATTAAATGTAAAGCATTACAAAGTAGGCGAAAACAGCTGTACAGCCTTTTATCTCGTCGGTAAAAATTGTCAATTCCTATGAAATTATTGTTATATTTAGGACCTTGGTGAAGCCAATATGGATGTACGGTTGCCAAGTCAATGGTTCGTCAAAACCATCAATTATAAACGTCAACGTTTTCGATAAAAATTGCTTCGTACACTTGTTAATGCTCTATTTTTCGTGTTTATCTCCCACTTCACTAAACATCCCATTTAATAATGACAACACACACGAAATGGACTAACGCTTTAAATTTAAATTACATAACTCCAACCCATTGATCATTGTTCTCCACATTTACCAGGCAATCCATATCGTCAGCTCAGCAGGAGGTGGAGCAGAGACTTAGATTAACTTAGTTTCATATGGTCCAAATTACTCATTGAAAAAGAAAAAAGTATTATTATATTTTTTAATTAAATAATCTTAATTGTAAGCTTGTGAATAGACTGATTTTAGTAATTAACTGCAGGAGATCTACTATTGAGTGATCTACTCCTTTAACGTCTTATGTAGGCTAATATTTAAAAAGATATGTTGTATGTAACTTATGCATATTTTATTTTTTTGGTTGTGCAAATCCGCACAGTTGTAAATAACGACAGATAAAGTGGAAAATATTGACTTATAAAACTTTTTTTTGTTTAATCTTATTACAGTACTATACATTGAGCTGCACAATTTCCGTATGAAGGCTTATGTAGGCTAATATTTAAAAAGATATGCTGTATATGTATGCATATTTTTTTTCTGGCTGTGCATATCCCCACAGTTGTAAATAACTTGCAGACCCACCGGGTTGGTCTAGAGGTAAAGTCATCGCCAAAATCAGCTGTTTAACGGCTGATTTTTGGAGACGAGGTTCCTGGTTCAAATCCTAGTAAAGGTACTTTTATACGCATTTGAATACAAGACAGTGGTTACTGGTGTACTTTGATGGTTGGGGTTTAATTAACCATACTCTCTCCGGACTGATCGGCCTGGGTCTGTACAAGACTACACCTCATTTACACATCATACACATCATCCTCATCTCATTGGGTCATGGGGTTGCTTATTGTTCTAAATTGAACAGATTGCAACGTACACAAAACTAGGAGTAAAAAACATAAATAAAAAAAGTTGTAAATAACGACAGATAAAGTGGGAAACATTTACTTATAAAACTTTTTTTTTGTTTAATTTTATTACGGTACTATACATTGAGCTGCACAATTTCCGTATACGATATTTAAATAGCTGTGGGTAGTTTCATTTTAAGGAGAAGAGGGACCAAGTGGTACATTCTCCGTTTATAACTACGGGAATTGTCCGTTATTCAGACCAAGAGATCTCTACTCTATTTTCGTTTGAGACATCGCACAGGTGGGAAGTTCCTTGTAGCTATATCACGGGTTAGTTGGTTTGGATGGTTAACTAATCGTTCGTGAAATTTACTAAAACTTTTTTAAAATGAAAACGATGTAATTTTTTAATGAAACATAATTATTTTAATATGCTCCTAAACATAAAAATTGAATTAAAAGAAATTCTCAAAAACGGCTCCTAGAAGTGTTTTTAAAAATCCCCTCATTTACTACTATTTTTATGTTTTACAATGAAAGTTATGCGCCATATCTGCTGAAATTCCAGGAAGGGCAGTGTTTTCGTGGTAATATTTTTTTAAAGTTTGCAGCCTTATTAAGCATTTTACGAAAAACGTGTATATAGGTAATCAAAGTTGTCGGAAATTATAAAGACCTACAATTTTTATTTTAATAAAATTTTTCTTACAGTGCTTAATTTAGCATCACCTAATGATTTTCTGTATTTTTAAGTGAAACAGAGGTTGATTTACATTTAGGATCATTCACTCATGATTAAAATATTAATAGATGCTTTCATTCTACAATGATTGACACAGGTTATATATTTCATTATTTACATTGACTAGAGAAAGTCGTGTGATCGTTTTACACCAGATTTTTATTAATAGGAATGGTTATATATGTATTTAAATATTGTGTAAGGTTAGTTTCTCGTTTTGCGTGTACGTTAGTAGAATTTGTAGCTATTAAACTACAGTTCCGTAATTCCTGAAATGAACGGATTTAATTAAAAGAAAATATCTGAATACGTTTGGTGTATTATAAGGTGAATTTATTCCTTTAATGTTTATTTAAAAAATGAGTAGATTATTTACTCTTTGACTTACCTATAATATGATGAGGTTAAAAAATAAAACAGTGTATTCAGCAAATTTTGTTTCACAAAAAGTAATTCTTTGCATTATTTTTATTGAATACTTTAGCTGATCCAGACAAAATCGTAATTTTATATACAACTCGTCATTTTAAAAATTATAACGAGCTCGAGAAAAACTTAAATCAAACCCGGAAATTGATTTTGAATTGTATTTATAATTTAATTTAATTATATTTAAAAATCGCCCCATTTACTAAATTGTTTATGTTCTGCAGGATAGAGAAAGCGGCATGGCTGCAGAAATTTTTGGGGCGACTGTGCTCTCTTGCTACAAATTGTTTATTTTATTTTTTTTAATTACGGCCATACAGTAAAGACCAGAAGCGTATTTAAACAAAATTGTAGAAAAATAGAAACCTTACACAACTTTCATTGCGAATGTTTTTCTATAACGCTTAGTTTAGCGCCAATTAGTGATTTTCTGTATTTTACTCATTAAAATGTGTCCAAAAATGGGCTTTGTTAAGATTGTGGCCCTAATATGTATTTTACAGAAAAAGGGTACTTAAGAATATTCTAGAAAATTAAAAATACTACAATTTTATGTTAAGTAGTTTTTCTATAGAGCCTTTCTGAGAAAATGCTAATTTAATGAAACCAAAAATTGAAGGGGTCGGGAGAAGAAAGTGCTAACCCACAAAATTTCTCGTGTGATTTTTCTAAAAAATTCTGTAAAAATAAAATGTTCAGCACATTCTAAACAGGATGCTATATTTACGATCTTACGAACCCAGATTAACAGAAAAAATAAATGTTTAACAAAAAATTCAAAAACATGATTAGTAGATTTCAGAAAACTTTTAAAATGACATTGCATAAAATTATGTTGATGTGGGTTAGCACTGTCTTCTCCCGACCCCTTCAATTCAGAAATTTTTGGTTTCATTAAATTAGCATTTTCTTATCCAGCAGCTTTATAGGCGTCTTGTGAGATTTACAGGTAAGATGAATATTGAACGAGCAAGGAAGTTGGATATCGTGTTCTTGTGACATGTGAAAGCGTTTGCGTAAGTGCTTTATGGAATTTTGGACGAAAGGTGGTTGAAAATCTATATGTAAGTTTTTGTTACAAAATAAAGGGGAGGGTGCTTGTATAATAAGGCGTAATGTTTGTGACTGAAATGACTGACTGAATGCGTTGTAAATTAGAATATTTACTTGAATAGCAAATCTGGGAGTCGTAAATCCATTTAGGTTTCAAAAGTAAACAATTTAGACCTATACAAAATTTCTTTATCATTGGTAATTTTGATCACTTTGTAAAGCATCATTATTTACTAGCATGCCCCGTCGCGGCTTTGCACGCAAAAAAATGGTGTAGATCACGTTTTTTAAAAATATGTAGCAGAAATTGTGTAGCTGCTAGATGGACTGTATACTCCAATGTACACACACACACACACACACGACGTTTTTATAATTTTTCCCGGGTACGTCTCTCAACATATTTAAACCCCTTCATCTACTTCAACAGCAAAATGTACTCACATGTACACGCACACACATTCCCTCAAACATATTTATGAAAATCTTCTTTAGGGCCCTTAAGGTTATAAAATCTACGTTGAATAAAATAAAATAATAATAAGTCAAAATAAAATATCAAAGCAATTGATCACTCACCAATTAAAAGAAAATTAAAACAAATTAAAGAAACACGGAACTTTACTTTTAGAAAATACTCTACAATACAAAATCGTATCTACATAATAAAATACAATAAAATTATTATGTGATGTTGTCACCAGCTGATCCTTAGCACACGTCACTATTTGCTAAATTATATGACATTTATGACAAATCTTTATTCGAATCACATCAGCTGGTTTCAAAGCAGCAGATTATCTAACCTCATAAAAGCCTTAATGTAGGACATAAACATTAATTCCAACCCTTTAGGGCTAACTTTTTAAGGGTTTCTATAGCCTAAATCCTGCACCGGCATCATAGTTGCAACATAAAAAAAACTGCATGAAAATTGTTTCAGTAATTTAGAAGATAAAGGGGAACATACACACTCACACATACATCGAATTTTATATATTTAGATTAGTATTATAGGATTTTCTTAAATAATCTTGTATTTCATTAATTTTGTTATTTTTTCATAAAATTTATATTTTTGAACATTAATTTTTTAAGTTTATAATGGTTATACGGTATCGTATAATTTCAGGAAAAAAGTCAAAGAAAATAAATATATTTTTATCACATTCATAAGTAAGTTAAATTTTTAAATCCGCGCAAGTATTTGTATTCGACATAAAACTTTTAACGTACGAGTTAATCAGTATTTATAAAAATACCTTAAACATTTTACGACGCTATAAATAAAAATTTAATGAGTTAATTCGGTAAAAGTCTATTTATATTTTATAACTACTTTACAAATGTGAATTTAAATTATGATTGATTTAGCCTACAGGAAAACAATTAGCAAAACAAATTTTTATTGATTTCCTAAATGCATAAAAACTTTATTTAAGTGCCGACAGTAAATTAGTAAAATCAATTTATAAATCACCAACAAATTAGTAAAAATCAATTTACAAACTAATAATTTTACAAAACAAACTATATAATAATTACTTAACTAAAAACTATACTAATAACTTACAAACTATATAGTATAACGTCTGGTTTTTTGTTGTTTCATCTTGTGTAATTTTAACAGATACATTAATATAAAAAATCTGGTCTGAACCGCTCACACAACTTTCTCTTGCCAATATAAAAAATTAACAATAGGCGATAAATTATTTTTAATTATGACCTAATGATGCAAAATTACAATCTACCTCTGCAGAACTTAAAAATATTGAAAATGACTGAGTGACGCTAAATTAGACTCTGTAGAAAGGTGTTTGAAATAAAAGTGTAGATTTTTAATTTTCTATATTTTCGATTTTATACCCTTAAGTCGTATAATGCATAAAAGCTGCCATCTTTAAAAAATCCATTTTTACCGATTTTGATGAAAAAATACAGAAAATCACTAATTGACTCTAAGCTAAGCGTTGTAAATAATGTTTGAAATTTTAATAATTATTTAGTTTTTAATAAACTTAAAAAATATCATGTTTGATTATAATCTTTTCATCCACATCATTGAAAAATCATGTTTTAAATTAATCCTTAAAGTTACAATTTCTGTAAAATATTTCAAAGAAAACTAATTTAAATCTCTCCTGATATAAATGTAAACTATTTTTACAACTAATTTATAATTTCTTTCAACTTTAGATAATTTATTCCTTGACGTGAACCGTGCTTGTGCAATTAACTTTTAAAGTCTATGAAAAAGAACTTTAAATCAGTACCTTACCTCTAAAACTTTACTAATCATGTTTTCGGTCACAGCTTTGGTAGCTTTTATGTTCAAAGGATCTCTTTATAAAAGTACGAACAGGAACGGAATTTAAATGAGTATCTAAATCAGAGTTTAAATGTTAGTGTAGCCTTTTAATAAGTAAGTACCTTTTACAAAAGGTATAAAATATTTTATGATTGAAGTTATTATTTTAAATAAAATCATCTTATTCGTATTTTGTTATTTATATTTATGTTTGCAGTGTTTTATTGTGAAACAATGAATTTTTTTTATTGAAGCTACAGGATTCTGCAATTTTTTTTTTAAATTTTGTACTACAAAGTGGAAGTGAATGTCTAGTGATAAATAAATACATTAGAACCTCGATTATCCGAGGTGTTATGGATGGATGGATGGTAACTCGGATAATCGAAAATACGGATAACACTGTCTTTGTCAAGAATCGAGAGGGAAACGTCTGGTAAACTGGTTTAATAAATGAAAAATCTGGTGTGAAACACTCACACAACTTTCTCTTTCCAATGCAAATAATGACCAATATAACCTAACATTAGTAATAAAACATTAGAAATAAACAAAAAACTAACCTCTAAAAATATAACCTTATTTTAATCATGAGTGAAAGACGCAAAATGAAAATCGACCTCAGGTTTGGCTTAAAAATACAGAAAATCACTCTTTCACATTAAACTAGGCTCTGTAGAGAAAAATGCTCAAAATAAAAGATGTAGAGCTTTTAATTTCCTACAAATATGATTATATACACTTTTGTCGTAAAATGCATACTAAGGCCGAAATCTTTAAAAAATTGATTTTTCACACGTTTTCGTGAGAAAAAAAACAGAAAATTGCTAATTACTGCTAAACTAAGCGTTATACAAAAAAATGTTTGAAATAAAAGTTGTAGGTTTTTAAATTCTCTACAACTTTTATTGTATAAATGTTTGCGCTAAAATTCATATTAAAGCCGTACTCTTAAAAAAACAATTTCTTTATGTGAAAACAGCCTTACCAAGAATTTCAGCAAACATGGCGCCTACCCTATCTTGTAGAGAATAAAAAACTGAATAAACCAGGCGATTTTTAAAAAAATCGTAAGACCAGTTTTTGAGAAAATCGCAAAAAAGTGAAAAATCACTTAAAACCACCAGTATGCACACGCTCTATTAACGTAATTCAGTACTGGTACCGTAACGGTACTATTTCTAACGGCCCAACAAAGCTTTCCATTCACAATTTAAGTATTAAATAACTCGCTTACTATTTTTATACACTGCGGTTTGATAGTTTATCCAAACAATAGAGAATATTGTAAAAAAAATAAAAATAAAAACAAACGTTTCTACTTGTTTCGATTTCCGAGAGTTCCTATTAAAACATTTTATTCATCGCAACTTGTTGCTTTTTATCAATTTAATACACAATATTTCACATAATAAATAATTTCTGAGAATGAACAATTATCCCCTTAAAATATTATAAAATATCAGTACAATATTACATTATGTAGAATATCCCGGGGGAGACTTGGGGTTTGGGATGCGCAAAATTGCAATTAACAGTTGTATGAAGTCGGAAATAAATTAGTAACATACAGTAATATGTCAGTCAGTATGAAACATCGTATTTATTTAGTCTATGAAAATTAAATATAATGTAACTAAATCAGTTTAATATTTACCATAATGTAGGACAAATCTATCCTGTATTTATTTCGAAACTATATACTGTAATTTGTTTTAACAAGAATTTAATACAAGACAGTAACTTTTCCATAATAAACAGCAACGTTTCCTAAAAACGTAAAACGTTCATTAACGTTATGTTAACAAACATTTTAAGTTTTATTAACTGTCAACCGATGCCAACGTTAACGTTAGTTAAATGTAACTTCACTTCTCTTTACTGCACAACTTCACTCCACAAATTAATTTCACATTCTGTTGTATAAGTTATTTATGATCTTTCATCTAACCTTGTTGTAAATTAATTAATGAAACAATAATTAACCAATTAAAAGATATCAAAACAAAGGAACTGTTATTGTCAAATAAATTTTGTTTTATAATGTTATAAATTATTTTTTCGAAATATTTTTAAAATCTGAATTTTTACACAATAACATTCTATTCAGTGATGTTTTTTGAAAATTCTGTATTTAATTTTAAAAGCTTGAACTATTTTTTTTATTCCGACGAAATCTACGATATTATAAGTACTTAGACTTGTATAGATACTGAAGTCACGAGGTTGCCTTTCGCGTATGGATGGGCTGGAAGGAAGGGAAGTGAAAATGTAAGAGTGCTGCCAACCTCAACAGTGCGACACTACTCGTACATTTCACTATCGTGCAGTTTCTACATACATTTTGTAAGCTGTGGTTTAATCCGAGAAATATTTCTTCACAAACCTTATTAGAAAAATGAATCTGACCTGTAATTTTGTCTATAGCTTAATTAAACGACTAGAAATGTTTGATTTACTGTAACTACCAGCTACCTTATTCCATTGGAACCAATTTTTTACTAATAAATCACCTACTTTACGATCGCTGTCTCCGGTGTCTTCACTATCAGTCTCACTAGTCTACCTAACCGTTTCCTTTTTTTTACCAGGTGTCAACAAAATTGTTGAAGAATATCTTCTTTTCTCTTTAATTTTTTTCTTTATTTTTCGAATTGTGGAAAGAGAAACATCATAGTAGTTAGCCACTCGCTCATATCTATTGTTAAGAGGCATTTAAAGGCATTTTTGTTTAATTTCAACTTAACAGCATTTTATTACACTGCATATTAGATTTCGTTCAGCACTGTGAATAGTCCGCCCACATTTTCGAGAAACTAACATTTATGTTTACGGTAACAAACAGTTATATTCGTACCGTTATCCTACAAAAGGTTCCGCGATATACTGTATAGGCTATGCTCTGGGTATAGTATAAGTTGTTATGTTTGTGTACTGAAATTAATGCAGTCGAGCATGCGCACTGATGCTGTTCCCCCTTTACCCCTCGTTGCAAACAAGAACAAACTCAAGTGACTGTAATCGATTTTATGTTTTAATGTAATATATAGGCCTAATGAGCGAATAAACTCCGACTGCAAAATAAGTTTCTGATAAAAGCCCAAGTATTAGTGTACGTGAGTGTAGTTTCCATTGTTCCGCATTATCTTTGAATTTCACTATGTAATTTTTATTAAGCTCACTGCCAAAATCATTGAGGTAGGCCAAGTGATTTAATGATCTGATTTGCTCATTAAAAATTTGTTGTTTTGGTTATCAGCCGAAAGGCTGGTTTGAACCTGTAAAAGCTTTACTAAGTAAAACGAGGAGTGAAGTGGTTTACTAAGGCCTTCTTCACTGAGTGGAAAATTATACTCATCAGCGTGCTTCTGAACAGCATCTACTTTCCACACTGCAAATGACACTTTTACTTCATTCACCACAGTCTGGCTTGTAATGAAATGAAATGATAAACGTAAAATTGAAATTAAAAATAAATTGAGTTTAATGAAAAACAGAAATGAAATTTAAAAACATTGACAAAATAATGTATTACAAAATTATTAAATGTTTGTTCTTATTTATTGATACCACTATGTTATAAAACTAAGTATTTTAAAGAATTATTAATGAATATAATTATTTATTGCAATATCTAATTTAATGTTAATTTTTGTACTAGCTATGAGCTCAAATTAATTAATTTTTACTGTTACTACTTGAATTATTTTCAGAGTCTTGTTCTTGCTTCTTGTCCAGGCATTGACCGGGAATCAAATCGGGCTTCGAGTCATTGTTGCGATTGGTTTTATAGTCCTGAATAAATTTATTTAAATCCTTTCTTCATACTTTAAAATAATCAAATTTATTTTGTTTGGTTCCATAATTAATTAGGTTCTTGATACTCTAATATTTTTCTTTACTTATTTTCTTATTATTTCAAAATTATTTAATTAAAATTACACCATCTTTTGTTTTCATGGTTTAATTTTAGATATTTGGTTTGTGGAATTAATTTTCTGAATGTTTTATTTTCTTCTTATAATTCATCTTGATATTTTTAATTACTGTTCAAAATAGTTAAATTTTAAATTAGAATTGTTTAATTTTGATTATTATTTATGATTATTTTAAAATTACTTCTTGAATTTACCACAATTGGTTAATTGAATTAGATCATCGATCGACGACATAGTGGAACATAGACTGCTATTCTACAGGCTGTATAATGAAATTCATTACTCTCAGAGGAGGTATCTCTTGACCAGTGTATGTTTTACACCTCTACCTCTTCTATTCTTAAATTCTTCAGTCATAACATTGGTTGACCATGTGATAAAAAACCAAACTATTATTGTACCCATTAAGATGAATGAATATAAATTATTATGTCATTCGTTAGTCTCTTAATACAAATGTAATTAAAGATTGTTTTTACATAACCTATAACGATTTAATCGTTATGAAAAACAAGTAATTTAAAAACCTATAGTCTGTGTTGTGGTGTACAAAAATATCCATAGAATAATACCGTTCGTATTAAAATACACAACAGAATTTTATTAAAAAAAATGAATTTGGTGTATTATTTGAAAATAAATTACTATTAAATCTACAGGGTATATCAATTTGAAATAGCAACCGACCAGCTTTAAATTAACACAGAATATAGATACCTGAATTTTATTCATAATAAAATATGGATTTAGTGTTTGCGTATGTGGTGAATTAATCGAATTGTAATGAATACGAAACGTTTTAATACCAGTTTAATAGAGATTATTGGAGTATTTTCAAAGCATTATGTTTTGTTATAATCGTAATGTGATATAAAAAATAAACCGTAGGTGTGTTCAGAGTAATTTAAACCTGATGTTCGTGAAATTAAACAAATGGAATTCCCTGTAAGCTCTACAATACTTATTTGTTTTTTTATTATGAATGATTTAACACTTTTTTATGCTGTATTATGCAAATTAGTACAATTTCATTCTACCTCATGTAATTATTTTTAAATACTCTATTGAAAAACTGTAAATTAGTTTTAAAACTCCGATCAGTCTGATCGTACGGTATGCAGTTCTCTGGAGCAGCAGAACTGAGTATTTTTTTTTACTTAATTCGAGAAAAAGAAAATAAAACCGTGTAACATTTTAACCAATCAGCAGTTAAAATGTTTTTTTTTGTCTTGAATTTTTATTACGGTATTGTAGATTGAGCTGCACAATTTCCGTATATGATATTTTAAATGGTGGTGGGGAGTTTCGCTTGAAGGAGAAGAGGTACCCAGTGGTACATTCTCCGTTTATAACTACGGGTATTATCTGTTATTTAGACCAAGAGGTCTCTACTCCATTTTCACTTTAGACGTCGCACAGGTGGGAAGTTCTTTGAGGTCACGGGCTAGTTGGTTTGGATGGACATTTAGTCGTTCGTGAAATGTACATATAAGGACGCGGTTACTTCTTTTACTGTCGGAATTTTAAAATCGTCGTGGAGGGTTTTATTGCTTACATAAAAAGGAGCGCCAGAAGCAAGTCTTAAGAATTTATAATGTCAATAGTTTTATTAAATTGTCTTGTTAGTAGTGTGAAGAAGTTGCTCAGTAGCAACCCCTTAAGACGATTCACAAAAGGTCTATTCTTTTGCCTTTTCAGTCTTTTAGGTGGGTTGTGTGGTAGGTGAGGAGTGAACAGTGATTGAATTTTTAATTTATGAGATAGTGTACTTTGTAATGAAAATATCTGTATAGTTACTTTACTGTTTCGTGTACTATTTCGATGTTACGGTCTCTGTGTATTGTTTTGTTATTAACGTATATTGGGCATCCTGTCTTAATGCGTAAAGTCTTGTTCTGGAATGTCTGAATACGGGTTTTTTAATCCCTTTCTGTGTGTGTTACAATGAATCCTATGATTTAATGAGATAAGGATGATGTGTATGACTAGTAAATTCGGTGTAGTCTTGTACAGATTATAATGTCAATACTATTCCTACCATTCCTAACTCCGATCAGTAGGGTACGCCTACCATTACGTCCTACCATTCCTGAGGGAGTATGGTTAATTGAACTCCAACCATCAAATTACATCGGTAACCACTGTCTAGTATTCAAATCCATGTAAAAGTAACTACCTTTACTAAAATTTGAACCAGGAACCTCGTCTCAGTAAATCAGCTGATTCGCGGCAACGAATTCACCAGTAGACCAACCCAGTGGAAATACATTTTATGTCAGATTTTTTAACCGATTCGTAAATCACTGATCCCGTAGGTCCAAATATGATGAAACATTGTCTTGTAACAGTTTAGTTACTGAGTAATTGAAAGAGGATATTTTATGGTTAAGACAGTGTAGAGATGTTTTAATCGCGCGTTGAGAGATTGCCTTTTAAGTCGGGTACATAGATACAGAGTGATTTAAAACTTAATCCTTTCGTAGACCTTTTAATGAAAATCCTTAAGGCTTGTTTTTGATGATCCTTTTCATGTAAGGAATCCTCTACGACGACTTAAAAATGTTATCAATGAAAGAAATAGCTGCGTAATATTGTACCGTCGTAAGAATTTGCTTTGGAAACGCTGTAATCGTGAAATGACTGACGGCTTTGCTACACAATTAATTTGACTAAGATACATCTAGATAGTTTGGGGCATCGATATTTGGTACTCCAAACTTGAGCAACCCAAAACTTATGACAACCCTTCTGACAATAGGAATAAGTTCGCGTGGGCGCAATCGCTAATTAATAATTTTAAGTGAAAACTATGTACTTTAAGACAAAACTGAAAAAAATATTATTAAAATGATAAGATAGAAATACATTATACACAAAGAACAAATACAAACCATCGAGATTAACAAAAAGTTCATGATACAAGAAAATTGTGCCGCTCAGTGTATAGTACCGTATTCAAAATCAACGACCAAACAACAGGTCATGTAGATTTCAAAATATGTAATTTCAAACTTTTCAGAAATAGGCCGATATATTGTAACGATGATTACATACAATTGAAAAAAGCGTAAAATTAATAAAATTTGTTTAGTTAGTACGGTCTATCATAATATGTACGCATTAAGGAATATTATAACGACATTAAATATTATGAAAGGTGAAAACAATTACAAGAAAAATTAATAGGTGTGGAGCACATTCTACGTATATGTCGTCACTAGATGAGGACCGTGCTACAAGTTCTCTGATACAATCACGCAAATACATGCATACGTAATAATGTTACACGTCTAACAGATATCTACCTTCACAAATTATTAGAAAAAGAGGCTGAATATAACAAGCTATTAAGTCTTAATGATTGAGATTGTTTTTTTCTATTTAATTTATGAAGTGGCCTTCGTACTCAATTAGTCAACTGGTAGAATGTTCATTTGAATTATTAAGTAACACCGGTTGGTTAGCGAATACCTATGGTGACCAGCTTCAAGTCATTCATTCATGAATAAACAAAATGTCAGTGTTAAAATTCGTTATTAAAAAAGTCGTTTATTTTTCTGGTCCTTGCGAATGAATGAAAAAAAATTAAATTAACTAGCATAATCTTCCCGATCCCTACCCCAAAATTTTACATGTTATATAAATAATATATTATTTTACGTGACAATACAATTTAATTCGCTCACTTATGCTTAAAGTATTAGCCAGCAGGTCGTTCTTAACCCTTTCTAACCCAGTGTGACATAGAAGTCACATTGGAGTGAAATAACACATAAAAATGTTAATTGTTAGTGACTAATTTGGATTTAAGAGCGCTGGATGTGAAGTGTAATAATTTTCTGTACCCTAACCAGGAATCGAATCTGAGACCTCCGCTTTGCAGTGTAAGATGATGACCACTACGCCACGCAGGCGACCATTAGTTTCTTATTAAAGTTAATTTTAGTTTTAAATATTCGTGTTCATTTACTAAAATAAAGTAGCATTTCTTTGAGTATATACAAGTTTATTTTTTAGACTGTAAATAGTGATTTTATCCATTTTATTAGTATATTTTTGAACTGTAACATTTTTTAAGTCTTAAATAATGCTTTGATATTAAAATCATATTTAGTTTTTTGATACAAATTATAGTTAAGAGAATATTGTATAGGAAGCATGAACATGATTTTACTTATTTTTTTTTGGGAACTTTGATATCAAGTCCCAATGTGACGTAGGCCTATGTGGCACACTTTTTTGTCAGGCCATCAAAAAGGCTGACGGTCTAAAAGTGATTTTATTACACTTAAATGTCAGTAAAATGTATGAAACAATGTAGCTACACATATCTGTTTGTGTATAGTTAAAAAAATTGGGATTGAAAGGGTTAACTGGTAAATTATTTTGTACTGTAAAAGTTAGTTCTTGTAATTAATTCTAGATATTTAATATAGTTTAATATTTGATACAGTACAAGCATTTTCCGAATGTTATCGGGTTTCCTTTGTAACCTCTACGAATACTCCTTAGGCTAGCGTTTCTCAAATTCTTGTATTTTTCGTACCCGAAGAAAAAGTGCACTAACATGGCATTCCCACAACTTTTCTTTCCATGCGTACTAATAAAGAGTTACAATTAGATACAGTATAAAATATTTATCATACATTTAAAACATATAATCTGGTCTAATGTATTTTAAATAAAGATTCTGATTGTCATTAAATAGAAAGCTCAACCGAATGGAAAAAAATATATATATATACGTGGTTGTAAAGAGGAAACTTTCGAGATTCTACAAAACAAGCAAAAATTAAAATTGGTATAGTCTCTGTGATGCTACTATTCTGGTGCCGACGTTGCAAAGCTAATTTTGTTTTGAAGTAAGCCTATTATTATGGTGACGTGAATTGGTTATTTAGAGGAATATATTATTTTATAAATAACACTGATTGAAAACATCAGGAAATAAAACTATGTGTTAATGTAAATTTTGAAATCGGTTGTTCAGAATTAATTTGTATTTTTGGGCGAATTAATTCGCTCGTGTCAAATTTTAAATCCAAATCCTGGTCCTATGTACTTTAAGTAAAGGATTCGTTCGGAATTCTGCTAAAAAACCAAAAATTAAAATTGGTAATAATATAACGAGATTTTAAAAATAAAATAAAATAATTGATTTAAAGTCTTGGTGGTGATATTATTCTGATGGTGATGTCACGAAGCACAGTTTGTTTTGAAGAGTCGTTGTGGTGATAGGAATTATTTATTTCATAACTAACATTGATAAAAAACATCAGGAAATAAGGCCATAAGTGCTAATGGAAATGGTAAAATGGATTTTCAGAGTAAATTAGTAATATTGTGCGAATTAATTCGCTTGGGTCACCTCATAAAAACATATTTTTTAATTTAAGTTGAAATTTGATTATAACGCTAGCAAAGTTATTTTCTGGTTCTGGTATTATATGTTTTTCTTCGTGGATACGCTTGCTTATTCTTACATAAATGTTAAATATATGGGATTAATTTGTTTAGATAGAATCGTACATAAATCATATTCGACATTCAGTTGGTTTTTATAAAGCATCTTTTGCCTCATCGCATACCCGTAAGCCGTAAGGAATACATGTAACAAAGTTTCTATAATAATGTTCAGATAAATACGTTTATGTAGTTAGCATACAACAACTTACAGCTTTACTGTTTTTAGTAAACAAACCAATTTATTTAAAACAACAGATTTAATATTCTTGTGTTTTTGTTATTGTAAAATATTTCTCCAGTTATATTGGTAATATAAAGATGATATGATAAACAGAAAGTTTTATTACCATAATTACTTTGTGACTTCCATAAAAAAAAATCTGGCGTGAAAAACTCACAAGACTTTCTCTTGCCAATAGTACAATAATGAAACATTATAATCTAAGTTTAACCATTTGTAAACAATGTAAAATGACAAACATAATCTAGTTTTAATCATGAGCAAATGACGCAAAATGAAAATTAACCTCCATAGAACTTAAAATACTGAAAATAACTAATTGACGCTAAACTAGATTCTGTGGAAAAATATGCTTAAAGTAAAAATTGTAGATTTTTATTTTCTATAAAATTGATTAGGTACACTTTTGACG
Source organism: Catonia carolina (assembly GCA_035578175.1). NCBI lineage: Eukaryota > Metazoa > Arthropoda > Insecta > Hemiptera > Achilidae > Catonia > Catonia carolina. The sequence goes on from JAQMRL010000003.1 coordinate 79,307,221, forward strand.
TAAAATGCTAAGGCCATATCTAAAAAGAATTAAATATAAGTTTTGCCGATTTTAAAAAACGCTTGAAATAAATTATTATTTATAAATAATTATATAATAATTATAATTATTATATTGAAATAAATTGTAGGTTTTTGTAATTTCCGACAACTTTATATATCCATTTTCCCTAAAACTCATATTAAGGCTGCAACCTTAAAATAAAATTACCGCGAGAGCAGATACTCCCTCAAGAATTTCGGCAGAAACGCCGATGATGTTATCTTGTAGATAACATAAACGTAGTAAATAAGGCGATTTAAAAAAATTGCAGCGACCGTTTATGAGAAAATTGCAAAAAGTAAAAAATTGCACGAATATATACGACGTACTTCCGGCAGATCGATTTTCATGAAAATGTTCGTGTCGTATCTCGTAGTGGTATTTAAGTTAAGTCCTAAGATTCAACTTAAACTCACAAAAATACAAACTAATCAATAAATACATGTTTTCTTGGGTTCAGGGAAGCTGGAAACATATATTTTAGGTGAAAACTGGAATTAGAAAAATTGACATGAAAACAATACTTTCCTTCCCTATATATTCATATAGGGTAAGATAAAGTATTTAAAACTGTTGATCTAGGCCTTTCAATCAAAATTCTTAAGACTTGCTTCTGACGCTCGTTTTTATGTAAGCAATAAAACCCTCCACGACGATTTTAAAATTCCGACAGTAAGGGAGCTAACCGCGTCCTTATATAGTAAATTTCACGAGCGACTAGATGTCCATCTAAACCAACTAGCCCGTGATCTAGCTACAAGCAACTTCCCACCTGTGCGACGTCTAAAGCGAAAATGGAGTAGAGAACTCTTGGTCTAAATAACGGACAATATCCGTAGTTATAAACGGAGAATGTACCACTGGGTACCTCTTCTCCTTCAAGCGAAACTCCCCACCACCATTTATATATCATATACGGAAATTGTGCAGCTCAATGTACAGTACCGTAATAAAAATTCAAGACAAATAAAACTGCTGATAATAAATTGAGGTTTACAAAGTACAGACGGAAGCACGTTCTTAGGGTAAACATAAGAAAAATTTAATTTATATTTTCTGACGATATTTTTGTGAAATAAAATGATTTTATCGCTCGACTTACATATCTGCGGGCAAGTAAAGGCCCCTATCTTTCTGTTGAATAGCAATATTGCTTTAAGAGAAGTATAAGATAACATTTAATAACGCGGATTCTTTTTACAGTTTAGATAAGAAGAGAGGGTAATATATTTGATTTATTTGGTTTCATTTATAACATGCTACAGCCTAATGGTGGATGAAGATAGGTCAATGTGTTCGCAACAGGGATTCACTGTAATGGATATTTATTGAAAGTACTATTACATACAGCATGTACTGTTTGATGTATCAAAACTTGAGTGGGGGAGGGAGCCTAGGGCAAGTAATGGTTGTAGAGAGAACAAAACAGTAATCAGTGCCATAGAGTGAGACGGATAGAGAGATCATTATCAAGTCTCTCAGATAGTGGGAGAACGGTAAGGAAAGAGAGGGCCTTCACTGTTTCAGCGGTCGCCTTGTGCTCTAGTTTCTGAAGTCCATGCACCTATACAACCTTCATCGTGTTTCGCCACAATTTAAGTACTAATACTTTAGCCCAGACCATCTTTTTAACTAGTAAATGCCTCGGGTGGAACAGCTTCAATTCGTTCCTTCAGTTTTACCACACACGATCTGAATGTTCATTACATGTTTTTACAATTCTTTTTAAGCATTCCATTCACCTTAAGATTTATAATAAAAGTAATTATAATTTCTTGATTAGTACATTCAATAATCAATATTTTTTATATATTTGCTGTAACGTATCATGTAAAACAAACGAACTATTTTTTTTTACAAATATTCTCTTCTCCTCCAGTTTATTATTTTTGGTTTTTTCTACAAGCGAACTAAATCTGCGAACGAAATCGTTCTTCTTTTCTTACTTTTTGGTTTTCTTTCCTAGTGGGCTCTATCTGTATCGTTTGACGACAATGCCTATTAGGCTCTAAACCCAAGCCTAGAAAATTGTTATAGACTTGCAGTAACTCATGAGACGTGCCTTCATGCCGTCTACACTGGGCAACAGATGTCTTCTCTTATCTTTGTGGCTTATGGATGATATTATGGTGACGGACTTAGTGCGTCCCCAACCAAGTTCTTAATACATTGTAAGTGTATTTAGAATATAAATCGTTTACTTTAACAGAAAAATATAATCAAACATTGACTCTTTGCGAGAGTGTCTTTGCGAGAGTTTGCGAGAGTGGAGAGTGTCAGCGATCTTTAACAGCTGTACCAGCAGTAGAGGAATAGTATCGATGCACGGTAATAGGAGAGACAGAAACAGTATAATTTCTATTTTGCTCATCAAAATCGGTAAAAATGGGATTTTTAAACATTACGCCCTTAGTATGCATTTTACGACAAAAATTATATAACTAAATAAATTTTGAACTTTTTTAAATATTTTTTCCATAGCGTCAGTTAATGATTTTCCATATTGTTCAGTTCTACAGAGGTTGATTTTTATTTCGCATCATTCAATTATGATTAAAACTAGGTTATGTTTTTCATATTAACATTGTTTATTAACGATTAGACATATAGTTCAGCCGTTCTAAATTTGCTCCTAATGTAAACAAATAATGACGTCACTGAGCATGCGCATTATATCTAAATGTGTACACGCTGATTAAAAAGTAATAACTAAATACTTTCAAAAGTATTTAAATACAAAATACTTTTAAAAGTATTTTTCTAAATGAAATTGTTAGGCTTACATCATATCACGACTTATGTTTTTAGTACTTTAAGTACTTATAATTTAAAAAATAGATAACTTAATAGGAATACAACATCCATAAAGTCACGGTCTCTAGCGTGCACCCTATAGTAGCTGGTTTTGGTTTGTTGACAGTAGGAGCAAACTTAGAGCGGCTGAACTATAGGTTATATTTTTCATTATTAACATTGACAAGATAAAGTCGTATGAGTGTTTTATATCAGATTTTTTGGAAAAGAAACACATTAAAACTTGTCTGCTCCGTGTAATTAAATATTGTTGACCGTGTAAGCTTTTAGGACTGTTACGATTGTCTCTATAGCATAGAAATTACACTGACTTTTTTTTGAAGTCACTAATTCTTTTGCCGAGCCTGGAGTGTGTTTTTTGCACGAGAAAAATCTTTGGTTTACTGTCACGTCATCCTCGGCTATCAACAATTATTACCATGGGAACAATTACCATTAAATAATTTACAAAAATATTTTCATTTAATTTATTAACTTAATAAATTAATTAAGTAGTCACTTCTGCCGGTCAGTCCCGCGACTGTTTTTAATTTATATTTATTGTAACTAATCTTATACTAACGAACAATTCATTTTATTCAATCTTAAACTACCTGAGGATTACATTAGTATAAGAAAAATATAAAACCCAATGGCTACAGTTATTTTATAACGATAACAATATAATTTTAAGATGTAACAGCTTTAATGGTACTCTTACTTCTTAAGATTACTGTTTCTTACGACTATTTTAATTTTGTTTGTTACATTTACCCAAGTGCAGCTTAATATTTACTTTTACTTATTGTTGTTGTTGTTGTTTAGGTCATCAGCCAAAAGGCTGGTTTGAACCTCTAGAGGTTTTACTAAGTAAAACAATAAGTAAGGTGGTTTACCATTGCCTTCCTCACTGAATGGAAAAGTACATTTATCAGCATGCCGAGCCCTCTGAAAAGCACATATTTTCCACTCTGCAAAAAACACCTTCACTTCATTCACCACAGGGTCTGGCTGTATAATGAAATTCATTACTTTCAGATAAGATAACTCTGATTAGTGTCTTTTACACCTCTACCTCTTCTGTTCTTAAATGATTCAGTCATTTAATTGGCTGACCATGTGATAAGAAACAGAACTATTTATTTTAGCCCTGCAAGAAACAGATCGAGTGTAAATAATTTGACACTCCACCTGTCTATTATGGGCAGTTTTACTTATTATTATATACATTTAGAACACTTAAAATAAATAAAATTTGTAATTGATTCATAACTCGTGAAATTATGTACTTTTTTGGATAATAGCGAGAAAGATTGTGAGGTTTTCCGTACTGTCAATTTACGTTAAAGGATGTTTCTGGGCTGTTTAACATAGTAATCAGCACGTTTTACCATTCTTTATTTTCTTTGTTCCATCATTTATATTGAGGGTGTGGTAAGAGATCAATGACCTATTCACTACATAATTCACTATGTAATTATGAAACGATTTATCGTACCCAACATATATTTTTTTCTTGTTTATTTTTCCTTTTATATTGTAACGATTGTAGCGTCAGATCGCACCGTATACTTACCTGATTATAATATTTTACCAGCATTAATTCTGTAACTATTTAAAAACAATCATTTGCACGCTTTCTGTTATAATATATTACAAAATAAATAATACATTCTATACCATAAACCCCAATACATAATCTTATAATAATATCGTAATTATTAATACAAATTAAATTCTTTTCTACATGCATGCTATATTGTATTATAGTACTGTATTATTTTTTATTTATTCTATGTCACAGTAATAGTTAAGATGTTAGTAATTGATCATCTTGTGTAATATAACATTAAAAATTAAATTTATCATACTAATATTTCCAAATAATAGTACGGTCAGAACACCGCTTCCATCTTCTGCCTATCTTCATCTATCTTCTATTATCTATTTATCTATCTCTCTATTTCTATCTATCGTCTAGCTTGACCGAAACACATTCTGACAGAACGAAGACAATTGGACTTGAAACTTTCATTGTTAACATTAGCCTACTAATACCATACAAAATATTAATATATCCTTATAAAAATACACAATATTACTTAAAATAAAATAAAATATTTTACAATCTAAAAATATACATAAGTACAATTTTTTTATAAATTGTTTACAAGTATTTGATTGTTAAATTACAAATTTACATGGAATTTTAATAACAAAAATTATGCTATTCACATAACAAATTAAAAAACATACATTAAATTATGTAACTTTATAAAGGCTACAAGAAAAATTATAAAGAAAATCATTAACCTTTTAGAAGTTAACATAAGGGAAGATAGAAATTCTCCATTTGAAACCAGAAGTGTTTCATTAAAAATAACTTTTATATCTCTGAAAAAATTAAAGGGAAATATTAAAAGTGACGACACTACAGGACTGAAATAAATTCATAAATTTATATATAACTTAAATTTTTTAAAAATTCAAAATTTTATTCAGGTAATTATATTTTATAATTTGAAAGATCAGTAGGCCTGCTAGTACAACAACTATCTTTAAATTCCAAATACGCAACATTTTATTTTTGTTCTGAACCGAATTAAACTGTTTGTTACAATCTTAATTACAGATTTGTCTAAAATCTGTAAGACTGAGCAACATGTTTTGGTTAATTGGGAGACGCTATACCAAACAATAGAATCCTATTTAGACGTGCAGGATACAACTCTTGGGGCAACAAAAAATTCCCATATTGAAATTATAGATCATTTTTAGACAAGTTTTTCCAGGTCTGAGGATACCATGGTACATACGAAACAAATATATTTATTAGGACATAGGACATAATTAATTAAGTAAGACAGGAAATTTACACGCTTTAGCAGAACTTACAAACAAAAACTGAACGGGCATCTCACATGTTTTACGATACGTAAACTTACTGAACAGAGACTGTACTTTTACAATACTTAAACATGTTTTGTTTTATGTTTTTCTACGTTAACTCTATTAATTGTTCTTGATTTTTGAATGTAAAGATTTTTGAAGAGAATGAAGATTTTTGGATGTAAGATTGTGTTTTTGCTGTCTACATAATAAAAACGTAATAATACTTTCAGACATTGCTCAGGAATCAAACTTGAGTACGGGAGCTGCATATGTAAAAAGTCGATAAATGTCTCCCGCACGAATTTGGATGTACATTAAAATTATCCGCCACGGAAAACTCATTTCACTGACTTTGATGTGATAGGCATGCGGATGAGATAGCGTACAATGCAGAAATTTTATGGAGAAAATAAGTTTGGCTTTCGGTAGACAACTGGAAAATAATGTGTCAAATATGTATACCACAAAAGTCAAATATATAATTGTCCTTCGATTCCAATGTGAGCTTGTTAGACCGTTCCAATTTTTTAATGTTTTTTTTTTTCAAAAATTTAAAAAGCGTTTCTCCCATACTAAAACTACGAGAATCTGTTTATCTTGACGTTAGAATCTCCTAACAAAAACTGTTTACTGATTTCAAATCGTCTAACAATAGTTTTTTAATATTTAAGTTTGAAAAACATGTTTTGTATCACTAAAAATATATGTATATACTTATGTTTTACTACAAATATATTGCTTTTATTTGATTTAGATTTTTTACAGAAACACTGTTTAAACCTAAAATAATAAAAGTTTTTGTATTGCCCGCCGGTTTTTATCAACTACTTCTCCTCCTCTATCCTCTGAACTTACTATCTTCCTAAGTATAGAGGATCAGTTCAATCCAAAAAAATTCACAATATGACTCAATAAATGTGGAACCATGAATCGAAAGGACTTCAAAGAAAAACTACACGACTTCAGATTGAACACACATGTTATATTAATATCACAAAGTAACAGACAAGATCAAATACTTATAACACGTCTACGAATCGGGCATTCTAGACTCACATACCAATACTCACTTTAAAAGACTGATACACCGAACTGTTATTTTTTAACGATACTATATTGACAGCAAAACACTTTCTGATACAATGCCCGGAATTACGTAATCTAGAACAACAATATAACATACAATATACGACAATAAACTCATGCTAACGGACATCAAGAATATACATAACGTGTTTTTATACCTCAGTCTTACAATTACACAAGATAAATTTTGTAATTGTGGTCGCTAATGACTTTATTTTTTTTGCAATTTTAAATAAACTTAAAAAATATTTATCATATTATTACTTTTATACAGATTTGAATTCTAGACAGTGGTTACCGGTGTACTTTGATTGTTAAAGTTCAATTGACCATACTCTCTCAGAAATGGTCGGCCCGGGTCTGTACAAGACTACACATCATTTATACGTCATACGTTTCATCCTCATCTCACTGGGTCATAGTTTGCTTATAGTTCTGAATTGAATAGACTGCGAAATACACACATTATGAATATTATTTGTAATTTATTTGAAATACAGTCTTCACAAACACTATATATTATTACTGTATCTTCACATAGAGATACTGTTCAGAAAATCTACGTGCGTGTTAGTTAAGGGATACAAAAAGAAGAGACACAATTTGAATTTCGATAGATGCAAGATAGATAGGTAGATAGATAGATAGATAGATGTTGTAGGTTGTAACTAGCCTTAAGAAGTCTATACATTTTTTATTACCTCTGAAAAGTGCTATAATCCTGAATACTTGTAATATAATTTAAGTAATAAGTAGAAAAAATTTATAACGCAACCGGAAAATTCGTAACAGGAAATAATAAATGATATTATTTACGGTTAAATTTCCCCTTGTGATGCTAGAAATAAGCCCCGAAGCGCAGTGGCTAATGATAAAACCTGTAATGATTTTGATATGACGTTTATATTGTAGTAAACAATTAAAATTAATTAAATTATCAAAATTGGTTTACGTGAATATATTAATAATTAAGGTAATCTGTTTCTACAGTTTATACAAACATAATTCTGTAGAATTGATTTTGTTTAAATTTGCTTATTAGATTTCGCCCATATTACTAAGTAATTAATGGCATTACATTATAATATTCTTAAGTAAAATAATTATTGCATCCATAATTTTTTTTTCACTTTGTTAATTTTACAACTGTAAACATACAACCAGCAAAAAGGTTTACATCTTGTGTCAATTACAAAAAAAAAAGTCGCGTTAATGGCTTTGAGGAGGACACCACCCAGTGGTAGCTCTCCAGATAATGAAAAATGTGTTAAATTTTAATTTCATATTTTTGTACATGTAATCACTATTAGAGTCGTGTTAGTGTATCATGTCTCTACTCCATCGGCGTTTCAGTCGTCTTTGTGGTACTCCTGGTAGGTCTGGAGAATTCATGTTGCATATTAAGGGATTATTATGATTTTGAAGTTTTTCTCTGAACCTGCGGTATAATTTTAAAAATGTGTCGTTAACGTAAGGGACGCGTAGGTCATCGTGCAGTGTTCTGTTGGGTACGTAACTCGGGCAGTTAGTAATGAGTCGCAAGAATTTACTTTGGAAACGTTGTATGCGTGAAATGACCGATGGCTTTGCTGCACCATAAATCTGACTACCATACATCCAGATCGGTTGAAGCATCCATAAATTTAGAAATGTAATTGTGCGATTATTAACATTTATTTTGTGTGTATGATTTTAAATAGTGAAATCTATTTATTTATTGTTTGACAAAAGTGTGCTAGAATATATTTTACAGATATTTATGTATTATAGGGTGTTTCAAAAAGGGTGTCCTTTATATGTGAACTTGTATTATCCTGCTCGAACCAATATTCTCGTTCGTGTAAATCTAAAATTGCAATAAACTGATGGATTAAGCCACGATAAACCACACCTTCCACAGTTAGTCGAAAAATAATGAACCTATTACAAGTCGCCAAGAGATTGTACACTGAACACCTATTGGCCGCTCTACGGAGTAACTCTGCGGAACTCTTCCCAAACCCCAGCCCTCAAGTCGGTAAACCAGGAAATGTTTCTTTGGCCAGGAGGTCTTTTTCCCTCTATCCGTCCTTGCAGAATGCGCTTCGTGCAATATTTCATACATTACTTGGTATGAAATATAAATACGCATTTTACGTAGCGCAGCGCATTGTGTTCGAGATACTTATGACATTTGACAATTTTAACCACCTCAAGGCCCAATTTTAATCACCAATTTTGCGTGCGTGTAATGGTCATTCGTTAAACACGTAAAGTTTTTACGTGATCCATAATCTACAGTTTTGTTAATATATTTATACAGCATTAATTATGATCTAGTAGCTGATTAAAAGTCTTTCTAAAGTGACCATCAAAAAGTTTCATTATTAATAAATGTACCAATTTGTCTCGTAAATTAATAATAATAAAAATAAAAAACTTTATTTCAGTTTTTTGACTGTTTTGTAGACTGTGCAACTGAAATTCAAAAAAAATTGAGCTTTAAACCACGACAGTTAAAAAAAAATTATAAGATTACAAAAATCTAAAAAAAAACAATCTAAGAAATTAATTAATCGAATTAACTAAACATATTAAACATGCAAATAAAAACACAGTTATTTAAAAACTAAAAATTTAAAATATTTAATAAATCCAAAAAAATTATATTAAATTAATAATTATTAAACCTCCCTAATAAATTGTAATTAATTTAGATACCGAACGGTAAACGATGTTACAAACAGATTTCATGAAAAATATATCAACTTTTATAATAAAAATAAAATTTAAGTGGTATCCACCATAATTTTACTTTTAAGTACTATTAACATAAAATACAATATTCTGTGGGATATCATAAAATTCTAATATAATGCAATAACTATTTATATTAAACGCGTTCATGGCACTTAAATTTAGTATACAAAAGTTAAATGAATAGAGTCAGTTGATATAGACGTAACGTTATTAAAATCTACCTACTTTACTTAATAGACTCTAAATTCTAGTGCGCAGTTTAAATTATCTATAAAATACTCCCATCTACATAAATATAATTAAAATAAACTTAAAAAATATGGTGTGATCATTCACACGACTGTCTTTTACCAATATACACATATACAGAAGCTTTTATTTATACAATTTACATCAAAAATACATATTTGCCCTAAAATACATAACATGTATTTTAGGGCAATATTATTACCTAATATTATTAAGGCCGCTATTATAAAAAAAGTTATTTTTTCCATAAGAGCACAGCTTCCACAAATTTCCACAGACATGCCGCTTAACTTATCTAGTAGAACTAAAAAATGTATTTTATGAGGTGATTTTAAACAAAATCGTAGGAGCCGTTTTCGAGAAAAATGAAATAGTTGAAAAGTTGCACGAATAAACTACTACTTCCGGGTAACCGAATTTGTTGAAAATGTTCTTCTCGGGTTTTCTTGTAGTACCCAACTTACTTCCAAGTTTCAATTTTGGACGACGTATTTTTTTTCTCACACCCACAGATCGATTGGTAAATTTTTTTGGGTTTAGAGGACCTTGAAACGTGCTTTTTCGATTAAAACTCGATTTTCAAAAATCAACATGAAAATGTTCCTTCCCTTACCTACGAGTATATTTCATATACGGCAAGAGGAAATAAAAGGTGATTTTGTTCGGGACAAGGTTAATAATAATATTTTTTATTTTGATTCCTAATTGGTAGGTCAGTTGCTTAATCTAATTCTACAAAATCCGATTAAGTAACGAATCAACAATGTATTCGACCGACAGTAAAATCAATGAAACATAGTTATGCATTTTAAACAAATTAAAAAATAGGTTTTCAGTTCGACATATTGATTTTCTCCCCTTTCCTCGTTGTTCAAGTTCAACTTTTAACCAGATCTACCAATAATGGTAATTCTCTTTTTATTTATTTAATAAAATATCCTTAGGAAAAAGAACGGAAAAGAACATTTCGGGATCCCAAAGATCCGTAAGGGGAATGTTCGACGTTCGAGCCTCCACGTGGTGCGCCTGGATAGGAGAATACCTTCGGGGACTTCTCTGAACTGAAGCGGAAGAACTCTGGGCTTTACCTCCCAGTTTTAAACTGTAAGGTCGAATATTCGGCCTCACCAAACATTTCAACCAAGCATGATGGCAATGTCTTCGTATAAAGAAACTACCCCAGGAGGTAATCGGAAACGAGAATCCTTCATCGCCAGCATGAGCGGTGCAATTGGGCCGTTGGATTCTGGGAAGCCCAAACCACCATGCAAGAAAGGATTGGAGACTTCCAAAAATAACACCTCAAATAACAAGTTGAGGACAAAACGAAAATGTTTACTTGCTACTATAAACATCAACACTCTAACACAGACTGGAAAACTCAAACAACTGACAGACAAACTGGACGAAAAAAACATACTGATAACAGCAATACAGGAAACACGATTTAGGGATGAACTCCACATCGACTCCGGAAATTACAGAATTTACAAAGGAAAACCAGCGGTAAGGAACATGAAAGGTGTGACCATCCTAGGAACAGCATTTGCGGTTAACAAGAAAATCACTGAGAATGTACTCTCCTTCACATCCCCATCAGAGAGAATATTAGTGCTGACCATCAAATCGGGAAACAAGGCGTACAACATCATAAACGCTCATGCACCAATTAACCAGGACAATAAGACGAACTTGGAGAAAGTGGAAACCTTTTGGGAACAACTAGAACAAACCCTCATAGAACTACCAGATGAACACACAAAAATTTTAATGGGAGATTTCAACGCCCAACTGGGTAGAGAGAAAGCACACAGAGACGCAGTGGGATACTATCCAGCTCACACAAGAACAAATAGGAATGGCATACGACTCATCGCACTTTGCAGACTCTTCAAGATGAGAATCATGACCACACACTTCAAAAATACTCCAAAGAAAAAGAAGACTTGGATGTGTCCAAACAAGAAAATGGGGGAATTTCAAATTGATCACGTGGCCATCACCAAAAGAAATCATGAACACTCAGGTCAAGAAGGGCATGAACATAGACTCAGACCACTACCCCACAAAAATTAAAACACGATTTCAACCTCACAAACCACCACCACGTCCAACAGGGAAAATCAGGATTAACCCTGAATTGCTTCGCGCCAACGGCAGTAGGTATAGAGAGGAAGTCGAAAGAATGAACCCGGAAGAGAACTGGGAAATGATAACGCGGAAATTATACCAAATAGCGCAACAAACTATCAACCCCAATCGCAAGCCCAAACACAGGTGGTGGAACGAACATTGTGACCAAGCTCTAGATGAAAGGGCTGAAAGTTGGAAAAAATGGAACAACCAAAAAAAACCAGAAAACTGGGAGAGCTTCAGGCAAACAAGGAAGAACACAGCCAAGATCATCAGAACCACAAAGAGAAACTATGACAAACACAAACTACAGCAATTGGAAGAAGATTTTCAACAACACAACTCTAGAGATTTTTACAGAACCTTCAAGGAAGAACTCAGAGGATATCAGCCAGCCAGCCTTAGTTTCAAGAAAAATGACGGTACACTGACGACCAACAACAAAGAAGGATGCGAAACCCTTGCAGACTATTTTGAAGAGCTACTCGACTGTGACCCCCCACAAGAGACTCTAAGTTTCACCAGCAACAACAATCCCATCCCCCCATCAAAACCACCAACGGAAAAAGAAATAGACACCATCATTCAAACTTTAAAAAACGATAAAGCACCTGGGGAAGATGGAACAATATCAGAAATGCTAAAGGTCGGAGGGGGATGGGTAAGCAAACGAATACAACAATTATGTGTGGACATCTGGGAAAAGGAAGAAATACCGGGAGAATGGAGGAATGCACTCATCCACCCGCTGCATAAAAAGAGTGACAAAACAAATTGCAACAATTACAGAGGAATATCTCTGCTACCAGTAGCCTACAAAGTACTCTCAAAAGCCCTGCAGGAGAGAATCAACAAGCAGACCGAGCACCTAATAGGCGAATATCAAGGAGGTTTCAGAAAGGGAAGATCATGTACAGAACAGATATTCAACCTAAAAAACATCCTAAGAGTCAGAGCCATCTCAAACCAGAACACCGTGGTAACCTTTGTCGATTTAAAGAAGGCATATGACTCTATAGACAGAGTAACCCTCTTCAAGATTCTAGAAGAATTAGGTGTTGATCAGAAAACCCGGGCAATCACCAAACAAACATTAACAGGGACAAAATCCAAAGTGAAATTTATGGGAGAGCTGTCGCGAAGTTTTGAAGTGAAAACTGGGGTAAGACAAGGTGATGGACTGTCACCCACTCTATTCAATCTAGTATTGGAGAAAGTGATAAGGGAGTGGAGAATTCAATTGGAAGAACAGCAACTGCAACCAATCAAATTAGGAACAGGAAGAAGGAAAGTCAACATTGACTGCCTAGCCTTTGCAGATGACATAGCCATACTGACCAGAAACACCTGTGACGCCAGAATAGCCATCGAAAGACTACAGGAAACTGCAGAAAAGGCGGGATTGCAGATCTCTTATGAGAAGACAGAGTATATGGAATGGAAACACAAAGGAGAGAAACACCTAGAAACCAAATATGGAAAAATTAACAGAGTAAATCACTTCAAGTACCTGGGGGAATGGATGCAACCAAATGGACTAGAAAGAGTGGCAATACAAACCAGAGTGGACAAAATAAACAGGGCGTATGGGATCACCAAAAACAGATACAACAAGAAGTGTATCTCCAACAGAGCGAAAATCTTGCATTACAACACAGTGATCAAACCAGAGGGACTGTATGCCGCAGAATGCCTTGCAGCAAATAGCAAGAAGGGAATGGAGGAAATAGAAAAACGGGAAAGAAGAATTCTAAGGAAGATTCTTGGGCCGAGAAGGGATGAGGAAGGACAGTGGAGGAGACTACGCAGTAACAGAGATTTATATAGGGAAACAGAAACCTTTAGCACAACCTTCAGGAAGCGACGAGCAAAATTTTACGCACACCTTTACAGAATGGACCCATCTAGACTCACACACCAAATCTTTACCTTCATCACACAGCGGAAAACAACGACCCCATGGGTCAAAGAAGTACAGAAAGACTTGCAAGAAATGAACATCGATGAGAATACCATGCTGGATAGGAAGGCTTTCAAGGAAACAGTTGACAGATGGGAACCATCACATCAGGTCCAACGAACGGGCACAGAATGGACAAGTAAACGCAAGCAGTTATTCAGCCAGAAAATGAGGGAATCCTGGGAACGAAGACTAAACATCTGTCAAGGTTCAACGCGGTCCACAGTGGCCAAAACGTAAAAAAAAAAAAATATCCTTAGATGATACTGTAATAAAATGTTTCAATTTTATGTGTCATTTTATTGGTAAAAGACAATAATAACAGGGATATAATAACAATAACAGGGAAATAGTTGGGATAATGTTTAAATAACAGAAAGATTTAACATTAGGTCTACAGTTAAAGATATTTTTAATCCGAATAATCTTTTGAAGAAATCTAAAACTCCATATTGTAATACTATGAATAAAACGGTATTATTTAATAGAGCTGAAACAGTGAATTTTACAAAAACAGCAATGAAAGAGATTTCAGTAGCAGATAAGACCATTTTAAGAAATAATTTAGAAAATGGAAAACTTAAATTAAAATTGAAAAAAAAAGTTTATGAACATTTAAAATCTATAATATTAAGAAAAGCAACACTTTATAAGATTAACAATAGAATAAAACAGCAATTTTTTTATATTTGTAGTGATCGAAATTTTTATAACAAAAAAGAAAACGAATTGGAAAAAATGGGGGCGAACCAACAGGGTTATTTCGAAAAAATATATTTGAGAGTAAATATTTGTTATAAACATTCCTGAACAAAATTTGGTTGATAATAATTAGGAATAATAGACGTCTCAAAATATTTGAGGCAATGAAGGAAGAGAAACGAAAAAAAACAGCTCGTTTTCCGATTGAATTCTTGGGAAAAAATAGCTGTTCAGAAGTATTCAGAAAGTGAAAAAATAACCAGAAAACTCACAATATGATGTTTAGTAGAAAATAAACCGATGTTCAAAGTTTCTTAGAACTTCTTAAAACGTTTGATTCAAAACTATATTTTGTTACACTTGCACCTTGCACTTTAATTGCGTTGCACATGCGCTTTAATTATAAAATCAGTGTTTGACTCAACGATCAGTGTTTAGTGTTGAAGTCAGAGATTGCGTTTTCTCTCCTCTTGTGCATCATAAAAAATTAAAATTATCTTTTAAGAAATACTATACTCAGACAATACGATATGCAATATTTATGATAAACTTTTACTTGCTTCCTTGGAAATAGTTGCTGCCTTGTGGTTTTCAGAAATATTTTTGTTCTATAAATAACGGTTTTTTTAAGTTTAATGAAATCTTTGATTAATTACGTTTACTGGACGTAAAAGGTAAAAGGAAACATTATAAAATTAAAGGTATATATTTTTTATATGAAAAAATTAAATGATAGTTTGGAAAGTGTGTACCCATACATTTATTTGTTTGGAAGTGTGGATATGCGATATTTTAAATTATTCCTTTTTTCGTGCTTTTAGTCTTCTGCTTGAAAATTTGAAATTGAATTTAAGAAAGGAATAATAAGATAAGAGAAAAAGAGTACAAAAAGTTTTTATGAATTATATTGCGAAGCCAACGTGATTCAGGGTGTGGTTATGAAAGACAAAATTGGGTTTTGGTTTTCCAAAAAGCTGGAAATGATTACTTGTAAATAGAGTAAGGAAAAGTATGGAGATCGAAATAAATGTGATAACGTTAAATTTTACATTTATCAATAGTTAACAGAATGACTGAAGTCAAGTACATTTTTAGTTTGTTTAAAATATTTATTGCTTAAATTAGCGACTGTAGAACCTCATTGAAAAAGTCTAATTATTTGTAGAATGTAACCAAAACTATTCGTTTTATATTCTAGGCGTTTATATTATTACCACTCCTTCACACAGGGACCCAAGTTTAGTTGTAAATTTTAAATATTAATATTAAAAAGGTTTTTAGAATCGTATGCTCAGTAACTTTTTTCTAGTAAGTTAAAAAGAATATCCTTAATGTACAAGATAAGGCTACATTTTATTTGCTTAAATTTAGGGAAATTGTTTTAACAATTACACCCATCTTCCTTATTAACGTTAATGATATTCATAGACATGCATAATGAAGGCTATTTTTATTTTATTTATCTACTAGACAATGCCACTGGCATTTCCGGCCCGGCCTAACCAGTAAACTTGAAAGTTAAATCTACTATTCAATCGTATTCTGCACTTTATTTATTTTTTCATTTTTGAAGAATTTTATAGTTACAAAAATATTATGTGATGTTATATAGTTTTGGTAACACTGAAATTAAAAATTATGAAGGGTAGAAAAAAGTTTTTTTTCGTCTTTTAGTGTTGATCCGCTAACGAACGTTAGCAACCATTCTGGTAATGATAATTCTATTCGTGCTGTTTTGAAGATTCTTGCAGTAAAAGTTGCAAACCAGGTCCTCAAGTTCTTTAGCCAAGATATTCGTCGTCTTCCGACGGCTCTCTTACCCTGCAACTTTTCTTGGTAAGTGTTCAGCAACTTGTACTTATTGTCATTTCTAATGATGTGTTCTAGATATTCTAATTTTCTCCATTTTAAGTGCACATTATTTCCTTTCCTTTACCAATGTTTTAAATGAACATTTTCTTGATACATTCAATTGAAATTTATTACCTGTTATTATTATTAATACAACAATTTTTAAATGTGAAGCTAATGTTCCAAAACTTTTTTTACTTAAAGGAGCGTGCAGTCATCACCACATTCCTACAGTTGGCCAAGAAGATCTTTTGGCCAGAGGCGCTTCAAACGTCTGCGCTGAGTACCCAGTATCGCCCTAGTGTACATGTTTTGTATGAGAGGGTTGTCATGTAATTAAAATTTGTCATGAATCGTCTTGTATAGTTGTTTCGCGATATCAATTACGTATGGGATTTGTAAGTCTTTGTGCAACATTGAGTTTGTGATGTAAAAGGAACATTGCGTTATCGTTCGTAGAATCTTGTTCTGAATCGCTTGTATACGTTTCGTGTGTGAAGACTTAGCAGATCCCCAAAGTTGAAAATTAAGTGTAAATGAACATTAATAAATATTTTTACGATGCTTTAAATAAATGTTAAAATTGCCTTATTCGTGCAATTTGGATGTAGGGGGTACGGTGCTTTGGTCCATGGTTCAGCGAAAACAAATATATGTATAGGAAATTAGGTTTTCAAAACAAGTTTTGCGTTTAGTAACGGTTAGTCCCTACTACGTACGAAATTTAGTTTTGCGTCGTGGTCTCCACATAGACGCAGTATGCATAACCATTAAAAAAATATATACACTCGTTTTCATTCAAATTTAACAATTTATAATCACGCAAATCCAGTGATATGAACATTATCACAACCACTCCTACCAGAAAATCGACAAAAAATTAAAAGAGAAACTGGAATAGGGATATCATATAAAAAACTGACCGGGATTTAACCTACCACTGGGTGATTGCTTTAATCAAGACATAAACCGACATTACTCACTTACATTTACATGAACATTGTTGTTTGGTATTAATTTACATTTTTTTGACTTTTTTATAACTGAAAATAATTTTTTTTTCAAGCATTTAAACAAAATATTTTAGTAATTGTATTGTAATCGTTTATAATTTATCTTTAGGAAAATAGCGCTTAGTAGGGTTGCTTCCGTAAGAAGTTCAGGTTATTGTAGGTAATAAAAGATTTTTCTTAGATTAAGACAATGGGCTGACACGAAGATTAATTAGTAATTGAACTTTTTTTATACAAAAGATATTTTAAAGATTAATTTGATTGTTAATTTCATAAATTATCAATTATAATAATTAAATTCTTATAACCTTAACTATTTATTTTTATTTCAAAACTTTGTTAAGTATTTGATAGACGTTTTGATTTAAAAAATATTTGTCGAAAAATTATTATTTAGTTATAATGGCATACTTTTTATTGTTTCTTAACAAATGAAAAGAAATATTTTAAGGAAAACTGTTAATTATTTTATTTTTTATTGTTGTAACACCTAACCTTAGGTTCATTCGGGATCTGGTCATAATAAAAAAAACAAACAGACTTCTTTTAAGTTATGAAAATTATTTATTTATTGACACGATTAATAATTACAATTGTATTAAAACAAAACCTGAAGCTCATACTAAATTCGACTTAATAAAATAGGCCTTCTGTCACTTAAATGATAACTTAAAAACCAAAACAGTGATTTACATGTTCACAACCGAAACGTAATTCAGAACTGGTCCCATAACGCAATTGTTTTGAAACGACCAGACAACACTAATTCCATTCGTGGTCGAAGTACTCAACTGATTAATTACAAAGGCGCTATCGGTTTTATAACTGCAGTCCAAAGAATCAAGACCTTTCTATCATTTTCTTCGCTTGATTGGAGTGTGTTAGTAGGAATAAAAACAAAAAAAAAGTTTCTCATAGCTTAGATTTCCAAATATTTATATTCAAAACATTTCATTTATCGCAATCCATTATCCTTTCTCAATACAATCCAATTCATCCAATCTGCAATTAATTCCTTTAGCTATTTCAAGAATATCACTGTTAATATTATTGCTTTTATGTTGTTAGATTATTTGAAGTAAAAATAATCTTTACTCATAAATTTTCTGGTGTTTCCTGTTCAAAAATGATTTATTTATAAACGTACAAAATTATAATCCGAACAACTTATAAACAAGCAATTAAGCTTTATGTAAGTTTTATAGAGAGTTAAACCTGCAGTGTGTTTTGGAGCTGACCCAAAATATTTTTTAAACTTACATATAGTGCAACAAATAGTACATGCGCTCGCAATTTCTGTGTATACAATCACGGAAATAGTTTCTGTAGCTTAAAAGATAAAAATGGAACGCATTAAGAGTGTTGTATTAATAATAACCCTTTCTAAAATGTCGTATCTACATTCACTATTATAATATTTATATTTACATAAACACCTTGACCTATGTCAATGCTAAATACTTTGTTGATATTAGTATTATTCTAATTATTGTTGCATCTATTCTTTACATTATTACTGTGTTTACCTTTCCAATAGTTATATTTTTATATGATCTGTTAGTATGTTTATCTACTTCTTATTATATAATTTTTCCGTAACAGGCAGGTGGAGTGTTAAGTTATTTGCACTCGATCTGCTAGTTCCAGGGCTACAAAAAATAGTTCTGTTTCTTATCACATGATCAGCCAATTGTACGACTGAAACATTTTTAAACGGAAAGAGGTGTAAAAGACACTAGTCAGAGTTATCTCCTCTGAGAGTATAAACAGCCATACCTTGTGGTGAATGAAGTAAAGGTGTCATTTGCAGAGTGGAGAGTTGATGATTTTCAGAGGGTCCGGCTTTTTAAGGATCCCTTCGGATATTATGTATTCGGTTGCAATAATAAAACGTCAATATGCTCATTGTAGCATTCTGCAAAATGCTTTTTTATTAAACTCGGTAGTTTCATAACAACATTTACATCATATATTTTTTCTTCCCTCTTTATACATTTATATATATAATCATTAACACAATGCAATACACTTAAACACTTTCTATATTAATTCTGTTTACTTTACTTATTTCCTTTTATATTTTAATCAGCTGAGATTTATTTTTTTTATTAATACAAACAACTCTTATTATGTATTAAAATTTAGATACTTCTTTTTTTGGCTTCAATTTAATTTTTATTTACAACTGTACAATTTTTAAAGCACAACTAGTTAATGAGATAGAATGAATGAAGAATGGCGGGAATGTGAATCGATCCGGTGGCCGATTTCGGCGTGAAATGTTTCTAGGAATGTGGTGCCAATTTTTAATGTTAATGAATTATAAAGTATGATAAATGATTTTTTTTATGAGATGATTTTCTTTTTTATTAAAAGAAACATGCATGACAAATTAAATTAAAATATTTTTTTTTTTTTGTTATTTTATGGTGGCTGGAGAAGATCCGTATTCCACCTTCGTTTCAGTCGTCTGATAACTGGGAGATCGTTAGTTGAAAGAGATTCGACATTTTTGGCTTTATGTGGTCAAAATTGTTTTTGTGTGTAATGAGTTGTATGTTGCGTTGGCAATGTCTCGAACCGTTGGTATTTTCAGGTCTTTGTGAAGGGTATGATTGGTTACGTAATTGGTAATTGGTTACGTTTTTTTTAAATTTTATAATTTTAATAGTTTTATTTCAAAATATATATAAATAAATTTCTAGTAAGCTCTACTTAAATGTAGCATATAATGACATGCTCCAACATGTTCGTCAGATCGCCATGACATTCTATGATGAAATTTAATCCTTCGTGGATTATTGACATCTTTATATCCGCCAAAAATCTTTCCCACATGTCGTTTTGCGAAGATATTTGCATGCGGTTTGAATGGTTATGTCCGTTTACCGCATATATTCGCATATGTACAATTTTTAAATAAGAAAAAATATTTTGACTGAAATTCGTCTTAATTGTCATAAAATTTTTGTCAAATATATAAATATTTCGGGAATATCAGGTCTATAATTAGTTGGATTGACAACACTAGTGTTTCCTGGCTGTCACGTGATTGGTGATTCATGTTAGTCGTGCTTGATTAATACTTAACGTGCGTTACGTTCATCCAATTTAATCATAACATTTCTTTAAACACCGTTGTACTTGTAGATTTTTCCCTTTTATTCTGCAATTCAACGTGCTAATACTTTTTTTTTAATCAGCTCTATTTACAAATATTTTTGCATAGCCACGTTACTCGCGATTAAAACGGATGTATCCGTATCCAATATTATAGCGTAAAAGTGAAGAGAAAAATATGTAATGAACTTTGCGAGAATTCTGAGCTTTTAAAAACCGTTTTCTATCTAGGAAAACACATTTTTCTAAAATATATACTTTACTCTCAACCCATAATTAAATGACATGAAACTAATCTATCCACGAAAGCTTAAGTCTGAAAATAAAAATACTAAATATCTTTTATTGGATAAAGAAATAAGTATATATTAAATCTTATTGCAGTTACCGTTACAAAATTTTTATTTTATTTTATTTTTCATTCGAAAAAGCAAACTCTTTAAATTTTTTGGCTTTCAGAAATATTCAACTGTATCCACTGGTCTTATGATTTCGTATATTGAAGAGGTTATTTGTTTAAGAACATAGACTTTTACATTGCATTCTGAACAACTAAAATGTCTTTTTCTATCTTTCTTGAGTATGCAATCCGTGCTTGAAATATTATTTTCGTAATACGCACAGAATCATGTGGAAATAAATATGCTCTTGCAAAAGCAGTAGCATTTCTATTATTATTTACTCTTTTTACTGTAGTTTAAAACATTGTTTTGCTAAGTGCATTCAAGGCTGTAATTGGGTAAACTTATTTCCAACGTAGGTTTTTCTAAAAAGTCATAAAATTTCTTTAAACTAAGGGTATGATTAATAATACAAAAGTTACACTTCTTAAAAATTTGTTTTTTCTCTTTAATGTGCGTTTTCTCTTGAAATGCATTGCAATGTTCTGGGCTAATTTAAAGATCACCGATTTTGTACAGCATTTACCTTGAAGAGTTTTTGAATACTATGCTTCTATACACCGCACGTCTTTCAGATACTAATGTTAGTCATACAACAATACACTCTTTCCATGCAATACTAAGTGTCACCTCATTGCCTCACCTACCATTACCCTTTCGTAATTATTCACCTAATCATTTCTAGCCTAATGTTACAATATTTATGTAAATAGCATGCTGATAAGCGTACTTTTCCACTCAGTGAGGAAGGCAATTGTAAATCACCTGACTCCTCATTTTTACTCAGTAAAACCTCTAGAGGTTCAAACCAGCCTTTCGGTTTTTTTGGTTTAACGTCCGACTGTTCTGCAATTACTGCTAATGCAGACGCAGCCTTTCGGCTGATGACCTAAACAACAACTTGTAGATTAAAAATACGATAACAAATGAATATTATGTTATACCTTATTCCCTTAATAGGATCAACTACCGAATAAAAGTTTTTAAAAATATGAACATTTACTACCTCTAGCAAGGCTATTTGTTTCAAGAATGAAATCAAAACAGAGCTATGCATAATTTTTAGATGTTACGTAGGTGAAGTTGATCAATAAAAATCTTACGGTTAATTAGTTATTAGAGTAATAAAACCGAGAAGGTAGTTATAATATTTTAACAAAAAATGACATTGAATAAGAAGACTTTTTCAGTTAAGCAATTTTTTCTTTTTTATTGATAGAAAAAACTAATCGGAAACCATTCTACGGACATCATTGAAACGGAAGGGTCGTAGAAAGTGATTTTTCCAGTGTTATTTAAAAAATGTTCAAATGAAATTATGATAATTTGTAAAAAAATATGCTTGAATTTAAGTGAGTTATACGTATTGGTATTATTAAACAATTTTAGGGCAATGAGCTTTAATGATTTTAGAATATTTCATTTTATAATAATTAATTTGAAAATTATCGTAATTTAATGAACCATTTTGTAATGGTACAGTAAACTGCTATATGTTTGTTCGTTTTGTAGATGATTCCAATTTCAATAATGTCAATTCCATGTAATAATTATCATGTACTTTTTAGTGCATTCAATGTATCGAAATAATGAGTGACTGCTTCTGTGTATTTACAATTGATTATAAAATAAATAAATAAATTTAATTGCTAATAAATATTATTAGAATACTAGAATAAATATAATCTAATTAATAAATTAATTATTAGAATACTAGAATAAATATAGGTAATCTAATAAATATTTTCTGAAAACTAGGCAGTGGTTACCGGTGTACTTTTATGGTAGGCGTTCAATTAACTATAATTTTTCAGGAATGGTCGGTCTGGGTCTGTACGAGCTACATCTCATTTACACGACATACATATATCACTCTTATCTCATTGGGCAATGAAGTTACTAATTCTTCTACAATGAATAAATTCCAACGAACACGTTAGAGCTAAAAATATTATAATTAATACTTTAGTTCCAGGGTCTTTTTAGTATACGGTTGCTTCTAAATAATAAAATTTCCCTATAAATTTATAACAAAAAAATGATTTACAAATAAATTACTAAACGTAAATTGCTGACTAAATTTATTACAAAATCTTTTAAAACTTATACGTAATTAAAAAGAAGTATGACCTTTCACTGTAACATAATTAGTTTAAATTACAAACCAAACATATTACTTTAATGTCCGTTACAAATTAACTGCTCCTATAATGCAAAATGTCTTTTAAAAACTGGTTATAACTCATTTTTTATTTAACACTAACTTCACACAGTTCAAAGCAACACTTACTTACAAAGGGGCCTTATAAGAAAAACAGTTGCTTCGAGAAGAACGAAGAATATAATGAGAATTCCAGAAAAATAAATATTATAAGACATGATAGAACCTGACGGAAAACAATAGAATATCCTACCTCATAGGCCTATAGAAAGACAAAAACAAAACGTCCCCTCAGGTGGTAATAAATCAAATTTACACACAAACGTCATATAGACAATTACTTTGACTAGATGGTGTATTTTGGAATACCTATTTCCCCTTGGTTTCTATTATCTTATTTTTTGAACTCAAGATATAATTTGTTCGTTTTCAAAAATCCAAAAAGTAGCAAACTAACAAACTGAGATTTTAAAGTAGGTATAACGTAATTAATTATTTACGTAGCCTCTGATTCATCTAAAATAATATTATTGAAATAACAGTATTTTAACTGACAGGTGGAGTGTCAAATTATTTACACCCAATCTGTTAGTGGCAGGGCTAAAATAAATAGTTCTGTTTCTTATCGCATGGTCAGCCAATTAAATGACTGAATCATTTAAGAACAGAAGAGGTAGAGACACTAATCAGAGTTATCTCCTCTGAAAGTAATGAATTTAATTATACAGCCAGACCCTGTAATGAATGAAGTGAAGGAGTCATTTGCAGAGTGAAAAATATGTGCTTTTCAGAGGGCCCGGCATGCTGATAAGCATACTTTTCCACTCAGTGAGGAAGGCAATTGTAAACCACCATACTTCTCGTTTTACTTAGTAAAGCCTCTAGAGGTTCAAACCAGCTTTTCGGCTGATGACCTAAACAACAACAACAACAGTATTTTAAACCATTTTAGTAACTGAATAAATATTGAAAAATGAAAACAAAAATTTGCTTTTTCAGATTAGAAGGTAAATTTATTGAATTCTAGTTTAAAAAATTCAATTTTTTTGTATAGTTCGGAATTTTTTTATGTACTCTTGAAAGATTTTAAAGTAAATTAAACTGAGATCGATATATGTGTTTTGTCTGTGCGTACGTATATCTGTGTGCCTAGATATTGTGATAAAAATGTGTGTATGTGGTTAGCAGTATTTGGACGCCAGAGGTAAAAGTATGACGACTTTAATGTATTGGACTGATGGCTACTCTCAAATGAATGGGTTTTCGCCGCTTTATAGAAAATCCCTGTGGTTTCGAATTGAGTCATTAGCAAATAAATGGGAGCTAAAAATGGACAAATCCATTCATTCTATAAGTTCAAGGTAAATACACCACATTGTACTTAATACATTTATATATGTGTAATGGTTATGACATTTTAATTCTCATTCTATCAACCAAAGTAACATTTTTAGTGTCATTAAACAAATTTACACTTTCAGAAAATGTATTTCAATTACATTCGATTTGGAACTTGAACGGGAATATTTTTTATAGATTTTATAACAATAGATTTATATATTTTTGAGTTAAAGTTCATTGCTGTTTTAAATGTATTTCTCCATTTTATACCAACCCACAGGACAAAAAATAATTTCACCGAATCACAAATTAAAGACTTGATTCAACAAACTTTGATACTAGAGGTAGACTTTAAGACTTTGTATAAACTTTTTTAAGACTTTTTGTATTAAGGTTTAAAGACTTTTTACTGCATCGCAGCTAGTTAACTATTAAGTAAAATTACTAACCTATAAAATAACATTTACCTGCTAAACAAAAAGTAAATCGTACGTTTTAAACAAAAACGACCTAATTTTTACTTTCTCTTGCCTATATGAATATATAGGAAGGAAAGTATTGTTTTCATGTCGATTTTTCGAAATCGAGTTTTCACCGGATCTACACGTTTTCAGACCCCCTGAACGTAAAAAACATGTTTTTAGCGATTGGTCTGTGTGTGTGTGTGTGTGTGTGTGTGTTTGCGCGCGCGCACGCGCGTGCATGCGTGCATGTGTGTGTGTACAAAATATCTCAAGAACGGAACATCGTACGAACTTGAAACTTAAGTTACATACCACTACCGGACCCGACACGAACATTTTCATCAAAATCGGTCAACCGGAAGTAGGAGTTTATTCGTGTAATTTTTCACTTTTTTGCGATTTTGTCAAAAACTGGTCCGACGATTTTTTAAAAATCGCTTGGTTTACTGAATTTTTTATGCTCTACAAGATAGGGAGGCGCCATGTTTCCTGAAATTCTCGGTGAGGCTGTTTTCACGTGAAAAAATTGTTTTTTTTTTTTAAGATTGCGGCGTTAATATGCATTTTAGTGCAAAAATTGATATAATAAAAAATGTAGAAAATTTAAATTCCTACAACTTTTATTTAGAACATTTTTTTTATAACGCTTAGTTTAGCGGTAATTAGCGATTTTTCTGTTTTTTTCTCTCAAAAACGTGTGAAAAATCTATTTTTTTAAGATTTCGGCCTTAGTATGCATTTTACGACAAAAGTGTGTATAATCAAATTTATAGAATGTTAAAAGATCTACAACTTTTATTTAGTGCATTTTCTCTACAGAGCCTAGCTTAGCGTAAACGAGCGATTTTCCGTATTTTTAAGCCAAACTGAGGTCGATTTTCAGTTTGCGTCTTTAACTCATGATTAAAATCAGGTTATATTTATTGAGGTTAGTTTTTTTGTTTGTTTCTAATGTTTTATTACTAATGTTAGGTTTATTGTTAATTATTTGCATTGGCAAGAGAAAGTTGTGTGAGTGTTTCACACCAGATTTTTCTATATTCTTCAACATGCATGAGTAAACACGAAAAGAGAAGTTCACAAACTGTTTCAAGCAAATACTTTTACTCAGTTTGATGCAAATCCTACAAAATAACTAAACCGTGCTTATTAGTAAACGCACTTTTTAAATAGCATGAGCTCTGATACAATTGCATAAGAAGAGAACATCGTACGAGTCAATAATAAAAGCAGTACTTTCCTAGCCTATATTACATATAGGGCACAAAATGGAGAAAAGTAAAAAGATAAAGGTTTTACACATAAATATAGCTAATTCTTTTACTTATATATTTTTTATTATGAGCTTAACTTTTACTTTATGTTTATGCTTTCAAGAATTTTCTCCAATTTATCCATACAACTCAATGTGTTAATCTTACAAAACTAGACGGTATTATATTGTTGAAACATCCACCTTCACTGTCAAATTTCTGTTAAACTTAACTGTTAAATTTACGAAAAATGGGCGAGTGTAGGTTCATGCTCGTAGTAACTTTGTGGAAATAAAAAAGTACTTTCTATATAGTACTGCAATTAAACAAAACCTACACATTTTGTATTATATTATTTAGTTTTTTTTTAAATTATTCCTTGGTTTTAAATCTAATATCAATTATTATTGTTCATAAAAATATTTAACTGAATTATGTTAAAATTTTTCTGTCGTTTAGCTTTTTATCAGTTTTTTTTTGTTGTAAATTTTAACGTGCATCTGTTGAATAAACATAATTATTAAATTGGGCTTTTTTTTACATCCGAGGCGGCGAGAAAAACTCATGTTCGCTCCCTCGGGATGAGGGTAAGTAGTTTTAGACTCAATTGAGGCGTCCTCGTCCAACCCCAAGAAGGCCGGAACCGCCTACGAACCAAAAACCCGCCGCCTGGCCGCTTGATCCAATATCAGCAAAAAACCCTCCACCTCCCTCGGAACTGTTAATAATATAGTACTACAAGGGAAATGTCGGGTTAAAATTAAATTGGGTTATTTGAATTGGTCTAGATTGTCGCACAGTTTTCCTTGGCGATTCCAATCGAGTTCCTGGTCAGTCATCTTTTTGCGTTCTGTGGAGCAGTAAAACCTCTGCTTTTCCTATCCCAATTTTTTTGGTATGTCATGTATAATAAAAATACAGCAAGATTAAAAAATATAATTTTTATTTTAAGGAGCATCAAAATCTTGGTTAAATCGACTACTTTGGTTTAAGGAATGTTGAGTTTGAACTTGAAATAATTTTTCAGATCCTGGCCGTGAATCGAATCCGAAAACTTCGTTTTTTAGCGCAGTTTTAGAAATTACCGAACTAGTAATCAAAACACCACAAAATTTAATGATTAAATATTCAGTATCAGTACAACGCATTTCATGATATTTACGGTTGAGTATTTACTATTGATCGCAAATGTTGGACCCAAAAATTATTATGTAGGAGTAAATTTACTGACGGTACTTCTTTTTACCTCGAAAAAACTACTAGAAAATATTTTATTATAGCCTAACTCTTAGTACAAAATACAAAGGGGTATTGTTAGACATTATTATGTCCTTCCAGGCACAAATACTACTTGTATTTTTCTTCAACAATGTATCTTTGTGGCTTTAAAGCTTAAGTTCTGTAGAATAAAGAAAGAAATAAAAGCATTTTCCTTGTACTTGGAAATTTCTTTCACATCCAAGATTAATATAGTGTAAAAAATTATATTTCATTGAACGCATCTTAAATCTTATTGTATTGTTCAGGATCAGGATAATCTTTTTGTAGTTGAAAAGTACAATCAATTCTGTAATTATGTGTAATCATAAGTAAAACATTAAATATTTTATTTCTTATTATAGTGGTCCCCGGTTATAACGCCGTCGGTTATACCGCGCTTTCGGATATAACGCGGGTTGAATTATGTGCCTACATAATTTTTACCATTTTTGTACAGAATTTAAAAAGCGAGTACTGTATATATATTTTGATATGGTTTTTAAAAAAAACATTACATTACATTCCAACAGGATAAAGATCCTTACAATAAGATGAACCGATTTCAGCATATAAGCGGAACTATCCACAGAACCTTAAAAAAATAGCACCAGCAAAAACTCGAGTTTGAGATTTCATAAAACAAAGCAGTGCCAACCCACTCTATAGCAGTGAAACTTAGGTGTTAA
Organism: Catonia carolina; assembly: GCA_035578175.1. Lineage (NCBI taxonomy): Eukaryota > Metazoa > Arthropoda > Insecta > Hemiptera > Achilidae > Catonia > Catonia carolina. The sequence continues at coordinate 79,335,367 of JAQMRL010000003.1, forward strand.
CAAAGCGAGAGGAAAGTAGATTGCAAGCATCTGAAATGAAATCGCTTCGACATACGTATGGGTGTAGTAGAGAATATGTTACAGGAATACCGAGATAAGGAAAGAACTCAACATCTTCTCTATAAACGACAGGTATCTTAGAACAGATTGCAGTGATTGAAGCTTGTTAGCAGAATGAGGGAGGATAGGATATCTAATTGATCACTAGGCTATAAACCAGAGAGAACGAGGACGCCTGAGAAAGATATGGGCAGTTTTGAGAGGTTCGGAATAGGCAGACTTGTTTAATCCTTGAAAGGCAGAAGAAGAAAGGTTTTATAAACATATATTTTTGAAACACATTAAGCGAATTGAATTTTTTTACAAGTTGTATTTTTAGTTATACTGTATACTGACAGTACAACATTTCTTTAGCTACACACTTGAAATTTCACCTAAATTTACCTTAGTTTATAAATTAAAAGCAATACGTAGTTTTCGGGTTTTGGATTATAATTTGATGATAATTATTAGCTGTTTGACCACTCGGCGCAAAGTACGTTTGTAGGAAGTACGAAAAATCCTGACTTCGGTTATACCGCGGCAGGTGATATAACGCGGGTCAGTAAATGACTCCCTCGCGTTATAATTGAGGACCACTGTACTTAACTTGATGGGCCTGCATTCTTATACTGCCCACTATTTCGTACCTAGTGAAAGTAATAATTTATTCATCAAAGACTATCATAATTGATCGTTTTAAAATTAACAAGTGATTTTCAGATCATTTATGTCAGATTTATTTAATTAAAAAAAAATTGCAAATTGAAATCCTCTTAAACTTTGTCCCGTAAGACCTTTTGTGTGGCGTATCGTACCCTAATATTTGTGATTGTACATATTACATTTTTCCGTAATTTTTATGATCTCAAATTTTAATTTTTTTTCCTTTAATATTATACATTTTTCCTCAGATTGAGTACTTACATAATTATTTCTGCTTATTTTTTATGATAAAGAAAATGCTTATCAATCTGAGATTATTACTAATTGCAAAACGTGATACTTATTAGTTACTCGATTACAAATTGGAATTTTCCGTGGTAATAAATTGCCTCTTGACAATTTTATTTTCGTTGGTCAGTCGAATAAATTGTAGACCCTTAACCCACACTTCTTTATATAAATTTTTCATTTTACCGTTAGCCACCCGAAGCCAAGTAATTTCTACACTTGCTATTCTCATTTCATCTTCCCATCCCGTTTCAAGTCGTTCTCTCTTTCTTCGGAGCTATTGAATGATTTTTTCGATCACCTTTCATCATTAGTCCTCGTGACCTACCCTAGGTGATCCACCCAATTCCACTTTATTTCTATCATCTCTCTGCCTAAATCTTCAATTCTTTCTCTGATCTATATCCATTTCTTTGTCTTCTTCTTGTCATGTTTCTTACCGCAAATCATATTCTATTTAACGCTGAATGATTTATACTTTATACAATAACTTAGGCAGCTCAGCTCATCATGATTTCCTTCATCTAGCTTTCCATTCTCTTATGTTCTGTCCTAGATGTACACAACCTTACTAATCCGAAATAACTGGTACCGGAACCTATTCAAATTTCTTAATGTTTGGATTATCCGAAAAAAAGTGTAACTTATAACAATAAAAATTAATACAAAAAACGGATTATATATATAACACGGAACAACTTATTTCACATGTAAAAACTGTAAAAGCATTGGAAATTTCACTGTGGTACGTAGAGCAGCACAACAAACATGCTCTTAACAAACGTCATGTCTGCTGGCAAAATATTGCGTCATCATCAAGGTTTTCGACATTACGCCAACAAATATTACTTACCTAGTGATTTTTAAGCAACCATGAGGTAGTAAAACTTTATAATTTTTTGTCATTGCTAATGAATTTAAAAAAAATTATACCAGTAAGCGATTGATATTGTAAGTACATATTAAAATTAGGAACTTGGTTATGTTCATTTTCTATTTGGTTTTACACCGTTTGTAATTTTTTTAAACAGTTTTGTAAATTATTTAAAGTCGGATCAACTAGCGACTACTGTGGGTTTCGTTTCTGTAACGGTGGGTACTAATGTGTCAAAATTTCTAGACCCTTGCCGGGAATTGAACCCAGGACCTTTCAATTTGGAGGCTAGCGCACTAGCCACTACAGCACGGAAGTGACCTTTTTTAAACTTATTTTTTACGTTTAGAAGCTTATTAAAAATTATTCTTTACATTATAGAATTACTTATTTTTTATTTTTTAAAATATATTATATATAAAACTAATTTTAAAAATTGTTTTATATGTGTTATATGTTTTAAAATTGTTTTATATGTGTTATTTGTTCCTGTTTGATAAAACATTTACAAATGTGCTGAATGATAAGATTGGCGTCCGGCATGTATGGGATGAGAAAGCTGATCACTTATCTCATGTTTCAGATTATACCGGTGTCCCGCGAAGAGGTTGCTATTTTTAAATTAATATGTATTGCACCATCTACAGACTGGAAGCGTTACAGTTATAATAAATAGATCTTTGAAAAAAGTACCCTCGAGTTTCATTTTCTTATGATTTATCAAAACAAAATGGCGGAATAAGAAAATAATATCAAAATGAACAATAATCTTGTGGATAAAACCACTTATATTTACAATAGGATTTAGATAGGAAAGAAACAGCTGTTTTTGCCATTATAAATCGATCAGCTCATTTTGTGAACCCACATCAGTTTGAATAAAGGCTAATGAAACAAATCGTGTGCATTAATAATTTATCACTTTCATATTTCTTTCATTTTATTACTTAAGTAACATTGTAACAAATCACCAATTTGAAATGGTTAAGCAAAAAAAATTACTTTCCGCCATTTCGTTTTGATTAATAATAAGGTAATGAAACTCGAGGGTACTTTTTTAAAATATCTATTTATTATAACTGTAAAATTTTCCGTCTGTAGTGTGTGCGATACGTCCGGCATATTAATTCAAAAATAGCAACCTCTTCATGGGGCACCTGGTATATATTAGACTAAATAAGTTTGGCTAAGCGTGTTTATGCCGGCCATATTGGCGTAGTTGGTAACGCGCTCGCCTCTCATCATGCGGTGTTGGGTTCGAATCCCATTCAGGCAGGGCATATTTTCATACGTTACAAAAATTCATTTTATCCTTCACCGTCTGCATTAGCAGTAATTGCAGAACAGTCGAACGTTAAAAAAAGCGTTTTGTAATTTTATGATATACAAGTGTTTAATGCGAATTAATGTAAAATAATAAAATTGGTGTTTCGATTATCCGAAATTTAGGATTAGCGGGATTTTGTGCACAAATCTCAATTATAATACCAGTTAAATAAATATTAACGTTTAACAGAAATTTCAGTTAAAAGCAGATTTACATTGTTCGACAGAACCGAATCAAAATCGTTTTACTCACAAAAAAATAGTCTGGAATGCTTATTTAAAATGCTCTTTAGAGAAAGATTCCCGTTCTTTTGGGGCTAACAAATGTCCTTCATTCAGTATTTCAGCTTATTAAGCTTCTTTCTTGTCAAAAATTGAACTTTATAAAGTCAATATATTTCAGTTTTCATATCGTTAAGTTAAATAACCAAAAATTATTATAATTGAGTCTGTATTTTATTTGTAGTCTCTTTTATTTCGCCAGCGTCGATGATTCAGCCAATTTATTTCTTTGTGTTTCAATTTTTGTCATCTGAGAGAATAAGTCACAATCGTAAGAGTAAGAAAATTGGAAGAAAAATAAGTTATCTTTTCTCTTTGAAGAAAATAGATATATGAGCCTCACAACCATGTATGTTATTTGTAGACTTTTATTTGTTTCAATCAGTTAGGCCTAACATAAAATATTTGTTCTGCAATAAAAAAATACAATTATTTCATATGTCGTTTAAGCACAAAGAGTTTATTCTTCGATTAGTAGCCTATTTCATCATTCAGTTATTTTTGAAGCTTACTTTTATTTTAAAAAGTTGAATAATCAATAAAGGGCTGTTAATTTTATTTTGTTAAATTATATAATTGAGATAAATTTATTGATTTTGTATACTATATTTTGAATTAATTTTAATGTACGTAGGATGTTTAATAATTAACGATGCAAAAATAATGTCTCATTCAATGACAATCAAACATTTTAACGGTCACGTTTCCAACCGTGGAAACACTTTAATTAGCTGATCCGTCATAATTATTGATACTCTTTTGTTCATTTCAAAATTTTAGCTCCGCTTGAAATGTGTACGCCGAAAGAACAATGTTCAGTGATATGAATTTTCCTATCCGAATGTTTAAAACAGATGAAAGTTTACTCAGAAATGTTGAAACAGTATGGTAAAAGATGTTTAAACCGTTGTAACGTGTATAAGTTGGTAAAAAGGTTTAATATGGGCCGAATAAATGAAACTGACCTTTCTGACGATTCAATTAAGCAGAAACGTGTAGCAAATAATAACCCAAATTTTTATGCGTAGTTAGCCCCTAACTAATTAATTCATAACAATATATTTTCTTAATATTATCAAATAATATAAATGGATTTAATCTTTCGACACCTCTTCAGCTTTTGACAAAGATATTCACTTCAAAAAATCAATGGTTGAACTTTAATTTATGACTTTAGATTTAATGGATAGTTAAACTTAGCTTTTTATAATTCCTTTATTTTCATATTAATTTTTATTATTGTGTATCGTCGATAAATTTCAATTTCAATAACTATAATAACATGAGATAGTTCGTAAAGAATGTTTAATAAAGCTCAACTTGTTAGTAGTAAAACTCGCAAAACAATCTTTTCGGATAAACTCTAACGCACAGATTACATTATATCAAAACCTGATTTAAACATCACTTGTAAACAATATAGTTTTCGTGTTACATTTAAAAAACATTAAATCATCACAAATATTCTGATTTTTATGAGTTTTGTGTATTAAAAGTCAGAATTACATACAAATAAGTTTTTTTTTTGAGTAACTTAATTGGAATTATATGGTAGTAAAACGTGAACTGGAGATTTCCTTCGATAAAACTAAATAAATAACGATTTCAAAAAAATAAAAAACACGTAATATAACTCCTTGAAAAAAAAATTTATAAAAATGTATAGCTTTGAGTACCTTCCGGATATAAAATGTTTCAAGATATTAATGGACAGTACAGAGTCAAGTTTTAGTTTTATTTTTTAATTGAGTTTTTCTTTTTTTAAACTATAGACGTTATTACGTATTAAGATTTTTATCATTTTTGATTAAAGATTATAATTACTTAAAAAAACTGATTTCAAAGGAATTAAATTTTGTTACAAAAAACGCCAGTTGCGCTGACCACTGATTACGGGTAAGCCGTACTAGAAGGAAGTACCTACTCTCGAGACATGCCACGCACAATCTCTGAGAGAATTATACAAAATGGATAACAAACGGTTGACAAATTTTTTTATACAGTAAATAATAAATGTAAGGTGTCTGATAAGTAGTTTATATACGCCAGAAATTTTATTGAGAAAACTGGAACAAACGGAGAAAATATGGGTCGAAATAAATTCAGACAACTGATTTCTTTAAGGGCTTCCATGGTGACCAAAATCAGAACACTGGATGGACATAAGAAAATAGAAAAGCCTGAAGTGAACAAACGCTGAGAGTGCGTGCTAAAAATAAAGCTTCCCAAAATGTAAGTTGCTATATGTGTTATAGAATTGTTCGTATACGGAACAACTGTTAGCGTTGAGTATTTTATATATAATTAAATTTTGTCAATTAAATTTAACGAACTAGTAAATTCAGATACCAGTCTATAGAACTAGTATTTTTATAGTGTTGCATTCATATTTTGACAAATATCCTTGTATTAAAATAATTTACTAGCCTGTATTGATTATACAAAATGAATTCATCGAAAATATTTCATTTTTTTGTCACCTTGGGCAGTACAACATTGTGAACAGCTGTAGAAAGTCATAATATGCCTCTATGATCCACTTTTATAACATGCGTGGAATTCAGAGCGGAAACTTGATATTTACTTGAGGTTTTTGTATTTTTTTCTTTTTTAACAAACTACGGTAATTTGTTTCACTGTTATTTAAAATTATGTAATATATTCCATTTGTGTCTGTTCGTTTTTACGTTTGTACATATAAGGACTTTTTTTGTTATACTTTTATACCTTGACATTATTTTTAAACTAATTTTAATCTTTTTGTCTCCAATTTTGAAATTTATTTCTGTCTTTTTGTTAAACAAACGTACTTAACTATCAATTAATTAACGATAATTAATTAATTAGCTTGAGATAACATTACATTCAAACTTTTATTTATTTTTAAATATCTCTTAAAACAAGTTTAATTGAATAAAAGAAATGACAATAAATACTTTTTTGTATTTTTAGATTTATTAATAACCAATTATTCATTATTGTTACCAGTACGTACTTGCTTTTACACGGATTTGTTAAGGGTAGGACTACGGATTTAAATACCGTTCGGTAGTTACCGGTATACTTTGATGGTTGCGATTCAATTAACCATTCTGTCTCAGAAATGGTCGGCCTGAGTCTGTATATGACTACATCTCATTTACACGTTATAAACATTATCCTCATGTCATTAGGTCATGGGGTTGCTTATTGTTCTGAATTGCAACGTACACACATCAGGAATTTAAAAAAAACGTACTTACTTATTTCAATAAGTGTGTCTTCCATTAATTTTTATCAATAACACAATTTTCCTCAGCGTATATTTTGATTTTTTTTTATTTTCCACCGAAAAACTATTTAGAAAGGAATTCTTGTACATACCTACTGTTACACGTTACATTAAGGGGAGATGGCACGATGGTTTAAACTCGAAATTTCGATTTTTGGTTGTTTATATTTTTCAATAGTTTATGCCTAGATCTACCAGAAAAACATTAATTTACATGAAAAAATAATAATTTTTTTACGAAAAAATTAAATTTTTATCAAAATTACACAGAAAAATAATTATTACGTTACCATGAACGAATATTTTTCACAATTTTGAATTGCTCGTTTTAGTGCAAAGGCAATTTTAGTTTTTAAAGTATCTGCATCACTTTTTTTTTGTATTCTCAGCTGTTAGTTCAGCTTTCTAAACAACTGTTGATGGGAAATTTACTTGTTTGTGTGAATTTTGTTTTTCATTTGTGCCTTCTTGTTTCTTGCGTTTACCCGTAAATTTAGATTTTTAACACTAGGTACACTTTTCTCAGAAACCAATAAACCTACCAGGCTAAAATTTTTACCAGTTAATTATCTTGTATATCCACATATACTGACATTTTTATGACTTCCTCAGGTGCTCCAAAAATTAGTATTACGCAAAAACCCTAGAAATCAATTTGTAAAATTTTTATGTTATTCGTAATTTTTTTAAATAAAATTTTTTTTAAATCTTTTACCAATCCTATGAAAAATGTAGGCTACCTAAAAGTAGCAAATAATTTAACATTGGCGGGATACAAAGTACAGCCTCCGCTTAATCAAATACGAGTATTATGTTTTATCTTTTTAACAACAATTTTGAGTACTACAACTTTTAGAGCTTCTGGTAATTTATTGATGTATTTTCTACCTGTGTAAGTGGGTTATTTATAAGTTCCAAGTTCCTAAGTCCAGTATTCCGTTCTTGAGGAATTTTGTTCACATACATACTGAAACACGCACGTACACACACACACCAGACATATACGTAGACCAATCAGTAAAATTGGGTTCAGGGGGCCTGAAAACGTGTATTTCCGGTAAAAGATCGTTTGGAAAAATGACTGTAAACAGTGTTTTTCTTCCCTATATATTCATACAGAGCAAAATAAAGTTAAAATTTAATATTCAAATTAATTTTAAAATATTTTATTCTTTCACACATGTCTTAGGCTACACATAAATACATAAATACAGTTGCATACTTTATTCATTGTACAGTACGCTACAAATATATTTCTTTATAATCATTTTGTCTTTTTATTACTACAAATAAAAAAATACTCTTTATAAAAAAACCACGTCGCCAAAATATCCGCAATGTATGGTTAACGATCCATTTAACAAAATTTAAGTGTTGTTACCCATTAACGCCGTGCGTGATCGTATGATCACGGGCGGACGCTTTCATCTTCTATAAGTTTTCTTGCCGAACATTTCGGTTTTTAATGTTGGTACGGGTGCTAATGTACGTGTAGGTGTCCTGGCGAATGTTTCCCTTTCATAACGTGTCTTTAGCTGATTTGAGTAAGGCACAATGGACAACGATTTCCATAGCAAGTATGATGCGGCGGCATTCAGCGACTGCCGACTGACGAAAATATTTATTATTTCCTTATTGATGACTTTATATTTCTGTTATACAGTAATATGTAATGTACACATACTGTAATGAATTTCTAAGATTTTGTCTCCAAAATCTTCTCAATTCATTTACAATCCCGTTTTTTTGATTTTGTGCCGGATTTATTATATTTTAAGGGTTATGTAGTTTTCTTCATTGAATCTAATTATTTTATTCATTTATTTCCAGTTGGTTTTATTTCATTAGATTTTTATTCCGTATTTTAATTTACGTTTTTAATTCTTAGGCTTACGTCCGGTGTCCGATTGCATTTTTGTCGCTGCTTCTTTATTGTTCAGTTGCTCACACGTGTAATTGACTCTCTCTCTCTCTCTCTCTGTTACTGTCGTTTTAATTTTTTCATATATTTTTCCTCGTTTAAATTTATAGTATTTCCGATGTATCGGCATTTTTCGCAGCCTCGAACGCTTCCATTCGTGAACGTTAGGGGAATGACCTTTTTTTGCCTTTGTGTGCGTTGAGATTTTACGCTTGTCTTGGACAGGATGCCGAACCGATAACATCAAAATTTTACAGGTAAATTATTTTTCTTTTCCAATATGGGAAAATTACCTAAATTTAAATTTAAGTACCATGTTTAATAATTTTTCAGGTTTAACTTAAACAATTTTTTTTAATCTATTTTTTATTAAATTTAAATTTATAATGTTTCTTAATATTATTATGGTGTTTTAAATATCCTATTTATAAATAAATCTCTCTTTTTTCTTTTTTTTAAATTTTTTTTAAATAGTTTTAAGTAACAAAACATTATCTAATTTCAGTATCTTTCGTTTTCTTTTAAATTATTTAAATCTTTAAAATATGACATTTTTTTCTTTTTAAACTCTTGTTCAATGGCCACTGAATTACTTAAATTTTTCTAAGTAATTCTTTTACTAAATTTCAACTCACAATTTGTTTTTTTTTATGTCTTAATTTTATTTAGTTTTCCCCAAAAAAATAAATACATTTCTGTATTTATTTTTCTTCACTTAATCATTTATTAAACTCTGCCCAAGAGATTTCTTTTCCCGTTTCAGTCCAAGGACTTTAAAAATAGTTTTGTTTTCTTAAATGTTCCTATTAATTTATTATTATTCATATTAAGTATTTTCTATAGTTAAATCAAGTTTTGTTAATATTAAATTTTTTTCCAAATTTTATTTTATTTTTTCTTAAACTGTATTGTTATTTAACCAATTTTTTTTTAAATTCTATACGAATTAACCGTTTACTTAAATTCATAATATTATTTATTTTATTTAGTTTTTAGTTATTCTTTAATAAATTATTTTAGCTACTCATTAATTTTTTTATTATTTTTCTTTCTGTGTAAAATGTCATTGCGTCTAGACCTGTGTGGTTCTTCAACCAAACCTTCGCAGTACTAAAAGCGAGTTTTTACCATCAATAGAGCTACGTTATTCAAATCTGGGTTGCCAATAATCCCCTGAGTCCAATTTCAGCGTCTGGTTGGATTCTAAAATTGGATGGTGGAAGCCCCCGCATTATCTCTGCAAAACACCTTACACAATTAGTGTAATTCGCCGTGCTTTTTTTTACATCTTTTCACACTACAAAATGGTTTTACTACTACAATTTTATACTACATAATTTGGTGGAAGCACCATGTTGTATTTTACAACATTTTTATACTACATAATTTGGTGGAGTTGCGCCGTGATTTTGATTCAATGACAAGACACATGATTTTAAAATTTTTGTTAGTTACATTTAATACCTATATTGCTAAGCTAAGTTACATGTTAATTTTAATATATTAAATTTTTTAATTATGGTATTTTAAGCGTTTTTCAGGTTAGGAATAATTGAGGGATGTTTCTGTAAGTAACAAATACTGTATTTTTTTTCTCTTACTTGACTTCTATTCAGAGATTTCGTTTACAATATTATGCCTTTGTCCAAAGATAGATTTTGTTATATTTTTATAAGGGGTTGCCTGCACCCGACCCTTCTTTTGTTTACATCGGGCAGTTTTTAGGCCTTGGTCTCCTAAACCTGTTCTATGTTCATTGTTCTATCCCCTTCTATTTGAAACTTTTGGTTTCACATTAGTCAGTCTGGTGCAATATTGCGTTTCTATTCAGTACCGATACGTCTTGTGAATGTTGCAGGTTGGTTCAATTTGTTTTCTGTATTGTTTCTTTTGTTATTTCACCTATTGCTTTGCAGTTACTATCAGTTTTTAACCATACTACTTGTTTTATTGTTTGTTCACTTTAGGTTTTATTGTATCTGATTTTCAGGCCTTTCCAATGCACTTTTTTTCATTGAATGTCTTCTAGGTTTTCCTATCTTTTTCTGTAATCTCCTAATAAATACTATAACTGTGTTTTAAAATTATTTATTTGTATTGTTTGCACTTATTTACTTATTTGTTAATAAAATTTTACATGTTTTCAGGTGGTAATATAAATTTTTGCTGTTGTTATAATTACAGTTAAGCTATTTCTATGCGTAAATAGCTGTTAACAGCAGAATAAGTTCTGTACTATTATTCAGTGTTTTGCCTTTGCAATCCAATATATACAGAAGTATTTGTGTGGAAAATTATTTATGAAGTTTTTCGTCACGACTGGATGTTTCTTAATTCAATAAAATAAATAACTAATTTATCAAATTATGATTATTTTTACAGCGGTTTGTTACCGAATTATTGCTCAATTTCAGGTGCATTTTATAAATCACAAGATTATGTACCTACGTTAAATTTGGGTGCTTTTTTTTAAACAATTTCACTTTATGCAAAATTTTTAGTTGCCGTCAGTGGCGAATTTGTCTAACTCATATTTAGGCAGTAAATTTTTCAAATTACTTTTAATTAGTATTAATAATTTTATGTCATAAAACTCAAACTAATATATGTTTTTCTTGTTTTTGCATAATATACCAGGGTAATTGGATGAGAGAAAGCAGAGATCATTCTTAAGAATACTAAGACAACACAGTTTTCATTGACAATACCAGAACAGCTGTTTCATTCTGACAAGACAGTTCAATCAACTCCACTACCTATATTCTACAGGAATCTTTGTACTAAGTATTTAGTAAAAGGATCGCAAGTATTAACAATTCATTTTACACTCATAATTTTTATATTCAGTTTTAATGATTACTATGTGTTTATTTTTTCTATGTAATTTTACGTCTAACGTTACCGATTTTATATAATCTGTTTTCATTTCTATATACTTTAATACATAACTTCTCATGTACGTAGATTTATTTACGCGTTATCTCGCTTCTGGTTACATGTTATTTCACTTCATATGGTCATTTTATTAGTTTTTCTATAATGTACTTTTACGGGTTTTAATTTTCGCGTTTTTTTTTTCACAATTTCTTCCCGCAAATGTTGACTTTTTGTTTTCAAGTATTACAGCTGTTATTATCTTTCCAATCCATATTTCAATTTAGTTTTTTTTGACCCTTTAATTTTTGCTCTTCTCTGTTCATTTTATTCAGTCACTATTTTCCTCCTGTAATAAGTTTATAATTCTTTTTCTTCATGCCTATTTTTTTTGTAGGTTTTATCATGCCTATGTTTGTTATCTTACAGAAATTGTCTTATCTACTTGACTATTTTATTTATCCAGTGTTTAATAAACATGAAATAGGTAGCTTCTTAAGAACTGTATTATGAATTAATTTTTTAAATTAATTTTGAATTTAAATTAAAATTTTACATGATTTGATGATACCATTTCCAAAGTGCTGTTCGCACTGAATTTTATTAATCTAAATTTTATTTAAAATGAATGTTCAATCACCTTCACACTTTATAAATATAACTACTGTTGTTTAATATTATTTTTATTCGTTATCATTTTAAAACTTGCTTATGGATTTGCTATGTTAAACAGTTCTCAATAAGTGACGATTCCATGATTATTTTCCTGTCATTTTGAATTTTATTTGGGTTTTTAAACTTAATTTAGATTTTAGGGTATTAGATGATATATTTACCTATATTTCAGTTAGGTTATAATTATCCTAAGTTCGTAGAATTATTTCTAGTTTTCTAATATTCATGACTATTCGACTCTGGGTTTCTTGATCTGTGGTGTCTATTCTTATTATACATTAGATTTTACAATTAATTTTTGATGCATATTTTATTTCTATAATTACCAATGCTTCTGTTATATTCTCATCATTTTAACATTATGATTCAATTTACATTAGATTTTGATTTTCATTTTTAGATCATGTGATTTTATCTTATTTTATTTATTTATTCTTTACTGACTTCTATTCTTAATGTCTCGATTTAGTGATCAGTTTTCACTAGGCATTTGATTATACTGTAGTTACATTTTTATCTTTTATTTTGATGCTTTGAATTTTATTTATAGGTTTACCTTTTATAAGATGTTTCTTTTATTATTTACTTCATGTTGTTCTCAATACGTCATCGTACTTCAACAAGTTTTTACCTATATTTCCCAATTTTCTTCACAAACAGTTAGTTTCTGAAGTACTTTCCATTTTTATTCTTATTTAAATGTTAGGTAGCCTTCAGTATGTTTCATTAGTGTCAGCTGTTTTTCATTCATTTTTAACAGTTTACTTTCATTTCACATATTTTTTTACTTAAGTTACTTTTCTTCCATGAGTTCTCACACTTCGGAAAGCTCCTAGGGACGCCTAATTGTGTTCAGTTTGTATTGAGGGGTAGCTTCCTTCGATCCCTTACCTTGTCCTTGTGTTTTTCCAATGTCTTCCATTTGCCCTACCTTGATTGAGTACAAGGCCTCATTCTTTGCCTACCTTCTCGGGCTGGGGTTCCGAGAAGCGAGGTGTTTACCCCACTGATAGGGTTTTGTATGCAGTCAAGATTGTATGTGATGGATGAATGCAAATGAATGTTGGCTGTCTCTGATTGTGTGATTGCGTGTGTGCTTGTTTGAGTTTGAATCAGGGGGCAAATCGTAGTGCATTTTTCCTTCTATCCTTTTTGTTGTTTCTCCAAATTTTTGCCCGACGTGTGTCCGTTCTTCTTGTTTTTGGATTTCTTTACTCTGTTTTCTGCCCATTTTTGTCCGGAGTTAACTTTCCGTTGATTCATGAAACTTGTTTCTAAATTTTCAGGTATTTCCCAAATTTTCACACCACATACAATGTCCTGTTAGGATTTTCTTTGCTATCCCTAGATTTTTCAATAATTAGAATGAGGTACGACTTGTTTGAAGACATGTTAGCTTTTTATTAGGTTTCTTACCTTTGTAAACACCTTGTATGCTAATTTTGTTTATTTTATTTTTCCTTATATCCATGCCCTTACTTTTCCTATTAATTTTTTTAGAATTTGTCGTGAGTTTATCCCATTCCATTCCTTCCACTTCTAAATACAATCATTTTACATTGCTGTTCTCAGATTTTACTACAACATAATTAGATTTAAGTTAGTGATAAGATTATTTTCAGCCTTCATTTTAGTTTTTAAGCCACTCCAACGATGGATGATTTTATTACCTTATTATTTATGAATCTCAAGTACAAGGAAGTCACGGTTTCTGGCATCCGCCAGAAAGGAACCTTGTGCCCTCTGTGTCTAGGATCTGGCTAGACATAGTTACATTAGTGCATCACCTTCAGCGCAATGTTTTTAATCTTCAGCAGTCACCCGTTAAATAATTGATGTTATATTATATGAACGATTATTATTGAATATTAGGTTAAGGAATTATGATTTTATGAGTTACAAGTTACACTACAAGCATTTTAGTTATAAGTATATTACTGTTTTTATATTTTCTCATCTCAAACTTCAAGTACAAGGAAGTCATGGTTTCTGGCATTGCTAGAAAGGAGCCTTGTGCCCTCTATGCCTAGGTCCTGGCTAGGTGTAGTTATGTATGTGCTATTCAGTCAGTACAACGTTTTCAGTTGATTTCATTTTCTACTTTAGACTTTAAGACGATATATTTATTCAGCAAGAACTTTAGTTTGTAAGACAGTATTTACTCAAGAAGAGTTTTAGTTTCTAAGCGATGAAATAAATATTAATAGATTAGTTAGACTATTGATTGATGCTTCCTGTTTCAGGAGAACATAGTAGAGTTTTATTACAAAATAGTTCACAGTCTACAGATAATTTTTTTGTTTTGCGCATTACAATGGGATAATTTTTCTAAACTAGTATTTAAATGTACTCCTCACGACTTATCATCTTATATACTTATAATCTTATAAACTTATAATCACTTGTCATTATACATATATTTATTTATAATCATTAATTATTTATTCATGTATTTAATAATTATTTCCCTCTATGATGATTTTTTTACTACAACGAAGCTTGTTAGGAACACATATTAACAATTTATATTATTTTTGTGAGCTTAAATTGCTTTTAACTTGTCAACAGATGGAGACATTTTCCTAAGTACTCCCAGAATCACCGCAGATCAAGTGAGTCATAGACCATTAGTCATTAAGAGAGCCGACAAACGCAGTGACCAATCTTGTTTTTCAACTACCAGCATCCTACTAGGTTCCTGTCAGCTATGATCATCCGTCGGAGATCATCAACCTACAGTTACCAGGTTTACCTACGTACAAGAATACATTTTTAAATAATCAATGACCGAACTTCTTTTTACTTAATACAGTTAAATGTTCGCGAAAATTTATTGAAACAACATTTATTACAGTGAAAATAATCAGTGTAACAAATACCTTTCACACAAAAACAACTATTTTAAAGACTCTATTACACAATATTTTTTTTAAATTAAACAATCAATTTCTCTGATAAACATTGATCGCAAAAGAACTTATTCAATCGCAAAAAAAAAAAAAAAAAAAAATTAGTGTTAATAAAAAGATTTCTCGTAAATAAACATTTATTACAACAGATACTTTTGTCACACAATAAATTTTGTTTTACGCGTTGTCATGGACAAACAATTATTACAAGTGGAACTTTTAACGTTCAATAAATATATTAGAAAAATATTTTTCCTTTGGACTTTTAACTTAAAAATATTACAATAAAAAAAAAAAAATCTTTTTCGTAAACTTTCAAGTATACAACAACGATCACTGCGACACGGCGAATTTATTATATTATATTTTCATAAGCTAGTATTTAAGTTAGAATTAAGTTACATATATATTTAAAACACCAATTAACATATTGATATTTTATTCATGTCAAGCTAAATCTTATATTTTACTCTTCCGTCCATGTTTTTAACTCATGGATGCTGTTTTGCAACCATATCTCATTCTCTGCTCATATGTTAGATGCTCAGGTGATCTATTCTTTTGTACTTATGGTAAATACCAACTTATAACATTTTTATAATAACTGCCATACTCATTTAACTTCAACTATGTTGATGAAATTACAAAATTAATTAACTTATAAAACTTTCATTTGATCCAAAAAATAATTTGCACAATTTAAAACAAACTATTATTAAAGTTAATAAATCTTTACAGATAAATATAGTACTATACAAAATACTTTTATCTGGTTACAATGTGTTTCTAAAAACATTAATTAGGTTTTTTTTTAATTTCCATTTCAAAAGACAAATTTTCTTTTTGTAAAATAGTACACTCCATCCATTAGTATTCTCATACGACCTATTCACACGAGTTTTCCTTCCAAAAATTATCATACTCATCAAAATTTCCCTTATGCCTCCTCATGCTGTTTATCCAACTTCCAATAATGTACTTCATAACATACATACCATACCTATTCTTGACACAATTATTTCTAAAGCATCCATATCCCTAATTTAATCAATTCCTAGGTCATACCCAAGTATTCCTATATATTTTTCCTAAGAATTTTTCACCCACTTTACTCAACCATCAGCTGTCTTTTCAACGAGAGGACCAATGGACTTCCAGCGTATCGTACCAGTCTACAATGCAGCATCTGAATGCAACAGTTCACAATCCTCAAGATTTTTTAACTAACAAAAATATCATGATTTTAAAGATATCATCTTTTGACTTCAAGCTAATGAAACGCAGAAGAACTCGCAATCTTTTCCATTATGAAGAATTTCTTGTATTTTATTTATCGTATTCTCGTATCAATTTAAAAACGTCGTTACAACAAATTCAAGAACACTATTTTTCACAACACATTTCAACAAAGATTTTACATAAAGAACTTCTATTACCAAATCTTCAAGAATTACCACTTCGACTTCAAATTTACAATACATTGGTTGTTCCTGTACATCAAAGCCAAATGTATTAACATTTAAAATAAACAACATACAGCTGTTATGAGAACATACCGACACTTTCTGCTTATGGACTCATCACATATCCCGTTCAAGAATATAAACTTCCAACATTACAAACTGGATCGATAATACAACCTTCCAACTAGAGAAACTTCAAGAACTTGAACAATTTTCCATCTTCAACTACAATTCAGCCATTTTGACGTCCATCTACAAGAGGCCACAGGATGAGTACGATACCTTTCTCTCCCATAGCTTTCCTAAAATGGTCATCGTCCAATTGATATTATTCTTACTTTTCCTTTTTACCAATTACTGATAATTCCTCTAACATACAATAGGATGTTTTTTTTTTTTCCATCCCAACTGTTCCATACATTTTATTAATTCCTGCCCTTAAAATTCTCTTACACCTACCCTAACACCAAATCCTTGGGGTGCTATTGTTAATCAAATTTATTTTACTATTATGTTTATCTATATATGTTTAGGTATAATAACACATAAATTTTAAAATTCATATACTAATTTCTAATTCAAATTGTTCAGAAAAATTTTTTTAGTAATTTTTGCAATCAAACTAACAAATTATCATATAATTACAATCTATTCTAATAAATTAAGACTTGATTCAATTCTTTAAACAAAAAATAAAACACACCAGGTATACTTACAAAATAAAATTAATGGTACATGATTATGATAGAAATTAATTAATACTATATGATAGAGTAATTTAAATCAAATTTTAAACAAACACATAATCATATCAATTTAATTATATGCTATTTTATCAACGTTCATTGAATGTAAAGATTGCTTGACCATTTTCTGCAGAAAACGAGATATTTTTCTTCTTGTCATCAACGCCACTACCTTTGATTTCTTCAGATCTAGTTTTCTTCTTTTTTTTTTTTTCTTCCTAAGGGGGGGGAGTGTAATGAATTTCTAAGATTTTGTCTCCAAAATCTTCTCAATTCATTTACAATCCCGTTTTTTTGATTTTGTGCCGGATTTATTATATTTTAAGGGTTATGTAGTTTTCTTCATTGAATCTAATTATTTTATTCATTTATTTCCAGTTGGTTTTATTTCATTAGATTTTTATTCCGTATTTTAATTTACGTTTTTAATTCTTAGGCTTACGTCCGGTGTCCGATTGCATTTTTGTCGCTGCTTCTTTATTGTTCAGTTGCTCACACGTGTAATTGACTCTCTCTCTCTCTCTCTCTGTTACTGTCGTTTTAATTTTTTCATATATTTTTCCTCGTTTAAATTTATAGTATTTCCGATGTATCGGCATTTTTCGCAGCCTCGAACGCTTCCATTCGTGAACGTTAGGGGAATGACCTTTTTTTGCCTTTGTGTGCGTTGAGATTTTACGCTTGTCTTGGACAGGATGCCGAACCGATAACATCAAAATTTTACAGGTAAATTATTTTTCTTTTCCAATATGGGAAAATTACCTAAATTTAAATTTAAGTACCATGTTTAATAATTTTTCAGGTTTAACTTAAACAATTTTTTTTAATCTATTTTTTATTAAATTTAAATTTATAATGTTTCTTAATATTATTATGGTGTTTTAAATATCCTATTTATAAATAAATCTCTCTTTTTTCTTTTTTTAAATTTTTTTTAAATAGTTTTAAGTAACAAAACATTATCTAATTTCAGTATCTTTCGTTTTCTTTTAAATTATTTAAATCTTTAAAATATGACATTTTTTTCTTTTTAAACTCTTGTTCAATGGCCACTGAATTACTTAAATTTTTCTAAGTAATTCTTTTACTAAATTTCAACTCACAATTTGTTTTTTTTTATGTCTTAATTTTATTTAGTTTTCCCCAAAAAAATAAATACATTTCTGTATTTATTTTTCTTCACTTAATCATTTATTAAACTCTGCCCAAGAGATTTCTTTTCCCGTTTCAGTCCAAGGACTTTAAAAATAGTTTTGTTTTCTTAAATGTTCCTATTAATTTATTATTATTCATATTAAGTATTTTCTATAGTTAAATCAAGTTTTGTTAATATTAAATTTTTTTCCAAATTTTATTTTATTTTTTCTTAAACTGTATTGTTATTTAACCAATTTTTTTTTAAATTCTATACGAATTAACCGTTTACTTAAATTCATAATATTATTTATTTTATTTAGTTTTTAGTTATTCTTTAATAAATTATTTTAGCTACTCATTAATTTTTTTATTATTTTTCTTTCTGTGTAAAATGTCATTGCGTCTAGACCTGTGTGGTTCTTCAACCAAACCTTCGCAGTACTAAAAGCGAGTTTTTACCATCAATAGAGCTACGTTATTCAAATCTGGGTTGCCAATAATCCCCTGAGTCCAATTTCAGCGTCTGGTTGGATTCTAAAATTGGATGGTGGAAGCCCCCGCATTATCTCTGCAAAACACCTTACACAATTAGTGTAATTCGCCGTGCTTTTTTTTACATCTTTTCACACTACAAAATGGTTTTACTACTACAATTTTATACTACATAATTTGGTGGAAGCACCATGTTGTATTTTACAACATTTTTATACTACAATACCACTGTTGTTTTGTATAATGATATGCCTTTATTATTTTCTTCGTAAATGAATTTATTCCGCATTATATGTCACTGTGATCATATGGACACGCTAGGCACTTGCTGGGTCAAATACCTTATACCGTTCATAAGAAGTAATTACTGTTCTTTTATAACTTTTAGGGGCTTAACTCTGCAAGAAGCGGTTGATTTGCTTGAATCCGATGATATTGGGCATGTTGACAGTATTTTCATTGAACCACCTTCAATCAATGGTTGACACTGATGAGGATTCTGGTGACGAAGATGGCGGCGGATATTTAGATAACTTGACTGGTAGGCAGTTAGCAAGTAATGTGGAAGTAGTAGTGACTGATTCTGCTCAGAATATAGATAAGTCTGTAAATGATAACGATAATGCCGTGCCTAATAATTAAAGCAATAAAATACGAGTATGTCTAGCAAATCCAAGAAAAAAAATTAAACGAGAAGTTTTGAATTGGAGTGATGAAGGTTTACCACCAAGAGCTACGGGAAATAGTCATCACATATTTAACAAAGTACAGACAGTTACCAATGGGGCCAGGACGTCCATCAATTTCAAAATTCAGTAAAATGAACTGTAGGGTAAGTGATGACATAAGATTAGATGGGCTTGGGCATCTCGTAAAACCATGCAATAGACGTCGCTGTGCTGGGTCCTGTACAAGTACTGTAAGAACGGGGTGCGTTAAATGTAATGTCGGATTATGTGTAATTAGTTTTATTTTATTTCACAGTAGATAAGTTAGTCATGTAACTACGGAACTTTTTAATATTTTATAATTCTTACACTAATCGTTTTATTAACAATTTTGCAATATTCACCTGTGTTTATGTTATTTTTATATTTTTATAAATATTTTGCACTTTTATTTTATACTTTATATTACGTATTTCTTACATTTTTTTATTTGTTTATAGTAGTTTTATACACGTATATGTTTTTCAACGAATTTAAACATTTGTTTCTTCTAATCTGTTTGTTATAGGATAAACAGACTATTTGTTATAAAATTATACCTAATTATTATTTTATAAAAAAAAAGTTTTATAAATAGACTACTAATATGTATTGTATTATAAGTAAGTAACGCATTTGTACAAAAAAATACATTTAAAATTGTTATTTTGAGGTTTATTTTACACAGAACCTAATGCGATACTATAATCTAAAAGTATCAATTTTCCGACCCCACAAGCGCCTAGCGTGTCCATATGATCACACCCCATATCTCACGTTTGGCTCCAGTTAATTTAATAATATTTCACAGATAATATGTCCTATATGTGTATTGTCATATACACAAAAATTAAAAAGATCGGGTGAAAAAAAAAATTTCGGCGTTAATGGGTTAAAGTAGATTTAACGGGAAATGTGTCTACAGTTATCGTGGAATGTTGATTAAAAATTTTCCCCTTCAGTAAAGTTTGTGTTAAGTAATTTCTAGAAACCATTCGTGGTGGTACTTTCGTTGTTACAAACAACAACAGGCAAATTATCATTAATTTTTGAAAGTGGTCTGTTATTTTTTGTTGTTAAATCGAATTTACATTTTTTTATTAAGGTAAAACGTATGGAATTAATAATTTCTTCTCAGAACTCCACACTTTGGAACTTCGTCTTAGAAGTAATACTTCTTTTTTTTCATATAACTTTTTTTAATGCATAATCTGTTGTATAACAATAAATGCAACTTATCAATTACGAGTACGCCGTAGTACGGTTGTACCCGCCGAGTTAAATGTTCAGTCACTGTGTGAAACATTAAGAATTTATAAAAGAAACTGGTCCACCATTTTCTTCACATGACAGCACACAGACTTTCTCTACAAACATGTAAATATAAACCTACAGGGAAGCGAGGCTTAGCAAGACCTAAGTATAGATGCATGGCGGAATAAGCCTTGAGCCTAATACTTGACAGATGATTATGATGATGATGATCATCATAGGTTATATACATTATAATATCAACATAAAAAATATTTTTGGCTTCTGTATTTTTCTAAATCTTTTCAATACCTACAAATCATAAACATCTCAATTTCCGTTATCCCTACATTAATTTTATATTTTCTCGGTAAGAAAGTTTTGAAGTAATTTGGTAACCCTGCCTTCAGTAATTGTGACTTGCGTTCAGTGTTCCTAAAATCTAAACCGTAAATGATAAAATTAAATTTCATGTGACATGAATTTCTGTGAAGAGGATTTCCCAACGTTACCTTGGGAGAACGGAATGGTATTTTCAACACGATAATGGTGCATTAAAACAGCATAGGGTGCGCACACATGCGCACACACAATTTGTAAACAATATACAATTTATGCTGTATTAAGTTTTCAACAATCCTCTATAAATTTCTGATTAATATTTGATTAAATTTAAATTTGAATGGCTTTTGTATTTACCTCACCTCCAAAACATTGTATTAGTATTGCTTCATGTCATTCAATAAATATTGTAAATCTGTTCATTTAATATGTTGTTTACAAGGAAATCAAGGTTTTGAAAATTCTATTTAAATTTAATCTGTACTTGAAACTTTTCACATTTAAAACATATTTATTCTGTTACAAGTTTTTCTCTGTTAATACCAAAATAACAAAAAGAAATTCGTAAACAATAGCATTATTAAATTTCCAACCGTATTTCCTATATTTTAAATTTTATTACTATATCCTGTTATATTAACCAGTAAATACCGTATTGTACATTTTAAAATATGATGCAAATAAATTTTCTACATTCTGCTTCATCGATTTTATTTTTAAGATAGCTTTTTTGATGGTATCTCATCAATTTATTCTACCTAATCTTACTAATGCAACCCAGTCATAACTGGTGCTTAAGTTTCTTTAATAGCCTGCTATTTATCAAAGGTCTTATGTTTATTTATTATCCATTTTTTGCTTATGATAAAACAAGTTCCCTACGGTTTCATATTCACAGAAAATCACTTCTGTTTTATCATAAACTTAAACGGTTTTTTGTTATATTCCTTTTATTCTATGTACCAAAATGATATAGCTTTAATCAATTTGTTTCTTGCTTAGCAACGCGTAAATTTGTTGGTTTTTGTTCTTTAACAATAGAAGTTTGTCGCCACTGTAAATATTTTAATTCTGTTATTTTTTTATTCTTCATTTAGCTTGCTTATACTGTATATAGATGTGAGAAACCCTTCATTAGCTCATTTACGTAATTTCTCATTAGTAAATGTTTAATTTTCTGGTCATTTATATATCTGAAATTAAGCACATTTGTTATTTTGTGTTTAAATAGAAATATTAAAGAAATACATTCAACCACATGCGCCTTAAGCTGTGAAAAGGGGGTTATTACAGCATAATATAATACTTTTCCAGAAGTATAATATTTTAATAGAAGTATAATATTTTTCCAGAAGCGGGTTATTACAGCATAATATAATACTTTTCCAGAAGAACTTCTTCCTCCTTATCTTAGTAGACTTATTTTTCTAATTCTCCTCTACCTCCGCCACTGTCTTCTCCTTCTTCTTTGTTTCTTCCCCTCCTCCTCCTCTTTCTCTTTCTCCTCTTACTTCCTTCTTAATTTTCTCATCCTTTTTCTAATTTGTCTTGTTCATCTTTTCCCTTCAGCACTAAAGCCCGATGTGAGCCTTGACCTATAAAAGTTATCCTTTTCAATATCTTGTGTCCGTAGTCATCCACATAATATATAGCCTCTCATTTCTGATCTTGAAGGTATTCTGGTACGTCATGACGTATTCCATTACTTATTCCACTTCAATTTCATTTCATTTGGTACCTAGCCGAAGAGATACAGGTCTTAAAATTGGCATACGCAGGTATTCTGTAAGTAAAACAATTTATTTTTTAACATTAACTTTAGTAGATAGAAAGCGGATTACTAACCTAAACCAATAATTATGATTTTACTCTTCCAAGGAATTATAACTCTGAAGATCGACACATTTTGAAGGTGATAGGTGACCTAATAAAACAAAATTTGAGCAGCACTAGAAATTCTCTCATGAAGAAATAATATCTACTCAGCATTTTTGGAACCGTTTTACGAATAATGTTCAAGAATCGGTCTGCCAAGTCCGTTTTTTATATATCCTTCTAGGTTTAATACCCCAAAAATGGAGCATCACATTTTAGTAAAGGTTCACATAAAAAAATTATGAGAGAGATTCTCTTTTCTCCCTGACCACGTATTCTATAACTCGGATCTCCAATGGAAATTATCATACAGTTCAGGTGTTCCAAGATCTACCAAAAAAAGGTGATCGTTCTGGCAAAAAACTCAAAACCACTTTAAGCTAGTTCCAGCTTACAGCAAGTACCTCACGAGGGATTAGATGGTATATCGTGGGCATCTCAATCTTACTTTGGCTTTGCCCAGCATTTCTGTTTCACTATCTCTGGTACACCTTATTAAGCGGCTCGTGGTGCAGTGGTTTGAGCCTCGCCTGCTTCTACACCAAGAGTTCCGGGTTCGTTTCCCAATCGTTTCTCCATCACTAATTCACCATCTATCACCTCTCGTAATCTGCATTAGCAGTAATGTGGCAAGTAGTCAGTTATAAAACTGCAAAAAATATCACAACTTATGATATACGAATTCACAAAAAATTAATTAAATTTTATTTATTGTGACGGTAATTGTGTGACTGTTTTTTAACTTCAAATGGAAAGTAAATATCAAAAAAATAACCAAAACGTTAACTTTGGATTTCCTGGTAGTGATTTTGTACTTACTACTTTATTTTTTTCTGGTCAATCGTTCATTATTACCCGATCAAGTAATGGCTAACGCACATAGTATTACTACCGATTCTTCTTTAATAGGAAGTATCTGTTGCATAATGTGTTTAACGATTTGTTTCCTACAACTTTTGTGATACTGCTTTATTTCGGTCAAATAGCTTCTTACTTAAATAAATCAAACTATAAATCAAATAATTCGGAAGTTCACTGTCTTGTCTGACACTTTATACTTTCTTTACAAAGCTTTTTCTTCTCTTGGAACGTAAAACTTTTTCTTTTACTCTTTTTAGTACTAGTAACATATATCGCAGATTTTCATTCCTCTTTATTCTACTGTGTCTTATGGGGCACTCAACACACATGGTCAAATGCATCTGAACCAAACATCCCTCTGTAAGAGCTCTTTGAATCAAACCATTGTGTTTTAAGAGCCACTTTTACACTTCTAATCCAGCCAAGCTTTGTTCACTTATTGCAACAGTTGATTCTTTCTTTAGTTTCAGACATTATATCCCTCTTCACTTTCTATTTATATTTATCCAAAATATTTATTTTATTTTAAAAGTGTCTGTCATTTTAATTGCATGTAGAATTTAAATACATTGACCTTTTTTATTTTCTCTGGTATTCTGTACGGCATTTATTTATTCTAGTAAAACTGTCGAATATATGGAGTATAACAAAAATTTAACTATTTTTGCTGAATAAAAAAATGACGTGATAAATTCAGAAAAAAAATCGTTAAGGAATACATCACAGTGGATAATTAAACAGTTAAACAATAAAAAAATGATATAAAATTAGAGAAGAAACATTGGAAAATTAGATAATAATAACATAAAACAGAATTAATACTATAGAATAGGCCTACAAAGAACAAAAAAGTAGCGTAGAAATGAAAAATGTAACAAAACATTCTGTATGATAAAAAACGAAATCTTTTAAAAATAACATGAGTTTTAAAAATGTGAACAACGCAATATAAAATAAATTACAAAAGTAAAATTTTAAAGTTTTATAAAATGTGTATACAATAAAAAATGATATATGGAAATTTTTTCAGCATTTTTTTTTTTAATTGGATCAGTAGGTTTCTACTCCATTTTCTTTGTACGTGGTGGAATATTAAATTTCATCGTGATATTTTTTTGCATTAAAGGATTGGTGTGGTCTGTTTTTTCTGTTAAATTTTAGATATTTGATTTTAGCATTTGGTACAAAGTCTCTCGGAATTTTTTAATTGCTAAAAACCGTTTCGGTGTTATGACCAGACGACATCTAAACATGAAGAAACACCACTTAGTATATCCAATTTGCACTAAAAGGACTATTGTAAAACAAACCGGCGATAAAATCGACGGGGATATTTTTTATAATAGTTTCTTATTCTCTTTATTGTGGAAGTTTTACAGATTTATCCGTTTCCCGCATATCACAACTTATTGTCTTCTGTCTTCCCAGTAGGATTTCACGCAACAATAGTTTCTTGAAGTCCCATGTATCCATGTTGTCAGAGGATGATAAGTTTTTGTTCTATTTTGTGGATGGAAATAGAACGGTAGATATTCCAATGGTTGGAAATAAAATAGCTAAAAATGGCAAACGTAGGTAGCTAAATGGAATAGTTCCATGATATGGAATAGCCATCCATCAGCTGCCTTTCTCTGAACTGCCATAGCATGCCAACTGTTTGATGTTTATTCTCTCTTACTACGTAATCCTTAAAACTGGTCGATTGTTTTATATACATCTTCAGCTCTTGTTTTATGCTCAATTCTGGAGACCTGAAATGACCTTCATAACCAGTCCTTCTATAAGGGCTCCTCCTTTATTTATTCCTGGAGCTACCTTTTAGCACTTAACACTATAATGCAGGGATGGGCTCCGTAAAAATGTTACGAATGCAAATTGACAAATATAAATACAGAAATAAAGTACAGTTGAAATAAAGGATATAAAAATTTTTGAAAACAAGAATGTTTTTCTACTTCTTTAACTAACAAATAGCTTATCACACGCCGTTTAATTTGGGAGGGGCATTTTTAAGAGCACTTTCAGCACTTAGGTGAAATTGGACTGTATTTATAAAACTCTTCATTGAATATGCTTAATGGATTCTCAGTTGTCCTTTTTCTAGAAATCGTTTTCATTTGGAACTTTTTTAGCTGTCGAACGCAATGCTCATGAGCCTCTAAATTTTTTTCATTGTAGGTAAACAGTTATAGTCTATACCTATTATTTAATGTAAAAAATATATTTTCTTATTCAATTATTTACTGTTTAAGGATGTGTCGCCATAGTGGAACACAGTAACGTTTTACTTATTTTCTGTAGTTAGAGCTTAAGTTTTTTACTACTCCTAGTTTATTTTCTAAAATATTTATTCATTAAACAATTATCCTTATACCCGATAACAATTCAGGTAGTTATACGAAAGTGCATGAAAACATAAACTCTTTCAAAAACTTTATTAAATTTGTTATTTGATTTTGATTTCCCATATAAACCATGAATTCAAAAAGTCGCTTCATTTAAAAAACAAATTTTTTAATTTTTAATATTTTTCATTTTAAAAATTGTATTCTGTGTACTTTTGTAATGTACTCCACGTTAATGCACGGACGGGCTGTGCTGTTTTCCGGGAGTAATATTCGTAAATTAATAAACGAATATTACTACAAAATGAATAGAAAGAACTTATTTTTGCCATTTATGGATGTCATGGAAATATCTTTTAATTTAGGAGATCCACTTTACAATAGGTTTCATTGCAGAATAAAAATTTGTGTAGTGAAAACAATAATTTCCTCATCAGTGATCGTTTCTTAATCGAGTCTTGTCAATGTAAGGAAAATGACGGACAAGTTAAATATAAAATCTTAAAAACTTACCACGAGAGCACATGCACCCTCAAGAATTTCAGCTGTCATGACGCTTACCATTTCTTGCAGAGAGTTAAAAATGTAAAAAAATCGTACAAATAAACTACTTCTTCTGTTAGATCAATTTGGATGAAAATGTTCTTGTCGGATATCCTAGTGATCCCTGACTTAAATTTCAACATTGTATGATATTCTGCCTTTGAAATTTTTGTTCATACACACACCAATCGCTAAAAACATGTTTTTTGGTTTCTCAGGGACTGAAAACGTTTAGGCCTATTTTCGGTGAAAACTCGATTTTTAAAAAATTAACATGAAAATAATATTTTTTTATATATTCACTTAGGGCAAGAGAAAGTAAAAAATCTGATGTGAAACACTCACACAACTTTCTCTTGCCAATGCAAACAATGACCAATATAACCTAACATTAGTAACAAAACATTAAAAATAAACAAAAAACTAACCTCAATCAACATAACCTAATTTTAATCATAAGTGAAAGACGCAAAATGAAACTTCAGTTTGGCTTAATAATACGGAAAATCACTCTTTCACGCTAATCTAGGCTCTGTAGTGAAAAAGTCTTTAACTAAAAGTTGTAGATCTTTTAATTTGCTATAAATTTAAATACATACACTTTTGTCGTAAAATGCATACTAAGGCCAAAATCTTTAAAACATTGATTTTTCACACGTTTTCGACAGAAAAAAAAACAGAAAATCGCTAATTACCGCTAAACTAAGCGTTATACAAAAAAATGTTAGAAATAAAAGTTGTAGGATTTTAAATTATCTACATGTTTTATTATAAAATTTTTTTCGCTCTAATGCATATTAAACCCGTAATCTTAAAAAACATGTTTTTTACGTGAAAGCAGCCTCACGAAGAATTTCAGCAAACATGGCGCCTTCTCTATCTTGTAGAGTACGAAAATTTAGTAAAATAGGCGATTTTATAAAAAATCATAGGACCAGTTTTTGAGAAAATCGCAAAAAAGTGAAAAATTACACGAATAAACTACTACTTCCTTCCGGTTGACCTATTTTGATGAAAATGTTCGTGTCGAGTCCGGTAGTAGTACGTAACTTAAGTTTCAAATTTCAAGTTTATACGATGTTCCGTTTTTGAGATATTCTGTATATACACACACATTCAAACACAGACCAATCGTTAAAAACATGTTTTTTTTTTTTGGTTGAGGGGGTCTGAAAACGTGTAGATCCGGTGAAAACTCGATTTCAAAAAATCTACATGAAAACATAACGAGTACTTTCCTTCCTATATATTCATATAGGCAAGAGAAAGTAAAAATATACCAAAGGATAATAAATTAAGTACTACTAATATATAAGTGTAAAACAGATAAATATATTTTACAAACTGAAAATGATCTATCTAGACATAATGTGTGTAAACAAATAATAATGCTATTGAAGAATGAATTTCATTGAGGCTTATAAACCTGTGTGGTTTACTGATTTATGCAAATGTATTCATAAGAGCTAACACACTGAACACGTCCCTTCAATTAATTATTATACACAACTACACTAAGAAACATTCAGGACAACATTGTGTTATTGATGATGGCTTTAGGAACGACAACTTCATCCGTCATTATTATTAATAGAATAAAATAATAATAAATTTATTTAAGTACACGCCTTGCAATGTTAAGGGCTCATTAAAACACCTGTCCTAATATTAAAACGTTGTTGTCTTCTATAATTAAGAAAGACAACCTTGTCTTGCACCAATCAATTTACACAAATTACATTTTAATTCCGTCCACAAAAAACATAATTATACCAAACAAATACACTAAAAAAATCTATATCCGAAATTATATTTCGACATTGTTTTTACAAACCATTAAATGAATAAATGGGCTAAATAAATTATTTTATTGTCATTTAAATTTATATGCGATTGTTTAATATAGAGGTTATAATAATTTTGTTTTTGCCCATAACGGGCAGATGGATTGTTAAATTCAATCTTCTGGTTCCAGGGCTATAAAAAAATAGTTTTTCTTGTCATAGTCATATATGGCTGAACTTTAAGAACAAAAGATGTAGAAGTGCAAAACACTAATCAGATTTGTCTTCTCTGAGAGTAATGAATTTCACTATGCAGCCAGACTCTGTGGTACATGAAGTGAAGGTGTTATTTCCAGAGTGGAAAGTAGGTGCTTTTCGGGGGGTCTGGTATGCTGATAGCCATATTGTTTCAACTTGGTGAGGAAGGTAATACCTCATTCCTCGTTCTATTTAGTAAAGCCTCTAGAGGTTCAAACCAGCCTTTCGGCTGTTGATCTAAACAGCAATAATAATTTTTTAACAATAAAGGCTTAGTCGAGGATAAAGAAGTTCCTATGCATTGTAAAAAGATTTATGGATAATTCATACTTTGCGCATTTATGCAGCCGAGACATGGTTCATGCATTCTATACTGGTGTCCGTAAAATTTTTGTTTTATTTTTTTAATAGTTTACATTAATCATTAATTTATCTCGACGTTTTAACCTACATTTTCCGTCTACTGTGCTCGGACCCATTATTTTTAGCTGGTTCTTTCTCTTAAATTCCTCTGTTTCTCTGAGACCAGCCTTCCCGGTCATTCTAAAGCACTCGCATGGAGACACACAGGTTTATTACATTAATTTTACAATTGACCCTAAGTCAATTAGTGATTTTCCTTACTTTTAAGCCAAACATTATGGTGAATTTCATTAAGCGTCATTCACTATTGATAACATTGATTTTTTTTTCAAGTAAGTCTATATAAATCAGATGATTTCTATGTTACGTACCATTGTGTAGGTCTTTTTACTTGATTCGACTTCGTTGACCTTTGGATAACGTTCATCTCTTCCTCCTTTGTGTTGTCGTTTCTTGTTTTCTTTCTTTATTATTATTGCAGTACTAATAAAGGATAATAAACTCAAGTGAAAGGATTAGAATATGTAATTAAGGAAGCGGACAAATAAAATGATCATACTAGGTAATTGGATCTGTATCTATGTTCACGTATTGAAAGCAATATTGTGCATCTAAGTAGATGCGAAATAATATTGAGTAGAGGTGCTGTCGGTTACTCAATCCCGTTTTGTCACGTAATTCATTGAATTGGAATGTACTATATAATACAATCTTCTACAAAATACGATTATAGAATTTTCAGGTAGATCAATTTATATTGCGTTATTTGAAGCTCTTTAAAAACGACATGTTAAAAAGATATAATATTTCGAGTAAAGGAATTCATTCTTGTAGATATGTACAAAATAAAACTCTCTAAACTAAATATGTCGTTCGTTTCCGTGCAAATAAATACGTACGCTATTTCATTTTTTAATAACATTTTAGTACGTCGTAGGCCTATCGAAGTGAAACGGAAATCTTGTTACTTTTTGTCGCATGAAATGATAAATATAATATACTTCAATTAATACACAACAGATTAGACAGATAATGTTTTGGAATTTTTAAAAAATAATTACAACATTTACATAGGTAACAAAAATATTTTTTCATTTGATTTTGCCTTGTAAAGGTAGTTACTTTTATACGGATTTGAATACTAGACAGTGGTTGCCGGTGTACTTTGATGGTACCATACTCTCTCAGGAGTGGTCGACCTGGGTCTGTACAAGACTACACCTCATTTACACGTCATCCTCATCTCATTGGGTCATGAGGTTGCTTATTGTTCTGAATTGAACAGATTGCAACGTACATATATTAGGAATTAGAAAAAAAAATTGATTTTTACTTGGCATCAATTTTTATGGAGTAGAGATGCCTTACATAATAATGTTAATTTCTAATTTCATCTAATGTTTCAGATCTCCTACAAACACAGTTTTTGGTTCCATCCATATAAATTCTAAATTTTATAAATCTAAGGAATACTTCAATTGGACATAAAAATTCTCTTTTCCATACCAGTTCAACAAGATTGAATATGCTAAAATTTAGACGTTCTGTAAGTGTAAAGTAACGGGTATTTAAAATAATATGCAACTCGTTATTAAATGGTATGAATGTAATACAAAAATACTAAATTAATTTTCGTTTGTGTTAATCTAACACTGAAAAAAACTGATGGATTAAGTCGCAATAAACCACACCATCCGCAGATTTACAAACAATAAACGCCCTATTACACGACGCCGAGAGAACGTACACCAAACACCAATTTTATATGCGTGTAATGGTCGTTCGTGAAACCCTCGAGAATTGAATGGCTCAATAGAAATACGTTGCAACTGATAAAATTTACAAAAGTGTGGTTTCAGTGGAATATGTTCTATAAATCCTCTATTTGATCATAATAGTGAATTATAACGGGTAGAATTGGTACTAAAATTTCGGAAATTCTTGAAATAAAATCGTCAAACAGTTAAAAACGTTATACTGCTAAGAATCTGATGGTATCTTTCACTTTCTGTAAAAAATTGTTTTTGTTATTTGCAACGTTTTTCCGTTGACCCATTCAATTTTAGAGCTCCATATTGGGCAGTTTCGAATGTTAGTCCATGTAAAACTGTGCCTCATTACTAAAATAAACACTATTCAACACCCTAAATGCCGATTTCATCGACAAGAGAACGAAACCAATGAAAATACTGTAAACGTCTTACGTGGTCTACTTCTTGCAGTTCATTTTCGACACAATGCAGTAAGCATGCAAATATAGATCTTTAGTTGTCCTAAAAGCAGTAGATAGTGAAAACCCAGCCAGTGAAGATAACTTCCCGAGTGGGTTTTTAGGAGAGCGAGTCAAACTTTCTTTTATATCCTCCAGAACTTCCAAAATTATCACTGATAGTCGACCTGTGCCTTTGTAAACTTGGTACACTCTCAGTCTCACTAAATTAATTTAATAAGATTGTCGACTTATTCTTACCATAAGACTGGGAAATGTTAACTGAGACTTGTGTATTACTCGTTCCCAAGATTTAAAAGCGAAATAAGTCTCAAAAATACATTAACACAGTAGAGGCGAATCGATACTGGAATAGCACTGTTGCTCAAGAATGACATTTTAATTTTTACTAGTTAGTAACCTTGAATAGGCTACAGTCAGAGTGTAAGGAGTTATGAAATGTACCTATTCGTTACTTTTACCTCGTTATTGTTACTGTGACTTCCTTTTTGAAACACACGTTACTAAATATACGATTAAAGATGTAAGAAATTGTAGAAGCATCCGACATTTTTCAGCTCGTTCAAGGATTTGAATGAGGAACCTAATCCCATGTAACGCAGCATCATAATATAACTAGGATACCGTTTTTGTTTACTTTGACGTTCGATCATTACTGGTGTTTTTATAATTCCATCACAGGTGTTTTGCTACGTATGGGTTACCATGGGTGTAGAATTTTAAACGATTGTTTTACGTTGTAAAGAATTCAGTTTCTAGGAGTTTAAACTAAGACCTTTACTTTACATTCTAAAGAAGTTTAGTTTTGTATAGCGTGCCACTGATGAACTCTCTATGAAGTACTGTACATTAGTAATGGTTTTTTCCATTTGGTTTGGCACTCCTAAAGGCCTTCAAAAATTTTTAATTAATTTTTATAGGTATTAAAAAAAATTTTAATTTAATTTTATTTTATTTTATTGGAACGTTCGGAAATACAAATTTATTCATATCTGATAATCCTAGGTCTTTTAAAAGTGGCATACATTGGACAAATTCCAAACAAATTTCTTTTTAAATTGATGTAGTGTAATTTTTAAAAATATTTTTTGTGCTTTTGTTAAAAATACTTAAAATTCATAATTGTTAATTACGTAACGCGACGTCGCTTTCATTATTAAGTTGGTTATTTAACATTTGCAAAATAGTGTTTATCTTGGCAATATGCATTTTTTTCCGATTAGGTATGGAAAATTGTACTATCAAACACTATCACTTTACACTACGTGGAAGTGTTTAAAATGTCATTGTCATACTTAAAATGTCAAATTCACTGACACCGCTAAAAGCGTACATCGATTAATATGTGAACACTGTCAAAGTTTTGCTGCTTACACATCTACGATATATTTTTTTAGGATAGACTTCGAAAAAGATGGCTGTGGAAATAATAATAATAATAATAATAATAATAAGTAGTACCAGTAGATCCGGTAGGTCAATTTTTTTGACCTTTGTCAAAAAATTGTTGTTAGAGAGTGTGTAAGGTTGTAAGCCAAAGGAAGGAAGGCTTTGCACAATACCTTACCATGACCTGCTTGTGACAGGGGCCGTATTACATACAGAACACAATATTTTTATAAAATGCATTGGGGGTTGTTTTCATCTTCAGGTGTAAAATCATCCATTTTTTCTTAAATTGTGCTAGTTAATCGATTAATTAACAAAAGAGTTTATTTTTATTTCACGTAAAAATATAATTTGCAACATCAAGAGAAATATTGTAAAATCTTTCTTATAAAATTTATTTCTAAACGCGACTCCTCTTTTATTCTCTTTTGATTTATCGTTTTGGAAATGAATAATTATTTATTAAATCTTTTATTATAAATTAAAAATAAATAAATAAATAAATATTGATACCGAGTGTATATTCTTTGTAGGTGCGTAAATTATATATTAAAAATTCATAGTTCATTTACAAGATGTTTAATTGTTTTTTGATGACCAGTTGATGGCCTTGAATGAATGAACACCAGCCCTGCATTGAATGTTTCTGTTTAAATTCATGTGGGAATATCTAGCAAAAGAAAAACAGCGATCATCGAGGATATTTTTTTTTGTGTGTTCTAGAATGAAATTGTTCCCATGAACTTTTTTTCTTATTTATTTGTAATGATTTGGTTTATTTACATTTGTAAAAAAGATAAATGTATATATAATATTGTTTTCGTAGAAATTACATACTAAGCATAAGAGGGATAGATGATTCCTCATGGATTGTAATGGTAATATTCTAAAATTTTAACAACCTTCATTTTTGATAATAGTTTGCCTTTCTCTATTCCAGCTGTAGATACACCCTAATTAAATGAAATAACACGTAATTAATTGATATTTATTTCTAATAATGTTTTTAACAAAATTGTTAAGTTATTGAGATTTGAAGCAACAATAAGATAAAATGTTTTATTAATTTAGACTCTTATTTGACTTGATTAATATTCATTGTTTATCGTATAACATTATTAAATTAGTCCTCACAAAGGTATGCCAATTTTTTATAGATTTATATTTTCCCCACGAGGGATTAGCCAATTTTGCTGTGTTAAATAATTATATACTACAAATCGATAAAAACAATTATTATTTTTTCAACAGTATTCTTATCTTTGTTATCATCTGTCTTATCTTTTATGTTTACCATCTTAACAAATCTTTATTCATTTAAGCATATTCACATTTTGAACAACAAACACAACCTTCCGATATTATATTTTTTTAGTCTCCTTGTATTTATTCACCAAGACATTATTTCCTACCCCAACACCTTAGGTTATACAGTAACTAATTAATTGAACTGATAAATTCTCTTCTAATGTATATATTTTAATATATTTTTCTAGAACGAATGTGGGACCTACTAGCTTGCTTGATATTCAGCCGCACACTAAAATAATTTACAATTTTTATTTCTTCTTCTTAGTTGCCTAGTAACCATATTTTGTTAATGAAAATTAAATCATTTTTAAATATTTTATCTTAATCAGCTGGAATTATTTATATTTATTTCAATATACTTAAATATAAACAAATCCAGATGTCCATTAAATTCGTCTCATTACAATCGTTCTACAAATCAAAGAAATGAATTTTTTTTTTGAAAATATAATATATAAAATTAAACCGGAAGTAATGGTTTACTCATTCGATTTTTCACGTTTTTTAAATTTTCTCGAAAATAGCTCCAATGGTTTTTTTTCAAATCGGGCCATTAACTACATTTTTTATCCTCTACAAGTAGCGGATGCGCCATGTTTTCTTAAATTCTTGGGAATCTGTGATCTTGTGGGAATTCTTTTTTTAAATTGCGGCCTTAATATGAATTTTAGAGCAAAAGTGTATACGATTAAAGTTACAAAAAATTAAAAATCTACAACTTTTATTTCAAGCAATTTTTCTACAGAGTTTAAGTTTAACACCAATGACTAATTTTACGTATTTTTAAGTTTGATAGAGGTTGATTGCTGTTTTGCGTCATTCACTCATGATTGAAATTAACTTAAATTCTCATTTTACATTGTTTTTTAACGATTAAACATGTTGTAGGTATATTTATTTTGACCCACAGGGTTAGTATAAGTGTACAGTCATCGCCGTTTGTCAGCAGTTTTACAGCTGATTTTCGGAGACGAAAATTCCTAGTCAAACGTAGTTACTGTTATGCAGATTTTGTACTAGACAGTGGTTACCGGTGTACTTTGATGGTTGGGGTTCAATTATGTCTCTCAGGAATGGTCGGCCTGAGTTTGTACAAGACTACACCTCATTTTTATGTCATAATTATCATCTGCATCTCATTGGGCCGTGTGCTTCCTTATTGTTCTAAATTTAAGAACGTGAAACGTGCATACATGAGGAATAAAAAAGTAAATAATTTTTCGTCATTATTTTCATTGGCAAGAGAAAGTCTGTATGAGTGTTTCACACCAGATTTTTGTATTGCGAAGGTTGGCTAATTATGAGTGATGTCAGTTTGTTATCCCGTAGACTTCATAATATGTTGGATACATATACGAGGGGGTACCCAAAAGAAACCGGAATTATTTTTTAAAACTATTTATTTTTAATTTTTTTACAAAAGAACCTTATCCCCTTCAAAATACTCTCCATTACAACTAATACATTTGTCCCACCGGTGCTTCCACTGTTCAAAACATTTTTTGTACTCCTCTTCAGTGATGGCTGCCAGCTCATCCGTCGTTTTTTTCTTGACATCATCAACGTTATTAAATCGGAGACCTTTCATGCCCCTTTTCATGCGTGGGAACAAGAAAAAATCACACGGAGCCAGATCGGGTGAGTACGGTGCGTGTGGTAGCAAAACCATACCGTTTTTCGCCAAAAACTGGGTAACCGAGATTGCCGTGTGTGCAGGCGCGTTGTCGTGGTGGAAAAACCAGTCCCCTGTCTGCCACAAATTAGGTCTTTTACGACGAATGCTGTTTCGTAGTCTTCTTAACACTTCAAGATAAAAAGCTTGATTTACCGTCTGGCCTGGTGGAACGAACTCTGAATGGACAATTCCCCTCACATCAAAAAAACAAATCAGCATTGTTTTGATGTTCGATCTGACTTGACGACTTTTTTTTGGTCGGGGTGATAATGTAGTCTTCCATTGACTGGATTGTTGTTTGGTTTCTGGGTCGTACCCATAGCACCAAGACTCGTCACCCGTAATGATCTTTGACATGAAATCTGGATCAGTTTCAAGCTGTTGTTTCAAATCACTACACGTTTCAATTCGACGTTCCTTTTGAGTGTCTGTCAGAACCCGAGGCACAAACTTGGCAGCGACTCTTTTCATTGTCAAGTCTTCTGTTAAAATGCGTTGGACTGAGCTCCAAGATAACCCACTAACCTGTGTTATTTGGTCAATGGTCTGTCGTCGGTCTGTTCGTACAATTTCTTTCACTTTCACAACATTTTCGTCTGTTCGGGAAGTCGACGGTCGTCCAGAACGAGGTTTGTTCTCAATCGACATGTCGCCATTTTTAAAGCGCAAAAGCCACTCGTACACTCGGGTTTTTCCAATAGCGTCGTCTTTGTTAGCTGTGTTCAACATTACAACTGTTTCCGCGGCGTTTTTACCGAGCAAGAAGCAAAATTTCACAGCCGCACGTTGTTCATTAAAACTTGCCATCATGAAAAACGACACGAGCACAAAACAGCACTAGCGAGAACAATCACTGCACGAGAACAGAACAAGCTAGATCAACGAACAAAATGGCATTGAACTGGCAATGAGTAGCGCTACAAGCAGCCTAGTGGCGGGAATTTGTACTGCACAAGTTCCGCCCACAGCAGAGCTATTCCGAATACTTTTGGGTACCCCCTCGTATTGTTAAGTTTTTACTATTTTAGAAATCTAATTCAACATTTTATTTAGCAGTAAAGAATTCCATGGATGTAACAGATGCAATATTTTTATTCATTGAATATTTTCATGATAGTTTAATATCAGAAATTCTTACATTTAGAAGAATCTACAATGACATTTTTCTTTAATAAAATTATATTGGTGACAGAAGGAAAATAGAACAAAATATATCTTTGAGAAATATTTTCATCTATTTCAAGGTTGAGTCAACGAATTGGTACGAATTTTTGAGATAAGATAATAGCTGTTTAATTAAATTAAGTAATCGATAAAGTTGTTTTTTTAATATTAGGGTTGGTTTGTTTGTGTTAAATGAACGATTTAATTTTTCAAAATATGTATCTTTTATGATACGAAGTTTTATGGCGTATGCTTTGAAACCATGGATACAATTTTCATATTTTTGTGCGGTTGACTTTTAGACAAGATTTTTATATCTAGAACGTGGGGCATTGTTCATTAAAATGAGAGAGAAATGAAAGCGGCTGCCGTTGTTCTCTTTAAGAAACCCTCTTTAGCAAATGGTGGTTGGATGGTAAAATTAGATTTTTCTTTCATCTTTTTATACTCACGTCATGCTAGTGAGGAACATCTTACTCTTGGTTTATCTCGTCTTCCTTACATCCATTAGAAAATATAATGTGACGTTTTATTTTAGTTTTACAACCAACAGTCATCTATCCTTCTAAATTTTCAACTATAATCAAATATATTGAATTTGTTCCATGCCATTATCATGTTTTCACTCGTTTCATAGTTCAACAAATTTCTAACTCCATTTAGAAAAACGCTATAAAAATATTATACATTTCCATACATCCTTAAATATGTTTCTTTCTTTAAGTAAGTTATTAAAAGGAACATTTTTTATCTGTTTTTATTTGTGTAATATTCTGACAAGAATTAATGGGTAAACCTGACAAGGTTTATAAAACAAAACTTTAGTATTTTACATATTACATTTTATGATATTATACAATAACTTTCTGTAATGAGTTGGCATATTTAAACGGAATTTAATAGCGTAGCTGTAAATTTTTTAGTATCGTAACTGGTAAATTCTATTCTAAAACATAATATGGTGAACTGAATTTAAATCTTGATTGGCTGTTAATTTATTAGTAGTTCATCTTCTTGTAGTATCAAATTCGACTAGTGACCTTAGGCAGTCGTCTTGGCCCTATCTCTTTACCGGCCGCTGATTTGCTAAGGGATGTTTTTAGACACAGACAACAACTAAAAACTAATGATTATAGATGACAAAATTATTGTACTTGAAATTTGGATTGATTTTCTATAATTGATTGGAAGATTTTTCATTTAAGGGAAAATCCTAATAATGGGGTTTCCTCTAAAAAATCGAACACTTCCTAATCGCAACAGTAAATTGTTTGAACAAATACCTCAAATACCTATTACAAGTCTATTAAACTAAACACTATTAAACGCTAAACTAATTAAATTTGTTATTAAATTATTATTAATTATTAACTAAATTATTATTAT
Organism: Catonia carolina; assembly: GCA_035578175.1. Taxonomy (NCBI): domain Eukaryota; kingdom Metazoa; phylum Arthropoda; class Insecta; order Hemiptera; family Achilidae; genus Catonia; species Catonia carolina. The sequence continues at coordinate 79,373,814 of JAQMRL010000003.1, forward strand.
TAAACTCTTAATTATTAATCACTAAATTGTTTCAACAAATACGTATTACAGCACTAAACACTAAAATAAATAAAACACTCTTATTGTTTTTTATTACTTTATTTATTTTGCAAATGTAACAAGAAGAACAACTAGCAAAAACTTTCAACTAAATTACCAAAAATAAAGTTAAAAAAATAAATCCAACCGCGTTAATGACTTTGAGGAGGATACCACCCAGCGATAGCTCTCCAAATAACGATAAATCTGTTCGTTTAAATTATATTTTTGTTTACGTAATAATGTTACAGTTGCGTTAATGTATCATGTCTCTACTCCATTGGCGTTTCAGTCGCCTTTGTGCGGTTCCTGGTTGGTCCACAGAATTCATATTGTATATTAAGGAAGTGTTATGATTTTGAAATTTGTATCTGAACCTATGGTACAGTTTTAGATATGTGTTGTTGACGTAAGGAACGGTTAAGTCATCGTGTGGTGTTCTATTAAATACTTAACTCGGGCAATTAGTAATCAGTCGTAAGAATTTACTTTGAAACGTTGTATTCGTGAAATTATTGATGGCTTTGCTGCACCATGAATTTGACTACCATACATCCAGATCGGTTGAAGCATCGCCTTTACGTCAAGAGTTTTGCAGCCATGGGTAGTTTTGACCACTTGGATGATAGCCTGTACAACTGTTTCAAACACTTTTATTAAACACTAAATTGTTTGAACAAATTCCTGTTATTTATGCAAGTAGAAAAATGCATCAATAAGTTATCTAAAGCCTTAAAAAATGTCGTGGAATAAATTTTCTTAAAGAAACTTAAAGAATTTCCTATGTTTACTTATGTTTCATGAAAACTTTTTTTCAGTGAATAAGAGTTATTTTGTTAATAAATCTTTATATGAAAAATAAATACATTTCTACGTAAACGTTGAGGCAAATTCCGTAGTAATTCTTTGTGTAAATTGATGGATGACACGCTTATCGAAGTAAATAAATAAGTAATGGTAATAAATAGTTAACAAATGACTTCTAACCTGCAATGAACCTTATTTCTGTATCTTATTTCCTGCAAGTGATGTTATAAATCGTTCAAACTCCAACCCAAGAACTTTAGGGTTGATAATTTTTCAAAACAAGTATCACAAGAATTAATGTGTTTAGAGTTAAAGGTTCATATTTGTAACTGGGCCTATTACCATTTTCTCTAAAACTACTGAAACATACTTTTACAATTTCTTGGGTTAGTTAGGTATATTATAGTTTACAGGATTTTTCGTATACAAGTTTTGCGGCACTATGCCACCAGTGATATAAGTTTTTATGACAAACACCATAGTTTTTACTTTTTCTAGTACAATTTTTTCCAGAATTATTTGACAGATTTTTATGTAGTATTTTTGGGTTAGTTTAGTATTTTTTATGAGCGGTCCTTTGTCATGTTTCATGACATGAAGTTGCTACGAGGCGCTGCTGTAGAAGTTTTCATTTTGTTTTTTTTTGTCTTTAATTTTTATTACGGTACTGTACATTGAGCTGCAAAACTTCCGTATATGACATTTAAATGATGGTGGCGAGTTTCGCTTTAAGGAGAAGAGGTACCCAGTGGTACATTCTCCGTTTATAACTACGAGTATTATCCGTTATTTAGACAAAGAAGTGTCTACTCCATTTTCGCTTGAGACGTCGCACAGATGAGAAGTTGCTTGTAACTAGATCACGGGCTAGTTGGTCTGGATGAACGTCTAGCTTTCATTTCTAACTTGTTTTTTTTAAAGTACTTTTACCTTTATATCTTTCCTTTAATGTAGGCTGCAAAATGAGCTTCCAGAAACGTCTAAAGTCACCTCACGATGTATAGAATTGGTCCTCTATGAGGAAAAAATTCGTTCTTTTCTTTCTCAATTGTTTTCAAGTGTTAAATATAGTTGTACTTTTGTTTAGGAACCAACATAGCGTGTTTATCAGTATAGCTTACTCAGTAAACCACGTGAGAAACGTGTCGACTTCAATTTCAATTAAAAGATTCATGATTGTAACTTAAATTTAAAAAAAACAAAGTATACTAGTTAAAAGACACATCAGATCTTATCAGTTCTTCTGCTTTTCTAAAAATTTATTTATCTTTTGTCGGAACTTTTTCTCGTTCGGTAGAGACTCTGAAGATTATTTCAGTTTGAAACACAGGTAGGGTTGTTATATTGTTATACATTTTTCAATGCTGTAAATCATAGCGTAGGAGGCAACATGACATCTGATCTACTGTATTCATATAAAAGCTTTACGAGCGACTTCAAAAAAAAATCCATATGTCAAAAAAAATTATATAATTCCCCAGATGGCGTGAAAAATATGGTTATATTTTTGTAGTACGTCCATTATTAGTTCAACTACTAGGTACTATTTTACGATTGTCATAAAAGTGGTAAAAAAGTAGAGCCCGTAAAATTGTAGAAACGTTTATTTTTATGATATATTATTTAGCGTCTCAGGGAATTTTCTTTCTAGAAAATCCCGTACGTGAACGTAGAACATTTGTTTTCGTAAGGCAGTTGTTTTGACAGGAGAAAAGACATCCCTAAGGAACACTGTGAAGTCGTTAAAGAAAAAATAATATCTTGCAAAGAATAAACGTCATAATAAAAAATGAATTAATTCCTCCCTGAATAAGATGGCATACTTTTTAATATACTCACTTGTCTGTGATAAGGGTTGCCGACTATTATGAATACTGATGCTTTATCTAAGATTATCAATTTTAAAATTTTGTCGCTGTTTGTTTTTTGTTGGATTAACTTCCAGGCAATTTAACATTAAATGTTTTTTATATAAAGTAAATGAATATAGTGTTGAAGATGATGAATCACTTTTTTTAATAACGTAAGCTTTTTAAAATTTGATTTATCAAAGAAAAATTCCCTTTCTTACAACTTAAATAATTTATTGTATTAGCCCAGTTGAACCGTTTTCCTCTGATAACTCATTACAAGAATCTTAGTAAATTCAAATGTATGTAATTATTTAAAAAATATATATTTTGGAAGCTTATCTGTTCCATAATTTATATTTAAAGCTTTTATAAATGGAACTGAATCATCAGTGTTTATTTGATTATGCGTAGATTTGCAATTACTGTGTTTTTTTGTGTAGGTCATCAGCCGGAAGGCCGGTTTGAACCTCTAGAGGCTTTACTAAGTAAAAACGAGGAGTGAGGTAATTTACCGAGCCTTCCTCACTGTGTGGAAAAGTTTCCTCCAAATCCCATCTTCACCTCATTCACCACAGACTCTGGCTGTGTAATGATGAAAATTTATTACTCTCAGAGGAAAAAACTCAATAGACTAGTGTCTTTTACACCTCTACCTCTTCTGTTATCAAATACTTCAGTCATATAATTGGCTGGACATGTGAAAAGAAACAGAACTATTTTTGGAACTCTTGAACTAGCAGATCGAGTTCAAATAATTTATCAATCCATATGCCTTTTATGGGCAAAACTGTGAGTTATAGACTGAAAAAGGAGGAGATAAAGTAATAATTTCTATAAGTTTGCCTGAGATCAAACTCGGGATCCGTTGCTTTAATAGCTGGCTAACCACTAAGCCATGAAGTTGATTTTTTCATAATGTTGTTCTTCGAATATTAATCTGTTTTGAGATAAACAATATTTTTTTCAAAATTTGTGAGTCTCCGCTTTCTTAAGTTGTATTCTTTTTGTTCTTATTCCTAAAAACTTTAAATGAATTTGTTCAAATTTTGGGTCATTTTATGCTCTATAACAAAAGGAACGGTTGATGTACAATATTATGTTACAAATATTGAAGTTTAGATTTACTTCGTTATTTTTGTTTTTAAATTTCATAATAAAATTTGAAAAGGAAAACATTATCTGCATGATACATTGTAAAATAACTAGAGTTCTACTGAAACTACCTTAAAAATGTATGTTGAGGTACAGAAATGTTTAGGAAGACTGAGATTATGTTATGAGTCAAAACTGGTGTAAAAACTGTGAAGTCACATCAATATGTTTTTTTTTGTGGACTAAGTTGATATGTATTGGTAAACGTTCGTAGTACACAGGAACTTGGCAAACTTCCAACAAAAACGACTAATTTTACAAGGTTTAATTTTCGATATTTCTTTTGTTTTTTTGCATTATATAACTTATTTTTTATACATCACAGCTTTCCTCATTTTCTTTTTTTTTGTGAATGTTTGTTGTAGACAATTTGATGATAAGAATTGTATAGGGTTATTTTCGGAGCATTGCCAATTTTTTAAGAGTGGGCTAAACGTGGTATTGAACAATTTGCAGTTTTAGTGAATTGCATAATTTATAAGCTTGGTTTATTAAATTAGAACTTTGGTGCAACTGAAAATGAACTGGTTCTTTGATATTGTTATATATTATGCGTAAATAACAATAGAAGGCTTTAACCCTTCAGATCTTTTTCATTTTTTTCAAAACTTATTGAAACATTACATTTATTTTATGTAGTACCTATAAAGTCGTGATGAAAACTACATCAATGATATATATGCTACTTTTGAAATAAGTTTTACCTTAACCTATTTATTTTTTAGTACGTATCTTTAGATGTTTGCTTCGAAAATGTAATTTTTTTAATGTGTTCTTTTGCAGTTTTTTAATAATTTTCTTTTTACAAATTGAGTACTCACAGTGATGAATTTGAAAAAGTTTGTGTAGGTAAATAACTTATGGGGATATATTATAATATTTCTTTAAATTTGGAAAATTGTTTTTCCAGAAAATTAAGTTAACGTATAAATCGTTGTACTCGTAATTATTACTTAAGTTACCATATCTTGTTTATTTTTTTGGAGTATAACTAATACAATTGGGTTGAATAGAATAATATGTTTTGATTTTAAATTGAATATTGTTCGTTTTTTTAATCCCTTAATAATGTGAACGTTGCAATCTGCTCAATTAAGAATAATAAGCAATTCCAAGACTCAATGGGATGCGAATGTTGTGCATCGTATACGTTACCCTGATAATGAGTTGTAGTCTCGTACAGAATTAGGTCGACCATTCCGGTAAGGTACAGTTAATCGAACCCCATTCATAAAAGCATACCCATTATCGCCCTCATTATTCAAACTCGTATAAAAAGTACCTTTTATGTTTTAAACCACACAACCTTCATTTCCAAAAATCTGCTGTTAAAGAGCTGACTTTCGGCGATGATTTTAGAACAACTCGCTGTGTCAAAAAGAGAGGTTATTCTAAACGTCAACACTTTAAAGGTTTGTCGGATACTAACGAACCATTTTTTTAATTATTAAATATCTTATAGTTTACGTTATTTTGATTTACGTCGAATTAAAATAAACAAAAATAATCAAGTATAAAACCAATAAAATAATAATCAAGTTCTAATAGTAATCAATAAGTTTATAATCAAGTAAAGTATATTTACTTCTTAGCCGAGCTCAAAATGTAATTCATTTAACAGTCCTTAATTTAGTTATGTTTCCAAGTGTTTACAGGTGTTAACCGTATAGCAATTTATAGGTTTTTAATGATTACAAATTATTTTGCAAGGTACGAGCATAAGGCAAAAGCAACTTGTACTTCATAACGATTAGGATTTTCCTATCGTACTCTTATATCCTGATGCCAAACTTACGTATGTGCAACACCACTTGGATTCATTGAATCGATAAGAATTAATATAATGTACTTTAAAAAATAACCTCATAGCTATTTTTACTGTCTAAATACATTTTTCTTTTTTTAAATCAAACTAAATTAAAGGTTTCTCTTTTTGCAGCGTCTCAACTTTCGCATGAATGTCAGATACGGAAATGCTATGGTTTTCAGGAGAAACTAAAGTTTAAAACTTTTAAAGCAAATATTAGAAATTTATGGTTCTAAAATTTTGTTGTTAGGAATCGTTGAGGAACTGAATCAAATCAGTTGTTTAGGATTCATGATAAAATTTTTAAAAAACTTAGAGGAAATCAATGTTTCTTTAAAGTTGCGTTATTGTAGCCGTGGTTAGTATTTAAAAAGTAAGCGTTGAGTATAAACAAATGAATTCAGTGACGTGCACAATGAGCTTTAAGTTGAATAACCTAATATATCAGACATTGAAGAGTGACAGGCGAGTGAAGGGCTATTTGATGACTGGTGTCCCCTCTCGTTCCTAGCAGTCGATGTGTGACCTTTGGTCTCTGTAGCGGAATTGTTGCCGCAAGTTGATTGTAAAGTAAGGATAATGTTTATACTTATTTTATTTAAATCTTCTTTGGTTCATTTTTATTATAAGGTTATAGGTAAATTATTAATGGTGGAAACGGTTCGACGATGACTGGTATAATATTTTAATTTTCATCAATTTTGTTCAATTTTATGAGATTTTGGTTTTAATTAAATAATCCATCCGACATGTATCTGTATTATAATATTATATTTACTAAAATTCATTTTGTAATGTTTTAATATTCATAAATTTTCCTTATACTCTTTTATAGATAATATAAATTTGCCCATAACAAGCAGTTGGAGTGTTAAATTAATTGTAGTCGATCTATTGGTTCAACTGGTTAATCTCATTTAACATTTGCATTAATACGGTCATGTCTATAGAACTCGCCATTTTAACTAACCAATTTATAATTAGTTACAAAACAATTAGCAACTTGTACAGATACAAAATTAATTATAGAAAGCAAAATAGAACTATTTTATGAAACTTAACTGAAATGAACTTTTACTTACAATTATTTAAAAAAAACACTAGATCCCGCACTTCTGACACCAATGTGACACTTATTGCTAAGGTCCGTTTCGGGATCTAGGTTATTAAATAATTAATACACTAAAGTTTACAATTACAGATATTTATTTCACTAAAAGATTACAAAATAAATGATTAAACTAATTATAACTAAGAAATACAATAAATGATTTAATAATTCACTTAAAATAAATAACAAACAATAAATAACTTAATAACTTACTTAGCGTACTTACAATCACTTCTACAGATTACACTAACATACGAAACACAAACTGAACTCACAAAACTACACATTAACTTTACAATACTTTCACAAAAAGACTTTACACAATACACACACAACGAAGGCAGTATAACAGTCGTTTACCAAACAATGCTCGGAATTGTTAACCTGCTATAACAAACCCGATAATCGCTTGTCGAAGATCAAACGGATACTGACTCACCGCGCTCGGGGGTCTCCTTTTATAATCATTCACAAAGATCGTTCCAGAACAAAGTAGAGAAATCTACTCAAGTACAAAAATAATAACTCTTTATTAATGAATGCTAGAAAAATCACTTTGTTAACAAGTCAACTATTGTAAATAGAAAACGTAAACAACCTCATAAACAACTTCATAAAAATAGCTGTACACAATAGTATACCTGAACTTTTATAATAGGCGTACTACACGATAGTTTTTACAACTTTTGTGAATAGACACACCTTTATGGTCATCATTGTAAAACTGTCATTCACTATTGCTATGGTGTATTGTTATTTTTATTATTCCTTAATTATTTTTATGAATGGAATTCTGGAACCTTCGGGACCAATCTCGTCTTTTATCGATCTTGTTACAATATATTTAATTCTTAGCCGAGCTCAAAATGTAATTCACTTAACAGTCTTAAATTTAGTTATATTTCCAAATGTTTACAGGTGTTATTGTTACCGGTTGAATCTAATAATTGTACATAATTAATAAATTTTCCCTGTTAATTAAATTAGAGATGAATGTTTTATTCCTTAAATAGTAAATAATTTTGGAAATATTTGAACAGAAAATTGAGTTGTAAATTAATCAATGAATGCTTTTAACGTGGCGCTTAAATAAACTAAATTAATTGTTCTAATCAAACCAATATAACATAATAATACCATTGTTTAATACGAATACCAAGTAATGGACATTATGTTACTATGTTCAGTATCACTAGATATTATAATTATTATCATGTCCAAGTATATGGAGTTGGTTTGTGTGAGAGGCAGTATTAGCTTACATGATAGAATATTGTTTATATTGAACTCGGTGCCACAAAAGCCAATTGTCAATTGATTATCTGAATACCGTTAGTGTTTCTCATGATTATATCTCAGTAGGCTATAATGTTTTTGCGTTATTTCTAACATAATATATAACATTATTATTTATTTCACCTACCGGATTGGTCCAGAGGGAAAATCGTTGCCGCGAGTTAGCTTTTTGACAGCTGATGTACGGAGACGATCTCCTTCCGTAGTTCAAAATCTAGTAAAGATAGTTACTTTTATTGTTAGGGTTCAATTAACCACACTTTTCCAGGAATGATCGGCTAGAGTCTGTACAACACTACACCTATTTACACGTCATACATATCATCTTCATCTCATTGGGTCATAGAATTACTTATTGTTCCAAATTGAACAGATTGCAACGTTACATTAGTGTTTAAAAAAGTATTTAACTGTGCCTGTACAGTGTATTACTATACCAAATGAACGGTGGTGGTGACGATGATACAAATGATAAAATGAACTACATAAGGAAGCAGACTACCCACCAATACAGTGCTTCTATGTTTTTCTTTTTCTAATTAAATTTTTAAATAGTCTTTATAGTCGTACTATAATCATCTGAATTTTTAAGGTAGCAACAAATCTCTATTTCAAGCTCTATTTGCTTTTCTGGGAGGGATGTCCAGTAAAATAACTAAGCAAATTATCCTAATTATTTAGTTTTTTATTCCTTGCTAAATTTCTGTGGAAATGTTAATGGTATTGTGTTACACGCAAGAAACTTGTAAGTTATTGTTTCGTACGTACGAAGAGGAGATCGTTATAATTCGATGTGTTCTGAACTGTCCGAAATGTAATCGAGATATGTTTTATTTTTTTTTTTTTTTGTTTGACGACACTTGATGACAACATAATTCCGGTAACCTAACATGTCTTCTATGATCTGGAGGATTCCAATTGATTATTTCTTTGGCCGTCTTTCCTTCTTCATCCTTTGTGGATGACCCCACACCTTCAGACTCTTTTCGTCAACGTCCTCTATCGTAGTTTTCATTTTCCCAACGATCTCTCTTTAAATCACGCATTCCGGGCTCGTTCCATTCTAGATATTTGACAGTTATTACATAAGGAGTCTATATCTACTCCATGTGTCTTTTGCATGTTCCTCTTTTTCATCTCCCACGTCTCTGACCCGTGCAACAGAATGCTTTGAATGTACTGCCTGATACATACGAACTTTTGTGTAATTTCTGACACTCCTTGACTAAAGCAACGAGTTCAGTTCTGTAACACTTATCTGGCCATTGCAAACTGGTTGGAGATGTCTCTCTCTGAATTTCTTTCCTGTGCTACCTTACTACCCCGACATATTTATCTTTCACATTTCCTGACCAAATTTCCTCCTATTTTTAGATCCCTTGTCTCACCTACAACTACCAAATATTTTGTCTTTCGGAAATTTATCTTCATTCCATTCCTTTCTTATAGTTCAGCAAGTTACAAGATAAAAAAACTTTCTGAGATGTGTGTAGGTAATTTATTTGTAAATAAATATTATTATTATGAATTTTAAGGAATGTTTTGTTATTTAGAAACAAATTAGAACCTGAATAGAACCGGGAATAAATCCACATTATGAATTATGTCTCACAGCTTTTGAATCAATCTGTTTTGTAATATCCACTAATATATGTGTGGATTATTGTGTTCTATTTGATTTATAAACTATGAATATAGAAGAAATTCTATTTATCTGTCGGTTTTGTTTGTATACCTATGTAAACAAATACTGTATAGTTCGTACGTTGTTTAAATCACTACCGTGCATATAAAATAAGGTTTCATTATGTAGAAATAAGCTACGTAAGCTTATAACTTGTCAAACAGTAATACCAGTTGGAAATGTGGGTTAATATCAAATTCAGTATCGATATCCCTTCATCTACTTTACGGATTAACACATTTAATTATGGAAAGTGTATTAAGATTCAATCAACTGGCTTAACTCTTGTTATTAGTAATGAGTTTGTAAAAATTTAAATTATGTGATTCGTTCGCGCGTTGTTAATGTGCTGAATATTGTATCCTGAAAGTATCAAATTTGATTCCCAGTTACGGATTGAAAATAATATTAACATATGTTTCATATTTCAACATATTCCAACATTAATAAACGTTTCATATTTCAACATATTCCAACGTACGTTGTTTGTTAATAAACAATTATAATATGTTGATGCCACTGAAAAAAATAAGAAAAATTGATTAATAATAAAATCATATGAATGCGAACTTGCATGTAACACCCGACGTTGCCAAATTTAAGTTAACAGTGTATATTATGATTGATCAATGATCTCAGGGAGATTAAGCGATAATATTTTTTTTAAATTTAATGTATCAAGAACAACTATAAAAACTATATTTTCTATACTAAACTATATTTTTCTATACAAAATGTTTCTTATAAGTAATTATCTAACTCCCACATAGTATGTGCGCGGGAAGGTGTTGGATGCTTAACGGAGTTATTATCTTAAATTAAACTTTATATTTATTTATTTATTTTCCCTTTATTTACAAAAAATTTCATTACACTATAAATGTTAATTTCCGTAATTTACTTTTAAAATCTAAAACTATTTATATTAATTGGTGGTGGGAAAACTACACCACCCAACTATGGTTTCCAATGTTTAAGGGTAGATCAATTCAGTGCTTATTTGTTCATTATACTATTGCAACGACTACTGTAATCTATTAGCGTGTTAGTAATAAACTACATGTTAGTCACTTAAAAACTAATTAAACTACCAAGACATTTTTATTAAAATAGTATGCTATTATACAATTATATATACAAATAAATAAAAGCAAAGACAATAAAATATGAAATGAGCAAAACAAAAGAATTTATTTAAGAATAGTAAACTAATTATCGACACCGGTAGACGGCTCACAAAATCCTTTGTTTCCTGGTGTAATCATTGTTTCTATGGCTTCTCTCCCTACTTCCAATAGCCCGTGAAGTTAATATTAATTAATAGAGCTAACTTTTTAATTTTCTTAATTATTTATGTACAAAAATACATTTTTTTAAACATTATGAACTAATTAAGTTATCTTATTATAAAGATATTAACAATGTCAGTGGAGTTATTTTTGAAACAATATTTATAACTATTACACAAATCTAACAAGATATATTAACTTAAACCATACATAATTTAAATAATAAATATTAAATAGTAATGTTGCATGTAGTAGAGGATGAAACCTGGCTTTCACTTTCAATTCTATGACAAAAATAAAATATATGACCGAATAAAAGGAGCCGGTGATGCGGAAGCACAATCAAATTAAATCGAGTATGTAGAGCTGATTTCTCGGAGTGCTTTCTCCTGAAATCTATCAGCCAAATAGTTATTCTTCTGTTGTACATTTGGGGAATTACATCAAAATCTCGGATAGCCTCTGGTATATGAAGATATATCATTGAAGCTAAATTGTGCCGCAGATGTATAAATGATTTTATTAACCTGGGCATTTGATAACTGATAAGATTTTCAGTTCTGTTGTGATAATTGTCTGTAAATTTTTTTAGTACTACTGACGATTCATTTTATTTTGTGTAAACGAACAGGGTCCTTATAATAGATGAACGTCCAGTACACGGAATCTATCGTATAACAGATCTGAAGGGAATTGTCTGTTTATACTCAATGCTCTTTTGATCACACCTTTCTTAGCCGTCATGAGTGATTCCAGATTCAAACGATAAGTACCCCATGTGATTATCCCGTACTGCAGCAAGCATTGTTATTATTAAATCACTAATTTTGTATCTTTTTCTCGTTCACTTTACAATATTTTAAATACTTGCGCATAAATTTTTAATTGTTTTCTTATATTGTAGGGGAAGATAGCCATACATGGAATAGGGTCTTATTATTGAATACTAATGTTTTTCCAGACAGGACGTTGGAAATCCTGATCTTCTCGCACCATTGGTTATACTGACAGAAACTACCGGATTCAAAGAGACCAAATACAGCGTGTTTTTTCAAGGTGATTACAATGAAGACAAAATAGGTGAAAAGTGGATTCAATGCTCGAGGTGTAATAATTGATATCAAGAACAATGCACTAGTGCTGAAAGGTTGTATTTTGTCTGCGATTACTGTGAATAAATAGATTGGACTAATACTTTGGTGCTTTAAAAACTATGTAGGCAAATTATGTATCTATTTCAAGTATTCCAAATTATAACCCAATGTATTCCAGATCCTATTTTGTAAATTATTGTAAAAATCATGTCGCTACAGAAAATTTAGAAAAAAATTATATATGTAAATTTAAGATTTTGTATTTTCTAGTTGTGAAATAAACTATTTCTACTAATGATATAAAAATTCCAGTAATTTCAAAAAAGTCATAGCAACTCAGAAAAATTATAAAATGAAAATGGTAGTCCATATTTGGTTCCTCTTGCCTAACTAATAAACGCTGCGAGTTTCTGTGATTTGAATGTTAGTCGTTGAAAACTTTAAGTTCTATTTGTTTCATTTTTAATACTGATATTTTGTGATGCAGTAATTTTCTTTTTTTATATTTTCAAATCATTGATTAAATTAAACTTATTTAGTTATATTCTTATGTTTCTTAAGTATCATCTTTATTTTTTTTAACATAATTAAAAATTATACGAACAAAATCAATTTACAGGTAGTTGTAGTAGCACTGATGGGGAAAAATGATAAACGAAAGTTAATTAATAAAACTGGAATTCTTGTACATGATTCAAGGAGGCGACAATGATGATCATCACTGACCATGATGTCGTAGGTAAAGGAATTTTCGGAACTAATATATTATGAGTTCGGTTACCCTTTTACGTTGCACAGTCGATAAAATCAATACTTTTGATAGTAGCCAATGATCTCAAAAGATAAGGCACCAGAAGAAGAGAATCGAATCTCTGTAAAGGTTTGAATCTTATTTTATCCGCTTCGATTCTTGACATTTGCAAAGCGGCCAGATTCCAGTACTCTGAACAGTACATTGAAAATGGGAGATCCAAGTTGTGCTAAAACTTCAAACGGCCTCCTTTCGCACATTACTTATCAACATTTTCCTTAGCGTGTTTGTGGGTTTTTGAAACTCTTCCAATTTAATTTCTACATCTTTTGATTGCATATAACGGATATTATGTCTCAAGGAAATAAATGAATGTACTTAAATTTAAATTTATATAAATATAATACAATAACGAAATAGTATTTCATGGAAACTTAAATTAATTAACCGGATATTGTTACAAAAAATTGTTGGGTTGGTCCCAGTTTACATAGCTTTTTCTTCTTAGTTTTTTTATAAGGTAATTAGGCTGAAAAATTACTTGCCAACTTTAAATTTGAAAGTTCATTATTATTTTAACATCTGTGCCAACAAATTTATATTCATTTATGAGTCAGAAACGACAAAATCATTTACGCCTGTTATTTATTTATTATTAGCATTTAACATTACTATTATTAGGTATTATTATGAAAACAAATTTACAGTGTTCATTTTAAGTTTCCCACAAAAAATATTGCAATCTGTTTTTCTGTTTTACACGCGTTAATAAACTGACATGAAATTAAGTTACGTTCTGTGATATAATTTATTTTCCGGATTTTTCACAGTGGATGTTTTTGAATATTAAATTAAAAATATCCTGGCGAGCCGTACTAAGTTTCTGGATAACTTTTAAGCTGAACTAAAAATTTACTTATCTCATAACAGATATTATTGTTGTATCTACAAAATATTTTTTATTGTGTAGTCGACAAAATGGAATGGAGCAATTTCAATTCGCCTTTTAAAGTATATCGAAAATTATCATAAATCAAACGTTGGGTAAAAATTGATCAAGTGAAATATTTGATTTGGTGTGCTGTTGACCGGGGCAGTTTGAAGAGAAAGGTTGTTTTGTGTGCGGTTTGATTTATGGAATGGTTTAACTAAATATAAAGTATAATTGTTATATAATTCATAGTATAAAGTCACAGATAGACCTATGTAAATAAAATTGAGTGAAAGAACATTATTTTTTTTAAATTACGACCAGAAATATATTAAAATACTAACGGAACATTGACCGAAACTCTTAAGGCGAGCGACGGACTTCAAAAACGATAACTATAGAACATTAACCGGTACAATATTAAATATTAATTCAATAACAGCTCAGATAAACTTTAAAAAATATATTTTAATAATAATAATAACTAAATAATATCTAAAATATTATAAATTTCATTTTTTAAAAAGCCAGTCAGATTCAATTAAAATTTTATTTAAAACCAATTTTCTTTTGTTTTATTTTGATTGTCATTTTTTTATGTGTTAAACAAGTTAGAAATAAATACTGTACTATATATTACAAACGCTTTCTCTTTCCTATAAAATTATTATTAAGTATAGTTATTATTAGGTATATTCCTCAATATTTATACTAATCCGTTTTCATTGTTTGTCTATATAATAAAATGTTCCATCATCTTGTAAAGAAAAGATTTGTCGGCAAAATTTTTCGTCGTAGTAAAGTACCCTACACTTAATTTTAGGTTACATTAATAACTCATGAAACCTTTCTGGATTTGGTTTAAAAAAAACATTAGTGTTCTATTATCGATCTAGTTGGTGCGGGTTTTTTGTTCCAAAACGTAAAATGGTAAACCCTCCTTAGAAAAATTACTTTTAAGGGAGTAAAAATGAGCGATTCAGTAACTCAAACAAGTTTTGAAAATGTTTATCCTAATCAATACATTCTAATAGCGTTGGCTTCCTCAGTGGCTCATTGATTACCGTACAAAATCCCGGTACAAGTATTTTCGCTTTTTTTGTGGGGATACCACAAAAATTATAATATCATAATTTGTAAATATGTTTTTTCCAGCGGAAATTAAAATTTGTAGCCTTCAAAAAAATTTTTGCGTGGGTTTAAAAATTTATTGACAGAGTTTGGATGATTTTGGTTTCAGCTCAAAATAATTACAAGTATTAAAAAATATGAATTACAGTTCATAGATTTTTTTGTTCAAATTATACTACACTCAAGCTTCTTAACACCATTTGATTCACTTCTAAACAAATATCTTTCCTTTATTGTACCTAAATATTTTTCTATCAAAATCTAATCCTATAGAAATAATGTGTTTACATTTTGATTTTGTGTTTTTCTACGCTGATTATATAAGTTATTAATGAAATTAAACAATTTTAAAAATTAGCTAGGGTCTAAAATACACGATCTTTAACTTAAAGTAGCCGCTCAAAACCAAAATGTTGATGCGACTTTAAATAAACTATAAAAACATACTGATAAAAACACCGCAAACGTTACCAAAAGAATAGTTGTAGGCCTAATACCAACTTAAATAGAACTACAGTATTATAAAACCATATGTTATGTAACTGAGTCATAAATTTACAATGAAAGGAAACATAAATTCTAAAGAAAACGGTCGTAATAGTGAAATAACTAAAGTAAAAAGACCATTATAAAATTTTGATAGATGTAGCCTACTTAATTTTAAATATTATTTAAATATACTTGTTAAAGATATTACAGTAGTTTATTGATTTTCATGATTAATTGATAAATTTAATTTTAACTTAGTTACTACTTAGTGTTTACCGGGGAGCAGAAAATTCTAAACTATACTTAAGCCAAAAGATTTATGTTTATTATAATTATTTAACCCTCTGAACAGAGAACGTTTGAAAGTTGTTTAGAATCAACCAAAATAAATTCTTGCAATTCCCTAATGATTTTTCACGTTAAATAAGTACGCAGTAAAACATACGATAACTTATATGATCCATAAGTTAACGACATATTTATGAAATCGTTACGTAAGTTTCGAGATAGATGTAAAATAGATAATAATTCCTTAATACATGTCATAAATTCTCCCAATTTTCCAGGTAAAATAAAAATGATAGAAACGCCGATGCTGTTGATACATTATTACGTAACAGTGTTGTGTTATTAAAAATCTGATTTAAAACACTCACACGAATTGTACTTGTAAATGTTGATAATCAAACATGTACCCTACATTTTAATCATTAGTAAACAATATATAATGAAAAACATAACCTAATTTTGATCATGATTGAATGACGCAAAATGTAAATCAACCTCTCTAGAACATAAAATTTCGGAAATTGCCTCTTAACTAGTGTCTGGAGAGAAAAGTGCTTGTAAGTTGTAGGTTTTTTAATTTCCTATAACTTTGATTAGACATAATTATAAACTTTTGTCGTGAAATGCATACCAAGTCCGCAGCCTTAAAAAATCCCATATTTTTATCGATTTTAATAAAAAAAACAGAAAATTACTAAATACCGCTAAACTTGTAGGTTTTTAAATGTTCTACAACTTTGATTATACACTATATACTTTTGTCGTAAAATGTGAACTAAGTACAGAATCTTAAAAATTCCCATTTTAATTATTAAAAATTTTAATGAAAAACAAAGCAGAAAATCAAAGCAGTAACTGCCGTTAAACTAAGCCTTTTACAAAAGAAATTTTCGAAATAAAGGTTGTAGGTTTATAAAGGTTTTACAGCTTTGAAAATAAACTTTGCTCTAAAATATATTAAGGTCGCAATCTTAAAAAAACAGTTTTTTCTACGAGAGAACAGTCTCCCCAAGAGTTTCAGCAGACATGGCGCTTATTCTGTATTGTAGAATACAAAAACGAAGTAAATAAGGCGATTTAAAAAAAAGTCCTAGAAGTCGTTTATGAGAAAATCGCAAAAGAATGAAAAATTGCACGAATAAACTACTACTTCCGATTGACGTTTTTTGATAAAAAAAATGTTCGTGCCAGATTCGCTAGTGGTATCTAACTTAAGTTTGAGTCTCATTTCGTACGATGTTCTTTTTTGAGATGTTTTTGTACACACACACGCGGGCGTAGATCAATCGCTAAAAACATGTTTTTTGGGTTCATTTAAAAACTCGTCTTCGAAAAATCGGCATAAAAACAATACTTTCCTTCCCTATATACAACTCCTATAGGGCAAGAGAAAGTATACATTTATTTAACACAATTTTAGGGACCTTCTGAATCACTGTTAGTGGTGTTGTCTTCTTCTAAGCCAGTAATGTCATTTTCTTTTCTTTAATTTTGTATCGTTTTGTTTTGTGTACATAGTGATTATTTTGTATTTTTCTTTGTAAATTCACAAAAATTAAATAAGTTAAACATGAGCTAAGAATCTACAATAAGATAGAAAAATAAGAATATACAATAAAACTACAACTACCAAAAACTGAAAAAATAATAAAAAAGAAATTTTCATTAAACTAATTAATAATAAAAATTTTGATTTCTAGTATAGCCTATTGAAATAATAAACGACTTAACAAAATATATTTAAAATATTAACGCTCTATTTCAGATCTATAGTTAAACATTTAAATAAAATTATTCAGTTTAGTTATTCATGTGACTAATTTATGCTAGATTAGTTTAAACATAAATTGAAAATGAGTCAAAATTTGTTGCTACAGAATTTTAATATTTCCCTGATCATAAAGTTATGTTTTCCATACTGATTCTTTGCTAAGTTTTAGATTATTCTGCTTTCATTTGCTTCCAATTTCAAAAATATTTATTTACTTCCGTCAATTCTGAGAATTCGATCATCTGTAAAGGTTGTCACTCATGTATTGTTTGTTAGTAAAAAAACAAAGTTATATTGCGGTAAACTTAAAAATTGTTTCCTACTCCAATTTTTACGTTTTCACGGTCTATAATTTTTGAAGTGAGAAAGAATTTTAGGAGAAAACATTTTTTGATAAAATATTTTATCGAGGATTATCCATAAGTAATATCATTCATGTTTTTACTTGTGAAGTTAATAAAAACGGTTTTTTTATTTAACATGCCGTCATCAGAAGAATATATTTCGTTGGATTTCCAATTCGATAATGGAATGTTTTCTTGAATCGTAAGTTCACATGTTTTCTAATTAAGGTCTCCATTGAGAAAGCCTACCTAGTTTATTGAATTTTCCATCTAAATCATTTTGTTCGTATAAATACAGATTTGTATATTCAGCTTACCGAACCGACGCAGTTTATTTGTTATACTAGTGAATGAAAAAAATATTAAAGACAGCAAATAGAAGGAAAAACAGGAGCAGAAAATATTTCAACGATCAGTATAAGAAAGACAAGAATTTACAGGAATTTTTAAACGCTGTATGATGAAATCGTTTTAGAAATAGAGAAATAAAATAAAAGAAGAAAATGAGTTAAGGGTTTCTCATACCTCAACTCGTTCTCACCGTATTTCAATGGGGGGAAAATAAGCATCTGTGTTAATGTCCACGCGGAAAAAAAATGACCTGGTTAGAATAATTTTAATCCAGCTCATCTTTAATAAAATATGGGTTGGGTAAAAAGGGTTTGGTACGTGGAAGAGAAGAAATTTATCGCAAAAAAATGTTGACGGATCGTAACGATCTGAATTTAAATTACAAATAATTTTAAGTCGAACCATAATTTCTCATCAATCACAAATTTTTTACGAATTGTCAATCAGAAATATTATACTCATTTTTTATATTTCAATAGTTTTTAAGTTGATAATTTTTGTTACAAAATTGTAAACTGTTTACTTAAAATTCTTGGCACCTCAGTAGTGATTTTAAATATGGCCAACTTTAATTAAAACAATTTATATAGGTAAACACCCAAAAAGTGTTTTTAAATCTCTTATTTACTTTTAAAGTAAAATATATAATGATTTCCTCACCAAGTTAAGAATTGTGATTTAAATAAGATTATGGAATTCATATCAACATGCGGCGAACCTTAAAATTATCGTGAAATTAAAAAAATCCTTAAAATTAAAAAAAAAGTTGGACTATTCAAGATATTTTTATTTGTAATTGTATGAAATTAACAGCAAGAAAATTTGATAAAAAAAGAATACAAATATTGACAATTTTAAGACGTTGAGGAGATCGCTGCCCGTTGACGGTACTCCAACCGCAGGAACACATCGTTGATATAGGACGTTAAGCCTATGTGTATTGCAGCGTTCGTTACGTAAAAGGGAGCACTAGTTATCCGTCTTAATATTTTGAGTTTGGATTGAACGCTTTGTATTTTCAAAATGACCAATGGTTTTTCACAACAGTAAATTTGGCTGCTATACATTCAAACTGGTCTAAGGTAACACTTATAAACTAGTAGTTTTAGATGAAGTGGGAACTTAGACGATCTGGAAATCAACGAATACAGTTGTTTACGTCAAGCGTCCAAAGTTTTTCGCGTTTCGTTAATTTAAAATGTTAGGAAGAAAAGAATTTACGAATGTGAGTGGTATTTTAAACGATATTGTTAGTTAGTAAAACATTAGTAATTACTAATTAGTAGGCTAGAAAAGATGAAATCAGTATTCAGGCTACAGAAATGGTATCTTCCCATAGCTAAATTAAAGAGTAGTTTGTCATTGACCTTAAAAAATACTCAAAAGTTGAAGAAAAGCATTGAAAGTATGGCTTCTGACTGGATTACACTTCAAGCATTAAGATATGCACCAGCTAGTTGAAGAGAAGTGAAGATTATCATTTTCAAAGATTACAGTAGATACTAATGGTACCGACACAAATAGGGTACATAATACCGTAGAATGAAGATGATTATTCAACGGATGACCAATCATAAACATTAAAATATTTTCTTTTCGGTTACGAGAGTTACAGAGTTCGCAAAATATTCCAGTTGTTTTTTGTTACATCAGAGTTCTCTTTAATCTGTGAGCACATTTTTATCATTTTATATTATATTACAACTATGCAATGATAAACAGAAAAAAAATTATATATTTATATAACTCTCGTTTAGGTCTCTGTGGAAGTATCCTCTATGTACTAGTTCTTTATCATTATGAAGTGTACGCCAAGACTTCTGAGTTAGATTCCCTGTCAGGTCTTGCATTTTTATTTTTACTTTGTCTTGCCTATATGAATACATAGGAAGGAATTTTATACAGATTGTTTTCATGTCGATTTTTCGAAATCGAGTTTTCACCGGATCTACACGTTTTCAGATCCCCTGAATCCAAAAACACATGTTTTTTAGCGATTGGTCTGTGTGTGTGTGTATGTGTGCGCGTGCGCGTGCGTGTGTGTGTGTGAACAGAATATCTCAAAAATGGAACATCATACGAACTTGAAACTTAAAACTTAAGTTAGACACCACTATTGGACCCGACACGAACATTTTAATTAAAATCGGTCAACCGGAAGTAGAAGTTTATTCGTGTAATTTTTCACTTTTTTGCGATTTTCTCAAAAACTGGTCCTACGATTTTTTTTAAAAATCGCCTGGTTTACTAAATTTTTTATGCTGTACAAGATAGGGTAGGCGCCGTGTTTGCTGAAATTCTTGGTGAGGCTGTTTTCACGTAAAAAATTTGTTTTTTTAAGATTACGGCTTTAATATGCATTTTAGCGCAAAAATTTATGTAATAAAAGTTATGCACCTAAAAGTTGATTTAAAATTCTAGAACTTTTAATTCAAACATTTTTTTTTATAATGCTTAGTTTAGCGGTAATTAGCGATTTTCTGTTTCTTTTCTCACGAAAACGTGAAAAATCGATTTTATTAAGATTTCGGCCTTAGTTTGCATTTTACGAAAAAAGTGTATATAATAAAATTTATAGAAAATTACAAGATCTACAACTTTAATTAAAGCATTTTTTTCTACACATCTTAGTTTAGCATGAAAGAGTGATTTTCCGTATTAACCCAAACTGAGGTTGATTTTCATTTTGCGTCTTTCACTCATGATTAAAATTAGGTTATGTTTATTGAGGTTAGTTTTTTGATTGTTTGTAATGTTTTATTATTAAAGTTAGCTTTGTTTTTAATTATTTGTATTGGCAAGAGAAAGTTGTGTGAGTGTTTCACACCAAATTTTTTTATTTTCGTCAGTCATCGCCTTCATTAGCAGTGACTTGTAAAATAGTAGGACGTAAAACAAAACAAAAATGATACATGGAGTGTGCTCCCATTCTCGTTTCTAATCAGGTGGTTCCTGTCTTCCTTCTTTTGGTTTTCTTCTGGAATCCCTTAATATTGTTAATGACTTTTCTGTACTATTATCTGTAGTGAACCTTTTCTTGTAATACGTTTTGTTTTCTTAGATCCAACTTGACTTCCTTGAACAGTTAAATATCTTTCTTTCCTTCATCGATTCCAGAATTCTTCTAGCTGTTCTTTCTTTTGACATTCTTGTGTCCGCGAAAGCAGTTTTTTTCTTTTTGAGTGACGTAGTCAATTTCTGAGGTTTTAAGTAAAACGTTATTAATGTATATGAAAAAAACTGACCTGTAACAGTATATGTGTGAGACAATAGCACTATAACTGGGTAAAAGAGTTTGGAAGAAACCCAGTTGAAGTTTTACAAGACTATGGATGTTATATTATACTGTACGGTAGGGAGTCCTGGGTACTTAGAAGAAATTATGAAAGTCAGATCCAGGTGGCAGAAAAATGTGGTTCTTGAGAAGTATTCTCGGGTGTAATTTGATAAATCATGTTAACACTCAGGAAATCTATGCCTATTTAAAATTCTCCCCCCTCTTAGAAACAGTGGAGAGAAAAGGGAGGAGCATTTGTTACGAATAAGGAGGATCGATGGGCAAAACGAGCATTAAACTACAATTCTGATGCAAGAAGCGATGTGGGTAGGCTGTGGGAAAGATGGGCAGTAAAATCGGAACAGGCCGGAGGGCCTAACCTAAAACAGTGAATAACGTAATTGCTTAGAGGAAGACAACCCAATACCAGTGCTATACAAAATGAAAATTATATTACATGTATATGCTTAATTTAACGTTTTTAGTAACAATATTGTGTCAATTCATTTATCCCTACTTCGTCAAAGTTTCAGTAATTTTGTGGGATTCCTGGAAAATCGGGAGAGTTTAAATTTGAAAGTAAAAGTAATGCGATAATAAAATCATGTAAAAATTACTATTTTGCCGTAAAGGTTGCTTAAATTATTTCCATTATTTAATGGAAAATGCTCTTTAAAAAGTATTACTGCGTTAAAAGAGGTTATTAGCTTTGTTACAGATAATTAATTTATTAAGTTATTTTTTATGATGTGTAACATTTTAAGTCACTATTTTTAAAATATAAAGAGTAAAAATAAATTTTGAATATTTTACGGTGAAATAAACTAGAGAAGGAACCATCTGACATAACTTACACGGAAACGTTCGTTGTATGTTATAACTTAACGTGTATCGTAATAAAGAAAGTGATGCGGAACATTTTTGGGTCCTGAACTTGTAATATCAATCGATCAAAATGTGAAATAGCCAACCCAAGAGAGCTATAAAAATAAACCCTCTGGGCTTAAAAGTGAAACTAACAACTGCCACTTTCTTCAACGTGCTTATTCATAACTAAAATCGGATTGCATATGTTTTCTTTTAACAGTATTATTTCTTAGAACGGTTCGATTATATCTACTTAAAATTATGTTATAAAAATTAATATTTTATAGAACTAGTTTTCAGTAAAACTTTTACCGTAATGTGTTTTGTCTATTAAACTAATTTGTGTAACTTCTATTAAAATATTTTTTAAATATATTTATATTCAGTATTCTTTTTACAATTCATATTCAATTTAAGGAACTGCAATTGCCCGGCAGTAAATTTTAACAACATTTACCTTGTCTCACGTCAGATATCTGGGTCTGCACTTAGATCGTCGCCTTACATGGAAACAACACAACAGTATCAAAAGAAAACAATGCTGAAGTTAAGTTTACGATTAGTTTTTTTTCTTTAATTAACTATTAATAGACTATATTAATAAAAATTGACTTGCTGCGAAATTTACTAGCGATAGAAATATATTTTTTTATGAGTTAGTGGAACAAAATCATCGTATAAAATACGGTATACCACAATATTTTATTCAGTCTGATTAGAAATGAAAGACAATTACTTCCTTTTAAATAGACTAAAAAAAACCTAAATTTTCGAAAAATGCATCGGCTAATGGGAAACGAATCTCTTCTCACAAAATCGATCTAAATACAAGTAAATTTTAACAACATTTACCTTGTCTCACATCAGATATCTGGGTCTACACTTAGATCGTCGCCTTACATGAAAACAACACAAAAGTATCAAAAGAAAACAATGCTGAAGTTAAGTTTACGATGATTTTTTAACATGATTTTTTTTTCTAACATTTGTAGATGTTAGAGCGATTCCAGTCACATACTAACAGACACATGGTATAGATACCCTGGTATAAAAACAAGCTTTTTTAAAGTTATGGTAAACGCAGTGAAACAAGAAATTTTAAAATTCAATATTAATTTAGTTTTAATTTAAGATTGAAGAGGTTTGATTTTGTGAACTTGCCTAATAGATATTGTAATAAAAATTTAACGTCATATCTTCTGTATTTTGATCAGTATTTAAAAATTTTTTTTTTATTCTCTTCCTAATTTTCATGTAGACATCAAAGAGGTCAATCGATGGATGTTTAACCCATTTTTTTCACTTTTTGCCTAACCAGTGACTTAATTGTTCAGAAAAAACAGATTATAGCGTACTGACAGTATATGGAAGGACAAAGTATTATTTTCATCTTTTTTTTATTATTGAAAACTGTTCTACGTTTCTTAAAGAACCGCTTAATTTTCTTTTTAATTTATTGTGTTAAGTCAAACCAACACCAAAGGTTATTAGTAACTACAAAATTTAAACTATAACACGTTTGAAAAAAACCATTATTACATCAATATAGAACAACTTAATACACAGAATAAAACACAATTATTTGTAAAGTTCATGAACACAGTTAAATTTAGAGCATTATAGTTTCTAAAATTTAACAAACATTATAACCCCAAACAAATATACTGAGATGTTTAGAGTTTGTTAACTTAATTAATTAAAAGAAATGTTTGAGACATATAATTCGGTTCATTTAGGGGCACATGTGCGTATGATGAATTTTCAATTTAGATTTCAGAATATCTAAACCATTGTATTCCATTAGCAGAAGATATCTTATCGAAAGATTATACTGTTACATAAGTTATATTACATATTTAAATATTTTAAATATATTATTAAAAATATTTTATATATTTAAATATTTTATTTTAGATTATACTGTTACATAAGTTATAAGTTATATTTTAAGTTATATTTTGTTATTGTAATGTTTTAGATAAAAGATGTCTAGAGTTTATTGTGTTAGAAGTGAGTGTCCTGTACGTATCCTTGTGAGACTGACTTCATGCTTTCTCGTGCCGGTTAATGGTTTTTTTGGGGGGGGGGCTCCCAAACACCCTTACACCCCGCTATTACCATCCACTACCATTGCTGGTCTCAAGGATGGGAGGTGGTACAGTAAAACAGCAATAGAACATCGGCTTGGTATACTGCACCATTATAAAGTTAACACTTTAGGTTAATAATATTAATAACAGGTCAATTTTGTCGCTGCGTTATTTTGTCCATTTTGGGGTGAATTAACGTTTCAATAATTCTGTTGGCTGGTCACTACACATAGTCGTTTGCCAAACCGATGTTACTTAACAGTTCCAAGCCAATTTCTCCTAGTTGACTAACTGGGCTGGCTTGTTAGTAATTTTCAGTTTAATTAATTAACTCACTTTATGTTGAAAAAAACGTTAAAAATTAATGAGAGCTAATGATAGTAAAAACTTAATTAATATCACAATGTAAGAGTCACAATGATGTACCTGTGTGACCTTGGGATAGTAGCGATGGACTGAGTATAGTCTAAATGTCGCACTCCGGAAAAAATTGTTATTAATCGGTCTTATCAATAACAAGCAAAGCTGTTTCATGTTGGTAGCAATTAGTTAATGATTACGGTAGTTTATTCTAACTAAATGACAATGACAAAGAGCTTTGAATTCAATTAGGTAACGTTTCTTCTATGAATTTTCAGGGAACATTCTAGAGCCAACATAATAACCAAAGTTTAATTATTTTAGAACTTTCGTTCTTACAGTACTATACTTTAGAGTTTTCAGATTATCTGCTTAAAACTTTAAAAATGTTAAGGAGCAATTCCTCTTAAACAATGAAAGTTATATTAAATAGTAAAACGGAAGCTAAAAGCAATGGTGTATTTAACTTTTAAAGTTGAAACGAATAGAATTTGTTTGAGGTGGTACAATCATTAAGATAGTTCTACAATTCTATTACAAATTAACAAAAAACCTAAATCGTCTATTTTCTCAAATAATTGACTTCTATCACTATTATCGTAGATAATTTTTCTATAGAATCAAGATGTTGTTATCTTGCATAAATAAATAGGGCTGTCCGTTTCAAACAACAGCCCGTTATTGTAGTGGTCAGCGGAATTGGCTTCTACTCGTTTCATAGAAGTACTGGGTACGATTCCAGAATTCTTTCTGGATTCTTTTTGGTTATTTTAGTGGTCAGCGGAACTGGATTTTACTCGTTTCATAGAAGTACTGGGTACGATTCCAATATTATTTCTGGATGAAAGAATGCCAGATCTGACCGAAAAGTCTTCGCATACACAAACATGTGTCCGCACATCCACCCTTCATTACTTCATTAGTCTTGCTATATATAACAAATAGAAAACATTAAACATAAGTATATATTTCGAACATGTAATACGATGAGAGGGATACCACCTAATACAATTGATAGTTAATACAGGGAAAAATAATAGACGTGAGGAGCGTGGGAGAAACATGCTGGTTAACAATTTTAACCAGTCCAGAGTTATTTTATACCCCCGAGATCTGTATAATTGCTGTTTGTGAAGCTATTTAAGGCAGCAAAGTAAAAATTACCGTTATAATCGTCGAACTCCTATAAGAAAAGAAACAAAGAAAAAACTAGAGGATTATCTTAAATGGAATAAATGAGATCGTGAAAAAGGATTACTCCACGAAAATTAATAAAAAACAAAACGACAGTGTTGTACAGGAGCAAGAGTGGTTTAGAGGAGTTGAGAGATTTAAAAGTAGGCACCGAAAACGTACAGGAAGTTGGAGAATTTTGCTATATATAAGGTATAAAATAACTAAGGATTGTAGAAACACGAATGATATCCTTAGCAGGATTGCTCAAGTAGAAGGACCTTTAAAATTAAAAACAGTTTACTGACTGTAAACATTGATTAAAAAATTAGGGAAAAATTCTTGAAACTCTGTGTTTGGAGTGTAGCATTATATGGAAGTGAAATATGGGCGATAGGGGCTGTAGAAAGGAAGAAGGTAGAAGCTGTTGATACGTGGTTTTATAGGAAAATGTTAAAGATTAGGTAGGTGGACAAAATAAGTAATTTAGAGGTTCTTAGACGAGTAGGTGAAAGAAGTATATGGAAACATTTAACCAGAAAAGAGATAGGCTAGTGAGGCATATCTTAAAACATCCAGATATTACTGTGTCAATTATAGGGGGTAATATTGAGGGAGTGAATTGTAGGGGGAGGCAATGGTTAAAATCTTTAAAGCAAATTACAAAAAATGTAGGGTGTTACAGGGATGTAGATAATGAAACGACTTCCGCAAGATAGAACAGCTTGGAGAACTGCTTTAAACCAGTCGAGAGACTGATGAAAATAATAAAAGAAAACAAAAGAATATCAATCCGAAATTTCCATTTCACGATATTTTTGATATTTAAGAATCACTGAAAAAAGTAGCTATGTTAGTTGCACATGTCTGAAATATTCGTGTACTTAATATAAATTTTAATTAGTATAAACATTCCTTCTAGATAATTAAAATAACATAAAATCTGTTGAAAATATAATTATAATATAGAGAGATGAGTTTAACTAAGTTTCAAATGTCAAAGACACCATTTTATTAGATAACCAATTTAAAATGACAGTTATATGATTTATATTTTAAATAACTTTTAAAATGCAATAAACATGATATATAGCGAGAGATGAAATGTTGCTTTCAGCAATAGTATTTTATAAGTTATGTGAACTAGTATTTATAAAGTTCACTGTAAACAACTTAATATTAAATTTGTTTTAAAACTGGTATAATTTGTTGCACTTAGTTTATGATTACTAAAATAGCATATTTGTTTCTTTTTCTTTGAATCATATCAAATTTTATATTTTAATTACCGTATTTATAATACCATCTTATATATTAACCAGTAGGACGGTTACTACGACCCCTGCGTTGGCGCGACAAAGATCTGTCGGTATTTTTGCAGGTTTGACGGCCTCTCTCTCGATGTGCTTGTACCCCTGTTGTTCTGCAACACAGTAGCCAATAAGGCGACGGTGACACCTTAGTGAGTCGTTCACATTGTTTTTAACGTAAATTTACAATCGTTATATATTATACAGCATCAAAATTGGTCTTAAGCAGTGGCGAATCGTGCCTTGAAAAACTGTTGAATAGTTGCAAAAAAAAAACGAGAAAAACTAGTGTTGGCCTATTTATAAATATCTGCGAGACTTCTGAGAGTAAAAACAATATAAAATACACTCATACAAAACAACTGCGTGAAACCGCGACAAAACAACGACATACACGTACAGTCCAGCCTCTCTTAGTTTGCTCCTGATGTAAACTAATAATGACGTCACTGAGCATGCGCATTATATCGAAATGTGTACTCGCTGATTTATAAGTAACAACAAAATACTTTCAAAAGTATTTAAGTACAAGATACTATTAAAAGTATTTTTCTAAATGAAATTGTTAGGCCTACATCATATCATGACTGATGTTTTTAGTACTTTAAGTACTTATAATTTAAAAAATAGTTAACTTAAAAGGAATACAACATCCGTAACGTCGCAGACTCTAGCATGCACCCTGTAGTAGGTGGCTTTTGTTTGTTGACAGTAGGAGCAAACTAAGAACGGCTGAACTGTACATAAAACATGCAGGTGCAGTAGACTAATCGACCCGCCGCAATCTCTTCACTATTCGAAACGGGTGGGAAGAGCTAGGCGACCATATTTGCCGCTGACATCCGTTGTCATGGCAACCATGGAAGAGAAGCGGTGGCCACCCGTCTTATTCTTCACTTGGGCATTTATTAAGTATATTAAGACCATTACAAGGGCCATTTTGAACTTTAGAAAGCGCTAAAAGCATATTTTATTCAATAATTTTAGGAAGGCCGCCTCCTTGGCGTAGTGGTTAGCATGCTAGTCTATGAAGCTGAAGTCCCGGGTTTGATTTCTGGCTAGGGTCTAGAAACTATTACGTCCCAAAATTCACCGTTCAAGTTACTTAACCCACGTAGTCGCTTATGACCAAACTGTTGATCCGACTTTAAATAAAATATAAAAAAAATAATGTAATTTTTTATACGACATTTTATTTATTGTTGTTTTGATCATCAGCCGAAAGGCTAGTTTGAACCTCTAGAGGCTTTGCAAAGTAAAAATGAGGAGTGAGGGGGTTTACCATTGCCTTCCTCCCTGAGTGGACAAGTGTGCTTACTAGCATGCCAAGCTCTCCGAAAAGCATCTACTTTCCACCCTGCAAATGACATCTTCAATTCGTTCACCACAGGGTCGGGCTGTATAATGAAATTCATTACTTTCAGAGGAGATAACTCTGATTAGTGTCTTTTACACCTTTACTTCTTCTGTTCGTAAATACTTCAGTCATATAATTGGCTGACCATGTGATAAGAAACAGAACTATTTTTGTAGCCCTGGAACTAGTAGATCGAGTGCAAATAATTTGACACTCCACCTGCCTGTTACGGGCATCTTTATTTATTGTAAAAAAAAGTTATAAGAGACATTATACTTATTTTATAAGAGAAATAAATTTCGATACTATACACAAAATTGGTGAAGAGGCTCTTCACCTACTTTACCTGAATTGCCACCGCTGGTCTTAAGATACGTAATTTTTAAAGATTAGCAAGATAATTTGAGCGAATTTACGTACCATTTAATTATATAGACAGTTAACTGCTGTACATTTACAATAATATATTTTTTCATCAATTACATAATTAAATAGATGATAGAAAAAGAAATGTTAGTACGCGGATAAAATATTTTTATAAAAATGAGACCTTACTGAGATAGATATTTTAATATCAAGCATTCACTGTGTGACGTAATCTTAGTAGTATTCACCTTGCGTCCTGAACTAAGTGTAGTTATGTTTTGCATAATGATTAGGTAGATCATCTCCAGACCCGCAAATTTTAATCATACTTTCTCACGAGTAGATAAGAGTAAATAAGTAATAAGTTCGTGAAAAAATTTGGTATTCTTTTTGAAAGAGACCCTGCAAATATATATCCAAAAATGTCCTTCTTTATTATTTGTATATTAATAGTCGTATAGCTGACCCAACAATTCTTTGTATTCATTTCCTTCGGAAGCATTTTTGAATAAATTACTCAAAATTAAATTCATGGTTTATATTATGTACTTAACAGATATTAGTTCCCTTTAAGCCGGTTTTGTAATAAAACAATTAAAAATTATATTTTTACACCTCGGTGAATAGTACTCCGTAGTGGGGTGTTGTTCTAAAATATTCCAGAAAATGTTTATTTGTATAAACTAGCTTCTTTTTTTGTAAATAAAGGATACCATACTCTCTTAGGAATGGTCGGCCTGAGTCTGTACTAGACTACACCTCATTTATACGTCATACCATCCTCATCTCATTGGGTCATGAGGTTGTTTGCTTTTGTTTAGGTCATCAGCCAAAAGACTGGTTTGAACCTGTAGAAATTTTACCAAGTAAAACGAGGAGGAAGGTGGTTTACGAATGCCTTCCTCACTGAGTGGAAAAGGATGCTTATCAGCATGCCGGGCCCTCTGAGAAGCTCATATTTTCCACTCAGCACATGACACTTTCACTTCATTCACCACAGGATCTGGCTGTATAATGAATTCATTACTTTCAGAAGAGATAATTCTGATTAGTGTCTTTTACACCTCTGCCTTTTCTGTTCTTAAATGATTTAGTCATTTAATTGGCTGACCATGTGATAAGAAACAGAACTATTTATTTTAGACCTGCAACTAACAGATTGAGTGTAAATAATTTGACACTCCATCTGTCTGTTATTGGCAAGGGGTTGTTTATTGTTCTAAATTGAACAGATTGCAACGTACACACACATTAGGAATAAAAAAAGAAAAAGGATATTAGCGAAAAACAGGGCGTCTCAATTTTTGAAAAACCAGTTGGTTTTTCTGTCATCTGTTTGATGACTCCATGTAATACTTTATCAAGTTATCATTTTTGGGAAAACAGTTTGATTCTAATGAAATAACAATATAAAAATATTGGCTACATGTGAATAACAGGCTCACTCAATTTAATTTTTGGAAAAATGAAATTAATCTAGATCTAGACAGACTTGTTTAATATCAGCTGATTAACCTGTTGCTGTAGTACGGCGCATGAAAAATTGTGGTTTACAAGATAGTGTTCTTTGATGGTTGGGCTTCAATTAATCATACTCTCTCAGGAATGGTCGGTCTGGGTCTGAACAAGACTACACATTATTTATACGTCATACACATCATCCTCGTATCATTGGGTCATGCGGTTACTTATTGTTCTGTATTGAACAGATTTGAACGTACACACATTAGGGATTAAAAACGGGTAAAATAAGTGCCATATCTGATTAAATCCTTAGGAGAACTGTGCTCTCGCAGTTAAAAACTGGTTTTTGTAAAATTGCAGCCTTAAAATGTATTTTAGGGCAAAATTGTAATTAAAGTTGTAGAAAGTTAAAAAAATTAAATCTTATATCAAACATTTATTTTACAACGCTTAGTTTAGCGCCAATTAGTAATTTTATTTATTGTTTTTATCCAAATCGGTAAAAAAATTGAATTTTTTTTAAAGATTTCCTTAGTAATTCATTTTACAACAAAACTTGTACGTAATCAAAGTTATGGAAAATAAAAAACCTACAAGTTTTATTTCAAGCATTACAAAGCTTTTTTTAGGGTCAATTAGCGATTTTTCGTTTTACAGAGGTTGATTTTCATTTAGCGTCATTCCCTCATAATTGAAATTAGTTTATGTTTTATATATTCAGTTGTGTATTCATGTTTTAAGATAGGTTATATTGTTCATTATGTGCATATGAAATTTGCCCATAATAGGGAGGTAGAGTGTTAAATTATTTGCATTCGATCTGCTAGTTCCAGGGCTACAAAAAAGTTTTGTTTCTTATTGTATGGTCAGTCACTTATATGACTGAAGCATCTAAGAACTGGAGAGGTAGAGGTGAAAAGACACTACAGAGTGTTTTTCTAAAAGTAAAGAATTACATTATACAGCTAGACCCTATGGTGAATGAAGTGAAGGTGTTTTTGCAGGGTGGAAAGTAGATGCTTTTAAGAGGGCCCGGCGTACTGGTAAGCATATTTTTCTACTCAATGAGGAAGGATGGGTAAACCATCCCTCCTCATTTTACTAGTAAAGTCTCTAGTGGTTCAAACCAGCCTTTCAGCTGATGACGTAAACAACAACAACATATAAAAGAGAAAATCGTGTGAGAATTTTGCACAAGATTTTTCACAAATACATATTATATCCCAAATTTTAGTCTTATGTGTTATTTAGAAGTACGATACTCTGTAATGAATGAATGAGTGACGTAGTCAGTGAAGGCTTTCGTATTAAATAATATGTAATGTAATTATTATATTGTGAAAGATAAATTATTCTAAAATTTTAATGGTATATACCTAAAATATATTCAGTAAATTACCAGTTAAAGTTTGTTAATATTCGAAACAACCGAAAACGTTCGTATTATTTTATTTAAATTAGGACAACACTTTGAAATACAACAAATATGAATTATACAAATTGTTTATTTACGTATTATGTTTATTTGTTTGTTTGTTTATTTATTTATTTAAAGTACAATAGATGAAGTATATTTGTCACAATACCGTGTTTTATTCAATTGTCCAACCATGTTATTGTTGAATGGTTTGTACATAACCATTTTGAAGCCGTTGTATAGAAGATTGCTGGAAGGAATTTGTTACATTCGTGTATATTGATGCATAAACCTATTTGGTATTGAAGTTTTATTAATTTAAAAAAAAATTATATTTCTCTTCGTTAATAATTTACTGCATGATATAACTGTTTGTAATAAAAGGTTTGTAATAAAAAAGAGTGGTTAATTTTTTAATTAATATAACGTTATCATTAAATTTAATCTATATTAAATTGATCATTAGTAATTTATTTTTAATTATTATTAAAATTTAGAATAATAAAGAGTAAATATATTGGTTAGAAAATATTATTGCTTACTGTAATAACAAGAATGATGGTGTTAATGATTTTTTTGTTGTATTATTAGTCAAGTTAATAATTAAATATTAAATTATTTAATTAATTTGTTTAGTCTACCTTTGCTGTTGATTAACGTTTCAATACCCCAGGCGAGATTATTGGGATATCATAGCTTGGGGACTAACTTGCAAGCATCATCTACGTACAAAACGTTTGAGCTTAACCGCCACCAAAAGTTACTCTTCTGCTTGACCCTCGACCAAAATTAAACCTTCGTTCAAAAATTTTAATTTACAAAACACTTTTGAGATCAATCTGGGTTTATGGTGTCTACCTCTTTGGAGCAGCGGCAGAAAGTAACTTAAGATTGATTTAGACCTTTTGTGAAAATTCTTTTAAGACTTGTTTCTGGCACTGCTTTTTATGTAAGCAATGAAACCCTCCACTACGATTTCAAAATTTCAACTGTAATAGAACTAACCGCATCCTTTTCTAGTAAATTTCTTAAATGACTAAGTAACCACCCCCGACCAAATAGCCCGTGACCTACATACTAGGAACTTCCCAACTACGATTTTTAAAGCGAAAATGTAACAGAAAACTCGGTATAACCCTTTAAAGGTCTTTGGTAAGTATACTTACCACTGACAATAAGGTCGATTTTATTTAAGAATAAGCTATGCAGTTGAACCTTATTGGCATTTTATGGTGTTATTGATAACACCACTAACTTTTGTTCTCTGGTAAGTAGGCTATCCACATTTTGAAATTAACGCGCAGCGACCATTTGCTTCGTGAGTTGCACGAATATGTAAGGATTCATAAAAATGTACGCTACCGCATTGTTTTGATGTTACTTTTATACAGTGCAAAGATAATTCTAGTTTTTTACAGGAAAGCAAGCATTCATTCTAATATAATATTAGGATAAGTTATTCTACCCATTATTTTGTTAAATAACGGGTGATTCAAAAAGAGCGCCGGTTTTTAAACGGCTGGTAAATTTTTGTTTATCGGTTGGCAACGTTGTTAGACCTCATTTCTATTTCGGAGAACATTCCGATTGACGATTCAGTTGTAGTTTCTCTTGTTCGCAGTGTAGTACTCTCGCAGTCTGTGTCTAACCATGGAGAAGTTTACTATTGCACAACGAGTGTTAATCGTCAAAACATTTTACCAGAGTGGAGAGAGTTATGCGGCTACTGTCAGGCGACTTCGCGGTACTCTAGGACGTAATGAAGCACCGAATGAATCAACAGTTCGCAGGCTCATGAAAAAGTTTTTTGAGACGGGTTCAACAGTCGATCTTAAAAGTTCTGGACGTCATCGTTCTGGCCGAACTGAGCAGAACGTTGCGTTGGTTCGTGACAGTGTGGCTGTTAGCCCAGCAAAATCAATACGTCGCCGTTCTCAACAATTAGGTTTACGATGTTTTTCTGTACGGAGAATTCTTCGGTACGATCTCCAGTATCACCCGTATAAAATTCAGTTGCTGCACGAGAAACAATGTTGTTGCTCCGTGAACGATTCCAAGATCGCATCATTTGTCGTAATTCCGACCATCAATGGCCACCAAGGTCGTGTGACTTGACGCCTTGTGACTTTCATCTAGGGGTCATCTGAAGTCATTGGTGTATGCCAATAAACCCCGAAACATCAATGACTTGAAGGAGGAAATTCGACGGGTTATCGGGCAAATGGAAGTCGAAACTTGTCGTGCAGTAATATCCAATTTCATGGACAGAGTTGATGCGTGCCAGCGCAGTAGAAGAGGACACATGCATGACATCATTTTTCATACATGAAATCGGAAGGTAAGATAAACTTGTTGATGTATTTATTTTCAGTTTTTCAATAAAATAAATCTCTTAATTTGATATATCAAAACCGGCGCTCTTTTTGAATCACCCTAGTACTACAAGTTGTTTAAATAAGCATTCTTACCACTAAACACTATGTTATTTCCATTTCAATAAACGTTCCTTGGTAATTATACATGTGTATGTATAATTACCAGGGCTTTAGAGCAAAAAAAGGAATATATTACTGTTCTAGCACTAGAAAAACATTATTCAAGTCCATGTACAGCAAAATTTAATATTTCGCTTCATATATTATATTTTCCCCCGTAGTACGCCCTATAAAGGGTTAAATAACCGAACGAAGAATGTACAACTGGTTATCACTTCTAAAAGTTAAATTTTTTGACACCCATGTAAATTAAATATCATAATTTTATACGAAAATTATCCAGCTAACCATTATCATTACTAAAACAAATATACAAATTACAATAAAATAATAAAGGATTTTAATGTACATGCGTATGTATTGTTGCATAACGCATTTGGTATTAAATTTTGGTTAATTATTATTCTTGTAAATTACTAGTAAAATTTGTAAATTACGTCTAAATATTGATTTTTTTTATCTGTACTTTATAATAATACAGCCATATTATAATTAAATTATATAGTATATAATTACAGCCAGATCCTGTGGTGAATGAAGTGAAGGTGTCATTTGCACCCTGGAAATTATGTGCTTTTCAGAGGGCCTGGCATGCTGATAAGCGTACTTTTACATTCAGTGAGGAAGGCACTTGTAAACCACCTCACTCCTCGTTTTACTTGGTAAAACCTCTACAGGTTCAAACCAGCCTTTTGGATGATGACCTAAACAACAACACATAATAGAAATGAAAGAAAAAATAATTTTTATATTCCGGTAATTTTTACTTTCTTGACCAGTTACATAAACTATAACTTACATAATATGTACTAAAATTAAATTTAAAGTTGATTCTAAGGGCACGAACTAAACTAGAAAGTAATTGGTAAGTGCAACTAGCTTCTACGCTAGGGGTCCCGGGTTTGAAATAGACAAATATTTTAATATAAATCCATCTTGGTGGTTTAAAACAAAATAAGTCGATGAAATTTGACTTACGAAATTTAATCTCGAAGGTTTATAGGGAATTTAAAATGGATTATACTCTGAAACTTTATTGAAGTTTATCGAAAGTGTAATGTTCAGTTTTGTTAGTTTACGGTAAGCCTGTGTTATTAAAGTAAAGCGTTAAGTTATTTAATCTGTTTTTCCCTAATGTGTGTACGTTGCTATCTGTTCAATTTAGGAACAATATGCTACCCCATGACCCAATTATATAAGGATGATGAGCATGACGTTTAAATGAGATGTAGTCTCGTACAGACTCAGGCCGACCATTCCTAAGATATGGTTAATTGAACCCTAACCATAAAAGTACAACGGTTACAACTGTGTAGTGTTCAGTTCTGTATAAAAGTAACTATCATTACTATGATTTGAACCAGCTACCTTGGTCTCCCAAAATCAGCCTTTAAACAGCTGACTGACAATTTGAACATTTCGGTGGTTTTAATAATATTTTGGCATTTTTCCACGAAACAAATCTTATCCATTATTAAGTAAAATATCATTTAATGTGTGTATTATCCTTATTCATAATTCGTAATTTTAATGATGAATGATTGTGCTAATTACATCAGGTATCTACAATAATTTGTTGGGACCTGATGTAATTTGATTAAACATAAATTATTTATGCTTGTCACGTAAATTACAATATAACCTACTACGTTATGTACACTTGCGATTTGTAGCTATTTGTTAAAAAATTTGGAATGA
Source organism: Catonia carolina (assembly GCA_035578175.1). Taxonomy (NCBI): domain Eukaryota; kingdom Metazoa; phylum Arthropoda; class Insecta; order Hemiptera; family Achilidae; genus Catonia; species Catonia carolina. Next base: position 79,409,876 of record JAQMRL010000003.1, read on the forward strand.
TGAATTAATTATATTTCATAGTGATCTTTCTCACGTCATTTGTTTTTGATTTTCTTTAAAATGACAAGAAAAGGCGAATGTTTTCATCATTTTCGTTTTTTTATACAAACTTACTATTCATATTTCTCCTTAACATGATTTTTATGAACTTTAAGAACAATTAAAAAAAAATAAACTCGTGAAATTGAGTTTCATCACGAAAAATTGTTCCTCCATTTTTTCTTTTTCATTTATATAGCCAATATATATTTTTTTAAATTGAAAATATTGTAATAAAAAAAGTAGCTGTAGAAGAAGACAAGAATCTTATTTTTTGGTGTAGGTATATTTCAGAAACTAGGTTTATGTAATAAGTAGGGTATAAATAACCTTTTCGTGGAATTTTTCAAAAAATTTACATTTTACATTTTTATAAATTTGACCCATTATTTGAAATACTAACAGACATATTTTTTTAAAAATTTGTACGTACATTTAGAATTATCTAAAGCTGTTGACTTTTTCCAACTCAAATCAACCATTTTTATTTTAATAAATATTTATTTTCATAATTTAAAAAAAAATGCATAAAATATTTCAAAATACTTAAAAAATGTAGCTCAATATAAGTTCAAGAGAAAAAGTCAGTACGATAAAATAAGACTACACTTCAAGCCAAAATAATTCTATGTGTTTTGTAAAAATGAAATGTAAATTAAAGCAATGAAAATATTTTTAATTAAGTCGTAGAATTAATAAAGTATTTTGGGCAAGAGACGAAGTTAAAAAGAAACATGATAGTTATGTTATTTGTATCTATCTTTTAATAATATAGTATCACTAAGTGAGAATATTATGTAAATTTTGTTTTAAAACACTTTTGTATTAAATTCTGTGACCCATAATTATAATAAAACAACTACGAGGTTTGCTAAGTGAATTCGATAATATAAATAGGTATTGTACGACAACAAGTTCTTCCAATCTTGTTAAAAGTTCTTATCACATTTTGAGAAAGTTAGCAGGGAATTTACTGAATAGACGGTCTCGCTGACATGGAGGAGTCGAGGAGAGTTTAGAGTAGGTAGTTGATTTGGCAATTAGACCATGATTGCCGCAGTATCTCTCTTCCTAATGGCGATGTTAAGTTTTCATCAGGTCCATTACTGTTTAATTTGTCCCAACAACGCAATCGGCTGCCTATCTGACATTATTGTTTCAACTCCTTTCTCTTTCTACTCAATTTTCTCTCTCCCTTTTTAAAAATATTCTAATGAAATATTTATTACCGATATCAAATTTAATCACTTTATTAGTTGAAAATTATGTGTTGTTTAAAAAAAATTAAAATCTGTATAAAATTGCCAGACAGCCGATCATTTTCTTTTTTTCAATCCTTAATGCGTGTACATTGCAATATGTTCGATTTAGAGCAATAAGCAGCCCCATGACCCAATGAGATGAGGATGATGTGTGTGACGTGTAAATGAGGGTGTAGTCTTGTACAGACCCAGGCCGACCATTTCTGAGAGAGTATGATTCATTAAATCCTAACCATCAAAGTGCAACGGTAACTACAGTCTATTATTCAAATCCGTATGAAAGTAACTATCTTTACTAGGATTTGGACCAGGAACCTTCGTCTCTGAAAATCAGCTGTTAAACAGCTGACTCGCACCGATGAATTAACCTCTAGACCAAGCCGGTGGGTTTAAACATTTATTTAAGAATTAACTTTTGAAACTACTCCTATCTAATATTTCCATATTTCGATAAATTCAGAAAACTATTTGAAATAATATCGATCCTGAAATTACAACTTAAAAGACAGAAATCCATTTAAACCTCACAGAGCCGTGGCTCAAATTATTTATTATTTTTTGTACCTATTGTGTGTACGTTGCAATCCGTTTAATTCAGAACAATAAGCAACCCCATTTCCCATGGAGATGAGGATTATGTGTGGGACGCGTAAATGAGGTGTAGTTTTGTACATTTCCAGACCGACCATTCCTGACAGAGTATGGTTAATTGAACCCCAATCATCGAAGTACACCGATAACCGATAGATTTCAAATCCGTCTAAAAGTAACTACTTTCATTAGGATTTGAACCATCGTCTCCGAAAATCAGGTATTAAACAGCTGATTTGCGGCGGCGACTTACCTATAGAACTCTAGACCAACCCCGATGGGTGTAATTTAAATTATGAAATATAAAAAATAATGGAAACTGCATCAAATGACGTTTACTCTTAGACGACAAAATTGCTTAATTTTTTACATTAATAGTATTCTGCTGCCACGTTCGCATCCCAGACAGGTCTGGCATTTTTTCATCACCCATCCTTCTCATCGTCTGCATTAGCAGGAATTGCAAAACTGTCGGACGTTAAAAATATAGTATTCCTCTGCCATATACTACACAAATACCGTACAACGCACCTTAAAATATTTCACAGAAAGTTAGGAAAGTATAAAAACGATTTAGTTTGCCAAATGCATACGGACATCCTCTTAGACACCTAAAGGCAGCGTCAACAGTGACTGACCTTTGAAACATATGTATACATTAATAGGGTTACCATAATGTTTAGACTTCAATCCCAGACAATTTTTTGAAAGGGGCTGTTTTTTACTAAATTATTAAATAGTTTTTACTAAATTATTTATTGATGTGTGGGACGCGTAAATGAAGTGTAGTTTGAAATACATTGGTTTACAATTAATTTTTAAGTAATAATTTGCTAAATTATTATTTTTAGAATAATAGTTTTTACTAAAAGTAGTCACAAAATGATCCGAATCTAAGATAACTTATATCTAAGATTACAACATGTGTACCATCGGGTTCTTTTTCTTGCCCTGGAGTTGGACGGTTGTGATTTTCTCAGATGATAGTACTTTTCTAAGGAACACATTATCAGTTTTAATTTGTTCGTAAACGTTCACATGCTAGACCGTTAAAAGTTAACTCAAAGATGACTTGATCTTTGAGTTCAAAAGTTTCAACCTCTAAATCAAAAAATCAAAAAAGAGCAAAATTCCTGACCACCGTTCCTTTTAAACAGATATTCAAAAATCCCGGACATTCATTAACCCCAAACGCTTCCCCAGACAAATGCTTAAATCCTGGACTTTTCAGGCTAATCCAGGACGGATCGTAAACCTATATATCAGTAAATATTATTTAACTGACAACTGATAAGCATTTAAGCTAAAGAAACTTAATTATCAGAAGTAAAACTGTTGTTTGATTATCTGTTTTTTTTAAGCCATTCATGTAATAATTTATTCAACATCATTTCTAATCATTTTGTGGATGCAATTTATTTTGAATAGAAATGAACTTAAATTGCAAAAATAAATTACCTAATACTATGTTGAAAATAGCATTTATAAACACAGAAAACTAGTAAAAGTTTGACTTGTCAATCTTTTATGCTTTATAATAAGTAAATGTCATGGACAAACAAATAATTTCAATAACTGCGGTGTACTTAGCACATTAGTTTATATGGTTTAAAATAATTGAGGTATTCAGAATAATAATTTCTCTAAATAATTTACAAGTAGAGAATGTGGGTTGTAGTTGACATCTCTAATTTAGAAATGTCTCTGGCATGTTAAATAACGTTGTAGTTAGGTATTTTGTAATTACAGGTTTTAATGATTGGTAACTGTTTTAGTTTTATGTTAAAAACTTTGGTTTTTATACTGCTGTTTTAGTTCTAGTTAATGTGTATGGAAATGTCTGAAATAGTATAAATATTAGTGATTAATCATTTTCCATTTTCTAGGATTTATTATTTTCTTTATTTGTTTAATTGGTACTGTTAATATTACAGTTAAACTTCTTGGTTTTTTTTTTAAATTTTGATGATGTTCATATCTATAAATACAATCCAGATGTAACGCGTCTGTCAAATTATTATAAATAAAACTATAAAAATATCTTTTGATTTAATAATTAATTTATATTTCGTGTTATAAATAATTCTGTGTTATACAATCTTACTTTGATGATATCAGTACGATATTTCATCGTAAAATTTTTTCTTTAATTTTTCTTATACGGTTTTATTAAGTTCTTATTTTTGTATGACTCTACGCAATCCAATTTTTATTTATGCTATTGAGTAGGGCACAAAACGTCGTATATAATCGTTTTAGATACGTTAAGTAAAACTGTGTTTGTTCAGGTTATCAGCCGAACGTCTGGTTTAAACCTCTTGATGCGTCCTTGATAAAACGAGGAGTGAGGTGGTTTATTATTGTTTTCCTCACTGAGTGAAAAATTATGCTTATTAGCATTTCAGGCTCTCTGAAAAGAATCTACATTCCACTCCACAAATGACACCTTCACTTCATTCACCATAGGATCTGGCTGTATAATGAAATTCATAACTCTCGGAGAAGATAACTCTGACTAGTGTCTTTGGCACCTCTACCTCTTCTATTCTTAAATGCTTTAGTTATGTAATTATTTGGCTTACCATGTGATAAGAAATAGAACTATTTTGTACAGCACTGGAACTAGCAAATTAAGTCCAGATAATTTGACACTCCTCCTGCCTGTTATGGGCAAAACTAAAATTAAAAATAAAATAACAATAATTTATTTTCCATCTAACTACAAAATATTTTCTTTATGTCATAAACTCTATTTAAAATGAATTCGGACCGCGATATTTTCTCATTATAGAGAGTTTATAATTCTCGAATAATATAATTATTTCTTTAACACACAAAATTTTACGTTTACTTGTCATTTCAACAAAATGTGTGAAAAATACAATGTAAACTTATTAGCGGGTCCCGCGTGGCTTCGCCCACGCAAACGTAAACAAAGAATCAACTGTTTAAGTATACTCTCTGTATGTCTTATGGGAAGGTATTTTTGCGAATTCTACCATTTAAAATAAAAATTTTGCAAAATCCTTTCTTAGCAACAGTTTATAAAACTTAAAATGATCTATAAATCAGGATATCTCTTTTTATATAATAGATAGCGCCCCGTCGTGGCTTCGCCCATGCAATTTTAAGGCTATGATTCTGTATTTTAATTTGCTAATAACTGATTTATAATCTGCTAATAACCTATTTGCTAAGTCACAAGTATAATTTTTTGGAATTACATATAAAGAACAATTCACACACATCAATCGCGTCACCATTCCGAAACGGAACCGGCACGGCCACTCGAAGTCAAAAATGATGACAGTATTCACACATGTACGTCAGTTTTCCTTCCGTCAAACTCCATTCAGTCATTTTACAGAGACAAACACGTCCGTAAAAAACAAAATATCGTCGAGAAAAAAATATCGTTTTGACGGTTCGGTGACGGCGACAAGACTAATGCACTGGATTCGGGACGGTGCCGGTGCTCAGTGTAGACAATGTCATTAATTTTTCAAGAAAGAATATTTTTCTGTGACTGAACTTCTCGGAATGACGGAACTGAGACGTGACGTGACGGCTGTGTGTGAATCAACCCTTATGGTGAAAAAATGAAAAAGAGAAGGATTAGCATATTTCCTGAATTTACATAACTGTTATTTTATTTAAACTTAATAAGTTAGATTTAAGAAAATAACTTTACTGTATGCGTTTTACTGAATTCGTTGAGACAAATTTTTTTTAAATTAAATTTTAATTGTTCGGTTGCAAAAATCATTTTTACAATGTCAGTCAAATACATTGTGGGACTTAAGCAATAACATTCGTATCTTGCATAATAAGTAATAATATTATAAAGCATAAAAAAACATAACACTTATTATGCTAATTACAACAATTCTGGAATTAATTCTGTCTAAAATGTAAATCCAGTGTTAGGTTAAAAGATTAAACACTATGTACAGTACAACATCCGGAGTGGCAAAAGTAAAACATAGATTAAAATCGGTGTTGAAGTCAATTCAAGTTCTAGGAAAATAGCTATAGTTTTGTAATTGATCTGCTGTTTAAGTACGATAAGAATGTAATACTGGATGCTATGGAATATGCCTATGGAGGGGGTAAATGTGTGTTGGAGAACCAGCAGTAAGCGTAGCGCTTCGCGTTGATTCTTCATCCTCGTATCAGTGGAGGGGAATTTTTGCTATTTCTGCCCTTTAAAATCAAAATTTTGAAAAATCCTTTCTTAGTGCGCGCTTACACAACATAAGAAAGCTAACATCCAAATTTCAAGTCTGTAGCGTCAGTAGTTTCAGCTGTGCGTTGATCTATAAATGAATCACCCTGGACATGGTTGTCCTTTTATATAATAGTTAAAGCTGATACACAGAACTGTAGTAACTTGTAACACAATATGCACTCCACTGCATCTATAAACTACAAAAAAAATCAGGAACTACCGTACTTCTATACCAAATGAGGTAAATGGATTGAAGGGTACGTGATGACGCGAACAGTAGTCAAAGTCAGACTGAGTTACATAAGTATTCATAAGCTTGTACAATTTTTTTATGTAAGCCTAGATTGTAAGAATTTCCTAACTTATCGTAAGCTATTTGTGGTAATAAATTTACTCTGTATTTATACTTATAGTCTTATTGTGCTGCAGGTAAAGAAAGTTAAGGTATTTATAGTACAGTACGTAATTAACTATGTGATACGTATAAGGCTATTCTAAAATCTAGATTTCTAATACGTTAATCATTAACGTTTGCAACTTTTAAGCATCCTTTCTTCAAAGTAATATTGCTAATCCACCCCACATTATTTATTCGTTATAATGTGTTCCCCAAATTTTTTCATGTTAGAGAAGGTTAAAATATATAGATTGGTATAACAATTGTTAAAGGGCCAGACATTTCGTTCGTTACGTAAAGATTTTTTTTAAAGATGTTCGTTACAAAGAAAGTTCATTGAACAATGAAGTTCAACAATTTAAATTACGAACATCAAACAATTACATTTTCGCGGAACAATCACCGTGTTTGATGATACCATCTAGCTATTTTTAATAAAGAATATGAAAATTTAATTAACGAGTACTATTTCTTAAAGTATCGCATTGTTGTGTTTGGACGTATACTTTAAGTGACAGATATTTTATTAGTGATTGAATGAAAAAAGGAAAATATTCCTCGATAATTTTATCTCACTTGTATACAAAAGAGTAAAGTGCATTTATTATCTTAATTTGGCATAAAATGAAACATAGAAAAACAATTTTACAAACGAACAAAAATTTAACCCTTGGCGGACTATTGACGGATATATCCGCAAACGGATCCAAATGGTTATGGTCGTTTAGTGATTACATACAAAACTTCAAAAATTAAATCCATAAAGATTTTGAAATTGTCCTTAATAGTCATCAAAATTATGCCAAAATATATAAATATTCCAGGAAATTTGTGCCTACAGATGCTGGGTTAACAGCACTACCCGCCAGTGTTTCCGAGCTGCCACAAGGTAGGTGTTCCATATCAGTCGTGCTTCTTTTGTTCATTACTATTGAACATGTGTTACGTTCCTCTAATTTAATCATAATGTGTCTTTCAGCAAACTTCGTGCTTTTAGATTTGGTTTCTACTTTTGTTCTGTAACTCAGCGTGCAAATCATTTTTTTAGTCAGTCCTAGTTACGAACTTATATTCGCATCCATTATTATTGAGTAAGATGATGAAACTTGCATGGATTCTGAGACTTAAAAACTGTCTTTTATTCAGAAAAATCTAATTAAAAAAATCAATTGTTTACCCCAACACACAATGATTGCGTCATTGACATGAAATTAATTTTATCTATTCATGGCCAAAGTTGCCAGTTTCTGTACATTTAAAAGTACTACTTAATTTAGTTTCTGATCTTCTAGTTTGTTAATTAGGTACTTATAACTTACTATCTTAATACTCCCAAAAATTAATTATCGATCATTTAATTTATAAATGTCAATAATTCTAAAATATTTAAATATTATATTTATACTTAGGTTTTTAAAACAACAAAACAAATTTTTAAGACATCAAACAATTGGCCTAAGGTGACGGATAAATGGTTTGAAACAAAATCAGAAGAAATGAGAAAAGCCTACAGTGAGCGAATGCTGAGAATGTGGGCTTCAAAAAGAACTTCCAGAAACGTCTAAAGTTACTTGTTCTAAAATTTACCCCACACAAGAAAAAATACACTTACTTTTAACAATCTAAACTATTCCAAATAGCCTACTAGTATATGTATCAACTTTAGACTGTAGGTACTTTAGATTATTCAAATAAAAACATATCTAATGTGTACTTGTAAGTCATGGCACTATGCCAATTCTTTTCGTTCTTGAAAAAATTGTTCTTATATTTTGTTTGCAATTATACTTTATAATGCGACCGACCTGTTTACTACATCTCAAAGTAATGTTGTTTCACAGTCTGTTATATTTCCGGATATCTAGCCTATTTTAATCGATTAAGTAAATAATAATAGGTTTGTTAGATTATTTGTTGAGCCTACATATCGTAACTCGTATATTATAATGTAGGCATATATATTACTTTTGCTTTCTGACCGCTTTAGATCAAGTTTACAATATTTTCTTTGCTTCTCTATATTTTCTCTCTTTGACTGATTCAAACTAACAATTATCTATTTGTATAAGTTTTACCTATTCAGTTTAACTTCAACGGCATTAAAAAATAATCTGTTCCGCGACAATCACACATCCAATGTAAATGATGTAATCACGTGCTGATTGATGTAATTCACTTTGTTGGATGTGACCAATGTAATCTCTTGCCAGTGTAAATGATGAAATATATGACTTATGTTTAATCATTAGTAAACAATGTAAAATTAAAAATAACTTAATGTAAAAAAAAACATAACTAAAATATAAATTTTCTAGGTTAAAAGTAAAGGCAATCGTATGCTAAAGTTTATTGTTCTTTTGTTTGTTTTTATTTCAGGAAATATTTCTTATAAAGTTATTTCAGTACATATTTCATCAATTTCTCAGTATCATCAGTTTTAATAAAGTATTTTCAGTATATCACAGTACTTCAGAAATTTCTTATAAAATATAAAAAAGTTATTTAAGATGTGTTGTTTAGGTCATCAACTGAAAGCCTAGTTTGAGTCTAAAGGCTTTACTAAGTAAAACGAGGAAATATACGGTTTACAATAATTGCCATTCTTACTAATTGGAAAAGTATGTTTATGAGTATGCCAGGCGCTTTAAAAAGCATCTACTTTCCACCCTACAAATAATACTTTTACTTCATTCACCACAGGGTCTGGCCGTATAATGAAATTCATTACTCTCAGATAACTCTGACATATCTTTCATACTTCTACCTTTTCTGTCCTTAAATGCTTCAGTCGTATAAATAATTGGCTGACCATGTGATAAGAAACAGAACTATTTTTTGTAGCCCTAGAACTAGCAGATCGAGTGCAAATATTTTAACACTACACCTGCCTGTTATGGGCAAATATTTAACAATATAAAATGAAAACATAATTTGATGTAAAAAATAAATGTAAGTTTTCTAAGTTAGAAGTAGTCAATCGTGCACTAAAGTTTATTGTTCTTTTGTTTGTTTTTATTTCATTAAAAATTATGGATAAGTTATCTCCGTACTTAAATTATTCAGTGAATTTCAGTACATTTTTCAGTGTCTTTAGTCTAAATAAAGTATTTTCAGTATTTATCATATTTTCCAACGATCTTATAAAATACGGTACAGTATAAAAGTAACTTCAGGTATAATGAAAAGTTATCTCAGTTTTGATCAAAGTTTAGTTTTATCAGTACATGTTTTCAAATGTAAAATATTTTCATTATAAAGAAATTCCAGTTATAAAGAGTAAGTAACTTTAGAGATTTCATCAAGTTTATTTTGAACCAGTTATTATAGATATAAAGTGTCAAGTGCATTTTTTATAAGAGTTGATTTTTAAGACATCTGTTTCCTCAAAATGTATTAGTAATTTTTTTGTTTTTTTTAATGTAATGATGGTTTTTTCTAATCTGTTTTTTTTTATTCTACTGCCATAAATGTGTTTTCATTAATCTTTTCTTAAAAATTCAGTTAATTTTGTTTTTCCTTAAAGTATTATTTAGTTCTACGAAAAAATGTTAGGTAGACTTAAAAGGTATTGTTTTGTATGACAAAATTTTTGGGTAAATGTTGTTTCTTTGTTGTTCTTTCTTAATGTTTCTTTGAAAGTTATAAGTTATGTAGCAATAGCCAATTCCTCATTACATCATTCATTACATCTTTGTGGTTTATCGTATTCCCAAAGTAATATTCATCTTACATAAATTATTACACTTTTCAATTAACTGCCTTGTACATAATTATGTTACCACATTATGACACTAAAATAGTAATGTTGTTTAGGTCAACAGCCGAAAAGCTGGTTTAAAACTCTAGAGGTTTTACTAAGTAAAACGAGGAGTGAGGTGGTTTACCATAGCCTTCCTCACTGAATGGAAAAGTATGCTTATTAGCATGCCGGGCCCTCTGAAAAGCACATATTTTCCACTCTGTAAATGACACCTTCACTTCATTCACCACAGGGTCTGGCTGTACAATAAAATTCATTACTTTCAGAGGAGATAACTGTGATTAGTGTCTTTTACACCTCTGCCTCTTCTGTTCTTAAATGATTCAGTCATTTAATTGGCTGACCATGTGATAAGAAACAGAACTATTTATTTTAGCCCTGCAACGAACAGTTTTAGTGTAAATAATTTGACACTCCACCTGTCTGTTATGGGCAGATTACCACATTATGACACTAAAAATAGTAATAACAGATAAAAATAATAACAACTTACAAATTTATTATTATACGTTAGTTTATCCCGGTAATGTTCTTTTCTTCGTTTATAGATCGTAAAGTACAAAGAATAAAAATATGTTTCTTTAAACAAATAATACAATGAAGTGATTTGAATACCAATAACGTAATCTATTCTAAGCATTACTACAGAACAGATTGAGTCGTATGGAAATCAGTCGTTCGCCGCCATAACTCTACTTAGAAATCCAAAGTAATGAAGGTTGTCAGTACAACAGAATTATTGCATTAATTAAAAGTATACTGCAGTATATACTCAATAAAATACAAGCAGTATCATGCCCTAGTATGCAACGACGATTTAACATACTGCCAACATATCATGTCCCACATGTTTCATATGCTTGCACGTTTTTTACGTTAAATACTAAAATTAGAACACGAATATTAAACCGTATCATGACTGCGTGGATGTATAACCTTGAAGATTTTTTTTATTTTACTTTTTTAATGTTCTTTAGAACTGATGTTATAATATTTCCTCTTAATTATTAAGTGTTAATTTTTATAAGATATCTGCTATAAAAATATTTATTTATATTTAATATTTCTTTATATAGGTATTTTATTAATAGATAATTTCAAACAATGCCGTTTTTATAATATCTATAGAAAATTTTATAAACTAAAAAAAATTTAATGTATTTTCCTTCTGAATTTTTATATATTTTTTTATTTAAATAACTCTGTGTAGATGACGTACTGTTGTTAATTATAAAAAGGATAGAATTTCTTTTAGAACTATTAATTAAAATGAGCTTTGTAGTTTTAAATATTGGATTTAAAAAAGAGGAAAAATTATTGTTATGTACACTTTAAGTTGTGAGAAAGAAAATAAACGAGTGAAAATAAACTTTAAATGGAATTTACTAAAGAACTCAAAGGTGTTCAGTTATAAAATGTAGATTAAAACGAAGTCTGTTTTAGAATAATTTTTTTATGTCTTAAAGTGCTTTTTACCTTCTCGTGTGTGTGTGTGAACTAAATTTGTCAAATAGGGAATTGCGTACGAAGTTGAAACATGAAACTTAAGTTAAGTACCATGAGGGAAACCGCACGAAAATATTTATCAAAATTGGTCTACCGGAAGTACTAGTTTATTCGTGCAAATATTAACTTGTTTGCGATTTTCTCATAAATAACTCCTACGATGCTTTTTTAAATCACCTCATTTAATAAATTTGTATGTTATACACGATAGGGTAAGCGGTATGTTTGCTAAAATTCTTGAGGCGATTGTGCTTTAATGGTACGAAAAGTCTGGTTAAGTTTGGGGCTTTAATATGCATTTTAGAGCTAAAATGTATAAATTTGGTGTTTCACACTAGATTCGCTTTCTTTTAGTATATAGTACTAAATGTTAAGTGTTTTATTAATTTAAGTAAGGAAAACTATTAAAATACTCTAGCAGTCATAAAATTGACATTAAAAAAATAAGTAATTCATATATATAAATAAATTATTAAATTTATTTCATTTCAGAAAACTTGTAAGTCATGTGTATTAGTCGTACAATAATAGTTTGACTAGAACAATTACCTAACAAAAGAGTATTCTGGTATTAAAACTACAATTATTAATAATATGGTAATAAAAATTTATTTCCACTAGATATCCTTGCAGTGGTAAATTTTATGAAAGCAAATTGGAATAATTAAAAATATTGACAGAGCAGAAATTCGTATCTTAAGGGCAAGGTCACTTAGTGTATTAGCAGTATTTCTAGAGAAATATTCAGAAATACAATACCAGTTCTCAGTAACATTTAAAAGTATTAAAAAATCAAAATATGATAAAATTTGGGCTGAATTTCAGTCGATGCCACCTGTTTGTGGGTACCCCTGATTATATTGTACGCAACCGAAATGAGGTTAATGTTTAGAAGATGTAAACTAAACATTCAAAAAAATATGTTTAATAAATTATCTTCAAAATTTATCCATGTTTTAGTAAATTTTATATAATTTTGACAAATTTTTATGCAGTATTTCTGAAAGTTTTCTACTTCTTCCGACGTCTCTTGTATTTGTCCTGGATATATCTGATATTCTAGTTAATTTATTGTAATTAGTTAAAATAATACATTTGCGAAATTTCTAAGTACTATTAAATCGATCCTTTATTCTTAAGAAACAATTATACAAATAACTTTTTTAGGTATTTACAGATTGCAGCTTCGTAGCTACCAAGCTGCCCGTGGCTGTTGTTGGATCTGCTATCGGGGGCCGCCCCTGGCGATGGGGTACGCTCACCTCCTAGGAGGGGAGTACTGGGGAAATAAAATACCCAGGGTGGACAAAAACCAACCAGGAAATCCTACAGCGTCTGTCTTGCATCAAGCGGCTTGTAGGTCAGCGTCTGTCATCAGAGGTGCGGCTGAATATCCAGGAGAAGGGCACTCTTTTGTCCTGGGGTTGAGGAATTGGCCCCAAAGGCGGATAAACCAGCTTATTTGGTAAACGGCATAAGAATGTAGATGGCAACGGGCAACCGCTACATTAAAGATCCCATGGGATTGCCCTAGTAAAATCATGAATGGCAGGCATCAGGACAAAATTATCCGGAGTTTCAAGTCTCCCAATCGGTTCTCCGGGGGGGACAGTTTTGATGAATGCTTCTAAAATAAAAACTCTTCGAAGGAAATTAAGAATAGGCACCTGGAATGTGAGGAGCATGCTTGAACTTGGTAAGGCCCGCAATATTGTCCAGGAAATGAACAGGTTAAATATACAAATAATGGGTATCAGTGAGTGTAGATGGAAGGATAGTGGACAGAGAGACCTACATGATAGTACCATTTATTATTCGGGTAGCAATGAAAATTCAAATTTGAATGGTGTAGCGGTGATAATTGATAAATCCATCAAGAATGCAGTGAAAAATTTTCTTCCTTTGTCGGACAGAGTAATGCTTCTTCAGTTCCATTTGGACATTGGCACACTGAATCTGATTCAGGTCTATGCTCCAACAGCAGACGGGGGGGAGGAACTGATAGAGAGATTCTATGAAGATGTCAACACTGTGATGAATATGTTCAAACATCAAGATGTTACTATAGTCATGGGTGACTTTAATGCAAAGATAGGACAAGGTCAAAGTAACCAATGGATTGGTCGTTTTGGATTGGGTGAAAGGAATGAGAGAGGAGACCGTCTCCTTCAGTTCTGCCAAGAAAACAGCATGGTCATCACCAATACTCTGTTCGAGCTACCGAAAAGACGACTTTATACTTGGAAATCGCCTCAAGACTCCAATGTGAGAATCATTCGCAATCAGATTGATTATATCATGATCAACCAGAGGTATAGAAATGCTGTAAAAAGTGCTAAAACATACCCAGGTGCTGACATTAGCTCAGATCACAATCTACTAGTGGCAGAAATGAAAGTAAGACTGAAGAGAGCAAAGCCAGTGAAAGTGCATACTCAGTTGGATACCAAAAAGCTCAAGAATGCTACAGTAAGAGAAAACGTTTCTTGTGAGATCAATGAAAAGCTGGAGTTCATGTGTAATCAAGTCTGTGGAGTTGATGAGCCTGAATTGATATGGAAGGAGTTCAAGACAGCGCTACTGCAACCGTGTAGGAAGTATCTCAAGTGCCAGAGAACAAATAAAGGTAAACATTGGATGACAGAGGAAATTCTAGATCTGATGGAGGAACGCCGTAAATTCAGAACTAGTAACAGGCAAACATATAAGGAAATCAATAACCAGATCCGATACAAATGTAGAAGGGCAAAGGAAGCATGGTTGAGGGAGAAATGTGAGGAAATGGAAAGGTTACAAGTCCTAAACGACTCTCATAACATGCACAAGAAAATAAGAGAATTTACTGGCAAGCAAAGTAACAGAAGCTATTTCATGACTGATGATAATGGGAGAATAATTCTTGATACAGGGGAACAGTTGAAGCTGTGGGAAGATTACATCCAGGAGCTTTTTGATGACGAAAGGAAAGTTCTTTGTTGCAATAGTAATGACAACTCTGGTCCAGACATATTGACAAGTGAGGTAGAATTTGCCATTAAAAACATTAAAAGTGGGAAAGCTGTAGGCCCAGACGAACTCCCTGGAGATATTCTCAAACTCATTGACGAAGATTATGTGAGAATACTTACTCACTTATATAATCAGATATATAAGACTGGTGTGATCCCTGCTGAATGGCTGAAGTCAATATTTATAACGCTTCCAAAGAAAGCGAATGCTAAGAAGTGTCAAGATTACCGAACCATAAGCCTCATGAGCCATACACTGAAGACATTTCTCAAAATAATACACAGGAGAATACACAGAAAACTGGAAGAAAACCTGTCAGATACTCAATTCGGCTTCAGAAATGGCTTAGGCACACGAGAAGCTCTGTTTGCTTTCAATATTCTTTCTCAGCGTTGCCTGGATGTAAATCAGCCAATATTTGCCTGTTTTATTGACTACCATAAGGCTTTTGATAAGGTGCAACATACAAAATTATTTGATATTTTAAAAGAAGTTCAAATAGATGCACGCGATTTTCGTCTGATAAGTAATCTATATTTCCACCAAAAGGCCACAGTACGGGTGCAGTCAGAGTACAGTAAAGAGCTAAATATCAAGCGTGGGGTACGTCAGGGATGTGTGCTTTCACCGCTCCTGTTCAATATCTATTCCGAGAGAGTGATAAGCAAAGCGCTAGAAGAGGAGACAGGAGGAATAAAAATAAATGGCATATCCATCAACAATCTGAGGTATGCAGATGATACTGTCCTTCTGGCAGAAAACATGGAAGATCTCCAGAGAATGCTCAGCCATGTCATTGCTGAGAGTGAATTGAGTGGTTTGTGTCTTAATACGAGAAAGACCAAGTACATGGTAATTACCAAAGACACACCACCTCCTGTGGGGGATCTTCTGGCGGGAAGTGATGTGCTAGAGCGAGTGGATGCATACACGTACCTTGGAGCTCGAGTGTGTTGCAGTGGTGATCACTGTGCTGAAATAAAAATTAGAATTGAGAAAGCACGCGCTACTTTTATCAGAATGAAGAAGGTACTAACATCACGAGATATAAATCTCGAATTACGAATGCGTCTCCTTAAATGTTTCGTGTTCCCTGTCCTGTTGTACGGTGTGGAAGCTTGGACTCTCAATAGATTCAGTGAGAAGAAACTACAGGCTTTTGAGCTGTGGACCTACCGTAGAATGTTGAGGATCTCATATACTGAGCATGTCACGAATGAAGAGGTCCTCAGTAGAATGGGAAAGCAGCTGGAACTCATGGTGGAAGTTAAGGCACGAAAATTAAGGTACCTTGGTCATGTTATGAGGGGACCAAAGTATCAAATATTGCATCTCATCATTCAAGGCAAAATATTAGGAAAAAGATCGGTGGGCAGGAGAAGGATATCCTGGCTGTGTAATTTGAGAAGGTGGTTCAGGTGTTCCTCAAACGAACTTTTTAAAGCAGCGGTCAACAAAATTCGTATCGCCATTATGATAGCCGACCTCCGTCATGGAGATGGCACGTGAAGAAGAGAAGAAGCTACCAAGAACGATAAGTTTTCCCGGTAAAGTGATCCACTAAAATTGTATAGGGCTGTTAATAATTTGAGTATAACTTAAAACAATTTTTTAAATCGTTATCTGTGCAATTTACTTCCTTAAAATGTAACTTCTGAATCATGTATCGCTTAAATATTTTAAAAAGCTCTCGACGGGTTTGTTTTTGCATAGTTATTTACTTCAATTTGATTTCAATTTACAAAGTACTGTGGCGGTTTATTTGAACATGCTTAACTTAAGATAATTTAACATTTTTTCAAATTTTAAATACTGTTTTATTAACTAGATCCAGAAGATTTCAAAAATGTATAATGAACACTGTGTTTACTTATCAATTAATTTATTTTATTTTTTCCTGTACTACTATTTATTTATTTTCTTGCGTTATCGAGTGATTTTTACCAAATATATAAAATTTAGTTCAACGTTAAAGCTTATACAAAGTAACACTTGTGTACTGCAAAATGTATCATCGTTGAATTATTTTTCAGCTTTTTAAAATTATTACAGATTACCAAAAATTTTAAATCTTGTGGTAATTTGATAATTATTTTCTACCTGCATATATAGTTTGTGTAAAAATCGTATTTCTGTGATTAGCAACTTAGTGATAAGTTCTGATTTTTGTGGTTTAATAATTGTAGATATTTAAATTCTGTTTAGAGGTGTTTTTCTTTGTGTACGTAACCCTTAAAAAATATACAAGGAAGTAACTTTAAACAGTTAGAGTTCCTTAAATAATGGTCTGTATCAGGTTACCTGGTATGTTCCCGACATATATCTTTTTCAGAATTAGAAAGAAACTTATATTACTCGTACACACTAAATTGTATCATGTTAAGCCATTAATTAGTCATTTGGACCATGGTAAGCTAATTGTTACTTATTTTGACTTTCTCTTGCCCTAAATGAATATTTAGGGAAGGAAAACATGGTCAGGCTCCCGGAAACCGAAAAAACCATGTTTTCAGTGTAACAAGTAGGCCTATTGGTGTGTGTGTGTGTGTGTGGGTGTGTTGTGGAGAGTGGGTTGAATAAAATATCTCAAGAACGGATTATCGTACGACATTGAAATTTAGAACTTAAGTTAGATACTACTAGCGGGGTCCGACACGAACATTTTCATCAAAATAGGTCAACCAGTGTTTTAAACAGTTTAGCGTCAATTAGTGATTCTTTTTTTATTTTTAAGTTCTACAGAGGTTGATTTTCATTTGGGGTCATTCACTTAAAATTAAAGTTTTTTTTACATTGCTTACTAATGATTAAAAATAGGTTTTTTTCATTATAATAGCTAAAGTGCCCGTTCTTCGAATGGTTTTCTTAGTGCTGTGTACAGTCTGTTGGTGTACTGAGTTCGATCCCTGTCAGGTCTGATATTCTTTAATCATTCATTGTTATCTGTTCGTACCTTCTTTCAACGTCAACATTATTATTAATGACAAAACAAAATATTTGGACGTAAAATAAAAGCGAGATCTGGTGTTTTAATCAAGATACGCAGCGCTTTATTATTTTCAGAAGCGTAGTTAATTATTTTACATAAATAAATAAATTTACTAGGTATTTATAGTCTATAGAGCAATAAAAATTGATGTTTTGAAGTTTAACTCACACAAATCTGTGTGTAATGTAACTATAGGTAATTTAATTATTCGTTACAGAGCCATAAAAATTGAAATGAAAGGTAAATCACAATTTGAAACTCCTCGATGGTTTACAACTAAGGTGACAGTCATTCGTTTTTGACTATGTGACCGCGAACGGGTTGGGTAGTGGTGGAAGGAGTAGGGTACAGAGCTTCGGAATGAATTACCGGCGCGTAGACCTATGTTTATTGTTCTGTTTATTTTTTTTTTATTTATTTAACGTCGCATCAACTGCTGTGGTTATTAGCGACGACGTTGGGGTGTTACTGTGTGAAATGAGGATGAAATGAATTTTTGTAACGTATGAAAATATGCCGTGCCTGAGTGGGATTCGAACCCAGGACCGCCTGATGAGCGGCGAGCACGTTACCAACTGCGCCAATGCGGCCGGCTTTTGTTTATTTTGTTTTCTAAAATATTGCTAAGTTTATTTTTATAAAATTGGTAATATCTCCGTTATTGTGCATAAAAATTAAAAACTTTACATAATCAAATTTATTTGTCTTTAAACGTTTCGTAATTTCGATTACATAACATTTTTTGATAGATTGGTTTTTAACAGAGATATTCGCAGTTTTTTGTTTACTCCTCGCTCTGAACTGCCCCACCCCTTTATTATATTAAAAAAATGTATACCCTATTTTCATTTCAATAATGTCCAGAACCTTAATACCGAAGTTAATTGCATTAGGTTCAGCGGTTCTTGCAAGATGCCATAACATACAAACAGACAAAAATTCAGCTGAACTTATTTTTGGTGATTACTTAGTAGATTTGGCGTAGAAACTAAATTTGGGGCATTTTGAAATATTTTACAGACAAAATCACAATTTTATTTGTATAGATTATGTACATTGGCAAGAGATCATCGTGTTAGTGTTTCACATCAGATTTTTTATTATATTACTAATCTGGCTAGTAACTGATAATGTGGTTATTTGAGGTTACTGAAAATAAAAATGCACCTAAAATAGACTATTTTAAACCCGTCTGTTTGTTACTGATATTAATATTGAAACCGTAGAATCCATTTTACAATTGGAAATTGTAAGGGAATTCTACTTTGTTCAAACCTAATTCCCGTGAAATAGGCCTTCTATTCTAAGTCACCAATTAATATACTATAGTAGATAAAACGGGTGGACTTATTTATTATTACACGTACACCATTTATAAACTCATACTAACATATGCTGTTCAAAATCCAAATACTCGTAATATCGCATAAATATTGTCATATATACGGAATTGTTCTTAATATAGTCAACGTTTTCATTTTGCAGCTAAAGCTCATAAGGCATTTTGTAATTAGATTGCTTAATAGTCGTTTGTCATTGTTCAAAATGGTTTGAATACAACGGTAGTCATAATATTACATAAAATGTTCTAAAAATACTTTGAAATTTGTTAATAAAAATACTTTGAAATTTGGAAGGAAAGTATTGTTTTCATGTCGATTTTTCGAAATCGAGTTTTCACCGGATCTACACGTTTTCAGACCCCGTTGTTGTTGTTGTTTAGGTCAACAGCCGAAAGGCTGGTTTGAACCTCTAGAGGTTTTACTAAGTAAAACGAGGAGTGAGGTGGTTTACCATTGCCTTCCTCACTGAGTGGACAAGTATGCTTATCAGCATGCCGGGCCCTCTGAAAAGCACATATTTTCCACTCTCTAAATGACACCTTCACTTCATTCACCACAGGTGAATGACAATTGGCTGACCATGTGATAAGAAACAGAACTATTTATTTTAGCCCTACAACTAACAGATTGAGTGTAAATAATTTGACACTCTACCTGTCTGTTATGGGCAACATGGGACATGTTTTCAGCGATTGGTCTGTGTGTCTGTGTGAGAACAGAATATCTCAAGAACGAAACATCGTACGAACTTGAAACTTAAAACTTAAGTTACATACCACTACCGGACCCGACACGAACATTTTCATCAAAATCGGTCAACCGGAAGTAGCAGTTTATTCGTATAATTTTTTACTTTTTTGCGATTTTCTCAAAAACTGGTCCTACGATTTTTTTAAAAATCGCCTGGTTTACTCAATTTTTTATTCTCTTTAAGATAGGGTAGGCGTCATGTTTCCTGAAATTCTTGGCGAGTTTGTTTTCTCGTAAGAAATACATTTTTAAAGATTATGGCTTTAATTATATTATATAAAGCTTAATTAAATTTATATAACAAAAGTTGTAGAGAATTTAAAATTCTACAACTTTTATTTAAAACATTTTTTTGTATAATGCATAGTTTAGCAGTAATTACCAATTTTCTGATTTTTCTCACGAAAACGTGTGAAAAATCGATTTTTTAAAGATTTCGGCCTAAGAATGCATTTTACGACAAAAAAAGTGTATATACGGTAATCAAATTTATAGGGAATTAGAAGATCTACAACTTTTATTTAAAGAATTTTTCTCTACAGAGCCTGGTTTAGCGTGAAAGAGTGATTTTCCATATTTTTAAGCTAAACTGAGGTTGATTTTCATTTTGCTTCTTTCACTCACGATTAAAATTAGGTTATGTTATTAAAGTTAGGTTTTTGTTTATTTTTAATGTTTTATTAATACTGTTAGATTTATTGTTAATTATTTGCATTGGCAAGAGAAAGTTGTGTGAGTGTTTCACACCAGATTTTTTAATTATTGAGTTAAAACTTTTGAATGTGTAAAAATGTCTTCAGTAACATTTTCACCCAAACTAATGTCAATAAATATTTAATTAGGTACTTTGTTCAGGGAAGATTTACCGCAAAAAATCTAAAAATTATAGATTTTTGAATTTTAACCCCAAGATGTAATTTATTTTTATTTTTATTTATTTATTTAACGTAGCATCAACTCCAACGGTCATTAGCGATGACTTTGGGGTGTAACTGCATGAGGATGAAATGATGACTTTTTTTGTAACGTATTAAAATATGCCGTGCCTGAGTGGGATTCGAACCCACAATCGCATGATGAGAGACGAGCGCTTTACCAACTACGCCAATGCGGTCAGCAAGAGATAGTTTGTTTTATCTCTTTCACCTAGTACTCTTTCCAATGGTACCTAAATCACGTTTTTACGACAAATAGTTTTACTTCTATTAACTTTTATTAAATTTTGAAAATTTATCATATGCTGGACTGATTAGCGGATTTTAATCTTCTGTCTCTGATTTTGCTTTATACTTTGTAACTCTGTTTACGTTTTTTTAATATTTTTATTTATTTCTTTGGTAGCATTTAAGGTAATATTACTTTGGTATTATTCTTATCAACTGTTTAGTTTTATTTTTTAAAATCCCTAAATGTGTACGTTGCAATCTGTTCAATTCAGAACAATAAGCAACCCCATGACCCAATGAAATGAGGATGATGTGTATGACGTGTAAATGAGGTGTAGTCTTGTGCAGACTCAGGTCGACCATTCCTGAGAGAGTATGGTTAATTGAACCCCCAACCATCAAAGTACTCCGGTAACCATTGTCTAGCATTCAAATCCGTATAAAAGTAACTACCTTTACTAGGATTTGAACCAGGAACCTTCGTCTCCGAAAATCAGCTGTTAAACAGCTGATTTTGGCGACGACTTTACCTCTAGACCAACCCGGTGGGTTGTTTTAGTATTTACAACAGAACAGATGTAATGCACATTGTTTGGTTGACTACTGGTGACGTTATTTATATCAGTCAACGTAAACTAAAGTTTGCTTTCCGTAATTTTAATATTTTAAACTTTATTCCTTCTTTGCAAAAATTACAGCATGAGGAGCCTGGAACTTTGGTAGTGTCTTATTGGGTTTATTATACATACCTGGTAGTAAAATCATAGTAACTTAATATATCTATATAAAAACATTAGCCTATTGCTAGTTACTAGATATAACAAGCATTTTAAATGTAAATTTAAAAAAAATATTTTAAATAAAATGACCAAATTTTGAGTTAAGCAAGTGAATTTACTTGGGTGTTTGTAAAACATACCTTAAAATGGGTGATGCAAAGTTGAGAGATATACCTCAAATGGTTCTCCAGAAAAGGGAACAAAAGTTGAGAAAAATAACATTGTGTAGATAGGATGATCGGGCTCCTCTTAAAATATAAGTATGTACATAGTGATGTAAAAATTACACTATAGAATAGATGGTTCAAGGAAATTGAATAAAAATATAAACGAGATAAGGTGAGAGTGTTAAGAGGACAAAAATAAATGGTAATTATATAGAATCAGGGCCAGTCACCGATTGTAACGATTTTCTTTTAAATCTATACTTTGTGGGCGCTGAAATTGAATATGAAATTATTTTTCCCCGCAAATCACCATGAAATTAGTAATCGTTATATTGTGTCAGCAATGGTTTTTTCTAAGGAAGAACCGGGTGTTTTATTAAGAACGCAACCCTATGTTAAAAGCCACAATCTACGGCATATTTTTATTTTCCGTACTTTACAAATTATTAATTAGTCTAAATTATTATTTTACAAACGAATAGCAAATTGCAATGAAAACATTGTATTACTTCTATCGTCTTATAATCAGGGTTGCGTCCTTAATAAAACACCCGTTATTTTTCTTTTTCTTATAATTCCAAAAGTTTTTAATAGTTTTATTCAATAGAAAAGTTTAACGGCTTGGTTATAATATTGAATTATACAAATCGAATTAGAACTAGTTTTGCTGTTGTTAAAATAACAGTTCCTATTAGACGAGAGAGAAATGAAAGTAAGTGTAGGCCCTAACAACGTAAGAGGTGAAGTATTGCGTCGTGCTAATGTTATATTTATAATTATAGTTGATCGTAGAGATAATAAGGCTTCATAATAAGATTATTATTATTATTAGTATTATTATAGAAATGACATATCATGACCTCTTTCAGTTAGGCCTAAATAGTTTATGAATTTAAGGTATGTACATTTACTTTCAAAAACAATCAGCATTAAATTCGACTTCTTTTGTTCTATTTTTTTAACTACATACTACTATTGTATTTGTTATATTTGGTATAAATATGTCTTAGTTTCTTAAAATTATTGTTCGACAATTGTTCCACTGCCCGCGGCTTTGTAAATACAAGTGAAATTTGCATGTGCGCTTTGATGTAGTAAGTGAAAAAAAAATTAATTTATATTTTTTCACTTTCATGCGCTAATTTTTTATATATACCGTATTTGCTTTACGACGACTAAAAGCTACCTCAATACCAGAAATTTTAGTACCGGGTATTGCACCTAGATAGAAGATTGACATAGAATACTCGAACACTAAGTCCTCAAACGAAAGAATTATTAAAGACAGACGAAATTAATTGAGTTTTCTACTGTTCATGGGGATTTATGTTGAGTATGGATCCCCATATTGCATACATGGGCCTCCTTGTGAAAGTGCAAAAATTAACATTATCAAAGTAAAAAAAAACCAAACCTACTAGACTACATACTAAGACTACTAAGTCATACTACTAAGACTACTAAGACATACCTAACCAATGACTACATACTAAGAACACCAAACACCAGACTTACGCAGAATAATTGCCCATGAAATGAGACGAAAAACGGATGCTGGTAACGCATACATGAGGTACAAAGAAATCAAAAGGGATTTACAAGAACTTGGACTAACTCACGAAGATCAAACTGAAAAATCACCTAAATACTAACAGGTCATCAAGGACCAGGACCATCACCTGACGACACAAAAAAGAGAATGAAGAGGGAATTTTCAAAAGCAGCCAAACAGAAGCGTGCTCAGAAAATGAGATAATATCACGCCAGAAAGATACTGAAAGCGTCTGAATTAACTTAAGTGTTCCATTGTGGCTAAACAAGCACTAAAAAAAGACACGCCTTAGCAAAAATAATTAACAAATTTTTAAATAAAGTGCGTATTATTATTATTTTAACTCGCTTATAAAATTTAATAATCATAATACGTGATTGTTGTTAAGCACGATTTGTTACACTACCGGTAATAGAATTTACAATTAAAAAGGAGTACTTTTATTATTTCATAAATAATCTGGGCCTATTTCCTGCTCAGCAAATAGAACATGAAGTTGTTTTGAGTTATAATGAATTAAGTTTAATTTTTTAGTGGTTTATTAAGAAATAAAGTACTTAATTTATTATGTTGGTTAATAATATTTGAAACTTTGGTCGTAAATTAGTTTATAATATTAATATTATTTCACGTTATTTATTACTAAAATGTTATTAATTATATAAGTCTTTTGCTTGTAATAGTTGTTTTATTATTTATTATTCGTAAATAATCGATTATTACAGGTTTATTAAAATTATTTATTCTTTTTGAAAGGTTTGAAAGTACCTGAAACCCTTATTATTATTATTTACGTTATGGCCTACAAAGGACCGCGATTTCTCAGTTTTTCTTCTGTGCTTTCCTCTTCGCCCAGTATTCTTTCATTTTCTTGGAAAAGTCACGTTTTCGTTCTTCCGACCATTTAGGTCTTGATCTTTTACTGTCCTCTTCCTGGAGCACTAGTTTGAGTTTTGTCTGAGAGGTGTTCTTTGTATGATGTCCGTCTCCGTTATCTGGAGTTTGTTGCAGTCTGTTTTTATCTCTTTGAGCCATCCATCGGGATTTTTCAATTTTTCTTTGTAGTTCAGGATTTGTTTTGAGAGCCTATGCTCGTTCATTCTCACTGTGTGTGCGTAGAAAGCAATTCTTCCTTTCTTCATGATGGATGTGATTTTTTCTGTGTGTTGGTAGACTTCTTCATTGCTGCGGAGTCTATATTCTCCTTCTTTGTATTTGGGCTTTAAAATCTTGCGGATGATCCTTCTTTCTTTACGGATTAGTTTTTCTAATGGAGCCTTCTGTCTAAGTACGAGGCATTCTGATGCGTAGAGAACTTCCGGTCGAATCACTGTATGATAATGTCTTATTTTTGCATTTTTGGAGATGGATTTTTTATTGTATATCTGAGACGTCAGTCTGCACGCTACTTCAAACTTGTTGGCTCGGTTTTCTATTGCATATTTTTCATTGTTGTTTGGTTCAATACATTCGCCAAGGTATTTGAACCTGGTCATCCTCTGGATTTTTCCATGTTTGCTCTTGAAATGTGTCCGATCCGTTTTCTGGTTGGAGATGTACTGCGTTTTCTCGTACGATATTTGGAGCCCGATCTTGACCGCTAGTTCATGTAGAGTTTCGACTTGTGTGATCGCCTCCTCTTCTGAGTTCGCCAGGAGTGCCAGGTCATCCGCAAAGGCGAAGCAACCCTTATTTATGAATAAAATATATTTTAGGCTACTGTGTAATATTTTATTTGTTTTTATTGATAAAAATAAAATGTGTCAGCGTCAATTTAAAGCTGTATTTACCATACACTGGCGTTAATAACACAAGTCATAAACAGTTGTGACAAAAATTACATAATTAAAAAAATACAAATAAAAATTATTAGTAATATTTAGAAAAATTATTCTAAATTTGTTACAAAAAATAGTTTTGATCGCAAAAATTCAATGTAAATTATCTAATTCAAACTGATAAAGACCAAAAATTTTGTTAAATTTTGTTACCAAATTTTTACCCACCGGGATGGTCTTCAGGTAAAGTCGTCGCCACGAGTCAGCTGTTTAACAGCTGATTTTCGGAGACGACGTTTTGTGGTTCAAATCCTAGTAATTTTTTATTTTTATACGGATTTAAATACTATACAGTGGTTACCGGTGTATTTGTATGGTTGGGGTTCAATTAACTGTACTCTCTTAGGAATGGTCAGCCTAGATCTGTACTAGATTCAAAATGTTTACATCAAAAATTTGGATGTTTATTTAATAAAAAAATTATTATTAAAAAAGTTTAAATAATTTCTTAATCCTCTTTCTAACCATGTTTGCAATCTGTCAAGAAAATCCTGCAGGCATTCGGTGGCAACTATTTAGTCCATATACATACAGAGAGTACATCTCTAAATGTAGCTCCCACCACCTCCAATTGGTCGCCAGAAGACATAGACCGGAGGCCGTTCCGTAGAACTCTTATTATGCAATGTGACGGCGACAGTCACCTTGATTACAAAAATAAAGTTAAAAGTATGAAATAAGTTCGAAGGCGAGTTGGAGCCTGGTCGGCTGACCTGGGGAGTGTGTACTTGAGCCCTCTTGGGGCTCAAGGCCCCCGTCAGAAATTAATAGGAGGGTCCTAACAGTCAAAAGAATTTATCAAAGAAACTAAGTAATAAAAATAAAATATTAGTTAGGAACTAGTCGCCTTAACGTTATGTCCAGCAAGTGTTTGTACACCATTCTAAATTTTGACAACAGCGCCTTTGACTTCAGCCGAGACAACTCCCTTAATTATACTACGTGACAACGTTAGAACGAAGCTACCTCGTAAAGGAACCCCCACACCGCCCGGGCATGCACCTCGTACAAGCTCATACGTTCCGTGAGAGCCCAATTTTTCCCTTGGCCTTGAAGCTCAAGGGTCAGCTGGCGTCTGAACCCACCAAGAGCAGGGCAATTGTACAACAAATGCGTGTGCAACTGGATCTCCCCACAGACACAAGAATCGTCCGCCAAAAGGCGGAACCGCTTTAATTATGCCGCAAACTCAACGTGACCAGTGAGGACTCGGACACCCGATGTTCTTGATGAAACACTAGAGGCGTACCATCCCCCCAAGTCCTGTATGAATTCATAGAGAGACCTTTCCTTATGTGAGGTGTCCCACTCGCGCTGCCACGCTTCAAGAGCGAGAGTTTCAACTCTCTTCTTAGGAGAAGGGTAGGCAACATAGTTACAACATTAACATTACCCGGTTTCCCTGGATCCTGATCCCGACCCGCCGGAGCGTCTCGAAACCTCTCACCGAAGTTCTCGGCTTCCTGTCCCCTTCACAATCTCCACATAGCAGCACGCACTATCACTTTAAAATCTAAAATTTAATCTCACTTTAGTTGGTAAATCTAAAGTGAGTTAAATAAGAAGTGATTAGAAACATTATTTTCAAATAGTATGCTATAATTGAATCGAGACATTGTACTTATCTTATACGATACGTGACGTTTAACGATAAATTTACATTAATATTTTTGTTTAAAGTTTTCAAAAAAATAACTTCCAACTCAATATCAGTAATCTACTTGTTTACGAAAGGTCCTTCGTAGTAAGTATAATCTACTTAACAAACAAAGTTAAGGGAATTGTTTGAAAGCGTACGAAAATAGGATTTAAGGAGCTATTTAAATGATGTTAAATAACAGCTTTTTTATTCTGCGTAAGTTGCGAACATGATGAAGCAAAAATTCTTATTTTATTTGGTCGTTTAAAAATAAAGTGTTTACGGTAAAATCGTTCAGTTGTTTGTTGTTATTTAAGTAAAATTTTCGACAATTTGTATTCTGTTTTAAAAGAGAATAAAGGATTTTTAAATAAAAATGTTTCGCTATTAAGTTAGTACAATACCTACTGTTTTTTTTTTTTTGACTTTATCGCGCTCTCAAAACAAACATTATAATGATGATTTTCAGTGAATGTAGTTGTAACTATGTAGTGCTTACTACTGAATTTTTAACTATGTAGAAAGTTAAAAATGAAATGAACACAGTTTTAAAGTACCTCACTTTATTCCTTAACTTAACAAACAATATTATATTGAGCTACGTAATAAAAAAAAATTAAAAAAAATTCAGTAATTTTAATGCAAATCGATTCAGTTTAATATTTTCAAATATAAAAATTTCAGAGAAGAAAATTTCAGCTTCCAGGTGTGCTCTGAGTAAGCTTTTCTGCCTGTCAAACTGTACACAAGTTGTATGATGTCTTTAAGTAAAACAATGTAAATAGTTCTGTGTGCATGTAAATGAGTGGTGTGTGTGTGTAAAAGTAATTTTATGTCACCGATTGAATTTTGCCGATCAGTCTTGTTATTATTTAATATTTTTAATTTTTGTTAGTAATTATTCATTGTTGTTAATTTTTTTGATTGGTTTTTGTAATTTTGTATCAGCAGTTTTTTGGGTAGTTATAATTTTGTTGTAATAACTGATCACTAACGACTGCATTGTTGATAGGACCTTAAATAAATAACTTAAAAGAAATTCTGTATTAGTTTATATAACCAGTTTTATCTACAGCTTCCTTTAATTAATAGCGACTTGGTATTACGTGTTATGGTGTGTAATCGATGGGTTTGAACGTCTGATAATTTCCAGATGGTAGCCGGGAATCGAATCCGGGACCATTTTCAGTACTATATTTTTTTTGCTTTTTCTTGCCCTCTAATAAATATTGATAAGGACACTTATGTATTCATGTAATTTTAAAAAATCAAGTTTTCACCATATTTTTAACAATCGGTGTGTATGTATATGTTTTCTTCACACACAGACCAATCGGTTCTTGAAACTTGAAAATGTGTACTTCCCATGAAAACTTGGTTCCGTAAAATCGACATGAAGACAAAAAATTTCCTACCTATTTCTTGTGTAGTGTAAAAGAATTAAAACTTTGCCTAAATAAAACATTATTTTACTGGAACATTCGGAAGGATAAATTTCAGAGAATTGATTAAAATGTACTGGATGCATTTTAAATATTAATTCATGAAACAGATACTGTATATTGTACGAGCGAATTGTAGATTTCATTAACGTAAAGATAATTCATTAAATGAATTAATTTGAATATATGATTTGTAATGATCATATTATAGATTTAATTAATAACACTGATAAACATAATTTTTGTTTCCTAACATGCAATACATGATTTTAAACTAGTTTTTGATGCTGAAAACGAATATGTACTCAGAATCTTTCTATCACCCACCGTTTTTGAGAAACGGTTTAAATTTTAATTAAAGTATTTTTCTTCATTTTTCATCGTACACCCAGCGTTTTAAACTTCTGTATTATTTTGTTAGCTAATATTTATTGTTAATCTTTGGTAACATAATTTTCAAGCTGTAAGTAAACAATACTAGACCTGAGGATTGGCGCCTTTTCATAAATTCGTCCAAATATACATAGTTTAAAAGTGTTTCTACTGCACAACGGAAGCATCAGCGAAGTCGTTTTAAAACAGGTATGGCCGCGCAAAATTATTTAATCTAACCGATTTTAACTATATCTTTCTTATTATTTTTGAACCGTAATTTCTTTAAACCTAAAGGTGATAGAAAAGTTCTATTAACATATCTGTAACGTACGCAAAAAATCAGTTCAAGAAATGGTATCACATTTAAAGAAACATTAAAAAAAGTTTTTTTATCTTTCAGTGTAATTAATAACTCCTGTAGTTAATAAATGTAATGTAATTAAATTTAAACGTAATTATTATTGTACAGAGAATAGGTGACAGACGTTTGCTGACCTAATAAAAGCTTCTAACTAATACAGTTCTCTCCACCTTCGTTATAGTTTATAATTTCATTATAAACCCTTGTTAAAGTTAGTAAAACACGTCCTTTTGGTACAGAAATGAATCTTCTGTTTAACTCAATAGTGCACTGGTCATGAAATATTATGTAAAGGTAAGTTTAAATTAAGTTTCAATTGAACTTTGTATTAAATATACTGAAGTGCATTTTCCAATAATAAACTTCCATATGTTGTTCAATACTGAATATTGAAAATACTTTTTATAAACAGATTTCCTTTAACATTTTTAATTAAGAAATTTAAATTTTCATTGAAATTAACTTTCAGGGTTTTTACTTAACTTATGCAAATAGTTCTTCCGGCCGTATTTTTGATAAGTCTTTTTCGAAAAATGTTTTAGTATTAGTGAAAGATCTTTAATTTGACTTTTAAAGATATCAAGGCTTGTTTAGCCCTGTATAAATATTTCACGGTTTTTTCACTTTAAATTTTCAATTTTAAAATTCATTTTCTGTTCAATTAAATTTACCGATTAATTCATTAAGTTTTATGTAATATCGTCGTATATTTAATAATAAGGATCCATTTCCTTAGTCCCTTCGTACGATGTGCTAAATCACGAAGTTTACGGTATCTTATTTAAGTCGGTTAACCATTTCGGGGATTGTACCAGTTAACTACCTCTCTTCAAGGAACGGATTAGGCACTGACGTATAAACCTTCGTACTAAATTTCAATTTGCTCCGATTCCCTTGATATCCTATCTTAGAACTCTTGCTTGGCTTACAAGGTATTTCCATCAGGGCCCTCTATTTGGTTTAGCCTAATTTCAAGGTTAAATGCGTGCTGGGTGTTTATTTATCTTCATTTGGATTGCTCATTTAGTTTATCCCGTTAACATGAGCATCCTAATGACCAGAATGCTCTAATAGTAATTTTGGTAAAGGATAATAATCATCTTCTTGCTATTTCAATTATGGGTTTTGTGCATGTGTAGAATAGAGATAGAATAGAGTTCACCTTTTCATACTTATATTTTTTTTACTAAATCTTATATTCCAGAAAAATAATTTGACATTTTAATTTCAACTAAAATGAAAAATATTAAAATGTAATTTGAGATTTGTATGAGATATAATATTTTCGTAGCAAACTGCAACAGAACAGTCTGCTCATTTGGATACCTCAACAAAAGTAATTTTGTTGACAATAACAACTAACATTATTAGAATTATTAGTCTATTGATCTGATTCATTTCTTTTTTCGATAAATTATTTATAATCCGTTAATATATTTTCAGTAGTTGCTATAAAAATAGCTAAATTTGTGTTGTGTTCTCAAATCTTGATTTACTTAAAGCCATAATTAATTATCATTGCAGTCTTATAATTGGTTCTCTTCAAAGTGTTCCCTCTGCCAGAGGCGTTTTAAATTCGTTTGCTGAATATCCGGTACAAATTATACTTCAGTGTACAATTGTTTTTATGTAATTCTTTGAATTTTATTCAAATTTTGTATTGCATCGTCTAGTATAGGATTATCGCAGTCTTAGTTGCATACAATATTTTATAAATCATTGTGCAGCGTTGCGTTTGTGACGTAAACGTGATATTGCGTTATTATATGTAGAACTTTGTTGTGTATCGTTTACAAACCTTCCGTATGTGGTTTAGCGGATACTGGAAGCTAAACTTCGTATCTCAAGATAGGTCTAATGATTTTTATGTGGTGTTAATTTATGAGATGTACGTATATAATTTATAACGTATACCGATTGAGCGTTTCAGGTAAGTGAAAACGTATTTTTAGTTTGTGCCGGGTTTTTGCGAAGCATGTTCCATATGAATTTCAATGTACTGCTAAAAATTGCGAACAATTTATTATCTCAATTTTTAATATATAAATTTTAAATAGTACGTTCAATATATTGAAAAAAGTACTTGAAAAAACAAATCATGATTATTTAGGAAATTAAATTCCAAATATTTAAGGATAATAGTTTAGCTTCTCTTAAAGCGTTCGTTGATCAATTTCATGGTCTTTGCAGTGGCATTTGTATGTAAGGCGTGATCTGTTTGCAATTGTGTAAGTGTTACAAAATGAACTATGAATTGGAGATTATTTGAAAGTTATACAAAAAAAGTTAAAGATCTGATACTAGTATGATTCTTATTTTTTTATACCAAAACTACTATAATTTTAATTGTGTTGATTTAGTTTATTGAGTCGAAATGAGTTCTTTTACCCATTGTCAATGGCCAGTAATGTAGCTATCTATACGATAAGAAACAATAAATTTAGAAAAAGTATACTACGGACTATTTTTATTTCGTTTATGATGTTTGATTTTTGGACCAAAATCAGTGTTTTGTAAGTTTTTAATGATGAGCGTTAGTAATTTTTGTTTCCATTGTTCGTTTGTGTTGTTTCAAAACAGATTAGATCGAAAAAAACTTTTCAACATATCAAAAAATAAAATTAATTTTTGTAATTAGTTAAAAAAAATTAATTTTTTGAGCTATAATTTTATTTCCCTTTCAAATTAAAGTAAGATATATTAGTTTATCGTTTCCGTTATTACAAAATGATGCACGGTCTTATTCTATGTAGAATTTTTAACAACTCATTCAGTTTTTTATATGTATTTCGAAGTTTGTTAAATTCTAAAATGTTTCATGATTTTAAAATCAATACCGAAACTCATCGAGTGAGTTAACAATTGTTCTAGTGGCAGGAAAAATAAAAAAATGGAGAGCTCTTCAATCAGAAAATTCTTCTTACGGATGATAAAAATGAATAACATTTTCAATTGTAACGTAATTCAGATGAGTGCTTTGTTCTAGAACAAAGCGTTTCCAATTTAATTACATAATATGTCAGGGGAATTTTACTTTGTCAAGCTAATAAAATTAATGTCCGTTTTTTTTAACTTAATTAAGTTGTTGTGATTTTATCACTTATGAAATTTCACTCCAGTTGACCTGAGTGGTAATTCAGTGAAAAGTGTTTTAATTTAAAACAGTTTATTTTTTTAATATTTTTTGTATGGGATATTTTTGTGATTTTTTACATTTTAATAATCACTGTTAGGTTTAGTTTGATTCCTAGCTAGATTTTAAATTATTAAACTGTTTAAAAATAAGAGAAACTGTAAAACAATCACGATTTTTTTTATTGTACCCAACATCCTAGCTAATGATGGAGCAGTTGATATACAGCATTTAACAAATAGTAAAACATAAATGTACTGCATGTTTTTTTTTATTTAAATTTTTTTCTTTAACATATTAATCAGAATCGTTTTTGTAGAGAAATGAAATTTGAGTTATTTTTTAGACGTCTGCATCGTAAAATTAAAAAAAAAATGAGAAGAGCAAAGGATGTATTTTTGTAGTGTTGTAATTTACTGTACCTGATAACTTAATTGTACAATCATTTCTATTGTTTTCAATAGAATAACTAGATGAAAGTAGTAACCTTACGGTAATTTATAAAAAGTAACAGCTCACTTAGTTATACCAATATTTTTTTTTTACAAAATTAAAAAATTACGTAATGTCATATAGCCATATTATTATGTAAGCTGTAACTTTAATACTAATGAAAGAATTTTTGAAATCGGTTTGGTAGTTTCTGATATTATCTCCTACAAAAAAAAAACAAACGTTGCCGTTTTATATCTACACTATTTTTAATAAATTTATTATTAAAATTTGCAACTGTTACAAATCAAACAACCAGTGAAATGTGAAGGTAAGTGAAAGAATGATTGACTTGCATGGAGAACACCATCCAATGACAGGTCTCCGACGCTTTATTTATTTCCACGAATTCATTTTATATGTATGAATAGTAGTTTCTAAAACAGAAGATCCCTGCTACACTTTCTCCTTAATCGCCGTTGAATGTTGTTTGGCATATCACGGAAAGAAATAATTTTGTGTATCAGTTGCTTTGAATGAACGAAGTCTTTTTTTACACTTTTAATTGACCATTTAGTATCTGTTATGACAACAACATAAACATTTCTAAATATGACTAAATTTGGCCAAGGTTCCAAAACTTGAATTACTTGCCGGAGCTTGCAATCACCACCACAGTCCTACAATTGGCCAAGAAGATCCCCCTTGGCCAGATGCGTTTTAAACGTCTGTACTGAGTACCCGGTATCGCCCTAGTGCACATGTTTTGTATGAGAAGGTTGTCATGTAATTTAAATTTGTCGTGAATCGTCCTGTATAATTGTTTCACGTCATTTACGTATGGAATTTGTAAGTCTTTGTGCAACATTAAGTGTATGACGTAAAAGGGGCAGTACGTTATCGCTCGTAAAATTTTGTTTTGAATCGCTTGTACATGTTTCATGTGTGAAAGTTTTACCGATCCCCAAAGTTGAAATCCATATGTGCAATTTGGTTTTAAGACTGTGTTGTAGATCGTTAATTATTTATATGACGTGTTTAATTTATAACGTCTATCGAGTAAGCGTTTCAGTTGATAAAAGCAAAAAGTCTGTTGTGGAAATTCCGATAAAGTTGAACGAAAACATCCCTTATCAGAAAACTAAATTTGAGGTTGTTATGTAAAGTAACGTTCGAAACGTAAAAGTTTGCGTTGACTATTAATATTGACGTAGATTTGTGATGTCGGTTTTAAAAAGCCCGGTGGCTTTATGTTTTGGTAAAAAATTGGCTCCTGACCTTTAAATCTTGGGTTCAGTTCTCGGTTAGAATTTGGAATTTTAAACTCGTTGAAACCCTGTTTTTACGGTGCTATAATTTATTTGTTTTACTTAACGACCAAACAGTTAATAAAAGTGTATACGAATAAACTAAAGAAAAACAAATTGAGATTATATTTTGCTTTTAAAATGTATGAGAAAAAATAAGTACAATTCAGTTATGATAAAATGTTTTACTTAAGTAAAGAAATATTTATTTAATGGTATAACGATTTTGTTAATGGATGTAATATTATTCTGGTTATGGTTTCTTGTTTTTACTGTCTCTCGCTTTAGGTTTTTAAATTGCCCCTAACGGTTTTATTTTCACGGTTCGCTTATTTTTAAACGAAAGTTAAAATTGGAAACACAATTTTAACATTTTTTCTTATAAATTACCGAGTGACAATTACTGAGGTTCTTTGTCCTCAAAAATGGGTCCCTGTAGCAAAGCTGCCAATTGTGTGTTTACATTACGATGTTATCATCGGAACTGGAAATTCTGCCGGTTTAATTAATTTTTATTTATTCCCTATTTTTTATTGTTTATTTTTTCTTTGTCTAGAGTTTGTATACTCGATCGATAGAACTTAACACACTGTAGTAATGTATGATTTTTTAAATTTCTTTTAATACTATTTACAATCAGTTAAATTATTTAACTACTAGCGTACCCCGCGCGGCATCGCACGCGAAACATATGAAATCAATTTTTCTAAATAAATATGTAACAGAAAATGTGTAGCTGCTAGTCGATTGTATATGTATTCCAACGCACACACACACATACACACACACACACGCACACTTACGCGCGCGAGCGCGCGAGCGCACACACACACACACACACACACATACACTAAGTTTTGATAAACCCCCGCGTACGTATCTCGAAGCCCGCTTCGTCTACTTAAACAGCAATAGGTACTCACATGTTCACACTCAGACACACACACACACACACACACACACACACACACACACACACACACACAATTATTTATGAAAATCTTCATTAGGGCCCTTATAGTTAACCATGTTTGAAAATTTAAAAATAAAATACTGCTGAGAATATAAATACAAATAGGCCTACGCTGTAAAATTTCATTAAAATCTGTCTGTTTTTGTGGTTTTGAAAATTAGCCTACACATATTATTATAATATAATTACCTATACATAAACTTATTTTATTACATGAGAAATTAAATGTTGATTGAAATTACTAGGTTACTCCAATTTAAAAATCAACTAGGTAGTTGTTGGTAAGGTGAAAGGCAACAGTTAACCTTGACTTATTTATCAGAAAGTTGCGTCTTTTTCTAGCCAAAAATTGCTTATTTATAATAAAAATATTATACACTATAAACATTCTTAAATTAAAAAGCGGAAGAGTACCGGAATCAATGTAGGCAACATTTGGAACGGATGCCAGAGGAGAGAATACCTTTAAAAGTGACGGAATATGTTCCAGTTGGAAGAAGGGAGGTGGGAAGACCTCAAAGAAGCAGTAGTCGAGATGTACGGGCTGGAGTGTCTCGTGTTGGTGTAGACGTACAGGATGGTTTGTGAGTTTAGAACAGGCTTATGCCTAAGTAAGAAGAAGAAGAAGAAGACTACAAACATTAAACATTACAAAACTACACTTAGATCTCAATTACTATACAGTGGCGAAAATATCTTCAACCTCAGTGGCCGAGGAAAAGCTGATGACATCAGGAAAATACTGGGAAGAATCTTAAGAATTTGTATCAATAAAAAGAACAAATTTAATGGGCACCACAGACTGCTTATGAACAAGCAGATCTACAAGGAAATAGAACTCATCTCAGATGCGATGAGGAAAAAGCGATGCGAATAAGCAGAACTTGAAAAAAACTTAAAATATTTATACGAGTTTTTCTTGTGTGGACTTACTATTTTGAAATACAACCTACGTTAACTATTTTTATACATTGTACATCGTATAATATTGTACTACATTGGTACAAATATATTGTAACACCTAAGCCTAGGTTCGTTTGAGATCTGGTATCATAATGAATAGACTTCCTTGAAACTTATAACAATTATTTATTTACACAATTAATAATTTTACAATGCATTACTAAACTTAGACAATTAGCAAATTAAATTTATGTTACTTCAATTTAATTAATTACAAAATTAAAAATCGGTTATAATGATCCTGTCACATAAAAGTAATGATCTAGCTGTCCTCAACCACTTGTTACCACCAGTGTGCATACTCACTATTAACGTAATTCAGAACCGGTCCCGT
The DNA here is from genome assembly GCA_035578175.1 of Catonia carolina. NCBI lineage: Eukaryota > Metazoa > Arthropoda > Insecta > Hemiptera > Achilidae > Catonia > Catonia carolina. The sequence continues at coordinate 79,446,211 of JAQMRL010000003.1, forward strand.
AACGACACTATTTCGAACAGCCCGGCAACACGTTCCATTCACAATTTAATTACTGACTAATTATCTACAAAGACGCTAACTGTTTCTGTATCTGCGGTCCGATAGTTTCCCAAACAATCGAAGTTTTACTGACAATTTTACGCTTTACCAAAACATAGTAGGAGTGAAAACAAAAACAAATGTTTCTACTAATTTCGAATTCTGAGAATTCCTATTCAAAATAATCCATTCATCGCAATACATTATACTTGTTCAATTATACACCATTTCATGTAATACACAATTTATTTCTTTAATTATTTATAGAATATTAGAATATTTGTATCATCTGTTTTAAAAGTACAGTACTTTTTATTTTTTTGAAGTGATTCGTTGAAAATAGTAGCTGTTTAATTTTTTATTTTGTAGTTTGTACATTTTAAAACCGTATTCACTTAAAGGGAAGAAGTAATTTCTACATTTTATCGATGAATATGCAAGTAATATGATTTTAATTATTTTCTTTGTGAACTACAAAATATGATGAATGGGTTTCAATACATAGGTGAATATACTTTAGAATTTTTCAGTTGTACTAATACTTAGTATTAATTAATTTAATTCAACTGAAATTCAAAGTGAAAATCCCGGAATTCTATCGTATTTACCTTGTTGGAATTCCAAATATTTATCTAGTGTTCTTCTAATAATATTTCATGAAAATTACTGATCGTAAAATTTTGAAATGTTTCAGTTTATGTGATTGTCGATATCATTTAAAAAACTATTTTAAAATTAACAGCATTTAACTCGTTTGCTTTGTTAAAATAGTACAATGAATTTGGAGGGAATAATTTAAATTTAAAATTCTGAATGGAATTTTTATAAAATTTAAATTCCAGTTACGGTATTATTGTATTTTAATATACTATAGGGTGATTCAAAAAGAGCGCCGGTTTTGATATATCAAATTAAGAGATTTATTTTATTGAAAAACTGAAAATAAATACATCAACAAGTTCATCTTACCTTCCGATTTCATGTATGAAAAATGATGTCATGCATGTGTCCTTCTCTACTGCGCTGGCACGCATCAACTCTGTCCATGAAATTGGATATTACTGCACGACAAGTTTCGACTTCCATTTGCCCGATAACCCGTCGTTTATTGGCATACACCAATGACTTCAGATGACCCCAAAGATGAAAGTCACAAGGCGTCAAGTCACACGACGTTGGTGGCCATTGATGGTCGGAATTACGAGAAATGATGCGATCCTGGAACCGTTCACGGAGCAACAACATTGTTTCTCGTGCAGCGTGACAGGTGGCACCATCCTGCTGAAACCACAACTCGTCAATGTCCATTCCATCCAAATGACGCCACAAAAACTCCCTAATCATCGTACGGTATCGGTCTCCATTTACTGTCATGGCTTGTCCTTCTTGATTTTCAAAAAAGTAAGGGCTGATGACACCGCCCGACCAAAAGCCGCACCAAACTGTCACTCGCTGTGCATACATTTCCCTTTCATTAACCACGCGAGGTTTTTCTAAACCCCACATACAGCAGTTCTGTTTATTAACAAAACCGTTTAAGTGGAAGTGCGCCTCATCACTGAAAATGATTTTGTTTGCGAAGGTGTCATCATCCTACCGTTTTCTCAATACCCAGTCAACAAACTGTCGTCTCTTCTGGTGGTCTGCCACTTTCAAATGTTGCGTCAACTGAATTTTGTACGGGTGATATTGGAGATCGTACCGAAGAATTCTCCGTACAGAAGAACATCGTAAACCCAATTGTTGAGAACGGCGACGTATTGATTTTTCTGGGCTAACAGCCACACTGTCACAAACCAACGCAACGTTCTGCTCAGTTCGGCCAGAACGACGACGTCCAGAACTTTTAAGGTCGACTGTTGAACCCGTCTCAAAAAACTTTTTCATGAGCCTGCGAACTGTTGATTCATTCGGTGCTTCATTACGTCCTAGAGTACCGCGAAGTCGCCTGACAGTAGCCGCATAACTCTCTCCACTCTGGTAAAATATTTTGACGATTAACACTCGTTGTGCAATAGTAAACTTCTCCATGGTTAGACACAGACTGCGAGAGTACTACACTGCGAACAAGAGAAACTACAACTGAATCGTCAATCGGAATGTTCTCCGAAATAGAAATGAGGTCTAAAAATGTTGCCAACCGATAAACAAAAATTTACCAGCCGTTTAAAAACCGGCGCTCTTTTTGAATCACCCGTTATTATTTAAAGTTAGGCTACACGTAAAAAAAATTCCTGGTATCCGTTTGACCAACATTTTGCAGAGTTCAAGCAATAAATGTAAGGCAACACTTTGTAAGGGAGATCACACGAAAATAAGTTACATTAAAGTGAAATTTGGTGTGAAACACTCACACGACTTTCTTATGTCAATTTAAATAATAAAACATAATTTATGTTTAAACATTAGTAAACAATGTAAAATGAAAAACATAATCTAATTTTAATCATGAGTGAATGACGCAAAATGGAAATCAACCTCTCTAGAACTTAAAAATAGAACAGAATTTTTCTCTTCGTTTAAAAATCCTGTTATTTAACCCCTTGAATTATAAAATTTAGTTCCACTAGATTTGTGAAGGTTTTTATTCTTATTAGTTTTAGTTAAATGTTATTTAATCAAACTGTTTCTCATGCCTTATTTTCAACAACTTCAAATTGAAAATTAAACGTATGTATTTTTATTGTTTCTGTCTTGACAGGTTGATTTTAATAATGTAGTTTAGAAATTTCTGACAATACTACATGTTGTAGCTGTACGTCTTGTGTCATAGAAAATGAAAACACGTTATGAAAATTCTGATGGAAAAGTGAAAAACCCTCGAAATTTATTGTGTTGTTTTTGACGGCCTATAACTTGAGAATATTATTATATACGAAACGTAAAAGGCGACATTATTACAACACTAAAAGTAATATTGTACGAATATATTTTGCGGGCCTATTTGGGTAAATAATATGATGTACGCCTAGCTGTTATGAAATACAACAGTTTCATTGTTTGTATCTTTGTTATGTTTTATGGAAACATCTGACAATAAATTTAATATTGCTTTATTCTACGCTGTTTATTACTGAATAGAAAATTAATTATGTATTCAAAGTATTTCTGATGTGATGCAGGCCTACGTTTTAGTTAAATTTCTTTAACTTCATCTCTCTCAGTGGTGTACTACTTGATTTCTCCGAAAAATTGATTTTTATTTCTTAAGAATTGAATATGTGACATAAAAAATTTGATACAACTTATTGTATTTCCGTATAAAATCTCTTTTATTTGGTTACTTGACTTCTGAGAAATGGTTTCTCGTTTTATGACTTTGTTCTGTTCGCCGACCAATTCTGATGATTGTCTTTTATATTTTACTATCTCAAAATCTTTCGATTTAAGTGAGAAAGAATTACGGTAAGGAAAAATTGTAATTCCCAGATTTCAACTGATCTTCATGTTTCATTATCCCCTTAAGCCAAAAAATGTTTTCTAGAATGTTCATCTAAGTTTTTGTGGTATATGTAGCTATTTTATTCGTTGTGAAGAAAATAGATTTGTTCGATTAGACTGAATTAAAAAAAAGGTAATTTTTCACCAGTCTCGGAAAGGTTTTTGGAGTTATCCATGTAGTTATACAATTAAGGCTTCCCTATTCGTTAGGAATAATACGTAACCAGTTCTCTCAAAAAGGGCTGAAACGAATTCGTTTAAAATTATCTAGATTGCTGAATCAGACTGGTGTCACACTATGCGTTGCTACCCTTCTGGCCAAACCGGACCGGTTTAAAAGGATATCGGTAATTCCTGGTTTTCAATATAAATTAACACATGACTACGATGTCGCAAAACTGCAGAACTCGCAGTAAACGCAGTGTGGCGTGGCAGGAAATATCAGGACTACCGGATGCGAGCAAACGCGCTTGTAGTTAAGAACGGAACGTCATTTTATTTTCAGTCGTTTCTCAAGACTTACTGCTTTTCTAATCATGTATACGCTATTTTTAATAATCATGGTTTCAGCATCTCGAGGTTTAATAGTTGCCTTTTTAGTTCTTCTTAGTGTTCTGCACTTATTCATTTATAACTCACAGAAACCATTAGTCACGGTTGGTACACTAAGTTTTGACGGTTATACTTTTAAAGTTGTAGTGTTTTTACTGTAATTCAACTCTTTAGTTTTTTACAACAAAAATATTTATTTTCTTTAAAAGCACATTAAGTACAGTTTTGAAACGTATTATCATTTCTATTTTTGTAATGTTAAAAATAATAAAATAAAAATATTATAAAAATATGTTAAATTTAAATATGTTAAAATTAAAATATATAATATTATATAAAATAAAATTGATATTTTACATTGTTAAAAATGTAAAAAATATGTTTGTTAGTCAAAAATTAGTTACAAATGGTCTATCAATAGACAATTTCTTTTAGATGTATTATTTTAAATATGGCTGTAATGCTGGTTTTACAGAATTGGGACGTAATTATAACTCAATTTAGCTACGAAATTGCATTATTCAGTGTTTTGTTTCTAATTAAAACGGTTCTACCTCTTAAGTCTTTAAGAACATCATATTTACACCTATTTTTTTTTTTATTTGTTTATTTAAATTCGCATCAACAGCTTGGTTATCAAAGTCTACGGTGGATTATGTAATTGTATCTGTGGATTTTGACTGGTGAAAATTTGCAGATCCAAGCCGGGAATCGAACCTGGGATTTTCACGTTGTAGGTTAGCGCGCTTCAAATTTAATTATTTTGATAGGGTACACTTTATACGTCAACAAACCACCCAATATTTAACAATTAAAACTCTTAAGTTGTTATTTTCCACATTTTAAATTGTAATAGAATATCAATAACGAATGCACAGCTTCAATAAAACGATTCTAAATAAATATTTTGAGTATACAGTATAAATGATTACTTAATAATAATAATAATAATAATAATAGTAACAGTTAATATCAATTGATGTTTGGTAATACAGTAGTATTCATTGATACCGAGACAGATTTCAAACTCAATATTTTTTATTTACTTTGATTTATTTACTTTTGATTTCCTGTAATGTTGTGGGAATTCTATTTTATCGTTTGGGTTTTTTTTTGTTTAATAACTTGTGTACTAAATTACGGTTTGTATGAATTTGTTATTATGCTGTTTTCGATTAAATCTTTTCGTAGAAAATCATGCGGAAGCGTTTTGTTTGGCTACTATTAAATAATAGTCTAACCTAATATGTATAGTTGCTATAGTCTCTCTCTAGTTTGGTATAGTCTCTCTCAATCCTCAATCTCCTCTTCTCATAGGTTGCATTTATGATCATTCTTTTTGTAACGGTGGGCCAACCAATAACTGATTTTTCAAGCCGGGCCGCAGGAATAAAATTTGTAAAGCTTAATAAAATTGTCAGACGCCTTATTTAAATCTTGTTAAATTTTAAAATCCAACTATTTTATGATACATGTTGAAAGCCAACAGTTTCTTGGTAAATTAGACATGTTTCCTGTCTTCATATTGAAAAAAAATATAAATCAACCCACTTATCTTGATAACAACGTTCTTCTTTCTCAACCTTACGTTTTTTCGACACGGACATTTTAGAAACGCACTATCACAAGGGTATAAGCGATACAACTAACAAATTCGCACAATAAATACTGATAATTTGCCTCAAATTCAGATTGCCACCGAGTATTATAAGTAACGGGGAAAAGAAATTACTCATGTATATTGGGGGCAAGAATTGATTCATCGATATAATGATGTACCACTGAACAACTTTAAATAAAAATTGAAAATAATTTTCTATATTATACCGTGCTTCCCAACAAATCTTACGTATGGGGCAATTAACAATGGAGAATGTACTGTCAACATTAATCGTATTACAAGGGTGTAATCTTACTTTTATTACTCCAGTCGTGTGGAAACAGAATAAAAATAAGTCTACAAAAAATTTTAGTAGCTAATAATTTAATTATTAAGAAATAAAGGCAAAAATATCGCTTAGGAGACACCGATATAATTGAAAAAATAGAAAGAAAAATACTTAAGAAGTGCATGAACAAAAGGCACATGGTGGCAGGACAGTAGTGGTTAATCCCAAACAAAGAAATCTACAAACTAATCCCCCCCCCCCCCACTAACAAATAACTTTAGAAAGAAAAGAATATCATTCCTAGGACACATACTCAGAGGCAAAAAGTCCAGACTTGTAAACCGGCTGATCAACCATTTTTGGAATAAGATGTCAAAACCTAGGCGGCTGAAGGAGGTACAGCGGGATGTGGAGGAACTTGGAATCACTAAACAAGACCTGCTAACAAAATCAGCTAAGTACAACCAACTAATCAAGACTAATATAGTAACATTCGAACCAAAAACAAGAAGAGCGTACAACAGGAAGTTACCGACAAAGACCGGAAACAGAGATCGGAACGTTTTAAGAAAATGTGGGCCAAACGAAACGAAGCCACGCTTACGAGAGCGCACTTTTCAAAGAAACCCAATACTGGAACAGACCTAAACTTGAACTAAAGTGATCCTATGAGATCTCAAAAGTAAAAAAACACAAAAATGTTATTCAATTTCGATATAGCGTGGTACTTACATAAGAAAAAATTTCGCGTCTATTGTTGTGGAAACATTCGCTGAGCGTGCAAAGGGGTCAGTTTATTTTTTTTTTTGATATTACAGTACGACAGGCTGTGAGTTCGAGTACTAGGTATTAATTTTCTTTTGTTACTTGATCATTGATGTTTATTAATAAAATAATGAATTACATTTGAAATTATAATTGTAATTTTTAATTCAACAGAATATAGGTAACTAATTAACTAGTAAACGGTATTTTTATTTAATTAAGTTAGCCTAAGTATTAATTTATATTATTTAATAATAATTTTAATAAAATTTTTTAGCGAAACGAAAATAAAAAACAAAAATTCAATAGTGTGTGGGATTCGAACTCACGGTCTCTCGGACTGTAATATCAAAAATCGAAAATGGAAATTAACTGACCACGTTCCACGTTCGGGTAATGTTCAGACAACAATGGAAGCGAAATTTTTTTCTTATAAGTACCGTGCTATGTAGAAATTAAATGGCATTTTTGTCTTTATTTACTAATAATATAATTATTTGCTATTAAAATCTTTTGTAGACTCGTTTTTATTCTGTTTCCTAACGGCTGAAGTGATAAAATTAGAATGCACCCTTGTAATTAGATTAATGTTGACAGTACATTGTCCAATGATATTTCCCTACACGTCAGATTTGTTGAGAAGTACGGTATACCTTTACACACACTACATAAAATATTCCCATAATCGTCAAATCCTTCAATAGTTAAGTAACTACCATTTATACAATTTTAAACAAAATTGTGTAGGTAACGGTCAAGGTCATCAGTATCATATTGTTGTTTAGTATACAGCAATATTATGGTGGCTTATTTATTCCTTTTACTATGAAATAGTATTTTTTTCGCTAAATTTAAGAGCAACATTTTAGAGTGGGCTGCGGGCCGCTGGTTTTTCACCCCCGGGTTGGAGGAAAGTAGGTAATACAAAAAAAACATCTTAGTTAGAAAACCTGCGACATTAATGTCATCGTTCCTCTCTGGAATTATGTAGGACAGCAGAGTCAAAAATAAAGTAGAACAATCAACAAAATCACACCAGTAGTAATTTAACAACAAAATCACATTGCATTGTTATAGTTTTTTTTTATCCCTAATATGTATACGTTGCAATCTGCTCAATTTAAAAACAGTAAGAAACCCCCGTGAATCAATGAGATGAAGATGATATTAATTACGTGTAAGTGAGTTGCCATTTTGTACAGATTCAGGCCTACAATTCTTAAGGATTATGGTTGATTATTGTACCTCAACCATCAAAGTACACTGGTAACCGCTATCTAGTATACAAATCTGTATAAAAATAAATATTTTTATTTGGATTTGAACCATGGAACCTGCGTCTCAAAAATCAGCTGTTTAACTGCTGACTTGACCACTAGACCAACCGGGTGGGTATATTGTAAATATACAAAATATTTTTTACACATGTTTAAATAAATTTAAATAATAAAACTTAAAAAATGAAACTGATTTTAAATAATTTTTAAATGTTATAAAATAATAACAAAATAACAAAAAGGCTTTATTATTTTGAAAAACGTAAACGTTTGTCATATAAGGCTTTGTGTTTGATACCTTTACTCATTCTTTGTACCCGACATGAAACCTATTTGGTAAAGTTACAGTCCAGAAGTTAAGCGGAATTTAATGGCTTACCTGAGCTGAATTAGAAAAGCTAGTCGTCTACTGTTTCAGAATAATTTATGAATGCCTCTTCTTTTATTTTTATTTTTTGTGAAAAGGAATTGTATCGTATGTAAAAAAATAAGTTTTTGGTGAACTTCATTGCATTTAAATAGTATTTTTACAGAAATCGTGTCATCAATTTAAATTAAATTAGTCAAAAATATATTTTTCTAAACGAATCCTATTTTGTTAAATGTTCATAAATAATTAAATATTCATGAGTCATAAGTAAGCTTTTTACGTCAAAACTAATGTACCTTTTACTTTGAATATAACATACAGTATACAGAATTATTTTTGAATAAAATAAGGAACAAGCTCTTTTGTTTAGATTAAATTTTCTTTTTACATTTTTTGTATGTTCTTTTCTTGTCGGGTAAATTACAAAAAAGTGTTGAAATCATAAATATTATAGCATTATCATTTTGCAGTTTCTCTTGGCCTATTGACTTCATGTCGATTTTTCGAAATCGAGTTTTCATCGTAAATATACGTTTCAGGCCCCCAACTGAAAAAAAATGTTTTAGCGATTAGTTTGTGTATGTGTGTGTGTGTGTGAACAAAAAAATGTTTGAAATATATAAATTTTTAACTTGAGTTAGGTACCACTAGGGAATTCAACTCGAACATTTTCACCAAAATCGGTCAACCAAAAGAAGTAGTTTATTTGTGTGGTTTTGAAGTTTTCTTCAATTTTCTCAAGAAAAGGTTATTACGATTTTTTTGAAAATCACCTCATTTACAACATTTTTTATCATCTACAAGATAAGGTATGCCTGCTTCAATTATTGTGGGTGGGGACTGGTTACTTCTGGTGAAATTGTTTTTTTTTTTATTAAGATTGCGGCCTTAAAATGTGTTTTAGGGCGTAAGTTTATATAACTGAAATTGTAGGAAATTAAAACTTTCAACTTTTAATTCCAACATTTATTTTTCTATAACGTCGCGGCACTTATAAAAATAAAAAAATAAAATGGGATTTTTAAGATTGCTGTCTTATTATGAATTGTACATCAGAAGTGTATATACGTAATTAGAGTTACAGAAATAAACAACCTACAAACTTTGTTTTAAGAATTTTTTTTCTACGGAGCCTAGATTAGCCTCAGTTTGTGATTTTCTGTATATTTTAAAATCTAAAGAGGTTGATTTTCATTTTGCGTCTTTCGTTCATTATTAGAATTAGGTTATGATTGTTTTTTCATTATATATTTTTTACTAATGACCATAGGTAATGGGCTATGGTTTACATTGGAGAAAGAAAGTCGCGTGAATATGTTACATTTTTTTTTAGAAACATAATATTTATAATGTGTGTTAAAAAATAAACTTTTTACTGCCGAATCCTGTGAAAATATTATTTCTAGGCCTATATTTTATTAATTTCTTAAGCCAGCGCTAAGCGCTGTTGCAGTAACACTAACCGCCTACTATTATGATAAGGGTGTTTTTTTAACTGGGAAAACAAAGTAGGGAGAATATCTTGAGTACTTAAATTTACTTTAACCTTGTTCAGGTCTCTGAATTAATTTTTGATTAAAATCTTAAATATTCAAGCAGTTGAATCTCGCCCGCTTTATTAAAAAAGTTAAACGTTAGTGTAATAACAACATATGATACGTTATAATATTACACCAGTATAATGAGCTTTTACAAATAGAAGAAGTTAAGTTCTTTAAAAATTCTAAAGTATGTTGTTGAAGGAAAAATTTAAAAGTTCTGGAATTACTGCACTTATTTTCAAGTAACTTCAAAGAGATCGTATAATTAAAAAAGGAGGTTATAAGATTGCGGTCTTGGTATGCATTTTACGACAAATGTACGGAAAATAGTGAAAAATTAAAAACTTATAAATTTTATTTCAGAAATTTTTGTACAGCTCTTAAAATTAGCGTTCATTAGTGATTTTCAAAATTTTCTCAAAAAAATCGGTAAAAATGGGGTTTGTAAAGATTCTGGCCTTAGTATACATTTTACGACAAATTTATTGTAACACCTACGCCTAGGTTCGTTCGGGATCTTGGTGTAATAAAAAACAAAAAAACACGCTGTATTAAAGTGTTAATTTAAGAATTATTATTTGTCAATATTTTTGGTAGTTTTTATTTCGTTATAACTGAAGAACCAAACAGTTGACATTATATCCTTTACTATATACCTGATCTTAACGATTAAAAAGTATCACTAAGTTTATGGACACCTGTATAGAATGGATGACGACTGGTTGACAAAACAAATTTTGAAGACACTAAACAATAAACCTAAAGTGTCGGATAAATGGGTTAAAGAAGTCAGAATGAATATTGAGAAAACCGAAATAAACCGAGAAAACTTAATGAGCCGAATTAAATTCAGACCACTAATTGTGGACTTTAAGGACTCTTCCATTTAGAGCAAAAAAAGAATACTGGATGTACAGTTGTGTTGTTGTTTAGGTCAATAGCCGAAAGGCTGGTTTGAAACTCTAGAGTTTTTACTGAGTAAAAACGAGAAGTGTGGTGGTTTATAATTACCTTCCTCACTAATTTGAAAGAGTATGCTTATCAGCATGCTAGGGCCTCTTTTCAACAGCACCTACTTTTCACTCTGCAAATGACACGTTCACTTCATTCACTACAGGATCTATCTGTATAGTGAAATTCATTACTCTCAGAGGAGATAACTCTGACTAATGTCTTTTACATCTCTACCTCTTCTGTTCTTAAATAGTTCAGTCGTATAATATCTGACCATGTGTTAAGAAACAGAACTGTTTTTTGCAGCCCTGAAACCAACAGATCGAGTGCAATTAATTTAACACTTCACCTGCAGATTATGGGCATGGATGTACAGAAGGAAGGAGAAAAGCCTACAGTGAGCGAATAGTGAGAATGTGGACAACAAAAAGAGCTTCCAGAAATGTCTTAAGTCTCCTTAAGTGGTCTAAAATTGGCTCTATACGAGGAAATATACCCTATGTAAAAAAGGATTATACATTTTTACAGTTAAAAATAAATCATATACATCATTAGCTGGATTTATGAAGTAGTGAATTACTGAATTTTCTATACTTACAGAATTAAATCAAATTGTTTCATTTATTTACATGCGAATGACTCGTATTATATTCACTCGTATAAAATAAAATGGAAAATATACTAAAAGTAAAATTTCAAAGGTTTTTACGCTCAAAATGGCAGTGCGTATTAAAAATTTTACTTAAAAGTTATTCCGCGGTCAAAGAAACTGTTTGAGCTGATTAAAACGTTTGTAAACTTTTATGCTACAAAGTTACCCGTTTTGTAATAAAGCGTATCAACCGTAATTTTACATTAACTAAATTAAAACCGTAAGAACACACGAAATAAAATGTTCATTTGACAGTTAGAAGGGTGAAATTTCCTTTTTAATAAGAGGTATTTTACTATGTAACTTTTAGTATTTACCTGTAAGATATAAACATTAATTTTCAAAATTCAATATGTTAAAATATTATAAAACTTACTATTTTCTAAATAGTTAATTATTAAGTAGAAAAATCTCTTATGCTACAATGAATCCAATATAGTATAATATATATCATTTGAACGTACGCTAGAATAATTACAGCCAAGTGCAATTTACAATTGCACCTAAGAGCCAGAAATTTTGTATTCTTCATAAACTGTTTGTATTTAACTGTAGAAAAAAAAATTCTTTGTATAAAATAATATTTTCTATGGTGACGTTTGCTCCTGGTTCTGTCCAGAATCTCGTTGTTCATAAAAAATAACAAAAGTTCCTTTTAAGTAAGTATTTGTTTATAATTTAATTCTTCTTCTACCGCTTAATGATCAAAGATTCATTTTAATTTAGTACAATAAACTTAGATGCCAGACTTCATCACGTGCCTATTTAGTATCCAAGAAAACTGCTGAATTAAACGTTTTAATGCTCTATGCTCTTTTAAATAAGTTTGGTTGCTATATGCAGCTGAGTGTCGTTTTCTAAACCAAACTGTTGATCTGTAATCAAGTAAATTTCTTCTGTAATAAGTTTTAAACGACTTATTAACATTTTTTTTCAAGTAATTTAGTTTATTTGGAAGCAAGATCACAGTCACCTTAGTAAGTTTCTACTGAACCGGTAATCATCCAAAGTGTATATAATATCATTACAATTCGTTTTAATATCAATAAAAATAATACACAAAATTAAAACATTTTTAATCGACTAAAAATATTACTTGGCAGATGACATTCCAAATTCAGATTCTATAATAAACTGACAGGGTTTGTAGTACCATAAGACCAATGTGGATGTAAGGAATTTTGTGTAACCAATTTTGTGATAAGCAAAATTGTTCCATACCAAGAAAATTCAGACCATTCTAAACAAAATTATTCGTACAATTATACAAACTTTATATTACAAACTATACATTTTATAACAATTTATATTTTCTGTACTTATATATTAAAACATTCCACTCCAATCTGCATACAAAATTTGACACACATGCAAATGCATTTATACAGGCAATAAGCACACGGTATAAAAAAGGTACTTATGGGTCACCCTGTATAATTAAAATCCACGTTAGTCGGTGTCCATCTTTACTGTTATGTAGAACAGTCACATTTGTTATTTATCCTCGTCAATCCTGAGGTTCTCAAACGTTGTTTTCCAAAGAACTAATTTTTAAAACCTGACTTCTAAAACGTTCACCAGAGAATAACCATGTTTGGGGAAAAAAGGATTTAAAATAAGCTTTGGTGATAAAAAGAGTTTAAGGACCTCAGGATTGAACAGGATAAGGTGTCAAAAAGAAAACTTTGAGAAAATGTTGAAAACGTCTTAAAGAAAGAGAACTTTATTAAACTTCAATGACATTGAAATTCAAAAGTGATATTACGATATCGGGGTATGTTAAAGGACTGTGGAAAATTTGAATATAATGTCGTTGAAAATAGTTGAATTACACTTTGGACAGTTTAGATCTGTTAAACTTAAACTTATACAGTTAGTAATTTAGTGGGTTACAAAGTTACTTCAACTAAATTCTGTTATACACGTGTTGAATTGCTTGAAGTATTTTGTACTGGTTAACTGTAATATATTGTTAGTTGTTCAATAAGACGTACGACTATGAAATCCGTACATCATGTTTTGTTACTATAGTAAGTTGAGTATGGTAACAAGATGATTCAGGTTGTTGTTGGTTAAAATTACCTTTACTCATAAAAATTTCTCTCCTCATATTTTAATCACTATGATAACTTATTGTGTTATGTTGGTAGCTGTAGTTGTAACATTTGTTTTTTTTTATTCTTAATTTGTGTACTTTGCAATCTGTTCAGTTCAGAACAATAAGCAACCCCATGACCCAATGAGATTGAAGGTGATATGTAGGCTATGACGTGTATACGAGATGTAGTCTTGTACAGGCCCAGGCCGACCATTCCTGAGAGGGTATGGTTAATTGAACCCCAATCATCAAAGTACACCGGTAACCACTGGCTAGTATTCAAATCCGTATGAACGTAATTACCTTTATTAGGATTTGAACCAGGAACCTTCGTCTCAGAAAATCAGCTGTTAACCAGCTGATTCGCAGCGACGTACTTTACCTCTAGACCAACCCGGTGGTTAATTGTAAACATGAGAGAAATAAAAATTTGAATAATTGGACTGGTTTTTTTAATATGTGGTTGGAATGGGGATGTTACAATATTTCTCTTCTTTTCTTTTACGTTCCATTGCCAAGCCGGTTCTTTTCTAACTGTTCCTCATCTGTTACATATTATTCAGTTTTTGATCTGTGGCCCATATTTTTTGAATATAAATCGGCTATTTAATTAAATGTTTTAAAAATATTTGTATATTTACCGCCAGTTAAATTTCACCTTAAAAAAATTTAATGCCGTGTTATATTAATGAAGTAAACCATCTTCAAAATTAATCAGATTTTATTTATTACAATTTTTGGAGAGGCACCAATGGCGGCTTTTATCCCCCTCTCATTACTATCAAGCCATTCAAACACGATCACCATATTTATGGTGATCGATTTTGAGTAGCATTTTTAGAGTTTAAATTAATTATTTAAAAAAATAATTAATTTAAAACTATAAAATATACAACGTATAAGTTAAATAAGATATAATATTTTTATTTAAGCCTTATAGGCTATTATATTTTAAAATCATTACTGTAAAATATCGGTGGAGATAAATTTTATTTCATGTTCAAGTATGACAGATATCTTATGAAGTATTTTGTCCTATTAGTTGTGAGTTAAACGACTCAACCCCTGTTTAATATCATCATAAGGTATTTTCACCCCCGCAGATAAATGTGGATTCCTTTTGTCATAAGAATTTCTACGAATATCATTAATTATTATGTGGTTTAATGTAATCTAAATTCCTATATACGTTTCACCTCCAACGACATTATATGTAATGAAATTGTAATTATTACAATCCTTGTAATTAGTACAAATTCACTCCTTTTTTACTTTTATGATAATTAACAAAAAATTGTTTTAACAAATGATAAATTATTTTCATTTTTTTTCTTTTATACTCTAATTTTTGCGTCGTTGTTTTAATTGGGAAAAGATTTGTTTTACTTTACGACTTAATGATTTTCCTGCGGTCAATTTTTACATTCCTTTTATCGAGGAAAATGTGAAAGAGATGAGAAATTAGTTTGTATTTGGTGGAAATTAACCCCTTTATTTTTTATTCTGGAATCAGTGTAACTATAGTTGAGCCTAGAAATAAATGGTAGTTTATTTTAATGCTTTTAAACACAAAATAAGTTTTTGTAAGTTGATTTAATGACAGTTTACATAGCGCATTGTTATCTAGCAGAAGTACCAGGGTTCAATTCCTAGCTACAACTGTAATCGGTTTTAATCTTGCCTACTAATCTTATACTCCTTCAAATTCTCCTCTTTCTTCTTTTCCTCCTCTTCTTTTCCTTCTCCTTATTCTCTTCCTTCCTTTTCTCCTAATTCTTCTTCTCCTATTTATCCACTCCCCTGTTCATCATCCTCTTTCTCTTCTTCGTTCTTTGCCTCTCACATCTCCTCCTTATCCCACTCCTTTTTCTCCTTTTCCTTCGCCTTTTTTTCCTCTTCCCAGCTCTCTACTGTTCCTTCTCCTTATCCTACTTTTTCTCCAATACGTACTTCATCTCCTCATTCTATTACTCCCCCTTCTAATTTTTCTTTTCTTCCCAGGATAAACCACCTAATCTGTTCCGGTATCAAAATGTTTAATTTCATTTCATTAAAATAACGAATTTAATTATTTTAACGGAGGTCTTCCAAAGCTCTTTTCATCGCTTCTGTATTTATAACTGATTTGGAATATTATCTCCCTTCATTTTTTGAAGATTCTTCACCAATTTATTGTGTTAAATACTGATTTTATTATTTGAATTTTTAAGGTTTGAAAATTTTGTCGTATGCAAATTAAATAGTATATTTTACTGATAATTTCTTGTGGGTAATATAATGTAATAATTACCTTCAGGTAAGTGCATAGTTTCAAAACTGTCACTTTATTTAATATAATCATTTATTTTATATTTTTCAATATTTTTTTTTAAATTTTAAACTTCTTGAATTAAAAATTCTATTTAAAATATAAATTATTATGTACCTACGTAATATATTTTACTATGACAAAAAGTTAAGTTTAAATTTAACTTTTACATTTAATATATATTTTAATACTAGAGTCGGAAATACATTTTTTATTAATATATTTTGAACTTTAAAATAAAACATATTATTATTATTAAAAACACATACGTTATTTTCCATAAAGTTAAATAATTTTGTATAATTAATAATAAACCTAAAACAGGTTTTAGATGTATTGTTTTTAATACATTAATGTATTCTCTTTATAGTTAAAAACTTTCCGAACATTGGAATAAAATTAATATAATTATTTACCGTACTGTCTATTCTATAATATTCATAACGTGCCAAATTACAATTGTGGTTTTCTTTGACGGTATGCTCATAATAGAAGTACTAAACTTAATTATTGTTCTCATCTTTCTTCTTCTTCTTCTTCTTCTTCTTCCTCAAATTCTTCTCATTATTCGCTTATGATTCATATTGCAATCTCTCTCTCTCTCTCCCCCTCCCTCTGAAAAGTACCAGTCAAAGTTTCTTATGTGATTATCAACTTAAATTTAAATTACAGTTGTAGATCTTTATAATTATTGGTTCCTTTGTTCCATTCTTACTTGTTTACTACTTATGTACTTTGTTTATTTTTGAATTTTTGGTATAGTTTTGTACATTGAGGCTACCATATTAGTATGTGTTATTAAGAACACATTGAGTAGCTAGGAATTACCTCACTGAACTGATTATTGTCACTTTACATGATTTAACTACATTCGCACACTTTAATGTTTACGTTATTTTTATGTATTGTGATAACTTTTTGGAAGGTTCTTGAATATTCTGTACAAAGCAGTATAGAAGATTAGCTTAGCAGCCTTTAATTAGGTCATTGTTGCCAGGTAAACACCTGTTTACTGGCAACAATTATGAGTCTTGTTCGAGAACTTGTGCTATATAAAGTCGAATAACGTCTTTTGTTGTTCACAGTCAATACCTTATTATTTTATAATAACAAATCGCACTGCTGTGACTTTTGCATGAACAAGCCGTATTTTATTATCTACTGTAATAATTACTAAAATATAGTAAAAGCCAAGCCAATTGATGTGAGCGCCAGGTTACGTATGGGCATACTTGGCTTGGACCCTGCATACCCCTCCGACTAACAGTTCGATGTACAGTCAAAGTGTTGTTGAAAATTGACAACACCCATTCTATTTTGTAGCCATGTTGTTCCATTGTTTATTTCATACGCTGCACTATTGCAGTACATACAAGTCTATGCTAATGCACATGCAATTTTTGCCCAGCGCTCTCCTTACGAAAATCAGGCTACATTTAACTCGAGAGAGCTTTGTGACATTTCCACTTGAAAATTATTAAAATCAGGCAGTTTCTTATATGTCAATCAACGCTAATTATTTAATAAGATTAATCAGTCGATCGTGATTTTTTTATCCCTAATGTGTACGTTGCAATCTGTTCAATTCAGAACAATAAGCAACCCCTTGACCCAAAGAGATGATGTGTATGCCATGTAAATGAGGTGTAGTCTTGTACAGACCCAGGCCGACCATTCCTGGGACAGTATGGTTAATTAAACCCCAACCATCAAAGTACACCGGTAACCACTGTCTAGAATTCAAATCCGTATAAAAGTAACTGTCTTTACTTGGATTTGAATCAGGAACCTTCGTCTCCAAAAATTAGCTGTCAAGGCGATGACTTTACCTCTAGTGAAATTAATATTGAAATGATATTTTGTTCACAAACATAAACATAATTCCGTAAAAAATGTGTTTTGGATTTTGGAGGCCTGAAAACGTTAGTTTCATCGATTTTGGAAAATCTATATGAAAAAAATACTTAACTTCTCTATATATTCATACAGGGCAAGTGAAAGTTAAAAATATTTCGTTCTTGCTGTATGCATTTAGGTTTAAGTGGTAGATGAGTAAGATCACTTCTTGAATGAAGTAGTGACGACTACATGAGCTGTAACTTTTTATTTTATGAATTAGCTTTTATGTGAATTAACAGACCTGTATGTATACTCTTCCGTTATTCATTCATTCTTGTAAAGTACTAATATATTTTTTCGTTATTTTATTTTAATATTATATTTTAAAATGATAGCTTGTCTGAAATATTGCCGTCATTATATACAGCACAATCCCGCTCTCACGAATATTTCTCTAGAGATTGTATTTCAGTAAAATATAACTTATCACGCTCTAACAGACAGTACATACAGTTTACTGTAAACACGGTTATTACAAGCTTATAGAAGAAGATAGGAATACCTTTGATCTTTTAGACATAAGTTTTAAGCTAAAAATGAAATTGCTTCATCGTACTCATATTTCGGGGATAGAGATGAAAGAATCTTCTGCATCAATCTAAAATACTTTTCGTACAAATGTACTGCGCTTTTAAAGAGAACATTTTGTTCATTTGTCAAATGATTGGTGGATAAGATTACTTACAATGTTACGTAACAAGCCAATTTAATATCTGCAGAAGTTAATTCTCAGCTTATTTTGAAAATTTTCTGTGCAGTGACAACGGTTTAGACGAATTAACTTTATGTATTATTTATTTATTTTTGTAACACAATTTATCTACATAAACCTTGTAGTTATTCATATTGTAAAATCGTAGAACGTATCTAATTTAAGAAATATTCAGCAGGTGAAAATGTTCATAGTGTATTCTTGAGTGATTTTTAAGTTATTGCTTCATTTGGAGAAACAAATTTTAAGAATTTAAGGGGATTATTCAATAAGAGGACATTATTTTAAATTAAATTCACTATTTTAAAAAAATGTACTTCCATTAAGTAACAATATACACATTGTATTCCCTAAAATATATTGTAAATTAGTTCTAATTTTTGAAAAAAGAAGTTTTTCTATATTAATACAATTGTACATAATCTAGGGTAATTTTTAAAAATTTTATTGTTATTAAAATTATTATTATTGTTAATATTTTTTATATAAATTTAATGGTATTTATCATTTATTTTTAATGCTTTTAACAAAAACTGTTTAATGTATTTCTTGTACCCTTTTAGATTTTATAATGGTAATTTTATAGTATTTATTAGTATTAATAAATTTTTTGTTTACTCCTATGCGCGGACAAAACTCTCCGTGAAGAAGAGTTTTTGCATATAAGTATATTTAGTTAAAAATATTGTAAATAGCTTGGTATAGTAATAATTGTATTATGTTTAACTAAATAAAATAAATAAATAATTTTAAGAAATTCGAACTCCGTCGAACTCTTTCGAAGATAGAGATGTACGTAAAAACAAAAAACATAATTTGTAATTAAAAAAAAAACATGTATTTTTTGGACATGTGACAAAAGTAACCGATTGCAGATTGAGAAAACAAATTTTTAATAAAATAATAAATCTTAAAACCAAACCAGCATAGCTCAAAGTAACTTTAAATGACCTTAAAGATTCAAAAATCAACACATACAGTTTAGGGAAATTTTTTAGAAAGAAAAAGCCAGAGAGTGATCTTCGGGTTAGAGAAAAGGAAAAAACGCGAATCCCAAAACATCGAAAAATTTAAGAAGGGAAGATGCGAGAGATTGAAAAGATTATAGGATAATAGTAAATGTGAGCAAAACATGAAGTAACCTAATTATACCTAGTATTGAATTGTCGTCCTCTCTCTAACGTGGTATCCGGAAAAAAAGAAAACTTGTCGTAACATTCATTCTTGGTTTATGCATTCTCTGGTGTGCATAATTTATACAAATCATAATTATTCTTCGTGAATTAACATTAAAAATTAAAGATATTAGAATAATACTCAAATATTATTACTGGTTTTTTTGTTTAGGTCATAAGTCGAAAGGTTGGTTTGCACCTCTAGGGTCTTTATTAAGTAAAACTAGGAGTTACGTGGAAAAAGTATGCTTATCAGATGTCATGCCCTCTGATAAGCATCTACCTTCTACCCTGCAAATTACAACTTCACTTCATTCACATCAGGATCTGGCTGTAGTATAATAAAATTCATTTCTCGCAGAAGAGATAACTCGTTTTATTGTATCTTAAACGACTACCTCTTTTGTTCTTAAATGATTCAGTCATATAATTACCTGACCATGTGATAAGAAACAGAACCATTTGTAATAGCCCTGGAACTAGCAGATCGAGTTCAATTAATTTAACACTCCAACTGCCTATTATGAGCCAAACATTACCGGATTTTCCTGATTTAATTTCTGATCTGGATTAATAATATTTTACTTGAATTAAACGAATTGTTTCATATTAAAAGCAGCATAAAATCTGTACCTAGTTACACAAAAAAACTACATTCCTTATAACACTATTGTACTACTTAGATCATTGTTAAGTTAATCTAATTAAATAGGTCATATGTTCTTCGATTCAAACAATAGACTGTTGAATGAATCATTGTCTTACAGTATTAATGATTTACTGATAGTGATTTCTCGTTCCATTAATTAAGTGTTAAGTAATTTAACTTCATATTGTATATACTAGTACAGTCATTTTCTTCTTACATGGAATATTTCTAAAAGAAATTAGGTTAAAAAGTTTTACGGGTTAAAGTTTAACCGATGGCATACCTAGTGAAGTATAGTTAATGATTAATTGGCCAATTTATATTAGTTAACGGTTCAATTCAATTAAACCTATATACACTATAATTCGCTTAATTAAAAAATTTTGTTCTAAATTTTTTGGGGTTAATGTCATACATTCGTTAATTTATGTTTTAAAAAATTCTTTATTTTTCTTCTTTGTAATTAAATTTTAAAGGTTTTTTTAAAATATGATTCCCGTTTAATTAATTGTTTATGACTTTCCACATTCACTTATTGATAATTTTTTTTACGGTTACAATTCGTTATTATCCGTGTTTAATATTTATTTCGTGATATTTCTTTAAATAGTATTAAAGAAATAATGTGGTGCGATATGTTGGCTTATGGCTTGACAGGCGACAAACTTGGAAGCATCATCTGCGTACAAAACGTTCAGAACTTAACCGCCACCAGAAGCTACTCTTCTGGTTAATTAACCCTCGATCAAGATTAAACCTCCGCTTCAAGATTTTAAGATACAAATCCCTATTAAAACCAATCTGGACTTATGGTGTCCAGCTCTTTGGATTAGCAGCAGAGAGTAACTTAAAGTCGATCCAGGCCTTTCAATAAAAATTCTTAAGACTTGCTTTTGGCGTTCCTTTTTATATAAGTAATCAAACTCTCCACAACGATTTCAAAATTCTGACAGTTAAGGAGCTAACCACGTCCTTATATAGTACATATCACGAAAGACTAGACGACTATCCAAACGCGGAAATGGAGTAGAGACCTCTTGGTCTGAATAATGGACATTACCCACAGTTTTAATCGGAGAATATACCACTGGGTACCTCTTCTCCTTAAAGCGAAATTCTGCAACACCATTTGAATATCATATACAGAAGTTGTGCAGCTCAATGTACAGTACCGTAATAATAATTAAATACAAAAAAAAAATATTAAAAAAAGCTGATAGGAACTAAGCTTTTTCAATAGCTTGGAATGATTACAGTGGATTATGCAACGGTGGGTTTTAACTTGAGAACTTCCAGAACCTGGTCGGAAATTGAATCCGAGACCTCCACGTTTAAAACTAGTGTGCGCTACGCTAGGAGACGGTTGTTCTCTAGTTTTATAAATTTTCTCTTGATATTATTCTTGGTATTTTATTATGGTTCATTTCTTGCATTATCCACTGTTCCTTTAAAACGTTTTTCCGTTTTCTAACTCATTGTTTCATTAAAAACATTTTTTTGAACTTTTGAATAATTATATTGTTTCGTATAATTGTTGAATAAAGAAAAAATGTTAAAAAATATAATATTTATAATTTTTAAATGTTTTATAATATTATTGTTAAATTTATAACGCTATTCTTCGATTTAAACTTAGGTAGTTATTGCATGAAACTTGTATTTTCTTATATAGTCGTTAATGGCTTTCTTTGGAAATCACAGTTTTTTAAATTGTATGAGCTTTCTGGAACACTGAGAAACCCAAATGAAAGAAATTAGTTTTCACAGGTTCAGTAAAACATTTCAAAAAATATGCACAACAATAAAATAAACAAGTTAGTGATTTTAATTTTGTAGTGTTTTAATAAATCTATCTTACATTTAAAATTTTGAACAAACTTTTTATAAATTACTACTGAATTTGAAGAAGTCGCTGTTTTGTTGTACCGAATAATTATACGTGATTTCTGTATCACATTATTAAGAAAAAGAATAAAGAATGTTTGGTTAGAAAATAAAATGTGTAAAGAAAGACAAGCTGTTTCTTTTAAAACAACTAGTCTGCATTAATTTAATTAACACGGTGTTGCTGTGCAATTGCAAATTTCACAACTTTATCCGCTTAGTTCTGTAAGGCCACATGTGCAAACTTCTCCACACTAATTATTTCAAACATTAAATTAAAACGTTTTAGCGTTGTTTTCTGTTATTCGTATGTTAGTTATTCCCTTATGTACATCACAGTGATACACTTGTTTTAAACATTATTATTGTTGTTTATAATTGCTGAAAATTGTTTGAAATTTTTAATAAATTTCTTAAATCTTTATAAAAAATCTGGTGTGAAACGGTTCCACAACTTTACCTTGCCAATGAAAATTATGAAAAATATAACAAAATTTTAATTATACAGAAATAAGCGAAATCAAAATCAACCTCTGTAAGACTTAAAATTAAGAAAAATCAATTATTGATGCTGAAATAGGCTGGTTAAAAAATTGCTTTAAATAAAACTTGTAGATTTTTTATGTTTTCTATTACAGTATTTAGTAAAGGTTTTGCCCTATAATACATAAAAATTAAGTCCGCAATCTTAACAAACCCATTTTTTACCGATTTCAATAAGGCAATGTAGAAAATTCAATCTACAATCTGTAAAAAAATTGCTTGAAATTAAATAATTAATTAATTTTAGGTTTGTAAATTTTTTTAAATTTTTGTTTTATTAACTTTTGGCGTAAAATGCATATTAAGGCCACAGTCTTGAATAATAACATTTTATTACTACAAGTGTACAGCTCCCCCAATGAAAAACAAGTTACCGCTTTTACATACGTGATGTGCCTATTAAATAACGAGACTGACGTTGTAAAAAATTTAATTTTTATTTTATACATAATCACTTATTGTTACCTTTAATATACACTCCTTTTCTATCCCTACAACGCTCCATGCAAGTTTTCCATTGTTAGAAACAGTGCTGGAAGTCATCTTCTGTCACCTCCTTTAGGACACGTGCCGCTTTCTCTTTTACAGCTTCCACAGACTCAAGACTTGTCCCTTTTAATGCAGATTTCACCTTAGAGAACAGGTAGAAGTCACATGGTGCAAGATCTGGTGAATAAGGTGAATGTTCTAACACTGAGATGCTTTACTTGGCTAGGAACCTCTTGACAGATAACGCGGAATGAGCTGGTGCTTTGTCTTGGTGGAGAACCTATGATTTGTCCTTCCACATTTCGGGGAGTTTTCCTTACTCTTTGACGTATTTTAGAAAGTACCTCAAGATAGTAATAATGATTAATTGTTTGACCTTCAGGAACCCAGTGAAGGTACACAATCCCATGAATATAAAATAAAAACAATAATCATTGCTTTAAATTTTGACTTGCTCATTCGAGTATTTTTGGCTCTCGGTGAAGTTCGGCTTTTACAGTGCATGGATTGGCGCTTCGTTTCCGTATCATAAGTAAAAAAACCACGTTTCATCACATGTTATTATCTTCTGCCTGTTTCCTAAAGTTAAATCTGCATTAAAAGGGACAAGATTTGAGTCTGTGGAGGCTATAAAAGAGAAAGCGGCACGTGTCCTGAAGGAGCTGACAGAAGATGACTTCCTGCACTGTTTCCAACAATGAAAAATTCGCATGGAGCGTTGTAGGGATAGAGAAGGAGTATATTTTGAAGGTGACAATAAGTGATTATGTATAAAATTAAAATTAATTTTTTTTACAACGTCATTCTCGATGTTTAATAGCCACACCTCGTACTCTTCTCAGTAGAGCACTCCATAATATATATAAAAAAATAGTTAGAGCCGATTTTTGAGAAAATTCCTGGTAAGTGAAAAATTGCATGTATAAACTACTTCTTCCAGTTGACCTTACAATTAGTTGAATTTTGTTACAATGTTACTTTTTTAATTTATTACAGATTTATAATACGTGTAAAACATATTTTGATTATTTTCAATATTACCCACCAAGTTGGTCTAGTGGTAAAGTCGTCGTCGCGTCAGCTACGAAAAAAATAGTTGATTTTCGGAGTCGAAGATTCCTGCTTTAAATCTTAGTCATGGTCGTTCATTACTTTTGCGGATTTGAATAATAGACAGTGGTTACCAGTTTACTTTGATGGTTGGGGTTCAGTTAACCATACTCTTTTAGAAATGGTTGGCTTGATTCTTTTCACGACTACAATTCATTTACGTCATACACATCATCTACATCTGGTTTTATCACCCACTTCGGGTCATGGGTTACTAATTATTCTTAAATTAAATAGACAGCAACATTAAAAATAAAAATGGATGTATCTTATTCATTATCAAACATCCCTTGTAATTCAAATTTTTAACGAGAGTAAATACAAACAAAAAGAATTTTAAAAAATTTGAGTTTATACTCACACTTATTATTATCCACAAAGATACACAAAGTAAAAACTCAAACCCCTTTCATGAGACGACGCATCTCATGACTGATGGAAATTTTTAAAAAGGCTTACCATTGACTCATGGCGAAAACCATTAGTGATTTATGAATCTACTCTTAAGGGGAGGCACAGGTGAAATTTGCAAAGAAATTTAAAAAAATCGATTTTGAGATTTTGTTGATTACTCATTTGTTAATTTATGCCCTAAAAACATAGTAATGATTTAAATACTGAAGTAGAGCGACTTTTGAATTTGAATTTTTGCTTGCCAATATGGTGCAACCATTCATATAACATTAATTTTTCTATGTTCACTTTACGATCTCTTTGTACAAGTATAATTTGAATTTGAATTTGAATTTTTGCTTGCCAATATGGTGCAACCATTCATATAACATTAATTTTTCTATGTTCACTTTACGATCTCTTTGTACAAGTATAAAGGGAAATTTTGTATTCCCACCGAGGGAGTTTTCAATCTAACCTGAATTTCTAACCAAAACAAAGTGTAGGCCTACAAACAGTTTTATGCGTATTTTTAATGTTTTTCACGTTTCATACTTTATTCATCTGTTTTCTAACAATGAAAATTTGCATGATTTTTTTGTTTTTAAAATGTTCATGGAATGCATTTTTCATCCGATTTCAATGAAATTTTGGCTATATGTTCTTTAAACCTTACTTTTTAAAGTGGCAGATTGTTTTTCTTCTATTTCGTGTACTAATGATTTTACATCCATTTTTTCTTGGCTATTTTCCCGAAAAACAAATTTTTCAAAAATTTTGATACATTTAATTTTTTTTCTGAAGAACAGACAAGATTTACAAAACCATCTGTCAGTTTTTTCTTTCGGTAATTTTCAACTAGTTGCCATTAAGAAAACTCAAAATATTGTTTACTGAAGTTCCGTGGATCAATTTCCGCACACCCTTACAAAAAATAAATAAATAAAAATTATAAAAATTTGAAATTTCGGCTATAAGCCTTTTTAAAGGGGTTTACCTATGGTAAAAATTTCAAAGAAATTGGATGGAAAATCATTGATTTTCAGATTTCACTTGTGTCTCTACAGGAATGGAATGACTTTTTTGTTTCCAAATCCCGACTTTGATTTCTTGAATTCCGCTTTTGGACCACTTCTAGTCGAAACAGGAATTTCAAACCGAATCCAGGCCGGCCCACTTACTTTTTGTGTAGATTTCGAATCCGAAAACCGTTTGTTGCTATCTCTTGTAGTTTCTGACAATTTGGATGTGACAGACGGACGAACGGACACCACAAAATGATAGATGACAATTTTAAAAATTGGCACCAATTAATATTAATTATAACAAAATAATCAAGATATTTAACTTAAAGTATAAAGCCAATTACAAGTGATACTAAGTTAAGTAATAAAGTTAATACTTACATAAACATGTAACCAAAAAGAACAAAATATCATGTTTTACAAGTAGTCAGGTCAACCAATTATTGATAAAATATCAACTGTAATTGTTGTTTGTTTATTTTTTGTGTTGAAGTGCCGTTCCTGAATGATGTCCTTTAGTTGTGATATTTTTATACATTTACTTGTAAAAATAATTAGCAATTACCGATCTCACTGGTTGTTAATAAAAACGAGAATAAAAATGAAAATATATTGTGTTTTTTTTATATAAGCGTAGGTACCCAATTAAGCTACCAAAAATTGAGGCGTATTCATTTACATATTGTTGTCTTTTTAACGTTATATAAAATTTTTATTTCAGGTGGTGACTACTGTGATGAAAAATGTGAAATATGGATTTTACCGTCCGCGTTTATAAATACAAAAATAATGTTTTGATATTCTTTACTGCATTTAATTACGTTGATTTAATACAATTTTTAATAAAATGGGTTAGCCCGTAAAAAATGGGCTGTAGTGAGTTGAATTTAGTCGCAGTGTCCCGGATGGAGTATGGATTCATGATTGCTCATAAACAATCTTCCGTTTGTAATCGGAATAGATTAAATAGTTTATTTAATTATTACAGCAATTATAGCAATGCGATCTGGATCATAGAATTATTTGTAGATTTTTTAATAGTGCTGTTTAGATACGTGTTTGTTGTGCTTGCTTTATTAATATGTGGAAGAAGAAACGAAAATAGGAGGAGAAATGTTTTCAATTGTTTAGCAATTAGAGTGTTAATTTTAGGTAGTATTTTTACGGAAACGATGGCCTCTTCTCCGCCGGGTCATCTAAATATCTCTGTTATCGGTCCTTCTATACCTTTGCCGGAACAACCACCGATAAGCCTTATCTTACCAACTGTTGAAATGGCCATCAATGAAATATCTAATCCGGTTTCCGGTTCTTTACCTGGTTGGAAAATAGAACTTAATTATCGGGATTCCAATTGCTCATCTGTAATTGGTGGCCTCGCTTCGTTCAGTCTTCATAATATTACAGGTAAATACAAAATTATATTATCTTTCTATTTTGGTAAAAATTTTCTTGTGTATGTTTTTCAATATTATATAATAAATAAAAAACCACCAAATATACAATGGATGACTCTCACCAGATTTATAAAAGGTAATATGTTCATTCGGATATCATGTACTCATCTTCAGTTGCAGTATTAAAACTTCAATATAAGCGTATTTTCGTCAGTTTGTCATTACAATACTATATAACGATAGATTGTCATGAGAAAGTGACGAAGGTTTGTATGCTTTGACGTTTTAATATTGCAGGGAAAGATGGATACATATTATCCGAAGGGAAAATTTGACATTTTTAAAACAAGTGACGTACATTGTAGTTTAGATCATCAGCCGAAAGCCTGGTTTGAACCTCTAGAGGCTTTACTAAGTAAAACGAGGATTGAGGTGGTTTACAATCGCCTTCCTCATTAAGTAGAAAAGTATACTAATCAGCATGCCAGGGTTTCCGAAAAACATCTACTTTTCACCCTGCAAAAGAAACTTTCATTTCATTCACCACAGGGTCTGGCTGTATAATGAAATTCATTACGCTCAGAGAAGTTAACTCTGATAGTGTCTTTTACATCTCTACCTGTTCTGTTTTTAAATGATCCAGTCATATAATTGGATGACCATGTGACAAGAAAATAAAACAATTTCTTTGTAGCACTGGAACTAGTAGATCAAGTGCAAATAATTTACCACTCCATCTATCTGTTGTGGGCACAAGTTGAGGTCAATTCCGATCATCTATAGCGTATTTCGTGGTTTTTTATAATACATAATATACCTTTTAATTATATTATTTTTCAAAATAGAATTACATTTTATATAAAATTTACTCATTAAAATTTTTAATATGAAGTATTAAGGAAACTAGACAGCCAGTAAATTTTGTAATTATGTATGAAACAGGTACATGAATTACTTTATAGAAAAAAGTCGGAAAAAATGAAGTACCTTTTTGTAACTCTGAAAAAAAAGATGTCGGATTTTTTTTATTAATTTCATAAAAATTATTTACAAAATGTATTAAACATTATTATTTTGTATTAAATAAATAATTATACGTCTTAGAAAATATTTACTAAAGTCTAATATTGCTGAGAGTAGTACGCAGAAACTACTTTAATTAAAAAACATACACACACACACACACACATGTTAAATAAATGTAAATGTTCGTGTTCATTTTCTAAATCACCTTGTTAGAATTTCGTGTTAAGTTTCACGCGCATCTTTCCGCGCTAGTGTAACTGAATCATTGAATAGTGTTTTTATCTTTTTTTGCTAGTTGCAAGGTGCTAGTACTGTATCGATCGACAATTTGCTTGTCAATTTAATTTTTTAAGTACAAATAAATAAACACAGATCATACCACAATCAAGGGTTGTTGAAGATCATAATTTAAATCAACCTGTAACATTTATATAATGTTTTTAAAATTTTTAGTTCTATCTTTTTTGAAGAAGTGATTCAGTAGTTCCCTTAATTGTACACTACTCTATTAGCGATTCATCTATTCGATTCATCTATACTGTAATGGTTTTTATTTTGTGTAAAATTTACATTACAGATAAAAAATAAAGAAATAAATAGTATTGTCTTTGTCTTTAAAAGTTTTCGAAGAATTTATATAGTGTCCATTAAGTCTGGAAATGGCTGAATTATAGAAAAGTGAGCGAGACTAGGTGACCAGAATGACTTTAGTTGCTTGTTGCACCAAAAAAACTATTCTGGGTGATATTTGAAATTTTTGTCCGCCATCTTGGATCCGCCATATTGGATTTAACTTTCTTAATTTAAATAGGATGATGGTCATATGATACATGATTTCGATCTAAAATTTCAAAATAAATTCAATGGCGAAAACCGGAAATCGATATCTTTTTTCGTTTTTGAGATATTACCATTCAACTATCCAGATCGGAGCAGAACGGCCATTCCTCCCTCTTCCGTCTTTGAGCCTACTTAGACAATTCAGGTAGCTAGTGTACGACTACACATAGGATTATTGAAAATAATACGTTTTTTAATATCTCCACTCGTTCATAAATAGGAAATTATTGTCATTAAGGAATACGGAAAAACAATTAAACGGCTTGTAAAACGAACAATATCTTAAAATCTGAAATATTTTCATTAAAAATGAATTATTAAATTATTTTATAATTTGCCAACTAAAATTCAACTCAACATTTTTTCTTTACGTTGGCAATACACCCATTGTTGTACGAGCGAACAGAACGTCACACCACACCGACGTCTCAATTTGAATGACTGCGCGTGAAATGTTATTTCTTTAAAGTGTTTGTCTGTTCATCTTACTATTTTCGAGTTGTTCACCTGGTTTCAGTAGCGTTTTTTTTATTCTATTGATGTACTGTTATTGGTGTTATTGGTGAGCTTATATTGGTGTTTATTTCTATTCCTTGTAACGTTTGTCATTATGATAATGGAACTCAGTGAATATGAAAGGATAACTTTTCTCATGATGCGTGGTTATGGCGATCGTGTTCGATCGTTCAACGATGTTAGAAATATATTCAATGCCACTTTTCCAGACCGTGCCTCGATTGCAACATCAACTGTGTTCAAGACAGTCAGAAGATTTGAGGAATCGGAAAGTGGTTACAATCGTCTCAAAACTGGTAGACGTCAATTCGTAATAAATGAAAACATGCAACTACAAATCATGTTGAAAATAACAGAAGACCCCCACAATTCAATTAGAAATATCAGTAGGGATCTTCAGGTAAACAAATCCTCCGTTCACAAAATCTTGTCTGAAAACTGTATGAAACCTTACAAAATTCAGTTGCATCAGGAATTAATAGAGGATGATTTCGATCAGCGTCTTGAGTTTTGTGAAATAATAATGAACAGGATTACTGGTAACCCAAACTTTATAAAAAATATTATATTTTCAGATGAGGCGACTTTTATGTTAAATGGAAATGTTAACAGACATAACTACCGTTATTGGAATGATGTGAATCCACACTGGTTAAGAGAAACACACACTGAACACCCTGAAAAGATTTATGTTTGGGCTGGACTTGTAATGGATACCATAATTGGGCCATTTATGATTGAAGGAAATTTGACAGGTCAATTGTATGAAGACATGCTTCGAAATCATATTACTCAAGCTATAAGAAATTAATTCGGACAAGATGTTAACAACTGTTGGTTTCAACAAGATGGAGCCCTGCCCATTTTTCTTTTCAAGTTCGTGTTTTGTTGAACGATATTTTCCCAGAAAGATGGATTGGTAGGAGAGGAGTAATTGAATGGCCTCCAAGATCACCTGATTTGAGTCCATTAGACGAATTCTATTGGGGATACTTAAAAAACAAAGTTTACAAAACGAAACCTAACCGTCTGCATGAACTCAAACAAAGAATTCTAAGTGAATCTGCTGGAATCCCAAAGGAATTCATTCGTAATTCTGTAACTAGTTTTTACGGACGTACATCATATTGTCAATAAGTAGAAGGCGGCCACTTTGTACAACTACTCTGAGTCAAGAAATATTTGGTAATTTTATTTTCAATTATGTAACTGATTTTCACAATTAGTTCCTTATAAACACTAACATTTACAAAAATAACAATAAGTATTAACTGGTAACAAATTAAATGCAGTAGTTTTATAATGCCATAAATCAGCCGTTAAATTGTTTTTCCGTATTTCTTAATGACAATAATGAACGAGTGGAGATATTAAAAAACGTATTATTTTCAATAATCCTATGTGTAGTCGTTCACTAGCTACCTGAATTGTCTAAGTAGGCTCAAAGACGGAAGAGGGAGGAATGGCCGTTCTGCCCCGATCTGGATAGTTGAATGGTAATATCTCAAAAACGAAAAATATATCGATTTCCGGTTTTCGCCATTGAATTTATTTTGAAATTTTAGATCGAAATCATGTATCATATGACCATCATCCTATTTAAATTAAGAAAGTTAAATCCAATATGGCGGATCCAAGATGGCGGACAAAAATTTCAAATATCACCCAGAATAGTTTTTTTGGTGCAACAAGCAACTAAAGTCATTCTGGTCACCTAGTCACGCTCACTTTTCTATAATTCAGCCATTTCCAGACTTAATGGACACCCGTATAAAAAAGTCTGATTGACCTTAACATATTACTTTTCGATAAGTTTTTAAATATTTTTATTAAGGGGAGCACTATACCTCCTATCTAACCCATGTTAAATTGACCTCTTTTTAGGTACACGTTTCTTAGAAACCGTTAAGAGTTAGGACTTTAATTTTTTGTGCCTTTGCTATGACATCTTTTTAAGCTCAGTTACTAGAATTTATTAATATAGAGCTAGCGATACCAGTTCGAGAAATTTAAAAAAAAATGCAAAATCAATATTAATGTTTTTTGTAGAATTTTTTATTTTATTTCGATTTTAGTAATAATACTGCAATGATGCTAGTACCATATGTCACAATTATAAAGGGAAACATGTTAAAATATTTCAACCTTCAAAGTCAAATAGTTTTTGAGAAAACTGTACTTTTATGGAAAAAAGTTAATTTGCGGGAAATGAGCTGTAAAGTTTTACTTACCCTAAAATCAGCCTTCACCATAATATTGATCCTCACCAGACTGTTATTTTCCCTCAAATAATTTCCTCTTTTTTTCTCTTGTTTTGCTCTTTTTGACACATTTTCCATTGCCTTCTCAGCTTTCTGTGTTCGTTGAATATCGCAACTCTTAATTGTTTCCACAGATTAACTCAATTAAAAAAAAGTTCTGGTCAAAACATTACTTAACAAAAATCTGCATAGCTTCCGTAATTTCTATGGTACAGTTATAATTGTTTTGTGTAATTACACAGAAAAAGGTAAAAAGGCAATTGTGCTAAAATTAGAAAAATCAATTTTTTTCGATTTTCGAGGTATAGTGCTCCCGTTAAATTCTGTAGTGTGAAATATAATTATTCTGTCTGTAGTAATTTATAATATTGTTCATATTTTTACAGAATTATTGTTTAAAAAAACTTTATGTGAACGTCAAAATCGTTAGTAACTTACAACGTAACGTAAATATAGATAAATAATAATCATAAATCAACTAAATGGTATGTAGTTATATTCTGGTATACATGGAATGTGATTCTTTTATTGTTGAAAAGATACGAACTATAACGCAACGAAAATTGTCCTTCTGTTACACTCACAAACACACACACACACACACAGAGCGGTTTTGGAAAGTGGCTGTTAGGAGCCGCTGTTTCCTTACGAATGAACTTATTAATGTTTATGGAAGTTCTCTCTCTCCCTCTCTCAAGTCTACAGACAACAGAAACAGAACATCTGATATTAGATGGTCTCAAATAAATGTATTTTTTCGTAGCTTAGGGTATGACGCAGATAAAATTTTAGAATTTATTTAATGTGGAAGTTCGTACATATTTGATAACAGTACAATGCACTACAAAAGTTACAATAAATTATATTTTAAAAGGTTACAAATGTATGCGTAACGGAGAAGGGAGAGATGTTTAGCTTAAAAAAACCTCATGTAGTAAGGCTACTTTGGTTTCTGAAGTTACCAAAGTATCGATTTGTTTTATTTAATTTACCTCGCAAATGTAAGGCTTATCTTACAAGAGAAAGTATTTCACAATTCAATTGTTGAATATTTATTTTTATAAGAAACAAATCACTACATTTGTACACTTCTGCGTAGTTTAATATCAATACTCTTTTAAAATATTCTGGCAGTTTATTTCATGTACTATACATTTTCTAGAACGATGTTTATTTTTATATTTTTGAAATAATTTATAAATATTTTGAAACTTTTTAACTTCTTGAACTGTCAATAGTGTCTTCTCCAAAATTTAATCAATTTCTTATTCGTGACAGTAAGTCGACCGCCTCGTTGTGTAGGAGTCATCTAGACTGACTTCGACACAAGGGGTCCCGAATTCAATTCCCGGGCGACTGAGACATTTTTCATCCATCACTACATCGTTTGCAATGTCATTAACGTCCAAAACACTCGGACGTAAAACGAAAACATTTCTGTACATACTGACTATTTTATTTTAATCCATTCATTATATTGCAATGTTCTAGTTATTTGGTACAATTTTTGTTAGTTTTTCTTGTTTATCAGGACTTAATACACTTTTATTTCTTGACACGTTACTTCTATTAATTTGAAAATTTATTTAGCTACTCATGAAATTTTTTGTCATTTTAAAAGAAAATCAAAATCTTTTAAAATTATTAAAAAAGAACGGTTTTTTAAATTTTAAAATAGATTTTGATAATGTTTAACAATTTATTTGTTATATGATTCAGTAATAATTTAAAAAAGTAATTTTCAAATATCTCAATTATATAATATAAAAAACATTATGATAACAGCTGTAAAAAGAACACACTTTTCCATGTAATGAAATGAGATAATAGAGCTGTGATATACTGTGGGGAATAGCCTGGGCAATATTTCTCCTTTCTTTTTCGTGAGTGTATGACCGCATGGTTTTCATCTGAAATGTTCATTCGATCCGCTCCTTTCGCTCTTTCTTTTAACGCTGTTAGTAAACGTACCCTCTCAGATAAACGGCGCTTTTATCTTGGCTGCAAAAAAAATGGAGAGAATTTTTAGAAAACAAAAAAATATTTACTGGTTTTTGTCGTTGTCAGCTAAAATTTACAGTTGGTGTGTTGTTATAATTTATTTTTTTATACTCATATATATTTTATATTGTAAGCGTTTACCTAGTTTATTATTATTAATAATTATTAAAAATAATTAACTTTTGTGTATGCACAACTAATTTTAAAGGTATTGGTTCGGTTGATTGTTTAGATATGCGTAGAAATAATATATCACTTTTTTAATTTGTTAGTTAATATTGATATCCTTTTTCCAGTTATTGTTGTACAGTTGAAAAATAAAATAAAAAGAGTTATTTAAAGATATTTGTTGGTTAACGTGTTAAATTTAACCCAAAGGGTTGATCTAGTGGTAAAGTTTCCGCTACAAGCTATTTAGCAGCTGATTTTGAAGAAAAATGTTCCGTAGTTCAAATCCTACGGAAGGTAGTTACTTTTATACGGATGTGAATACTAGAAAGTGGTTTCCGGTGTACTTTGATGGTTGAGGGTCAATTAACTATATTCCCCAGGAATGATCGGCCTGAATCTGTACAAGTATACATCTCGTTTACACGCTATACTTATCTTCATTTTATTGGATTATAAGGTTGTGTGTTGTTTAAATTGAACAGATTCCAACGTACTCACATTAGGGATAAAAAAGTGTTTAGTCTGTCAGTTAGAGTGGAATATTGTAACATTGAAGCCAAGTTTCGTTCGGAATCTAGATAAATTATAAATAACAAACACACTTTGTTTAGGTAAACAACAATTAATTGTTTAGTGACTCACTTAATAATTGCAATATTATTAAACTTAGCTTAATAACATTACTCTATACTGTACTGTAATATTTAAATTAATTTCAAAACTTACGCTTAAACTAAACTTGACTGTAAGTAATAATACTACAAGTAAAAATCAAAACAAATGATTATCCGGGCCTTAACCATTTGATAGTACCAGCACGCAAACGCACTATTAACATATTTAATGCTGAGAAATTATGAGGTATCTCTCCTGTCGGGCTGATTACTCGTGCAGCGTGTTCTCCGCTTGCTTTATGAAGGGACTACAACATATGTTACTAACGTTTTTATGGATTTTCTTTATTTGCGACCTATACATGGATTTACGTTTGCTAATAACATAAAGTAAACAGTTCAATGTTCTTTTTAGGTTTATTTTCGCCTGTTATAATAAATCTATTCCTTGTTACAATTTTTCCATTTACCGTTACGATTTACGCGTAATTTCTTATATAATTTTAAACTACAAAAATAATATACTTTTAAAGTAAATCTAAAAGTGTAAAACAAAATATATAACTGAACAATCAAACTAAGTTTAGTATATATTCAACCAATTACAATGTATATCGTTCCTAATTTTGTTGTGTGGAAAGATTTGTAGTAAATTGTGTTTTCATAGGTTTTCGTTATCGTTTATTTTTCATGTGTGTTTGCAAAAATCTAAAAGGGTTATTATTCGATAGTTGAAGTTCGTAAGTTCGCTTGGCAGTTTTCTCTACTTCATGACACTATTCTTAAATACCATAATTACTGAAATAAGTCTTGTTTTTACAATCAATAAAATTAACAAAATTAAATTTCCCTTAATTATTTTTTTAACGAATCATGTCAAAAAATTAACCTTAACGCGTTCGACTTTAAAATGTCATCATTCTGTATATGATGTAATATGACAAATTTACTGGGCACCTGGAGTTGTTTATGTTTGAGTCTATTGAAATAAAAATAGATATTTCCAGCTGATTAAGATAAATATTTTAAAAATTATTTAATTTACAGTAACAGAATATGGTTACTAGGCAACTAAGAAGAAGAAAATATAAATTGTAAATGATTTTAGTGGGGGACTGGAGGCCAAACCAAGCGAGTAGGTCCCTCATTCGTTCTTAAAAAATAATAATAAGTATATAATAAATAGTAAATATAAATAAATAGTAATAAATATAACGTTCATGTTATATAATCTACTCAATATACATTAAATTAATAGTGAAGAGAATGATAATTTAAAAGTTACAAAAAATGATTTTTAAAAAAATAAGAAATTGATTCAACATAACATAAACATAAAAAAACATAAAAAAACTTTTGTAACAATAATTTAGGTTATGAAGGTTTTAAAAAATTAAATAAAGCAAGAATTGATTCACTGATATTGATATATGATTAATTATTTCATAGTAATTTAGCTAATCCCTCATGGGGATAATATATTACATAACAAATTTGGCATACACTCGTGGAGATAAAATAGTTCTCTTCAAATTTGGGTAATCCCTTGTGAGGAGTAAAATAGTTCTCAACAATGACGTAGGCTTTAAGAAACCATTATTTTTTTGTAATGGGGTTATAATTAATTAAAAATTAAGCTCTCTTGAAAACGTTCGAAACGCGTAACAATTAATTTTTTGTTTGTTTTTTTTTACTTTATGAATGTTTGATTGGAACATTTGCAGGAAAATTACAGCTTGACCTTTGTACATAACGAATAAAATATTACTCAGAGATTTACACTTTCCTACAGTTTAACAAGTAATAAACACATACGGTAGGAAATACCTAAGAAGGCTCGAATCGCTCACTAACCACCTTCCCATCTCACTTTTAGACAATTCAAAGACCACTCGTTTATGAAAGGAAGAGATCCTATGAATTTCGTTTTAAAGCGACAATACATAAATATTAAGCACACGGCGTTCTCCCATAGGGAGGGGGCCATCATGATATATAACTAAGAAAACTCATCTTCTCATTATTCTGCTTAAAACTAGATTTTAGATACGTATTGTATTTAAAAAAAACAATTAAAGTAATTTATAACTGTATGTTTATGTACAACTAGTAAATTTGAGGATTGTTTTCTGCGATGATGGGTGGAATTGACGTGATTGATTTAAGGTAGAACATCAGAAGTAAGATTACCACGGGTAATTTTTAATTTTTTTCAAAATGTTTCTATTTTCTATGATGCCAGCGTAAGGGACTACCGGATAAATGTGAGGTATTTAAGTTTCGTATTAGTCGGTTTTCGTTTTTAGAAAGTTACCGTTTAAACCATCTGTTTAGTCCGTTGTTTTTGTCAATTAATTTATCAACTTCATTTTTATTGCACTAAATAATTATAATGCTTTTCAAGGTTGACGAGCTCTGATGTTCCACGCGTTTAGACCAATCAGAATGTTTGCCAGCGTTGTGAGATTTTACGAATGTTTCAGCCTGACTAACATTACGTGTGCATGCGTATAAGAGTCGCAGTAGTTTACTTGTGTCTGGCATTTCGTACTAAACACATCGATTATAGAGCGCGTTAACATGCAATACTTTATTTTCTTTTCTTTTTGTAACAGTGTATGTCTTTTGGAATCAGTTAATAAATACAATAACTTTAAGCAAATATGAGAAAATCTGAGTAATGTCCTTAGAATTAAAATATAAACTAGACTCAGTAGTAAGTTTCAAAAAGACTAAACTGTGGAGAAGAAAATATATATATATATACAAAATCAAACATGATGAACTGTGAATCAACATCTTGAAACACAAAGTTGTTGAAACTAGAGATGACGATGACGATGATAGAGATGAAAAGGACGCCAAATATGAGATGACAATGATTAGGAGTTGAAGTAGAAAAGAAAAAAAAGTTTAATGATTTACAAAATCGTAAAGGTAAGTCTAATGGTTTAAAACGTTTCAGTCTGTGAGTATCTTCGCTGTTGTCAAGGAGGTTAATCGCTAATGGATTCTGATCATCTTCTAGTTTTTGTAAATGTTTTTCGCTATGTTGTTTATTTTCTTCTTTTATGAAGGGCAGGTTTAAAAAGTTGTATTGGTTATGAACCATCGGGCTGCAGTGATTAGTCTCAGGCATTTTGATTGAAAGCGCTGCAGTATTTCAATAATTGATAAACTAGATGTACTTTATAATAATCAGCTGATTGTATGTTTATAGGTTATAATTGTTATTGAAAGACAAAAAAAATGGTTGACGAAATATATAATAGAGCTACGAGAGTAAGTTTTGGCAACGTAGCTGGCAAGACATTGGCTAGCTATGAAGTAAGTAGGGGGCAATACGTCCGTTCAGAGCTCATCAGCCCTTATAAATAATATAGATTACTAGCTCCTTATTCTGCTAGAATTTCATTCAGTTACCCTGTTGAATCAATAAAAATATCATAAAATTGTTTTGTAATTTTTTAAATTTCAATTAAAAAACAGCTACTATTGTGTTTTTAGAAAAATATTTAATTACATATTTTAAGGCCACCGCACAAACGCTAGGGAAGCTTAGTGATGATAGGTCTGCCATTTTACTACCTCTAAGCTGACAGAATGGCTCCTTGAAGTTCATAATTATAGTATCGTTAAAATGTACAAAGTGAACTGAACGTTTCTCGTAGTAATAGTGGCCGTATGAACCGGTGGGAAAAAGCGATGATGGTTGACCGAGGTAGAGGTAGATACTAACCAGATCATTTTGACCTGTACCTCGTGGGTGATTCAGATGATGATTGAAAAAAAAACATTTCTTTGTTTCCACGTCAGCTAATACAATGAATATTGTGGGTTTGAAAGATTGTAGACCTTACTCTCTTAATTCGTTGTGAGAAATTTTTAGGCTCTATCTAGGAATTGAAACTGATTCAATTTTAGGATTTGTATCAAGATTAGTATTTTTGCG
Organism: Catonia carolina; assembly: GCA_035578175.1. Taxonomy (NCBI): domain Eukaryota; kingdom Metazoa; phylum Arthropoda; class Insecta; order Hemiptera; family Achilidae; genus Catonia; species Catonia carolina. The sequence continues at coordinate 79,484,754 of JAQMRL010000003.1, forward strand.
TGTTGTAGACTGAGGATCTAAGGGGGTCAAACAATAAATAATATAAAGTACATACTAAAAATGACCTATCTTGTTTATTAATAGACATATTTAATTTAAAATTAAATACGAGTAATTAAGTTCATGTCAAAAGCATTCGTGTGCGTACATGCGTACATAAACAACAGTTTCTGCCTGAGCTTTTGTGAATTACGTAGTGATAAGAACGGCCGCAATTTATCTCACTTTTTTAACCTTAGCACAGATAATATATATAATACTCAAGTCGCTGGAGGATGGAGTTTTTACTTAAATATATTAGGTACTTTTTTTTATTTATTTTGGGTCGCGTCAACGGTAAACTTATTTGTGACCATGTTATGTTACAAAATGATAGTATTTTAACAAAAAAACTAACATCGGTAATTTTATTACCTTAGTAAAAAAATTGTTTATAGAATATGCCTCGGTGTAAATGGCCGTGCAAAGTTATTTCGTCAATTTTATCAATTTGTTTTCGCATGGCTCCTTTTTCCTCCATATTTCTCTGATGTTTTTTATCTCTACGGAGCAGTTTTCATTCTGATGATGATGATGCAGGCTTCATCTTAATACGATGAATTTTATCTTTTAATTCTTCCTTGTTTAAACAAAAATCCCAGATGACTCCATATTGAATGATTTCTTCTTTTTGTTATTTTTTTTATATTTCTACGAATGTTTAGAATTTGTTCATTTTTCAAAGATTATTTTGTTTAATTTTTTTCTCATTCATTCTAATCTTGTGTAATAGACCTAAATCCTATCCGCTCAAAAATAATTGTTTGTTCTATTATTTCTATATTCCGATAAATTCCTGTTTAGATATTTTTTTACTAGAATTGATTTCATTTTCTTCGAATGCTTCTTTCTATTTTAAGGAGTCTTCTCGTGTTGGTATTCATATTATAGTTCAGTTCCATACGGCATAAATTTGCTGGTTTTAAATCTATAAGCTAGTGCCTAATTTTTGTGTTACTAGTAATGTTCATTTTGTTGTAAAAAAGTTATTAGGTTTCAAAAAATACTTCAGCTAATATATTGACCTTTTTTTACTGACTGCTGTTTTCAATTATTGATACTTTCAATGATCTCTCCCAAATATTTAAACCTATCTACGATTTGTGCTCTTTCGTATTTGGTTGTCAATGGTTTCCTTTTAAACATATTATTTATGGTCGTTTCCTGTGTTTTTTTCTTTAAACGAAACCTATAACCTTGTTTTCTACATGATTTTCTTTAATTCTAATAATTGCTGAACGGAACTGGGTGTTTACAACTTGAATGGGACGATAAAATAATATCGAAATCAATGGATGGACACATATAGAGAACGCCTGGGGAAAGTAACTCCCTCAACTTTTTGAAATACAGCCCGGAAGGGAGGAGAGATGTAGGAAGGCCACGCAAGCGATGGCAATAATTCAATAATGTTTTGTCGCTGTTGTGAGTCGGAATAGGTGGGAGCCTAATCCTTGATTGTGAAAAGTAGGAGGGTCCGTTGCTGAAAAAGGCGCTAAATCGTCTGTAAAAGCTAGTCAGCTTGTTTCCTTTTCTTACCCTCTCATTTTTGTTTTTGGCTTCGCTGTTTTAGGGTTTTCAAAATTCTTTTATAATAACTATTTATGAAATGCGTACTATTTTTTGTACTTTCTCTTGCACTAGGTATACGAGTATATATTATATGATTAGTAATCTTCTCCATTTTTCTCATCAAAATCGGCGCGTGTGCATTATATAACAAAATTGTATAATTGTAATCAAAGTTTTAAAAGCAAAAATATCTAAAACTTGTATTTCAGGCAATTTTTACAGATTCTAGTTTGGCGTCAATTTTCCGTATTATTAAGTTGATTTTTTTTGTCATTATGATGATTAAAATTAAGTTATGTTTTTCTTTTCACACTGTTTACAATGGTTAAATATAGGTTATATTTTTATTCCATACATTAACAAGAGAAAGTCGTGTAAATCTTTCACACCAGGTTTTTTAGATGTTTGTAGTCGTACTGTTATTTTAACATTGATTTTGCTGAAATAGGCACAATAAAGCTGACTTTAGACCTGACTACGAATCAAATCTAGAACTTATCGGTTTGCGTTTCAAGTATTCTAGCTTTGTAGAACCACCGTGTCGTAAAGACAGCTAAAATCTTATATAATCGAAATTACGAAAATAAAAAAAAATCTTAAATATGTTTTTAACCACCCTTTATTTTAAGAATCAGCTTAAAAAACCCCTTTATTAGTTTAGTATGTACAATATGCATCTTTGTAATAAAAACTCTAATAATCTGCTGTACTATTTTACAGTCTATTTTATTTCCCACCTTCAACAAAATTAATTATTTATTTTATTGAAAACTAAAAAGAGTTTTTAACGGTAAATTTTTTGAAGAGATTTACTGCGAAATGCAGTTTTATTTTTAAAATAAATAACTTTTCGTATGTATAAAAATGTAATAAAGAATTTCGTATTAAAAATCTGTATAATTACCGGTTCACCATACTATGTCTCAAATTACACACTACACACCGATTTAAAAACACCATTCATTTGCGAAATCGTCAAAAATAGTTACATTAAATTCTACTCAAAACTACCAATCCATAGTAATCCACTTATCAGTGATATGGCAAATCTGCCAGGCTTCATTAGAAGAATAAAAAAAGATGTAGCAGAGATCTTCTTTAATTCTTTCTGCATATTTATGTCGAAAAAAAAATGTGAAATATTAGATGTAATTTTGTTTTGTTGTAAATATGTTTTATTACTATTGGTAATAACTTTTCTGTGACAATATGAACTTTTTTGTTTTTCTTTTCATACTTTTTTACGTTCATTGTTATTTTAAATTTAATATTGCTGAATGTTGAATTTTATATAATGTCTGTTCTTGTTATTTGTAATTAAATATCAATGTTTTCTCATCTTTTGGTTGTTCTATATGGTACAGTTAAAGATTCAAAATAAAGTATTAATAAATAAAAATTTAAAAAATCTGTATTGATATTTATCTGTTGTTGTTTAGGTCAACAGCCGAAAGGCTGCTTTGAACCTGTAGAGGTTTTACTAAGTAAAACGAGGAGTGAGGTGGTTTACCATTGCCTTCCTCACTGAGTAGAAAAGTACGCTTATCAGCATGCCAGGCCCTCTGAAAAGCACATATTTTCCACTCTGTAAATGACACCTTCACTTCATTCACCACAGAGTCTGGCTGTACAATGAAATTCATTACTTTCAGAGGAGATAACTCTGATTAGTGTCTTTTACACCTCTACCTCTTCTGTTCTTAAATGATTCAGTCATTTAATTGGCTGACCATGTGTTAAGAAACAGAACTATTCATTTTAGCCCTGCAATGAACAGATTGAGTGTAAAAAATTTGACACTCCACCTGTCTGTTATGGGCAGATTCCAAATTTAACATTGCTGAATGTTGAATTTTATAAATCATGTCTGTTCTTGTTATTTGTAATTTGATATCAATGTTTTCTCATCTTTTGGTTGTTCAATATAATACAGTTAAAGATTAAAAATAAAGGATAAATAAATAAAAATTAAAAAACTCTGTATTGATATTTATCTATGAATTTAAAAGAAAGTTTTATGAACTTAATATACAATTTTTAATCAATAATGTATTATATAATACTATTATCGTTCATTTGTATCGTATGACCTTTTCTTGGAGTGCAGAGATGGTTTTGTGGTAGTTTCTTTAATCGGTGCCTGCAGGCAGATTGTGTTGCTTCTTGTTCCTCTATGTTATTAGAGATGTATTTGTGCTGTAGTACCAGATGCTTCTCGGTAATGCTTTATTAATTAAAGCACGATAGTGAATGTCTTCATTACTTATTAGTTTATTACATTATGTTAATGGAATCCTATTACTCTCAACATGTAAAAGGATATAATTACTATTTGTCGGTTATGTTATAGTTCTCTACTAAAACAGGTTGTACAATGAAATTGGCGGTTATTGTATCATTTTAGTTTAAGTGTACTTTATTTATTTATCTCCCATTACATAAGTCATGATGTTAACAAATTATAAAATGTTGTTATATCTTAGAATACCTTTCAATCTCAAAAATTATCTCTTACCCAATCTTCTTATTTTATCGATTATTACCGTTTTATTACTTTTATCAGGTTCGATTCGTTGCTTTAGATGTATCCATTCATTTACCCCTTCCCGTTTTTGGTTTTATACAATCTACAAATACTAATTTTTAATTATTATTTAATATACTTGGCATGAAATATAAACTTGGCGTGGATTTCACTCCACGCTTTAAATTTTCTATGTGTCACGTTATAAATATCTATGCCAATGATTTAAAAAACTGTATACTTGGGTTATTACAAAAATAATTTATCTGTACCTAGGGCAATTACCACCTCATAGATGCAAATGGTAAAAATAAAAATGGTTTAATTTTCTTTGGTGTCCCGTAGAGAATATAAATTACAAAATGAGGAACAAAATTGATTACTAATTACTTATCACAATACTAGATGTTTTTGAACAGTATCTCGTCAATCAAAGTGAAACCAAACAAAAAAATTTACGTGTAATTAAACTGTGGTTACAAACTGTGGTATTAAACTGTGTGTATTTTTTTGGAAAAAGCTAAAAAATACATGATTGACAAAACATTCTATAACAGCGTATTCTAGTGTTATTTTCTATACAATTATTTCTGTTTTAAAAATAAATTTCTAAGTAAACCCTTTGATTTTTTTATAGGACATGGATAGGATTATCAAATCCTATCCTCGATTTCTCGATATTAGCCTTGAAAGTTCCATTATTTTTTCCTATACCTAATAGAAAATGAAATTGGTTAGAAAACTATTTCTATGTTAGCCTACTTTATTCTCTCTAACATCAGTATTTCCTTAAATGTGATTTCTTAATTTTTTGTCGATTTTAGCTTTTTCTTTGTGAATTATTAAAATGTAACAAAATTGTTATTGTAGAAATTTCCTTTTTTAGAGTTACTGTGTTTAAAACAACAAAATTTATTTTGAAAAACATATAGTCTTACCTTTACGATTTTATTAATCATTTAAGTTATTTATTCTTTTTTTTCTAATTTTTCTACTAAATTAATCATCCTCACTTTCAGCTTCAAGTTCTTCATGTTTCATGATATTAATTCATTGTTCAGAGTCAAGATCAGTTTTATTTTTTGTTCAGAGTTAAGCTTTTATTTTTAAAAAAGTCACTTCTAGATTTTTTTAAAATTTTAATTCTAAGAACTTTATTATTCAAATTTTTATCATCTTTGCTTAATGTTTATAATTAGTACATTAAAACCTCTGATTATACTTAATCAATACTGATTTACACTTTAAAAATTATATTTATTTTATATGCTTTAACCTTAAGTATACTTTCTCTTAATCATTACTTATTTTACTTTTTGTTAACAGTGTATTTTTTTCGCCATAAACTTTGTTATAAATGTAATTATAAAGTTTAAGCAAAGATAAGAAAAATATAATTAATATTCTTAGAATAAAGATATGAACCACACTCAATAGTGTGTTTCTAAAAAGATTAAACTATGAAAAAAAATTAATACTAAACTTGGATGAATTGTGAATTAATATCTTGAAAACTGATTACTATATAGGTGGGTAATAAATAAGATAAAATGCAATTTATTTGTATATTGCGCTATACAATGTAGTCGTTATTATAATATGAAACCCCTCACTTATTGACTAGCTTTTTCTTTGAGTTCCTTTTCCTTACAAATGTTGGCTGTCATAATGGCAGTTTCGACCTTGGAAACCGCTTCTTTGAATATTGATGAACAACTGTACTATCCTTTTAAGTTGTACAGCTTTGAGGAATTTCGTCTTCCCAGATTTCTTCTTTCTGATATTTCAGTCTATAGTACTGATTGGAACAGACTATATCGTTCTCTGTGTATTACGTGAAATAATGCAAATCTCTTGATTTTACAGTATTATTACTTTTGTTCTCGTAACTCATCAGACGCAGGAATTTTTTGTTTGTTTTTTTCTTTGACCACGCTGCTTTCAATTTACGACGGTATATTAAAATTAAAAAAACAACTTATGTTCTTTAATATCCTTTTTGTGAGCGTCCTCAAATCTCAATCGAATTTAAATACTTGGTGGAAACTTTATTTCCATAAAAATAGTCTTTGCCATCTCCATTCATGGTAGACTATCATTCATTATGTTTGATCAGTTTTTCATGGCTTCCAAGTTTTTCCACCAACTGACTTTAAATTGGGATATTATTCATTGTTAGCTGTGCTGAAATTGATGGTTTGTTATAACTATTAACTTACATCCAATCACAATTTTCCAACTTCCCGATAACGCAGAAAGAGTTAAATATAGCTTTTTTGGTTTGTTTAGATAATGACTGCCCATAACAGACAGGTGGAGTGTCAAATTATTTACACTCAATCTGTTCGTTGCTGGGCTAAAATAAATAGTTCTGTTTCTTTTCACATGTTCAGCCAATTAAATGACTGAATCATTTAAGAACAGAAGAGGTAGAGGTGTAAAAGACACTAATCAGAGTTACCTCCTCTGAAAGTAATGAATTTCATTATACAGCCAGACCCTGTGATGAATGAAATGAAGGTGTCATTTACAGAGCGGAAAATATGTGCTTTTCAGAGGGCCCGGCATGCTGATAAGCATACTTTTCCACTCAGTGAGGAAGGCAATGGTAAACCACCTCACTCCTCGTTTTACTTAGTAAAACCTCTACAGGTTCAAACCAGCCTTTTGGCTGATGACCTAAACAAACAACAATTAGATAATGAATAGAAAAACTTAAGCATTCGTATTCAACATCTACGCTTTAGAGCTGCGGTTCTGAAACTGTGTTGACCCGCGGCTCCCTTGATCTACGGATCAATTCTGGTGGAACCCTTATTATGACGAATCATTGTACAGAACAAATTGTACATTGTCATCAGGTACGTTACGCGGGTGATCACATTCCCAGAGAAGCCGATAAGAAGGTAAAACGTTTACAAGGAAATTATTAATTATCCCGAGGCATGGCGCCTCTGGGCGCCCGCTTTTTGAGAACCGCTGCTTAAAGATTAAAATGAACTACCAATATGCAGGATAGAACCAACTTCAACAGAGCTGCACGTGAACTAAAGGAGATGATCCTGAATGTAAAAGAAGAAACGTTTAATGATTATATTCAGAATCTAAGTCCCACGGCTGATACAGATTACTCCCTGTGGAAGGCGACTAAAAGGTTTAAACAGCCTTGCCGGCCTATTCCACCGTTAAAGATGGAGAACAATGATTGGGCTAGAAGTGATGGTGACAAGGCGCTTCTATTTGCAGATCACTTGGAGCAGCGTTTTCAGCCCCATGATGTGCAATGTGATCCGGCACAGGAAGCAGAAATTTTAAGGTCGGTAGTAATGGACCCGCAGCAGCGACAGCACCATTTGGAACGGGTTACAGTTCGTGAAGTTAAGCGTGCGATTTCTGAATTGCATCCTCAGAAAGCCCCAGGATACGATCTCATTACAGGGAGGATGTACAGGAATTGCCGAGAAAAGCCCTAGTAATGCTTACTATGATAATTAATGCTGTGTTCCGCTTAGGATATTTTCCTAGCCAGTGGAAGGTAGCAAAGATTATCATGATATTGAAGCCAGGTAAATCGGAAAATGAGGTCTCCTCGTATCGTCCTATTAGTCTACTCCCGGTGATGTCAAAGGTTTTTGAAAGAATATGTCTGAAGCGGTTGAAACTACTTATAGAAGATCGTCATCTTATTCCGGACCATCAGTTTGGGTTTCGGCAGCAGCATAGTACCATAGAGCAAGTGCATCGATTGATAAGCGTCATCCGTGAATGTTTAGAGGAAAAGAAGTACTGTTCGACTGTTCTGTTAGACGTTGTTCAAGCATTTGATAGAGTCTGGCATCCTGGTCTACTCCATAAATTAAAAGCTGTGTTTCCGGAGAACCTGTACAGTGTTCTGGTTTCGTATCTTAACAAGCGGTTATTTCAAGTCCGGGTTGGAAATCACTTAACAAGTTTGAAAGAGATCAAGGCGGGTGTTCCGCAAGGAAGCGTTCTGGGACCAATTTTATATGTTCTATTCACAGCTGATTTGCCTGTCCTTGAATATGTAATCCTTGCCACCTTTGCTGACGATACAGCAATAATGTCATGTGATGCAGACCCAACTATTGCGACACGCAGAGTGCAGATGTATTTAAGTGAGCTGGAAATCTGGCTGACAAAGTGGAAGATCAAGGTGAACGAGGGCAAATCTACGCATGTAACGTTTACTACCAGAAGGGCAACTTGTCCTCCTGTCCAACTGAATGGCAAGAATATTCCACAGGCAAAAGATGTAAAATATTTAGGAATGTATTTAGATAGAGGTCTGACTTGGCGCAAACACATTCAGATGAAAAGGAAACAACTGGATTTAACATTTAGGAAGATGTATTGGCTCGTTGGTAGGCGTTCTCAGCTTTCGATTGACAACAAACTACTTTTGTACAAATCCATTCTGAAGCCGATTTGGACCTACGGAATTCAGTTATGGGGAACAGCATCAACTTCAAACATCGAGATTCTGCAACGGTTTCAATCAAAAGTTCTGCGGATCATACTGAATGCACCGTGGTATATTACCAATGCCGATATACATCGTGATATGGATGTGCAGACGGTACGAGAAGAAATACGAAGTTTCAGTTGCAAATACATCGAACGTCTAAACAACCACGTAAATCACTTAGCACTGAATCTCTTAGACAACAGTAATGATGTCAATAGACTAAAACGTGCTACAGTACTGGATCTCCCAGGGCGATTCTAATAGTGTGATTTTAAAGTGTTGTAAATATTATAATGTTAGTATTATGTAGATGACTGTCGTGTTTGAGTGTGAATGTTGTGAACAACTGAATGAACGTTTTAAATTATTTCCAGAAAAGTTAGGTGTACATATATTTCGAAATCATGTGCTTATTATTTTTTACTTCTTATTTGCTTTTTCGTTTTACAGGAGGTTTGTTTATTTTTTTATTTATTTATTTTTTATTTATTTATTTATTTAAAAAAGCACTATCTAATTTTGATTGTAAATATTAATTAAGAACGGTATAATATGGTTTTAATATTATAGCCTAATTCGTTAATTACACCAGTGGGTTGTAATTTTTCATGAGTTATATCTATTTGATAAGTTGCATTTATTGTTATTTATAACAGATTATGCATTAAAAAAAGTTATATGAAAAAAAATATGCAGTTAATCATAATTTCATAATTTGTTAAAAATGTATAGTTCTAAAAGTCGGCTCAGTTGTCTATTCCATGAATGATATTCAGTAAAGCAAATGTATTCAAAGTTTTAAAAAGCAATAAAAATTAATTCTATAACTTCCAAAACAATTACAGTTAAAAAAACAATAGAAAATACTGAAAACTATGCTTGTACCTAGTTAACGACTTCAGAGTGAACCATGGAAAATTGTGAATTATCCTGTTGATTTTTCGCAACGCTAAAGTTAACATATTTTTGAAAGGATGAAATAGTATCTAAAAGTTTGTAAGATGAGATAATTTTTTTGGTAAACAAAATGTAAACGTAATTCAGATACTGGATGTAATTGAATGTTTGGTCCATCTATTCATTCTTTTGACGTTCCAGTTGCTGATTTTAATGCGCCGTATTCAAAATGTTTCCGAATTACGTTCTAATGGTTTAGTATATTTTGTGTATATCTGTTCGAAATCTGGTGGTTGCTGTCATTAAAGAAAATGTTTGAATAACTTTTTATTTTCTCTTGCCTATATGAATATATAGGAAGGAAAGTATTGTTTTCATGTAGATTTTAAGAAATCGAGTTTTCACCGGATCTATACGTTTTCAGCCCCCCTGAACCCAAAAAACATGTTTTTAGCGATTGGTGTGTGTGTGTGTGTGTGTGTGTGTGTGTGTGTGTGTGTGTGTGAGTGTATATGTGTGTGTGTGTGTGTACAAAATATCTCAAGAACGGAACATCGCACGAACTTGAAACTTGAAACTTAAGTTACATACCCTTACCGGACCCGACACGAACATTTTCATCAAAATCGGTCAACCGGAAGTAGTAGTTTATTCGTGTCATTTTTCACTTTTTTGTGATTTTCTCAAAAACTGGTCCTACGATTTTTTTTTAAATCGCCTGGTTTACTCAATTTTTTATTCTCTACAAGATAGGGTAGGCGTCATGTGTGCTGAAATTCTTGGTGAGGGTGTTTTCTCGTAAAAACGTTGTTTTTTTAAGATTACGGCTTTAATATGCATTTTATCGCAAAATTTTATATAATAAAAATTGTAGATAATTTAAAATCCTACAACTTTTATTTCAAACAATTTTTTGTATAACGCTTAGTTTAGCGGCAATTTGCGATTTTCTGTTTTTTCCCACGAAAACGTGTGAAAAATCGATTTTTCTAAGATTTAGGCCTTAGTATGCATTTTACGACAAAAGTGTATATAGGCCTAATAAAATTTATAGAAAATTAAAAGACCTACAACTTTTATTTAAAGCATTTTTCTCTACAGAGCCTAGTTGAGCGTGAAAGATTGATTTTCCGTATTTTAGGCCAAACTGAGGTTGATTTTCATTTTGCGTCTTTCACTCATGATTGAAATAAGGTTATGTTTTTGAGGTTAATTTTTTATTTATTTCTAATGTTTTATTACTATTGTAAGGTTTATTGTTAATTATTTGCATTGGCAAGAGAAAGTTGTGTGAGTGTTTCACACCAGTTTTTTTTTTTAATTTTTGGATTTTCTTTCAAAAGAGATTACTTTAAAATGAGTCAAAATTATTAAAAATAAATATTGTATGATTTTAAATTGTAATAACTTTCGATTTTTGTTACATAAAAAACTTTTTTATAATATAATAAACTGAACTTTATCATAGATTACCGTATTTATTGTAACATCTGACATAAAAAATTCTAGAATTTTTTTTTGTTCGAATCATTTTTTATTCAGGAAACGACTTGTAGGCACCAAATTTCGAATATTTTTATTGAGTCAATCAGCTACATTTTACCGTTTTGTTTTTCTCTTTTAATTTGATTTATTTTTAATAGATTTAAATATATTAGTTTTCATTTATGATCATTTTATTGCAAATTTCGTAGTTTAGCGGCCGCTATAAATGTACAATTTAGAGAGCTTGATTACGTCAATGTACAAAAACGTAAGGGGTTCAATTTCTTTTTGGGATTGAAAAATTCTTATCTGCTAAATCCCTCAATATCATCCCAAAATTCACCAAAATAGCAATTGTTTTTTTCTAAAACAGCCGCAATATTTAAACGAACCAATCCGAAATCATTTTTTATACTCTTACATTCAAATATAAGAAAACTGTGATCTTTAACATTCATAAAAGCCGATTTTTATATTCAGTCTATCCAAACTAACATAAATGTTGTAAAAACTAGTAAATATAGGAATTTAATATGTGTAAATTTCCCATTATGTTTAAATAAATACAATTCGGTCAATCGTATCAATGTAAAAAAGTGTTTTTTTAGTGGACCATTCAATTTTTTTCTTTTGGTAGTTACTGAAATAGAATATTCTTCAAAAACATGGAATTCTTTCAAGAAAAATTTATGATTTCCGATCGTGTCCATTTTTTAAACCATTATACAGAATTCCATTTTACTATTCCATCCATTATAAGTCACTTATAGCTTGAATTTGTATGAGACTTAAATTAAGCAAATTAAAATAATTATTTTAAATTCACTTGATATCAACCAAAAAAAATTTTTATGTCCTTCCTTAGCTAAAACGGACTATCATTGAATTATTTTAATGTTTAACTATAACAACAAAACAATAATTTTGTTTGTAGCCAAATAATTTTTGAAAAATGTTTAATAATAGCATTGTAAATGTGTAAGAGAATTTATTTAAACAAAATATTTACGTGCGTATTTACTCAAACCCCTGGTTTTATAATTTTGCCCAAATTTTTGTTTTTATTATGGTTTTGTGTAATTAATGAGGCACGAATAATAGGGCACATTTTCGCAACCCTTTCTGTTTTGTTGATTTCATTTATTTGTTATTCAGAGCAGTTAACGTCAAAGTCATTAGCTGTGTTTAAGTTCTGTCATTGTCGGTAACGGGGGACGTTTTTATTGTCATCGTGTATGCAATAAAACCAACATTAAGGGTCGTAATCGCAATAAAAGAAGAATAGAGATTTTAAAATTAGTAATAGTGTTTAATGTACTGTTGTCAACCGTCAGAAGTCCTAAAAAATAATTTAAAGGAAAAATTGTAATTTTATTTTTGTTAATTAAATAATGGTACTATTTTTTATTGACTATTGTACATTTGTTTCCATCTGTACACTCTTTTAGAGTAACCAACGAGCTGATTGTCAGACAAAGTGCTGACGATGATACAAATGATAATGTGGTCGAGTTAAAAAAAAGGAGACCACTTGTCGATGGAGTTTCTATAGTTTTCGTTTTCTAATTCAATTTTCCATTAATTTTGGTAGTCTTGGTATTTGATAGTTTCGGCCTTCCAAGGACCACGTTTATGATTTACCAATGATTCTGGAGTTCTGCGTAGATCTACAAGTTAGGTTGCGTTCTATCAGTCTGTAGGAGTATGTGTATATTAACAGTACTATTGTCATTAATAAATTTCTCATTCGTTAGATTGCAGCTCAATCGTACTCATCTTACTGAAATATAGGTAGTAAACATTTTTGATTGGCTGATACAACAGGCCAATCATCGGCCGATTTACCCCATCATGAATCTGCCCCTTTAAAAAACGAAGGGGTTCCAGTAAAATTAATACTCACTCTGTCTCTCTCGTTTAATTATTTTTGTTTATTTTAAAGATTATTATCAAATTCTTAAAAAATAACTACTTGAAAATTTAATAGAATTATCTTTTTCAAAATATTAAATTTAATTAGCATTTGCATATGGCACCGTCGACCTCTTTGATTAGGTATTGTGCTGCCGACTACAAAGCTTCCGACATAGCGACAGAGGGAACCGCTAATAGTTCTGAAAGGGGCGGTAGGCCTGTGGCGATGTACTGACAGAGACCTTTGTCACCAAGGCCGAGCCTGTAACTGCCCCCTACCGCAGCGCTCTCGGCGACTTTAAAAAGTGCGCTCCACTGAGCCAAGAGATTCAATTCCGATCCAGAAAGCAGAAAAGAAGTCCACCATTGGCACACGGCTACCGGACTCCAGCGAAGGCTCATCGTCGACCCCGCAAGAGAGAATATGATGCTTCCGCTTGCCGACCTGAGACCGTAAGCCGTCGACCAGATCGCTGCCGAGAGCGACGCCCACAGCGGTCCCTCGACTGAGCCTTACGTCTACCGGATCCGACGAAGCAGCCATCGGCGCACTACTGCGAGGGAAGAAGATGACGTCTCCGCTGGATGTCAACACGCCGTGTCGCCCAGCCTCTGAAATTTTCATTCCAACATTAAAATTCTGCAAAGGTTTCAATCAAAACGACTCAGAATAATCGCCTTGTTATATAACGAATAAGGTATTACACAAAGATTTACACATTCCTGCAGTCGAACAAGAAATCTACATATACAGTAGAAAATGCCAAAGAAGCCTTGAATCGCGCTTAAATCACCTAGCCAAAAAATATCCTACAGATTTATTATAACGCAACAAGACAAATAATGACTTACCTCCATGAAGTTTTCCCGTAGAGTGTTTTCTTCAATCATGACATAAAACAAAAACTCATCTACTTAATATTCTACTTAAGAATTGATTGTATATTTTACTGTAAACAATAAAAAAAACTTAAGAAACCATTTTGAGATATTTCATTTCAAAGCTCTTTAAGGCCTTTGAAATGAAAAATAACTTACTGACTACAAACATTGACTAACAGATTACGAAAAAATTCTTAAAACGCTATGTTTGGAGTGTAGCATTATACGGGAGTGAAACGTAGGTCATAAGGGCTGTACAAAGAAAGACGATAGAAGCTTTTAAAATGTGGTGTTATACGAAAATATTAAAGACTATGTGAGTGGACAAAATAAGTAATTTAGAGTTTCTTAACCGAGTGGATAAAAAAGAAGTATATGGAAGCATCTTACCTGTAGAAGGGATAGGATAGTGGGGCATATCTTAAGACATCCAGGTATTGGTCTATCAATAATGGAAGGTAATATTGAGGTAGTGAATTGTAGGCGGAGGCAAAGGTTAGAATATATAAAGCAAGTTACGAAAGACGTAGGGTTTTACAGGTATGTAGATATAAAACGACTTGCACAAGATAGAACAGCTTGGAGAACTGCATCAAACCAGTCGAGAGACTAATGACAAAAATCTGAGATATTTTTTATTTTTTATTTAACTATTTAATTTTTTGTATTTGAAAATTATTGATGTCAACAAACTATCATTAATTATACATTTGCAATTGTACTGAAGTTTTTTTATTAATTCTCTTAACGGATTACTTAGAGGTAGATCAATATTGATTAATATTAAGGAGAGAGGAAGGTAAGGTTGTACACATACAGTATTAATGGTTTGACAGTATTACTAATTATACAGTCGTTAACAGTATTGTAAAATATTCTTCTTGGAGTTTTAATACTTTTTCTTAATTAGTTTTAGTAACTTTGTATTTTATTTTTTCTGTAAAAATTCAATTCATTTTCTTGTTTTATGTATTATCCTCAGTGTTTTATACATCACTAACTTGCACCCTTTCTTCGTATAGCAAACGAACGACTTTAATCTACGGTTTACTATTATTTTTTGTGTTGAAGCACGTACTATTTTCTGTTGGCTTCGTTGAATTTTGCTATATTATGTTTACATAAACGTACGTACGTTTATATTGTGTTTTATCCTGGAAACAGATATACAGCATCTAATAAAATTGGAATAGTTTTTATTTCTTAAAAATACTGCTGTTGGTACTTTACTAGATGTGATTTGTTAACTAAACGTAATATAATTTTATCGTTTAACTCTTATTCATTGTAATAAAAATTCTTTTGATACATCTAATTACATTAAAATTTCGCTAATCCGGCTTGTATAAAACTACTTTAGTTCTAGTTAATAAAAATCATCGAATTTTCGGATGTCTGCCAAAAAATAATTAAAAAATACTTAAATTAAAGAAGGTTACTAATCTGTTTTCATATAATAAACAAGTTATTTTGATGATTGTATTTGCCTGCGAAACGTGTAAATATTGTTCATAGTAACAAAATCTTAAATTGTAGAATTATTTATTCGTATTAATGCATTACTTCTTACTAATTGTTCGGGAATGTAAACAATTTTTGTAGTGTAACTTTATTTGCTTTTAAGGGTAATGAAATTTAATTACTAATTTAATAACATTTTAGCCAACCATTTTCCAATAATTTTTCATATTTCCTGTTTTTATCTTCTCTCTTTTTGTTCCAACTTGTTGTAAATTCTTTTGTATCTCCTTCTGCTTTTTTACTTTATGTTGCCCGGTAAAAACTAAAAGGAAAGGAACTATTGTTTTCATGTCGATTTTTCGAAATCGAGTTTTCACCGGAAATACACGTTTTCAGGCCTCATGAACCCAGAAAACATGATTTATACCGACGGGTCTCTTTGTGTAGTATATAAACCCGAATAAAAGTTTTAAACAATTAAAAAGGTCTAAAACTTTTATTTCAAGAACTTTTCTACAAAGCTTCGTTTACAATAAGTGATTTTCCGTATTTTAAAGTGGAACAAAAGTTAATTCACTCATGATTAAAATTAAAATTAAAAGTTTTTAATTTTGCATTGTTTACTAATGATTGAACATAGTTCATACGATTTTATTATTTTCATTGGCAAGAGGAAGTCGCGTGTGTGTGTCACGCCAGATTTCTTTAATTCGTGTAAAAAAATTGTGGCGTGTAATGAATAGTGGTGGGCTATTTTGTATCTTATACAGGAAGTGAATCTTTAATGAATAATAAATTTAAAAAAAATTACCTAAGACACTAGCCAGAATTAACTCCTCTGAGAGAAATGAATTTTATTATACAGCCAGACTCTGTGGTTAATGAAGTGAAGGTGTCATTTTTTACTGGGTGGAAACTAGATGCTTTTCAGAGACTCTGGCAAGCTAATAGGCATACTTTTCCACTCAGTGAAGAACCAAATTGTACCACCTCACTTCTCGTTATAATTAGTTATGCCTATAGAGGTTCAAACCAGTCTTTCGGCTGATGACCTGATTAACAATTAACTAATTACTATTACCCTATTATTAACAAAAAATTTAATTAATTTGATATAATTTAAAAAATATAATATATTTAGACAAATATGAAATAAATTTTTATTTGGAATTACTTCAGGTACAGTAAATATTACTATTGGTATTTTTATTTATTTATTTTCTGGTATTTGAATGGTTGATCCAAACTGACAACAAATTGAAAATTTTTTTTTTTTTTTTTCAAACACTGCTTAATCTACAATTTGTTCGCAAGGAACAATGAATAGATGAGTGGTAGAGTCTATTAACTGGCTTGTTGAAGAAGAACTCATTAGTTCTTCTCCATTTTACAAAATAAAATATATAATCACTTTAAAAAAAAAAAAAAGTTTTTTTTTTTACAATGAATATAGTTACGTTGGTTGTGTTTTAAAACAAGTCTGTCGTGTGAAGTCTTTGTAAACGTCGAATTTCTTCACTGTTGTCGAGGAGGTTCACCGCTAAATAATTTGTGTGGCTATTAAGTCTCGTATGATACCTCGAAGAAAATCTTGAGATTTCATCCGTGATGGTTGGTATGTTCAAGTCTCGTTGAATGATCCTGTTGGTGACATACCACGGAGAGTCTGTGATAGTCCGGAGAAATTTAGTTTGAAAACGTTGAATTATGGCAACGCTTGACTTTGTCGCCGTTCCCCAAAGTTGTATCCCGTAAGTCCAAATTGGTTTCAGAATAGTCTTGTAAATTGTTAGTTTGTTCGTTAACGATAATTTAGAATTTTTGTGTAACATCCAATAAAGTTTATGAAATTTGTAATTTAGTTGTTTCCTCTTATTCCAGATGTGTGTTTTCCAAGTTAGTCGACGATCTAGATGCATTCCAAGGTATCTTGCTGTATCTGATTGTGGTAGTGTTTTATTGTTTAGTTTAACAGGTGGACACGTGTCTTTTTTTAGTGTGAATGTCACTTGAACACTTTTCTCTTCGTTAGACTTTATCCGCCACTTTTTTTGCCAGCTCTCTATGTTGTGTAGATGTTCTTGCAGATATTGTGAAGTAGTATGTGGTTTGCTATGTACAGCTTGGATTGCAACATCGTCAGCAAAAGCTGCTAATGTGGTGTTTTCCGAAACAGGCATGTCAGAAGTATATATACAATACAGGAAAGGAGACAACACACTACCTTGAGGAACTCCCGCATGGATAGGAAATAATTGTGATGAGTCTGCTTGTAATTTAACCTTGAAATATCTGTCTTCTAAAAAGGATTTAAATAAATTGAAAATTTGATGAGGTAGGTGCTTTTTGAGCTTGAAAAGCAGACCAAGGTGCCAAACCTTGTCATAAGCTTGACAGACATCAATAAAGACTACTGAGCAAAATTCTTTTTCTTCGAAAGCCTTTTGAATTTTAGCAGCTACCCTGTGGATTTGCTCGATCGTACTATGCCCCGCTCGAAAACCGAACTGGTAATCTGGTATTACAACACTTTGTTCGAGTACAGGTATCAATCTTTTTAAAATAAGTTTTTCAAACACTTTAGACAACACTGGCAACAAACTTATTGGCCTGTATGACTTTATTTCGTTAGTTGGTTTGCCTGGTTTAGGGATGAGCACAATTTCTGCTATTTTCCACTGCTTAGGATAGTATGCAATACGAAGCATAGCATTAAAAATGATTGTTATTAGTCTCAGAGTTTTTTGTGGCAATTCTTTTAGAATTTCTCCTGTGATTGAGTCGTGCCCCGGCGACTTTCTTGAACAAATATTTTTTTGTATAATTTCCTTGACTTCATTTATGGAGAATAATTTAAGAGGCATTGCCATTTGAAATGGAGATTCTAAAAATTCGTTAATTTCCTCTTCATCAATTGAATCTGAGGGAAAAGGAGTGAAAACACTTTCAAGATGACTAGCAAAAGCTTCTGCTTTTTCTTTGTTGCTCTTTACCCAGTTGCCGTTCGGTAGTCGAAACGGTGGAATGGTGTGATTGGGTCTTTTAATCCGTCGCAAAGGTTTCCAAAGGGAAAAATTTGTATTATAATTAGGACCTAATTGCTTTAAATAATCTTGTAATGATTCATTACTATATTCCTGCAACAAACGCTTCAGATACCTGGATGCATTATTGTAATTCCTTTTATCTACTGGGTTTCTTGTAGTTTGCCATACTCGCCTTAGTCTTCTTTTTTCGTTAATAGAAATTTTAATGTTCAAAGGTTGATAGACGTCCGTATTGTCGTAATTAGTTGTCTTGTCCGGAGTTGACAATTTGGCTGCTTCCTGGATTGTTCCGGTTAGGTAATGAACAGCCTTGTCTATATCATTTTCATTTTTTAAAGGAATATCACAGGTAATTTTGTAGTCTAATCTTTGCCTAAAATAGTCCCAGTTTGTATATGAATTTGTCAAATGTTTAGGCAACTGTGATTTATTAAAAATGGATGCAATTGATAATATTACAGGTGAGTGGTCTGACGACAAGTCAAAGCAAGACTCTATTTTTACGTGTGCGTCAGGAACTCCCTTTTTAATAAAGAAATCTATGACGTCAGGAAGTCGTCTAGTATCAGTAGGCCAATATGTAGGTTCATTTGAAGAAATATAAGATAATTGGGTTTGATCGATGACTTGCATTAACAGACGACCTCTCGGGGAAGTTATTCGAGACCCCCAACGCTGATGTTTTGCGTTAAAATCGGCACCTATTATAAAACGCCTTCCCAGTGATTTGAAAAATTGTGTGAAGTCCTCTTTCCTTAGCGTGTACCTTGGAGGAAAGTATGCTGCTGATACGTTTAATGGTCCAAAATTATCTGTTATTGACACACTTGTGGCTTGAATGCGTTCGGTTTGGTACGCTGGTAATTGATAATGGGCGATGGTATTTTTTATTATTAATCCGGAGCCCCCATGAGCTCTACCATCAGGGCTGTTTGTTTGGTATGTCGTGTATCCTGTCATTCTGAACGTATTTGTATCTTTGAAGTGAGTTTCTGATATAAGTAAAATGTCCAGTTTCTGAAAAATGATAAAAGACTTGATTTCTTGGCTATGTTGAGCCAAGCCGTTAGCATTCCATAGAGCTATTCTAAGAAACCTTACCATTATGACAATTTTGCTATAAGGGTAGATATCATATTTAGTATGATCTTAATGTCGTCATATAATTTAGCCTGACATTCTAGCTGCCTCGAGATCAGCTGTTCCAATCTGCTGAGGGTTTGACTGCCTACGCTTGTTTCATTTCCAGGAATTGTATGCATTAGTACTGGAGGTGACTGTGTTGAATATGTTATACGATTTCCTTCTGAGTACGGATGAGGATTCAGTACACGATTATTAGTGACGCTATTATCTACATAGTGCTGAGTTGTATGCAATTTAGAAGCCACCTGTGCGTACGTTTGTAGTGAGCCGTTTATAATGCGCGGATCATGCGGTGAAGCAGTCGGTATTGCCGTAGGAGTTTTAAGATGAGGTTGATTAATTTGCTGTTGAGAAGGATTTATTTTTGGCCGAACCTGAGGATATTTTCTTTTCTGCATATCCTTATATACAGAGCACCCTTTATAGTTTGCTGGATGGGATCCTCCGCACAAAACACATTTTGCTGGTGTTTTGCGATCTGTTTTTTTACATTCAATCGTTGGATGTTCTTCAGTACACTTAACACAACAGAAGGGGTGTCTGCAATACGCCTGAGAGTGACCATATTGCTGGCATCTTAGGCATTGTACCACATCTTTCTTAGTGTGGGGGACTTCAAAAGAAATTTTGGCATTTAGCAAATATTGAATCTGATATATATCTTTGTTATTATCTTTTCGCTGTATATCAACAAAAAACATATTTAGTGGCTCTTTTGAGATCCTGTGTTTTATGTTATGAATTCGTAAAACTACATGGTCCTTTTCCTCTAATTCGGTTTTCACGTCATCAAGACATGCTGTGTAGTGCATCCCTTTGAGTACAACTCGGAAACACCTGTTTTGTGTCAATTGGTACGTGTGAAAGCTTATATTACGGGATTCCAATAGTTTAGCTATAACTGAATATAATTTAGTAGTTTTAGGAGTTAATTTAATTTGATTTGTATTTTCTAATTTGTAATAATATTGTCCTTTAGCAACCTTGTCTACAATTCCTAAAATATCATTTATGTTCACAAAATTTATAAAAAGAGGTTTCGGTTTTTCTAAAACGTTTTCAATTTGGGTTTCTTCGGTATCTTCTATATCTTTATCTTCCATGACTTCTTCGTCACTAGAAGATAAGCAGTCAAACCTATTTGTAATCGTGACAAATTGTTTAGAGTTTATCTTAGTCTGGTTTTTATTGAAGTTAGGTTTTAAAGTTCTTTTAAATTTTTTTGAATTATCAGGAAGAACATTTTTATCCACATCGTTGGTATCGACATGATTATAAGCACGTTTAGATTCTTTGTAACGTTTCTTCTTCGTCAAAGAAGAGAAAGTAATTCCATTAGTTGACTGTCTATGCTCCAAGTCGTCTAATACCTTTAAATATTCTAAAACAGCTGTTGTTCCGACATCTGTACTGCCAGAGCCTGCTAGATCGCTAGAACGAGGCGTAGTTGCGTTACCGTTTCCATTACACTGACTACTAAAATTGGTAGCCATGGCAACTATACAACAAACCTCGTATAGGTTAAAATAAAACTAGTACTCACAGTTTAAAATAAAAAAAAACTAGTACTCACAGTTTAAAACAAGGAACCGATACAAAGAACTTATTGACTAGTCCTTACCCACTCAAAACATTTCAAAGCTCAGTAAAAACTTCTAAAAAGTCACCATTTATCTGGAGAGAAATCATATACGTCCATTTCTCATAAAACCGGAAGTGAGAGTCCAAATTGAAAATAATCTGTAAATTGTGAAGCTATTTTAAAAAAGCATACTCGATTATATTAGTAATTACATTTGTGAACTAAATTAATGGATTTCGGTTCACATTATTTTAGACTATGATGGCAAGTCTATGGATATAAAAAATGTTATAACGTTCAATAATTGCCGTGCGATTGACTATTTAATTGGAATTTTATTACCTACTGATGTTTTTCATTCCCTCGATTCACTCTAGAAATATGGTAATGGTTCTACTAGTGAAATATGATACTTTTTCAATTTAATCAATGATTCAATTAAAAAACTAATTTAGTGTTTATTAATTGAAGCTTTCTATGACTAATAATTTTTGTGTGTTATTTGCTAACTGTTGTTTAACTCAAGCCACTCAAATTTGTGTGCTGTTTTACTCTGTGTAAATTTAATCAGCAAATTTAATCAAAAAGCCGGGACCTCATCAATTAACGTAGTACTGTAATAATTGACTATCCATTACAGTGTTATAAATGGTACACTTACACTAAAACTTACTTAAACTTAATGCTACATTTATCTATTCACATCGGAGTTCTGTCACTGGACTGTATCTCCACTCACGTTTATTTATCATGTTATTTTTTTCCACATTTTGTGTTATCACATTCACTGATTGTTTCCAACAGGTTGTGAATTTCCTAAATAGAGAAAAAAAATTAATTTTTGATTTTAGCAGGCTTTACATTTTTTTTTGACTCGTATATTATTTTCTCTTGCCCTGTATTATATAAGGCAATTTCATATCGATTTTTTGGAATCTAGTTTTCACTTTTGTTTGTCAATTGTTCTGGCTCTTAGGCAGTAAATCTCAACTCTTCCTTGAAAATAAAGTACTCGTATACAAAGTAATACTAAAACCAGTTTGGACTTATGGGTTAGAGCTATGGGGTACAGTTAGTTCATCAAATATAGAAGTATCGCAGCGCTTCCAATCAAAATGTCTTGAGACTAATCACTACAGCCCCATGGTACGTAACCAATGAAATATTGCACAATGACCTAAACTTGCCCTTTATAAAAGAAGAAATTAAACAACATAGCGAAAAACATTTACAAAACCCAGTAGACCATCAGAATCCATTAGCGATTAAACTCCTCGCTGTGTAGTGGCTAATTTGATCCGTGTTTTTCATTTATTCTATTGGTCATTGATTAGATCTTTTCGTCACCCAGTGTTTTTTAAGGGTCGACAGCTACGTTCACCAATGACAGACTGGGGAGGCCTAAAACTCTAATAAGGTGACAATTTTTTTTAAATGTTCTATTCATATTATATTTAGTTAATATCATATCTTTGCCTGTTGATGATTACTGTGGGTACAAACAATATAAACAGGTTCTAGATCCTATCTGGAAATTTAACCTTTCATTTTGCTTGAATCTAGCATATAGCGTACTACACTAACCACCACACCAATGAAGCTGATTTTATTAAAAAAATTATATGAAAAATTATTTTTCTTCCAACGTAGTTTCGTAAATTTTTTGTTGTTGTTCTGGCCATCAGCCGAAAGGCTGGTTTAAACCTCTAGAGGCTTTACTAAGTAAACTAGGTGTAAGGTGGTTTACTTTTGCCTTCATCACTGAGTGGAAAAGAAGTCTATGCTTACTAATATCCTAAGCACTCCACAAATCATCTATTTTCCACCCTAAAAATGACACTCACTTCATTCACCACAGGATCTGGCTGTATAATGAAATGCATTACTCTCACAGGTGGTAACTATGGTTAGTGTATTTTTCCTTTTCTGTTCTTAAATGCTTGACATATAATTTTCTGACCAGGTGATAAGAAACAGAACTATTTTTTGTAGCGTTGGAACTAGCAGATCGAATGCAAATAATTTAACGCTCCATCTGTATGTTATGGGCAACTAATGCTTTAACCTGGCTTAATTGATTCATGATCTTTCTTTGAAAACTAATCCTCGCTTGTAAAAAATTGGAAAAAAGATCCAAACAACAAAAATACATTCCTCGCTTATTCTGCTTATTCTGTGTAATATTCATATGAAATATTCATTTTAATCTTGTAAGGGAGGTGATTACTTTTCAGGTTTTATTATAAAAGATTCTGATATTTTGCTATTGTAGTAATGATCGAAATTTGAACAGTTTTTAAATATACATTTTGTTTGTAGATAAGTTCTTTTATAACTATATAGACTTCATAAATATTTCTTTCCATTTTCTTTTCGAATATTATCTCTTCGGTACTTGATCTCATGATCGTTAAATAGGTCTCATAAAAAGTATTAATGCTTTCTGAAGCTTAGAGAGGTTTTTCCGTTTTATCTAACCTAGTACGCTATTTCGTTAAGTCATTTCAACGTCACAAAGATACGTGACACATTTGTTAAATACTTTATTTATCGTTGTAATAATATCTGACAATAGTAAATTTAAACTTACAAGCAGTCCATAAAAAGAGTAGATTAGTATAATTTTAAATTAGTTTTTATGTCATCTAAATAAAATTTGTATTTTGAACATCAAAATTAAAACTTTTGTGAGTCTCGGGATTTCTTTATCGAAGCTTTGTTTCTTACGGTACCTACGTTAAGTAGTAGTGAGTGGTCTTGGGTTCGAATCCCATTCAGGTACGGCATATTTTCATACGTTACAAAAAATGATTTCATTCTTCACCGTCTGCATTAGCAGTAATTGCAGAACAGTCGGACGTTAAACAAAAAAAAAGTAGAGAGTGATCCAAACTATAGGTTCTGTCGTACGAGAGAGGTTCATACTCGAGTAAAAATAAATAGTTTTTTTCAGTGTAAAATTTAATATTTTATTTGTTGCTTATAAATGGACTGATATTCCTTTTTCGTAATATTATATTTTATAAATTTAGCATAAATATAAACCATATTTGTTTCACAAATAAAGAATACTAAATAATTTTAACGAAAATTTGATAAATATGTAATTACTTAATCAAGAAAATGCTTACTTTACACCTAAGTGGCTTTAAACTGAGGTAATAAAAGAGAACAGAAGCAGACATTTACATAAGTGTTAATATAAAAGAACAGATTATTACTGACCTCGATTTTTTTTTTTATCGGGTGTTGCCAAAAGGATGAAACTCGTTTTTAGATGACATTATTTTACTCTAGTAATGAAATATGAAACCTGTGTTTGAACCGCGTATTACACTAAGTAAAAACATAAAAATTTCAGGTACGGCTCATTCATTATAAGCTTGGTTTTTTGTTATTTTATTTGTATAAATTAAAAAAAAGGGAGTGAATTAGGCATTTACGAATATTTTTTTGGAAACAAATAATGTGTCCGTTTCTAACCATCTGTTTTAGTCCATCGGGAATAAAAATATCAATTTAAAAAAACCGCTCTAATTCCTTTAGCCTTTCTACTTAATTGCTGAATATTACCTGACATTAATTAGAAAACATGCAGGAACATTCCTGTAAAACGGCACATTTTTTCTCTTACAACTGATAGTGCTACATGATCTGAAACATGGAAGAATTCAGAAATTTTCTACAAAAACGGGTAGAAAGAACCAAGTTTTAAAACGACCATATCCAAAATATTTCTCTTTTTTACTTGGTGAGATTCTCGGCTCAAAATACAGGCTTCATCTTTTATTTTACTTACTCTATTAAATTAATTAAATAATTAATTTAATATTTATTGGGTATAAATTTGTGCAACAATATTCAAATACTTTTATCTTCTTAATGTTAAGATTGTGTTCTTTTCCAACCATCCGTTGTTACATGAAGTGTCACAAGGGTACTTCTTCTTGCACTAATGCCATACTCCCTTCTCTTCATTGAGTCCATTTGTACTTGTCTCATTAAACTGCAACAAATAGATAATATTATATGTTAATATTTTTGACATAAACAATATTCTATACAAATACTTAAACATTCCTACAATTCAACAAAAACATTAAACTTTTAGTACACAACACCAAACAAGACTCAGATTGCATACAAATCATGTGCTCATCTCAATTTGAAACAGTTCAAATGACACAGCGACTAAAACGAAAATACTTTTTTTTGTAATTCACAATGTGTGTACGTTGCAATCTGCTCAATTGAGAACAAAGAGCAACCCCATATCCCATTGTGATGAGGATTTTTTTTTTTTTTTTGGTTTAACGTCCGACTGTTTTGCAAATTGCTGCTAATGCAGACGGTGAAGGATGAAATGAATTTTTGTAACGTATGAAAAAATGCCATGCCCGAGTGGGATTCGAACCCAAGACCGCGTGATGAGAGGCGAGCACGTTACCAACATCGCCAACGCGGCCGGCATGAGGATGATGTGTATGACGTGTAAATGAGTTTTAGTCTTTTTCAGACTCAGGTCGACCATTTCTGAGAGAGTATGATTAATTGAAACCCAACCATCAAAGTACACCGGTAGCCACTGTCTAGCATTCACATCCGTATGAAAGTAACTACCTTTACTAGGATTTGAACCAGGAACCTTCGTCTCCGAAAATCAGCTGTTAAACAGCTGATTTTGGCGACGACTTTACCTGTAGACCAACCCGGTGGGTTAAACGAAAATATTGCGCAAGCTTTCTTGGACAATCAGTTTTTTTAGTTTTTATTGACCCCTTTTACAAAACAAAAACAAGTAATATAACAAACAATTAAAATAATGACAATTGGTTCAAAATAATTAAACAAAATTATATTATATTTCTTACTTGAGGGGTCTATCAAAATCAGCCACATCAAAAAAAATTTGTTTCTGTTTATTTTACAAGTTTTCAATGTTATGAACGTAGTAAAAAATAGAATCTGCATTAAAATGATACGTATCCAATTAAATATCTCAAAGAAATTCTGAAGTTATTTTCAAAACATGCCACAACCATAATTACAGAAATAGCTAATGGGTGCGATAGTGCACTTATGTGGTGAAATAAAATGTTGAAGTAATGGTTTGTAGGTTATGTGTTTATAATTTATAGTTAGAAGTAGTTACTTTATCAAAACAGTTGAAATGATCAGTCATTGCGTACCCTAAAAAAAAAAATTATAATTTTTCACAAAAAAACAGTAAATTTTAGTTTCAAAACCAGTCACATCCAAAAAAAACGTTTTTCTAGATTTTGAAAAGACATTTTTTATTATACTTAGACACAATAATGTGAGATTTAATACTGTCTTCTAAACTTGAACTATTAACAAATACATTAAACACTGTAGTTTCAATTTAAACAGTTTTTTTGCTTACCTGAAAAATTTTATGAACGGATGTGGCTGATTTTGATACGAGACCCTCTTCATTTTACGTGAATTATTTTTTTATTTTTAAATTGACTTTGACTGTAATTTATTTTAAATGTCAGTGTTTTTATGTAGTGTGTATTTAAGGTGATCTTTGTAAGTACCTGGTAAGGATAAGGGTTTTTTACAAGGATATGTTGTACAATTAATTAATTTTTTGTTGCAATTCCTGCATTTGTTGGTTTTTTGTTTCGTCATGAGGTGACTTTGTGTTATTTTGTATGACCACTTTTTAGTCATGTTATTGGTCGTGTCTGTTATCAAAAATTTCTAGTTGTTAGTCATGAATGTCAGTCCGTACAATGTTTAGGTTAGTTGTAAAAGTCTTCCACTGCTTATTCCAAAATACTTTTACTTGTTTTTGAATATCTTCTGTAGATTTCCATGGTAAGGTTTATTTATTCTATTGATGCAAGTAGTAGCGCGTTTTGCTACTGGATTGGCTTTCTCGTCTTTGATTCGTAACTGGGAAGCGATCCACAGATGAATTTCTAACTTACGGTCGCTAGTTGTTTTGAGATTGCCATTAATATTGTCTTCAATATTGGTTCATCTTACCGGTTCGTTTACAGTGACAAGACCCGAACGTAAACATTGATGAAATTGCTCTTTTCTTGGGTGTCTTCTTATTATAAAACCTCTCTTGTATTTATTATTTTATAGTAGAATAAAAATTGTAGATTTTTGAGTAGTTGAAAATTGAAAAGTAATGCTATATTTCAATTATTTTCCTGTAAATAACAAGAAAATTTAATTTTTTTGTTAGCAAGTAATTATGCGGTATCTGGGTTAAATCGTCTACTCTGGAAAATTCTTTAGATAGATTCTGTTTATTTAAAATAAAATATAATTTTGAATATTAATAATTATGTATGGTATACATTAAAAGTTATATTCAAAATTAATCAAATATCTTACGACACCCATGCATGTTTTGACTTAAAACAACATTATAATCTTATATTATACTTTAACTTAAATAGTACTTAAGGGAATGGTACTTTCATCGTAACATCTTTTCCTTTGCAATATCATTACATAATATACAATCCTGAAAGCAAAGTTATTCGAAGTTAACAACCCGAATCTTTGACATTAAATACAGTCTTTGAACATAACCGTTCGTGTAGTCTGATCTTGAGTTAACTCATCCTTGATATAAACTCTTCAAATCTTCTCTTATTTACTGCCAGCCAAAAATCTCTTTAAAATATAAAAGCAACGTTTACGTAGTCAACTAAATAGCATATGTTCTAATATTGTTTATAATAATGACACTTTTATGGTAGCGTTTTACATAATAAATGAGGTCTAAGTAGCATTTTCACTCCTTTCCTTCTTATATTATGTGCGTATATATATATACATATTAATGTAAATTTTCTAAATAGAGTAAATCCCCGTTTCCAAAATAATGGTGTCGAGATATAGGATCATGGGAAATTTACGGTAGATTACCAAGGAATCAAGTAACAAAAAGTATATATATATCGAGAAACAATATAACACATCTAAATGCCTTTTGTAAATTTAGTCCGAGTTCTTTCAGGATTTTGTTATTTCTTAACAAAAAACTTTTTTTTATAACAAGAAGTCCCTATCCAGGGCCGCCAAGATCAGGCACTTCAACACAGTAACCAGCAGCCTTATATGTGGCGGAGACGGTGAACACAACCCGTGAATGATTAAAGTCCAAGCTGGCTACCCAAGAAAGACGCACAGTCAGAAAGATTCTGGGACTTCGAGTATCGCTTCAGGAGCAACGACGAGGGGTACCGGCACGTTCAGCCTCTCACGACGTCCATCCGACGACTGGCTTTCTATGGCCACATCGTCCACATGGCTAACTCTCGCCTCACCAAAGAGATCTACATCCAACTGGCTAAGTACAAGAACCCCCTGACGAATGGGCACTAGCCGTCCAGACCGATATGACTAAGATGAACATCTCCCTTGCACTCGGCGAGAAAACTAAGACCTACTGGGCTGACCGGAAGTTGAGCGCTCTAAGAACACGAACACGTGGTCTCAAGAGACCACAACGCTACAAAAAAACTTTTGTTTTTGGCTTACCGGTACTTTATTAATCATTACAGTTATAAAAACCAGAAAATAGCAATAAACTGTTGCAATTAATAAAAGACAAAATTGAATATAAAATGCTCTAAAACTCAAACGAAACTTACATTAAAAAAAACATTGCCATTTATATAAAAATGGGTAATTAATTATTTAACATTCCGATAACAATTTTACACTATCTACCTTTCACAAAAAGAAACTACTCCAGTAAGCTACATGACTCTTATGCTTAAATCGGTTTTAGCAAACTCTTACCTCACTGTTTGAAAACTTTAGGTTGCTAACTAAAGAAGAGGTAGTCGATTTTTATTTTAAATAATCATATAACCCTCTCGAAAGATAAAAAAACCATAAAACACAATAGATCATTCTACTCTATATTAAAAATAATAAATAACTGTGCTAGTGGTGCCCGAAAAGCAATAAATTACGCTATATACTTTTAGGCCAGTCACATGCAAATGTTTCAGACAAAAGAACATCGCCTATATTTTAAGTGATTCAATGATTAGAAAAATATAAACATGAAAGAGCTTATCGGAGTAAGTTTTCAGTGGAATTTAAGTAAATTTCTTGTTACTATTCGGTGTATTTTACATATTTAAAGATCTAGATCTGATGTAGTAATTTGGAACCATCAAAACTACTGCGTTAATCAGTTAGAAAATGAGGCTGTTAAATTTGTTCATGTTAATCTAAAATACCTTTCAACTCATTGAATATTTCTGGTAGAATAATGGGAGTTAAAGAGAATCAAACAAAAACCTCAACGGTAACATTGGCACTTCGTTAAAAATTATTGGCCGGTCCGTAGTGTAGTGGTCAGCAGAATTGGCTTCTATATCATGATCTCCGGGTTCAATCCCGGTCACGTCTGGAATTTTTTATCTTTAATTTTCATCTATGAGACTTCATCATCTTAATAAGCATCAATTTTCGAAATAGTTGGATGTGAAAACAAACTATAAGATTTCAATAGGCCTGAGTTAAATTTTGATCAGATTCCCAGAATTACTTGATTTCAAATCTCCTTTTTCGTATGAGTATGAGCTGATTTTCTACGTTTATTTTATAAAAATAAAAAACTTATATTATTTACAAATATATTCTGTTTGTTTGAATTTTGATTCTCAATGTAACAATATATTTACAATATATTCTAGTTTCAGTATGTTCAGGTTCACTGAATTAAATTTACTGTGTTCAGTATGTTTTTTGACTAAAAAAAAATAAGTAGTTTCTTTCATACAGAGTCTGTCATTATTTTATTCCATTCATGTATTATTTTCCTGTAAAAATTGTATACAGAAACCATTGAAACTTGAAACTTTGTTGAGGACAAGACGTAGAAACGAACATTGGTTCAATTTTTGCGTCTTCCAGCTGGCATGATCCAATCAGGTAGAAACGACTGCTGCTTGAATATCCAGCTGAATTTATTGGCTTTTCTCGTCTAACTCATTCCTACCACTTCACATTCAAGTAAATAGCATATATATCTCTCTCCAGACGCAGATACAGTCAACCAGTCTATGCGTACTTTTTACTTTTTTTACAAATCTCTTTTATTCTTTTCTCTTTTCCTCCGATCTTATCATAAATACCCCGGCTCAGTATTTTTACATTTACTTTCTTTGTTTTTGTTAATGAGAAATTTTGATTAAGGAATGTGAGTGAATATACACTTACATACCTTTTCATCTATCTAACTTATTTTTGCATTTTTCAAAAGACTGTTGAAGTGACTATTGCGAAGGATTAAAAAGGTTGGAGTTACTGCAATTTTTCTTATAATGTATATTGCATCATCAGGTATATTCTATATATGTATCTTCTGCTAATTAAAATTTTGAATGAACTTTTATAAAATATCTGCCTTTTATTTTTAAATGAACTAACATTTTATCTATCTTATTTTTTATTATTATGTAACATGAAACCATTTGTGATCCCTTTTATATCTTAACATTTATATGAATATTATTCATATGAAATTTTTTTTTAATTATTTTTATTAATTTAACGTCGCATCAACTGCAACGGTCTTTAACGACGACGTTGTGGTGTAACTGTTTTTAAATGGAGGGTGAAATGATTTTTTGTAACGTATGAAAATATGCCATGCTTGAGAAGGATTCGAACCCACGACCGCATGTTGAGAGGCGAGCACGTTACCAACTACGCCAATGTGGCCGGCGTTTTAATTTGTTGTTTATTTATTTATTTAACGTCGCATCAACTGCAAGGTTATTAGCGACGACGTTGGAGTGTAACTGTGCGTAATGAAGATGAAATAATTTTTTTGTCACGTATGAAAATATGCCATGCCTGAATGGGATTCGAACCCAAGACCGTATGATGAGAGGCCAGCTTTTAAAATTTTGTTTATATGTATTTGAACATTTTTGTGCTTATTTGTAAGTTTTAAAACTTTTTTGATATTTATTTGAACATTTTGTGCGTAGTTATTATGTTCACTTGATATATAATTTTTATTGGCTATTGCAAAATATTTTATTTGGTTTTCCATGTAAATAATCACTGCTAGACAATTTTGCTTAATGTTTGTGATTCAAGGACGAAGGGAGAAATTTCAAAATTAATTTCTTTGTGTGAAAATTAAGTAAAGAAAACTTTTAATCGGATCTAAAATAATAACCTAACCCACAGATACAGCTCGTGCAATACATTTTTACTAGCTGACCCCTGCAAATAAATTTTTACAATAATACTAATTTATTTTTAACGACAAATTTCAAGATTCCATTAAAACTTATAATACTGTGACACTTATTCCTAAGGTCCGTTTTGGGATATAGGTTATTAAATAATTAATACACTAAAGTTTACAATTACAAAGATTTATTACACTTAAAGATTACAAAATAAATAATTAAACTAATTATAATTAAGAAATACAATAAATGATTTAATAATTCACTTAAAATAAATAACAAACAATAAATAACTTAATAACTTACTTAGCCTACTTACAATCACTTTTATAGATTATACTAACATACAAAACGCAAACTGAATTCACAAAACTACACATTAACTTTACAATACACTCACAAAAAGACTTTACACAATACACACACAAAGACAGTGTTACAATCGTTGACTGACACAATGCTCGGTACGCGCCTCCCTACGTCCCATAGACATTCGTCGAAGATCAAACGATTACTGACTGGACCGCGCTCGGGGGCCTCCTTTTATAATCATTCACAAAGATCGTTCCAGAACAAAGTAGATAAATCTACTCAAGTACAAAAATAACTCTTTATTTATGAATGCTAGAAAAATCCATTGTTAATAGGTCAACAAAAGGTCTTTTATAAATAGAAAACGTAAACAACCTGCCTCCCTCATAATAGCTGTACACAATACCTAAACTTTATGATAGTTATTACAACCCTTATTTACAACTGTCATTTACAAAACTGATCTTATTGTGTATTGTTATTTTTATTATTTCTTAACTATTTTTATGAATGGAATTCTGGAACATTCGCGAACAATCTCGTCTTTCCTTCGATCTTGTTACAGTAGCCTACTATTATTTTGTAATCTGTTGTATCAATATGATTATGAAATAAAATACTTATGTACATAAAAAAATGATCCCGTCACCGTAATAACTCTTAAAAATCTAAACTCAGTAACACTGCCGGCAGAATAGTAGCGTCGTTGAAACATTAATTAAAATTATTTTTTTTATTTACTTCAAAAAATCTCGGTATAGCTTTAACAAATTTTAATTTTCGATTTTTTTATACAATTTCGGAAGTATCCTCGTTATAACCATTTAATTTTTTTAGAAATCCAATCGGTAAAACTCTGTATTTAAGGGCAAACATAATATCCATTTTAAATTCGTATGACTAGATTTTCAGTTTTAAGTAAAATAAAAAATTCAAGACACAAGCAAAGCTATACATCTTGAATTATAGTAAGACAGATGCCTAAATTGGAGATTACATGTTTAGGAGAAACAAAAAGAGCTAGACTTAAAATTCATACAATTCTTATGGCTAGTCGGACCTACATCTAACATGTCGCTTCGAAACAAACTTCTGTTTTACAAAACCGTTTTTAAATCAGTCTCGGACCTACGGTATTCAGTTGTGGGGCGCATCCAGTAACTCAAATATTCAAATTATTCAGCGTTTTCAGTTAAAGGTCGTCCAAACTGAAACAGCTGCGTCCTGGTACATAACAAATAACCAAACGTACAACATTTTAACAAGAGCCTATATCTATATTTCAACAGCTAAGAAATAAATTTTAATGTATATAGTACAAAAAAAGTGGCTTGAATATCACAAAAACTATTTGCCAATCAAGTTATTGGACAACAGTGATATAATAAGGTGACTAAAACGGAGTCACCGTATGACTTATTTAGTTAATTATTACTTTTATTATATTTTTTATCTCTATTATATTTTTTGCTCTGTTTTTAAATTTAGCATCAATATAATATTATATTTTTGTAATACATATTAACGTGTGAAAACTATTTATTATTAATCTAAAAATATCTACAAGAGAGATTAATTTCTCTGACAATTTTCTATGAAACAAATCTATTGATTGTTCTGTTAAGAACGAATTGTAGATAAATCTGTAATTTTTTTAACCTTTTTTTAAAAAAATTCACAATCTGTTAGATAAAATCAGTGAATATGATAACGCAAAATATTAAAAAATTAACCTGATAAAAAAACGTGAGTGGAGACACAGTCCAGTGACAGAATTCACTGTCGGCATTTCACTGTAATGGTTAGTCGATTACAGTACTAAGTTAGTTGATAAGATCTCGGCTCCATGGACGTTTTAGTCGTGTTATTGGATTGTTTGGGAGATCTGTGCAGTCATATTTGAGATGAATATGTTATGGTGGTTGATGAATTTAAAGAAAACGTCATTTATGTAGGGTATGTTTACGTCTGAGTGTAGCGTTTTATTGGTTACATAATAGAAAGCGGTAATTATTGTTCGTAAAAGCTTTGATTGAAAACGCTGAATTTTTGCTAATATTGATGGTTTTTCACAGCAGCAAAGTTGACTGGAATAGCTCCATAATATTGGTCGAAGGTATAAAAAAATATATAGGTAACAATTTCGTACAAATACAAAAAAAAAATCATAAATAAAATAATCGCGGTATATCACAGTGTTGTTAATAACTACAATACTTTATTCCAAAGAATACACTTTAAAAATTGTTAAAATTTTGAATTGATAAATTCGTTTTGCTCATTAAGATAGACATTAAGTAATTAGGCAATTACAAATAAAATTTATAATCTATAAAAAAACAATACTTTCCTCCCCGATAAAAATCCGTATAGGGCATGAGAAAGTAAAAATTGACACACAGTAAATTGCCAGGGCGGAGCTATTGAGAGTAGTATAATATTTATTCGTCGTAAATTTTCCAATAAAGTGAAAGCTAACGTTATTACTTCAATGAAATTGTACTTGTTAATTTCACTGTCGCATGTTTGAACGAAATAAATATAAGTAAAACGGACAGAAAATAGTAAAGTATAAAGGATAAAAACGGAAATCCTTGTTTTCCCAAGCGAATGAGATAAGGTCCAGTGGGAATGAATACAAAGATCTTTTAAAACCTTGTTACTGACATGATAAGGAGGACGATTAAGTAAGTAACATTAAAAAGACAAAAGGAACAAAAAAAAAGAGAACAAAAGGTATTTTGCTGTATTTAAACATTAAATGTTAACAATCAGTCTGTGAAAAGTACGATGGGAAATTACTGGGTATAAAGAAAAAAGTACAATTTTAAATCAAAATGCTCATGATCGTTTAAAGAACATAATCGATTTGTTTATCGTTAATTTATAAATATCCCTTTTTTAACACGGTTTCATCTTAGGAGGGAATTAAAGTGACAACATCAACTTCCTTAATAACAGTCCTACAAATTATTTTGTACGTTTTGTACTGTCGCAACTCAGTAATACTGGCAAATTTTGAAATTTCAACTTTTTGAATCAATTATTGAAGCTGTAATCATTAAATAAAAATCTATAAAAAATTTGAATTATCTTCGGTTGCAGACGCTGTAAGATCGCCATGTTAGATGAGCTGGATGATCCCCGCATTTGATTCTGCACGTCCGTACTAATTTTATTATTGTCTGAAGTTTACCGGTCAGAGAAAGATGTGACAATCCGTTTTACAATCGATACAATTTAATTGTTTAACTGTTAAAGTTTCTTCTATGTAAGTCGGCTAAGTGAATACCTAACGTTTTCTTATTTTTTGAGCGTAAAAGTTATATGTGAAGATTTTGTTTCGTCAAATTTAACCCTCCAGTTTTTAACATCAGAAAGATGTGTGTAAATTTATCTGTAGCTCCTGCTGCAGTAAAGTCCGTAGCTAAGATAGCAGTGTCTTCTGTAAAAGTAGCAGTCGTAGTTTGTGGTGTCGTGGGAAAGTCATCAGATGTGTATAATATTGTAACACTTAAGTTCGTTCGAGATCTGGGTACAATAAATAGTACATAGAGTTCCTTAAAAATTTATAGCAATATGTATATTCTATTTTATATAATAAACTTACACAATAAATTTCACTAACCTTCCTTTTTAGCTGCGTCAACTTTTATTTTCACTTACATGTGTTTCGGTGGATCCACCATCATCAGAGTAAATAACATATAATTGAAACTAAAAACTTCATTTATTAAAATTCTATGGACGATGATACATCTTCAGTCATTTGTATAAAAGTTTTTTATCAGCTCTTACTCCCAACCTAGATATTAGTTAATATTTTATGCAGTTTAAGTGCGTTTTAGGTGCGTCTGTTTTGATTTTAAATAAAGCGAAATTTCAATATCTATTATTCATTTTTTTCCTGAGTAATTCACATGAATCGTTTCAAAATTAAATTTTTTACAAATTTATTTAAGAAAAAATACACCTTTATTTACCATTTATGGAAGTAATCTTGAGTTAAACACAAAAATGTGTTATTTCTTTGTACCAATTCTTGTGTTTTATGTAATATATCTCTGAAAGTATTGCATTTACAGCTCTGGAACCAATTTTATTCACTTTTTAAGATTAAAAAACATAAAAAACAATCGTATTTGTATCTTTGTAACTACCTTAAAATTTTTTATACGGCCTTACTTCACTGAGGGTACAGAGTTCTAGGTGAAATGTTTCGCTAGCCGTAACTCGCTAACTAAGCGTTTTCAGGCATATGTTTATATGAACTTATTTTCTTATTTTTAGCTATAGAATGAGATCCCAAAAGATTGTCGTATAGTTTTGAATCACCCTGTATTTTGAAATTTTTAAAATAATCCGTTATTCTGTTTAAAATCTGTCAACTTTATGTCAGGATAATGTTCAACCAATAAAATCTGTTCTCTTATAAATTTATCCTTTTTAAAGGATGAGTGATTGCGGAGTCAGGTTATTTTCTTCTGGTTCATAGTACAGCAATGTCTTTCTTTTATTGAACTATTTCGTTGTTGTTTTCGATTTCCTTTATATGCCTTTAGCTATAATATTATTTTGATGCATCTTTTATTTCTTTTAAAAAGAATACAGAATCGTAGACTATATAAATTGTCAAGTGTGCGGTTTTTCTCACTTGGATCATTTACTGGCAAGTACTTATTTGTTAGTTAGGCATGTTCAATGTAGTCTTCGGATTATCCATTGTCATAATAATTAATAATTTTTATCATATTTAACTTTTAGTTTGCTTTCCCAGAAACTTTATCCCAGTTTCCATCTCTGAATACATTTTTTTAATGCAAATAATCCAAAATGGCCTTTCAGGTTGTTACCGGAACTATTTATAATTTTTTAATACATTTCTCTTTTAGCTTTATTTCTTTCTATATTTTGTAATTGGCTCTAATCTATTTCATTTCTCTTTAGAAAATTCAGCTCTCTAGTTCTGAAGGTTGTTCATGGGTTTTTCTTCCATTTCTTCGGTGTTTTCTAAATACAAGTTGTAAGCTCATTTTCTTTTTGTGATTATTTTTTCGAGAATGTAATGTAACAACCGGGTTGCTCTAGTGGTAACGTTCATGCGGTCTTGGGTTCGAATCCCATTCAGGCACGGCATATTTTCATACATTGCAAAAAAATCATTTTATCCTTCACCATCTGCATTAGTAGTAATTGCAGAACAGTCGGACGTTAAACCAAAAAAAAAAAAAAAAATGTGGTAAAGTAGTCGCCCCGAGTCATCTGCTTAACAGCTGATTTTCGGAGACAAAGGTTTCTGGTTCAAATCCTTGTAAAGGTATTTACTTTTATACGGATTTGAATATTATGCAGTGGTTACCGGTGTACTTTGATGGTTGAGGTACAATTAACCATACTGACTCACGAATGATAAGTCCGAATCTGTACAAGACTAATCTCATTTACACATCATCCTCATTTAATTGGGTCATAGGGTTGCTTATTGTTCTTAAATTTAACAAACTGAAAAGAATACACATTTGGGATTAAAAAAAACTAAAAATTTTATAATGTACTCATATACCAGGTGTCCCACGCAGAGGTTGCTATTTTTTAATTAATATGCCGGACGTATCGCTCATTCTACATTGGAAACTTTACAGTTATAATAAGTATATATTTATTTTATTTTGTAAAAAAGTACTCTCGAGTTTCATTTGCTTATGATTAATCAAAACAAAATGTCGAAAAGTAATTTTATTTGCATAACCATTTCAAATTGGTGATTTGTTGCAATGTTACTTAAGTAATAAATTAAATTAAATGTAATGTAAGTAATATCAAAGTGATAAACAATTAATGAACACAATTTGTTTCATTAACCTTTTATTCGAACTGTTGTCTATCAATAGCTATGCACTGATAGCAGCGAAATAAAAGTGAGTCTTAAGCGTTTTTGAAAAATTGCCGAGGTATCAACAGCAGTTCCTCTTCAATCAGCCTCATTAATTCAACTTCTGTTGCAATGGTGTGAGAATAAACTTTTTCCTTCAAAACCTCCTCAGAAAAAAATTGCAAACATACAAGTCTGGCAATCTTGGAGGCTAGTCCATTAGGCCGCTTCCACGACCTCTCCAACGGTTAAAAAAATTTTGGTTTAAAACCGCTTTGGCCACATTAGCATGATGTGGAGGAGCTCATTTTGTTTTGAATAATCATAAGCAAACGAAACTTGAGGGTCCCTTTTTTACATATCTATTTATTATAACTGTAAATTTTCCAGTCGTTCGAGTGTGCAATACGTCCGGTATATTAATTTAAAAATAGCAACCTCTTCGTGGAACACCCGGTATATTATATAAGATTTAAAATTTTAGGGTATTTCTGAAATAAAATTATTATCCTTCGTAGTTTAACGAAACATTTAAAATTAAAATTAAATTTTAAGTTTATTTTTGCTATCTTAGTTTAGTATGGAGTTCAGAATCAATATGACATAATTTTTGTAAAGACGAACAGAGGGAGTGATCCATCGAAATTCGAATTATTTGAACGATTGAAATGGGTAAGGGATATTTGCATATTTACAAAGCTCCTGATTTCTAACTTTCGTATTTTAATCAGTAGGCATCCTATTGGTTTCAATCTTAAGTCCTAAAGTTAAACCTGGAGCTTATAATCTTGGAAGAAAAGTTATGCGTACATCCATTTTCTGCTGTATTTTTTGTTGGGGGAATTATTTTTTGAATATGTTAAACATTTTGAAAAGAAATTTGATGCATATATTTATATAATGCGGTAGAAAGTATCATCCAAAAACAATAATTTCAATTGTTTTATATTATAAATAATTATCGGTAATTATTATGATAAAATGTCAGATTTGAAAAAAATTAAACGAACATTGATTGGTAACTGATATTTTGTATGTAGGTATATATTTATTTGTTACTAAGCAACCCAATGACGTTTTAAATAAAATGTATTTCTGCGGTATTATGTGATCATCAATCATATTCAATAAACCTATATATTATTTTCATGATTATTATTATTAGTACTCATTTTACATAAAATTGTATGAAAAATGATTTTTTTTGTGGCCTACTGATATTTTATTCTTTGTCATATTAGGCTATATACGACCAGTTAATTCCCTCTAATTTTACTTTTTCTGGTAGCTGCTTGTGTGATGAGCGTGTACATAAAATATAATACGAATAATTCCTAATTATATTTTGGTATCAGTGCATGATAGCAACTTCTCGAGTTTCGTTCACTTTTTAAGTTCTTTTCAAAAATTTGAGGAAAAGGAGTTATCAGGTTAACACTCTTCACCAAGTATCTTAAAATATATTTCTCAAGGTTTGATGCCCACGTATGATCAAGATCTAAAAATTTTAAAGCCCTGGTAAAAACCTACAAAATTCAGCTTTTAGGAACAACTAGTAATTACAACGTAGAAATTTTTCAAAGATACCAATGTGAAATTCTTCACAGCATTTTCGAAATCACCATCTTATGTCTAACAAAATTAAAACAGATTTGTACTGTAAAGTAATTTATTTGAAATGTAAATATGAATTCGAACCAATATAGAATTAAAAATAAATAAAATGATTAAACACAAATTTGAAATTGAATTGAAATTTAATGTAAACGTAAACTATATTGAAAATTTTAATAATTGACAATGATTAAATTTGTTACAGAATTATTAATATTTGAATTTATAATTTATTGATGACTCTTTTATAACTATGTATTCTAAAAAAAAATTATTAAAATATAAATATTTAATATAATATTAAATTGAATATGGTTATCTATTATATTTATAAGCTTAATTAAATTAATGTCTTATTGTTACGCTTTTTAAATTATCATTGGAGTCTCCTGTGGTTGTTTGTCCGTCCATTGACCGGATCGAATGGGGGGAGCTTAGTATATTAATATATTTTATCTTATCTTCTTATTTTGAAAATATTAAATTTATTTCAATTTGTTCTGTTATTAACTAGATTCTTGATTCTTTAATAATTTTTTTTACTCATTTCCTTGTTATTAGAAATTGTTTAATTAAATTTATACTGTCTTTTGTTTACTTGGTTAAACTTGAAGAATTTGGTTTATGGAATTATTTTCTTTGAATAATTTATTTTCTTCTTAGAATTCATCTTAATATATTTAATTATTGTTTTTTCTTAATATTAAATTTTAAATTATAAATTATATAATTTTGATTATTATTTATTATTTTCGAATTACTCTTGACTTGACAACAATTAGTTAATTTAATTGGATCATTGATCAACGACATCGTGGAATATAGACTGCTATTCTACAGTACATACCAAAAATAAAAGACGAAATATGTAAACGCTCTCCAACATATAAAAAATTAAATATTTTCTTAACTCGTTGTCAGTGAACCTCCTAGATAATGAAATAATACTCAGGAGACTACAAAGAAAATATTCATCAAATGTTTTTTAGGAGATACACAAATAAATTACGTAAGGCATCATCCAGTTAACGTACTTCAATGGGTGAATTTTCTATTCGAGAAATGAATTAGATTCTGGCTGAAAGTTGAATTTTTTTGTAACTGTCTTATTCATGTAACACCTTAATCCTTTAAAATTAGTCTCCAACATCGCCAACGCCGGCCGCGTTGGCGATGTTGGTAACGTGCTCGCCTCTCATCACGCGGTCTTGGGTCCGAATCCCACTCGGGCATGGCATTTTTTCATACGTTACAAAAAATTCATTGCATCCTTCACCGTCTGCATTAGCAGCAATTTGCAAAACAGTCGGACGTTAAACCAAAAAAAAAATTAAAATTAGTGTTGTACTCTTTATCCTTTGACAAAAAGTTCATAAGAATTTTTTTTAATAAATACTTAAAAAATGACTATTTTGTCATATAGGCTACATAACATGCTCATAACACCTTGATGACAAGAACATCTCACTTTCTCGTTTTGTTTACAAATTTTCTATGTCCCAAACATTAAGGTAATTTATATTATTCACATTTTCTCCTTCGTTATTTTTTTAAACTTCAGTTTTTGACGTCAGAAACGTGTCATTTTCTCCGTTTTTCTTAATTTTTACTCTCACTTGTTATTTGACGTCAGCCGCTTACCAATCGTACTCGTTTCACGTCAGAAACATACGAGTAAACTTATTTTTTTCTAACTTTCACTTTTTGTTTGACGCCAAACTGCTTCTACTTCTAACTTTCATTTTTTGTTTGACGGTAAAAACACGTACGATTTTCTCATTTTCTTTTAACATTTTGTTTGCATCTTGAATTTTCAATTTTGTGTTGTATTCTGATTCTGTTAGATTTCTATATTATAAATGGAAAGTAACTTTTTTCGTTGCTTTTGAGAGCGTTGAAATTATTTTTCGTTAATTTTATTTTCCATTTAACGTTGTATTCACGTATTGTTCATTTTTACACACAATTTTTTTCGTAGATAACGATTATTAAAATTGTTCATTATTTACATTGGTAAGAGAAAGTCACGTGAGTGTTTTACACCAGATTTTTGTATAGTTTTGTTACTGTATCTTTTATTGGTAGATCATTATTAACCATGATTTAAGTTTTCTTCCAAACAATGATAATGTATTTAAGGGTGGGTGGAGGTAAGTTTAAAGAGCAACTTACAGAAGATCTTTATGTCTTACACTATAAAAAGTTTGAGAAGGCTTTTAAGAGCTTACTGTGCATAAACAAAACTTATAATACTTTCCAAAGTTTGTTTGATTAAATGATATATACTGCCTGACAACTACTTCGTATTTATAAGTTAGTAGGCCTTCAATAAAGTTCTCTTTATCAATTTTGTATTCATTCCACAATGGAAGACTTTGTTATACTATTTGTCATGATCGTCATGAAGATTATTATGTTTTAAGTCAAATTTAGTAGGTTATTTTTATTGGGGTTTGGTAGCCTACATGTTTTTATGTCGAGATTTCAAAAGATATACACGTTTTAAGGCCCTCTGAACCAAAATACGTGTTTCTAGCGATTGGTGTATGTGAACAAAATATCGTTCAAAGTTAAAACTTGGAACTTTACTTATGTAGGCCTATCATTACGAGACCCGGTACAAACATTTTCATCAAAACTGGTCAACTGGAAGTATCAGTTTATTCGAGAAATTTTTCAGTTTTTTTTGCGATTTCCTCAATAATGGCTCGAAAGATTTTTTTTAAACCACCTCATTTACTACATTTGTCACTTTAAACGGTAAGATAAGTGTTATAACTCTTAAGATTTTAGAGGCCCTGTGCTCGCGTGGTGAAAAACTGTTGTGTTTTAAGATTGCGGCCTTACTTCAACCTTAAATCCAACCTTAAATGCAAAGGCGTACTTTTACATTCTAGTGCAAAAGAGTATAAATAATCAAAGTCGTATAATATTTAAAAACCTACAAGTTTTATTTTAAAATCTTTTTACATGGCTTACTTAAGCGTAATTTAGTGATTTTCTGTATTGTGTTTATCAAAATCGGAGAAAATTAAGAATTTTTAATATTGCGGCCTTAGTATGCATATTTTCCCATAACGGGCAGGTGGAGTGTAAATTAATTGCACTCGATCTGTTGCTTCCAGGGCTACAAAAATAGTTCTGTTTCTCATCACATATTCAGCCGATTATATGACTGAAATATTTATTAACAGAAGCGATAGAGGTGTAAAAGATACTATTCAGAGTTATCTCGTCTGAGTAATGAATTTCACTATACAGCCAGACTCTGTAGTGAATGAAGTGAAGGTGTCATTTTCAGGATGGAAAGTGGGTGCTTTTCGGACGGCCTGGCATGCTTATAAGCATACTTTTTCACTCAGTGAGGAAGGCAATAGTAAACCACCTTACTCCTCGTTTTTACTTAATAAAACATCTAGAGGTTCAAACCAGCCTTTCGGCTGTTGACCTTAACAACGGTATCCGTATAATGAAAAAAGTGTGCAGTAAAAGTTAAAGGAAATTAAAAACCTAAAACATTTATTAAGCATTTTACTCTACACAGCTTAGTTTAATACAATTAGTGATTTACGGTATTTCTAAGTCGAACAGAGGTTGATTATCATTTTTCGTCATTTACTCATGATTAAAATTAGGTTATGTTTTTAATTTTACATTTTTTACTTATGGTTAAACATTTCTAATATGTTTTATTATTTATATCGGAGAAAGTCGTGTAAGTGTTTCACACCAGATTTATTTTATATTATATTTGTTATATGTATATTTATTATATTAAATATGTGTATTAAATAAATAGATGTTGTCAATATTGCTAGATATTTTGAAAACATCCGATTTTCAATTTCGGTTCGGTTTAATGTGACAGTACACAATCTAGTTGTACAGACATAAACTATAATAGATTTTCATTTAGAAGAGATAAAGACATTGTGTGTTCGGTTAATGGGAATTTCAATTGCGTTGTTCACCCAGGCAGGAGTGATGATCAGTCTACGTAATTGAACGTTAGTTAAATAGCGATGGACGTAAGTGTTGTACAATAATTAGATTACTGAAAGGGCCGTCACCATTACAATTACGGCCCTATCAGTGACGTCATTTAATGAAGTCTTAATCTCTTGTTAATGGGAACCAAAATACAATCTACCTAATATTCAAATCAAATTGCCCTTAATTTAGGAAGTCCTTTCCATCGTGATATTCTCTTAGATAATATTTTTTTAAATCTGAAATTACATGTTGTATGGACTTGTCTTTTTCATTTTTTCAACATTGTTTTCATTGTGAAAAATTTGGTGTGAACCACTAATGTGACATTCTTTTACCAATGTAAAATAAGAAAAACATTGCCTAATTTAATCATGGGTAGATGTTGCTAAATGAAAAACGAGCTATGTAGTACTTAAAGTTGGATAGAAGAAAAATGTTCGTACGATAGTTGTAGAGTTTTTAGCATCAAAACTATTATTAGACCTATCTGTACCTTCAAATAATGCATAACTGTTAATTCTGAATAGCATATGTATTTTTTGACCTAGTTTCATAAAAATTATTTTTAGTCATGTTACAAAAACATTTTCATTTCTAAAATTCATTTTTTCTGATTTCATGGAGCAAAATATGAAAAATCACTAACTCACATGTTAACTCAAAGTAGAAAAACCCGTTTTAATAAAACTTGGTGTTTTATAAAATTATTTAGCTGTATTTAATACGCTTGTGCCCTAAAATGTATATATGGCCGACATCTGAAATAAAACATTTTATCACCAACAGCTTCCACGAATTTCACCATATGTGACACTTAATCTATCGTGATCACCACAAAAATTTATTAAATGAGGCAATTTCAA
This sequence comes from Catonia carolina, assembly GCA_035578175.1. Taxonomy (NCBI): domain Eukaryota; kingdom Metazoa; phylum Arthropoda; class Insecta; order Hemiptera; family Achilidae; genus Catonia; species Catonia carolina. The sequence goes on from JAQMRL010000003.1 coordinate 79,528,657, forward strand.
TCAAAATTCCGTATAAAAAGTTTGGAAAAGTGAAACATCACACGAATAAACTGCTACTTCCGGTTGACCCATTTGAATGAAAATCTTTGTGTTGAGTCTCGTTGTGGTACTAAGTTCAGTTCCAAGTTTAATTTTGTGTGATTGGCCGTTTTGAGTTATTCTGTACGCACGCGCGCTCGCACATACACACCCACAAACATGCATGCATCCTCTCTTCCACATACGCTTCTTTTTCTCTCAAAACACTTTTTATTACGAGAGCTCAGCCCTTTGAATTTCAGCAGACGTACAGTTTTTTTTTGTAGAGACAAAAATGTAGTAAATGAGGCAATTTTATAGAAAATCGTAGGAACCGCTTTTTTAAAAAATCGCAAAATATTGCAAAAAATTTCGTGAATTAACTACTACATTCGGTAGACCGATTTTGATTAAAATGTTCGTGTCGAGTTTCCTTGTGGTACCTAACGTAAGTTCAAACTTTCAGCTTCGTACGATATTCCTATTTGCATAGTACACATTACACAATTGGTGTAAATATGTTTTTGGGTTCGGGAGGCTTGAAAACGTGTTTTTCTGGATAACAACTACTTTAGAAAAATCGCCATGAAAACAATACTTATCTTTTCTACATATTCATAAAAGGAAAAGCATAGAGTAAATAACTTTATCCTAATTTTTTCGCAACTGGCTTCTATGCCAGGGATTTGATTCCCGGTCATTTTCTACGCACAATGCTTATGTGTAGGCATCAACACTAAAAAGAAAACGAAATTTTATTACAATAGTCTACCTTAACCAGTTCTTAAGAAAACATTTTTTCTTAATAAAAAAAGCGAACAAACGGGATAATAGTTCTCATACCTAAGTTCACTGATATTTTTTCTAGTAGCCTGTATAAGGTAACTGTATCAATCACTTGGTTAATACTGTAAGAGATTCTAAAATTATTTAAAACTATTAACAAGAGTTCCTGTAAAATCTTTAAATTATTCAAAATAACAATACTCAAAACATTTTTTTCAAAATCATTTATAGATAAACATTACTATACATAAGCTTTTATAACTATAAACTGACTAACGGATAAGCGTAGAGTATCACATAAACAACTTTGGCTTTGTCATCTTCCGATCTCTAGTAACTTTTGAAATAATGTAGTTAACAAACTAAAATTTTAGCTTGATTGTCAATCTCTTCATTAGAGTCTAAATAACAAGCGTTAAAATACTTACGAATTTTATTAAAAATTGTGCGCTCATTCGTCCGTCAATACTTGCATAAATATTTTACTTGATATTCTAAAATATAAAAAATAATTAATTATTTTTTGTATTTAACTTTTCTTAATAAAAATTATAAATTTTCTGTTTCTTCTCCACTTCCGATTGTTTGCACAGATACACATTTATTTCCAATCATAGTATTTTCAACGAAATCTTCATCTCTTACTAATTCCATGTCGTTAATGATATTTGGAAGGTACGCAAATTTCCGTAATGGGTCTTTTATTTCTGAATCTAGTTCTGAATGCCTTGGTGTTATACTTGTATTGACACATCGAATGTATGAACCCCCTATTTCTAAACCTTCAGGTCCGATCAAAAATTTCTCATCAGTTTGTGTGGAAACTTGCGTTCTGGATACTACAGATCTAATAATAGTTCGATGTCTTACTTCTTCTATTATTTCCTCGGGTTTCATTTCCAAAAATTTTGCGGCACGATTACTGAGTTCCTGTTCGAATTTTGTTATATCTTCATCGACAGCTACTTTACTATCAAATCTACGACATCTTTCGGCTTCTTCTAAAAACCAATCGACAACTGCTTCCGCTAAAACTGAATCGAGTGATCGAGATTGTTGTATTAAATTGGTGGTTATATTTGATAACCTTGGTCTTGCGGAATCGATAGCTTCGGATCCGTACGACTCATAAACCAATAACCATAGAAAAGATGAACATGCTAACGATACTCCTTTTACAGCTACAAAATCAACACAGACGAATTTAAGTTGGTAATAATGAGCACATATAAGACATCCTATGAAACAAGTGATTGATTCTACAACAATTGATCTAACTAAACCTACAACTAACCATGGCGCCGCTAAATGTTTATTACCTCCAGCGAAAGCAACAAGCATAGCCAAATAACAACCTATATATAATTCCTTAGTAAACGTTTTAATTAACACAGCAATTGCTAACGTTGTTTTACTTACTCTTACAAAATCTTGTCGGAACTCTTTCATCTCTAAATGCCATACTTTATCCAAATTACTACCTAAACTTCCTAGGCTTGTGTTCGACTCTGTTAACGTCGATACTAATCCTATTAATGTCAAAATTATTATTATCGTATTTATATTCATCAATTTATAATGTCTCACTCGTGTGCTTGATCCTGAATCCATATTATATTCTTCCTCTTCAACTTTCAATTTAAAAAAAAAATATCAAACACTTCAGAACAATAACCTTTTTATATTGTTTACAAATATTTACTTATTTTGTTTTTCACTAAAATCATATGGAAATTTTAATCATACTGTTTCTAAATCAGGTGTTTCACGCTTCAGTAATTTCTTCACAGCATAGTTTTCTTTACATTCTCTTGTATATGAATGAATTTCCTATATGAATTAGGTAAGGAAAGTATTATTTCCATATAGATTTTTCAAAATCGAGTTTGAACTGGGATAAAATACACTTTTACAGGCCCCCTAAACCCAAAAAATATGTTTTGATGATTGGTTTTTGTGTGTGTGCAGTGTATCAACAAAATATCTCAAGAATGGAAAACTGTTCAAATTTTAAACATGAAACTTTAATTAGGTACAACAAGGGGACCAGGCACAAATATTTGCATCAAAATCGGTCTATCGGAAGTTTATTCGTGCAATTTTTCACATTTTTGCAATTTTTTCAAAAACAGCTCTCACGTGTTTCTTTAAAAAAAACCTCATAAAAGCTACTACTACATTTTCATCCTCTAAAAGATAGGGTAACCGCCATGTCTGCTGAAAGTCGTGGGAGGAGACTTTGCCGTCGTAAAAACAATTTTTTTTTTTAAGTTTGCAGCTATAGTATGCATTTTAATGCGAAAGTGTATACGATTCAATTTGTAGGACATTAAAATATCGACAACCTTTATTTAAAACAATGTCTTCTACGATAACAAAGCTTACTTTAGCGTCAATTAGTTGTTTTCTATAATTTGTTCATTATAATAATCATTAAGAAAATGAAATTGTTTAAGATTGCAACCACAGTATGCACTTTACGACAAAAGTGTACATAATCAAAGTTTCAGGAAATGAAAAACCTACAACGTTTATTACCACCTTCCTACAGAGCTTAGTTTAGTGTCGTGTATTGATTTTCCGTATTTTTAAGTCTTACGTTAAGTTTCATTTAGCATCATTCACTTATGGTTAATATTAGGTTCTGTTTCTTATAGTACATTGTTTACTCATGATTAAACAGAGGCTATATTGTTCATTATTTACACTGCGAAAGAATTTTTTTTTTTTTTTTTTTTTGTTTAACGTCCGACTGTTTTGCAAATTGCTGCTAATGCAGACGGTGAAGGATGAAATGAATTTTTTAACGTATGAAAAAATGCCATGCCCGAGTGGGATTCGAACCCAAGACCGCGTGGTGAGAGGCGAGCACGTTACCAACATCGCCAACGCGGCCGGCAACTGCGAAAGAAAGTCGTGTGAGCTTTTACACCACATTTGCAACGTCAGACAGACGGTGAAGAATGATAGATGATTATTTTAACAATAATTTTACTTACTATCAGTCAAATTTTAAGATTTAACTATCAGTCAAACTTTAAGTGACAATGATTGCCATAAAGAAAACGGTTCCGTTTACAGTATTCAAATAAAACTCAGGCCTACTTTACAAATTATTGCTTGTAGAAATCGCTCTTCCGGTAGTATTTTATTTGGTTTTTTCGTCAAATAGGTGTTATACATGTAAAGGTTAGCTCCATATTATACCTCCTTTTTTTAGCTTTTATTTGTTAGTGGGAACTGTACATTTTTAACAACTACCCAATTTGATCGCTGCTTTTGCTGTATAATTGACGTGAATAAGGCATGAGTTTTAACAGGGACCCCCAGTAGAGTTTGTTCATGGATGGCTGTCAGCTGGTCACCATACAAAGTCACTTGCCCAACCAGTGTTACTTAACAAATAATAGCAACTTACTACCAGCTGACTGACTGGGCTGGCCCGAAGGCCTTATACCTCCTTAACCATTTTTTTAGTGTCGGTTATAATTCATGTGTTTAAGTGTGAGCTAAAATAAGAATTGTTTTTCTTGTGTTATTGACGGTTGTAATCTTTGTTTTAAATTTTAAAGTAGTATATTTAAGTATATTAGCTATGTTTAATAAAATATTCTAAAGAATTTGAACATATTTAAACTAAAAATTACTGTTTTAAAGGAAACAAAATAATTTATTAAAGGAATAAAACCTATTGACTTCGTTTTGCCTTCAAGGAAACTGATATTTGTGTTTACCTTCTCAACAAAAAAATATAATAAAAAGTAACTTTATGCAAATACTTTACATGACGTATATATATTCTGTAGTGTGATTCTTGCCCATGTTCTAAAATTGAAAATAAACAATGGAACTTTTGTTTGTAATATATTTTTATTCTAGTTTGCTCTCTTTGAGCACAGATCCACATACACCACGTACTTTATACGCCGCCCTCATAGTTTTATTTTTTATTTAAATCTCCTTTTAGAGTTCTTTGTACATGTCATTTTATTCAAGATAAATTTTCACCAAAATTTAAATGTTTTAACAGTTTACTTTGGGGATAAATGTAATTTTCTTAACCATATAGTTTATATTTTCGAAAAAATAATACCACATGAATTTCACAAAATAAAACTTTTGTTGGTCGAGTTGATTACTCTTCTACCATTCATTGACCGGCCAGTGGTACGGTGGTTAACAAAACTGGTTTCTACAGGTCCCGTGTTCGATTTTGGCATTTTTATCACTCATTTTCATCTATCCTTCTTAATCTGCATTAGAAATAATGTGTGAAACAGTCGGACGTAAAACAAAAATAAATTATTATTCATTCGATTGTTCATATTATGAAAAACTCCATCTCGTTGCTGCAAAAAATCTTATCATTTCTACGTAGTTATTGAATTTCATATTATATTTCTGCGGTTTACCCTTTCACCTCTTTCTCAGTCTTCCTTTGGAAAATACTTCCAATGAAATCATATGTCAGATAATGGTTTCAATATATTAATAGTTTTATTTTACATATTTTCACCTGTTGATCATTGAGTGGCATGGGGAAATTTAACCATTTGGTGGCTCAGAAAAAAGCCGTTTGAATCTTTAATGAGTTAGTCCTGAGATGGGTGGTTGTGTTGGTTTCCAAAGAGACTGGTAAATAGCGAAAGCTGTTACATAGGTCGGTCGCTCTGAGAACGACCAATGAAGGCAGCGCTTGGCTGCGGCTGTTGTGATGGTTACGATGGTGTATTATTCCAAAACATGATCCTTCTATCATGGGTGCATTTGGTTGTTCTTGGTCGGAGTTTTAAAGCGCAATGCCAGTAGCCCAAATTTAAGTCCTAAAAATAAGAGGTGGAATAACCTTAGTGAAAATTGCTATAATGGGATACCATCTGGCCGATCGAATAATAGGATTACAGAATGTTTTGGGGTTTCTTTTATTTTAATTTCAGGAGATTTACTAGTTTTTAGGTAACGATCTTGGAAGTGGACATGGTGGCAGGAATGTGTATTTTATATTTAGGGTTGGAATCAATAATTTTATTCTCGGTAAGAGTTAAAGGAAGTCGTGGAACTGCAGCTTCATGCGGTCGCCCAGTGAATGCGAATCCTCGTATATTTTTCCGATCATGCCGTTGGTTGATGTTTCACGTTGTCGTGTAGTTTTCTTGACGTTGTGAATATAGTCGTTGAGGGTGGGCAATAATAAGTTCTCGTGAATTATTTTGTTGGATATTAGGTAACTACTGGAAGTTGGCTATGATGCAGAAGGATTTGTTTTGTGTAGTACGGAATTATAATTTATGCACTTAAGAAAGGATGGACCGCCAGGCTGGTACCTCGTAAAAGACTATCCGAGTAAAGAAGTAGTTTGACAGATTAGGGAGGGCTTTGGAACGGAAAAGGGAATCGATTTTAAATAAGAGGTTTTTGTTCTTACCGATCATTTCGTCTGTGTGGTGTTTTAAAGTGACGGTATGGCCAAATGCACCTTCTTTTATGCTAATATTAGAGGAGTGGGGGTTTCTTGCTCTTTGATTGGAGGAAGCATTGTCAGCCGGTAAGGCACTACCCAATTAGAGGGAGTGACGGTAGCAATATGGTACCCACAAATGTTTCATTATTCTATTTTTTCCAGTCCAGTTACAATTATATGTTCTATATTCGCTTCCGTAGCCACTTTACCGGATAGGTTTTATCAGTATTTTAACCGAATTTCGTAAGAAATATTGGCAACTAGATTCTTAATTTGCTTAATAATAACATTCTTTGTAATTATTTTTTGTCATATTCTTTCACGAGCTTGGTCGTTTTAATAAACTTCAGTAAACTAAATGAATAATTAATTATCAAAATTGCACAATTTTTAACTTTTTAAGTCTGCTATTTCTACCAGCACAGGGTACAAACTAATGGTATTCCTTCCAATATTGTAATTTCGTAAATTGTAAGGCTTATAAAATTTTTATTCTATTTTAAATTGCATTACATAATACTTTTTATTAACATAAACGTCGTACGTTAGAGTTCTTTAGTACAAACTATGCATGAAAGATAAGTTACAGTTATTTAGCTTTATTGTAAACTAAATTACAGTGATATTGGATGAGATTATTTGTGCTTTGTGCTTTGTGGGTAGACGTAATTTGTGGTGGATTTCAGTTTGACTGAAGGTCATTGTAGTCTATTCGTCCTGAACCAAACATTCCTGCTTTATTAAAGTGGAATTCTTGAGGTGGAGACCGATAGATAGGATTTTTTTATTTCGATAAATGATAGAAGACATTACAGAGCATTGCTTTCTTATTTCAATCTGTAGAAAACGTGTTCATTCATTTTCTATGACTAAACATAAATTTCGTTACAATTTTTTTTTTTTTAGTATTATAGAATTATTAATTAATAATACTAAATCATATAGTCAGATATTTATATTCGTGAAAAAGACTAAATTGATTTTCATATTTGTCCATTCGGTAGCTTATTACATTTGCTTTACTGAAGTTCCTTGGTTCTATTAATTATTTAAGTACATTAAATTTTAAGTTCAATTGTCTACTGAAAAGAAGTAAAACGGATTAAGTTGGTTCTTTTACATTTACAGTAACCTCTTTTTAGTACAGTACGCCTCGTATTCAGATCTAACAAAACAAAATACTTCATATTTTGCAGAAATATAAAATTTGTAGCAATGTAAAACTTTATCGAATCAAACAAGGTTACAATTCTGCAGTACTTCTTACATTATATATAAATCGTAAAGGTTTAAAAAAGTAAATTTGTATCACGAAGGCTAAGAGACATCAAAGAATTTGTGTAAGTAAGGTAGGATAGACGTAACCTGTATCAATAACTATAATACACATACATTAATGTAAGAGTGATTTTTTTTAATGTAGTTTTTAATTTTAATTCTTTTACTTCTTTGTAACTTCCATGTTTCTATATGCTTAATCTTGCAATGTTTACTTTTTCAATGTTTTAATTTTTCGTTAAAATCTACTTTTAAAACAAAACCTTACATACAGATTTGAAAACACCACTTGTACAAAATTCCATTAAATACCTATACAAACGCTTTTACGACAAGTCACACGAACACGAGAACCCCCTGATGCGTTTACTTTCCACCGTCCATTTACCTGATAATCCCCCTAGACGCCTTAAAAGACGCTGGAGTAGAGACCTGCTAATTTGATATACAAATTTCATTCTTGGGGAGGCACCAATGGGGGCCCTACCCCTCTCATGTCTATCATGTCATTTACATTAAGTCATAATCATCACATTTGCTTGTTGTAAAATTTTACAGTTGTAAATAAAGAATTAAAGAGAAAAAACCTACTTTACTGTGTTCTAGAAGACAATAATAAATAATTATTTGTTCAATAAATTTAGTGTTTTCTTAACTGGTTGTGAATGCTAAAAACGTTTGTGGTCGACGGGATATTTACAATCTTCGTGTATAAAAGAATGCTTGTAGAATTTTTAGTACAATATACTGTACTCGGTTGACCGCATGCGTTCTTAAATTGTCTGATTTATCCCGATTATTTTCAGTAAAATAAATCACATTCGGTAATCTGGAAAGATCTGTAATCCGTCATCACCCGAGTCCCGAAAGTGGCGGACTAAAGAGAGGTTACGGCATTTATTTTATGCCGCATCAACAATTTGTAGTCATGAGCGACCAGAATTATAAATCAACTTATACTTAATGCAGTTCAAAAACCGATTACATGAACAAGAAAACACAAATAGCTAACAGCAATTTGGTAACAATCAGTCAGACATTATGTAGTTTTTTAAACAGGCATTTAAATTACAAAATAGTTAGAATAAGTATAACTAAAAATCTGGTGTGAAACACTCACACATTTTTCTCTTGCCAATATAAATAATCAACAATAAACCTAATATTAGTAATAAAACATTACAAATAAATAAAAAACTAACCTCAAAACATAACCTTATTTTAATCATGAGTGAAAGACGCAAAATGAAAATCGAACTCAGTTGAGCTTTTAAATACGGAAAATCACTCTTTCACGCTAAACTAGGCTCTGTAGAGAAAAATGTTTAACTAAACGTTGTTGATCTTTTAATTTCCTATAAAACTAATTTAATACACTTTTGTCGTCAAATGCATTCTAAGGCCGAAATCTTAAAAAATCGATTTTTCACACGTTTTCGTGAGAAAAAAATGAAAATCGCTAATTACTGCTAAACTAAGCGTTATACAAAAAAATGTTTGAAATAAAAGTTGTAGAATTTTTAATTCTCTACAATTTTTATTATATAAATGTTTGCGTTAAATTGCATATTAAAGCCGTAATCTTAAAGAAACTATATTTTTACGTAAAAACAGCCTCACCGAGAATTTCAGCAAAAATGGCGCCTACCCTATCTTGTAGAGAATAAAAATTGAGTAAACCATGCGATTTTTAAAAAAATCGTAGGACCAGTTTTTGAGAAAATCACAAAAAAGTGAAAAATTACACGAATAAACTACTACTTCCGGTTGACCGATTTTGATGAAAATGTTCGTGTCGGGTCCGGTAGTGGTATGTAACTTAAGTTTCAAGTTTCAAGTTCGTACGATGTTCCGTTCTTGAGATATTCTGTTCACACACACACACAAACGCACACAGACCAATCGCTAAAAGCATGTTTTTTGGGTTCAGGGGGTCTGAAAACGTATAGATCTGGTGAAAACTCGATTTCGAAAAATCGACATGAAAACAATACTTTCCTTCCTATATATTCATACAGGCAAGAGAAAGTAAAAATTAAGTAGCGGGTACACAAAATAAACATCAGAAAGGCTTTTAAAGTAATTTACCTATTACAAAAAAAGAAGAAAAGGAAAAACACTTGAAGTAATCTGAAAGCCTAACTAATCAAAATACCTGAGACTGATCGCTGCAACCCCTTGGTACGTAACCAATGGAACATTGCACAACAATCTAAACTTGCCTTTCATAATAAAAGAAAATAAACAACGGAGCGAGAAACAGAAAAGTTTAAAGGGTATCAGAATTCATTAGCAAATAACCTCCTCAACCACAGCGAAGATACTCACACACTAAAATATTTTAAAACATTGAATTTACATTTATGATTTTTTTAATTTTCGTACTAATTTAATTTTTCTACTTCTACTTGTATCGTTTGTTATATGAATTTATATCATTACGCTAACGTAATCTTATTAATTATTAAATTTAACAGTTGTATTAAATGAAACTCAATATACCATCTTAACTCTACGATGGTTGGTCCATGACCATGTCTGCATTAGCAGTAATTGCAGAACAGTCGGACGTTAAACAAAAAAAAAGGTCCATGACAAATTTATTTCCAATTGTTGCATTTACAAATCCGGAACTTATTTGTTATAACTTTAAAAAGAAATAAAATAAAATTAACTGTTATGATTTATAATTTTATACTAATAAAATTTAAATTTAGAAAAAAAATTGTATAAATTAGATATTTGCCTTCAGTAACGAAATGTATGAATCAGCTGTTTTAAATAAATTTAAAACTGATACAAAAGCTGATCGCTACATACTAATAAATCATTGTCATCTCATAAGTGGCATAATCATCATCAACTTCAGTTTCAGTTAGAGCTAATCAGCTGATCAGCTGGTGTCGACATAGTGAATATCATTCATAAATTTATTTTCTGATTTTCTGTGAGAAACCATCGAAAATTAATTAATTAATTAATTTCACAAGAAAAAAAAGACTTTATTCTTATTGGGAAAGAGAAGTTTATTTTAAAATACGGTGAAGATAGAATATCAGACACGGAAATTGTGCATATGTGTGAGGTTATGTTTGTGTTTCTGTTTACATTGATTTTTTGTAAGTATTTTTCATAAACTATTGTTATATGTATAATAATCCTCCCTGTTTCCATTGACTATGGAGCAGGGAGTTATGGACAATCTCTTCAATCACGAAGAGAACTTGAAGGTGATCAACGCTCACCTAGATGTCGCACCTGAGACAACTGGTACGCAGAAAATGGCATGGACTAAGGTCATGTCTAGTAAAAAACGTCCGTTGGATACGGAAAAGAGTTCCGCTGACTCGGAATTGCCTCCTTCTAAGTTTCGAGTCCCAACAACAAATAAATACGGACCTTTAGAATCGTTACAAGAAGACTCTTGCAAGCCTCCACCAATTTATTTAAAAAACGTAGAACTGCGCGACTACAAAAACTTAATGTCTCAGTTGAAGAGTACAGTAACTGGTGACTTTGAATTTCAAGCGACCAACAACGACGGGGTAACCATTTACCCAAAAACATCCGAAACGTACCGTACTCTTGTACACCGATTAAGAGAATTGGGACGCAATTTTCATTCATATCAGCTACCCCACGAAAAAGCATACAGAGTCGTAATACGTCATTTGCATCCTAGTATCGATCCGTGTGAGATCAAGGATTCTCTGGAACAACTGTTTTTTAAGGTAAGAAACGTTGTCAATGTTTTACAGGCTGGTACAAGAGTGCCCTTACCATTATTTTTCGTTGATCTTGAGCCTGACAAAGATAACGAGAAAATCTTTAATGTTAAATCCTTGTTAAGCACACGCATTAAGGTTGAAGAGCCAAAAAAGAAAAGTGACGTAGTTCAGTGCAAAAGATGTCTACGATTTGGACACACCCGCTCGTACTGTAATCATCCGTTCAGATGTGCACGCTGCAGCAACTCTCATCCAACTGCTGATTGTCCAAGAGGTACCAATGAACCCCGAGTCTGCGTTCTTTGCAAAGGCAATCATTCGTCCACGTACAAAGGATGTCAAACATATAAAGAACTGAGAGATAAAAGAAATTTTAATTTTGGTAAATATTCTGTTAATAAATCTCATGTAATGTTGGAGCCTCCAGTCACTGTTGCAGTCCCCGTGAGTACCTCGGTAAAGTCAAATCATACACAGTCCACTCATACTCACACCGTCCCCCTTTCTCGTGACCCGAGATTGAATTCACGGTCATACGCTCAGATGGCTGCTCCTTCCCTTCGGCAGCAGCCATCTCATACTCGGTCATCTCAGTTATTCCGGCCCTCTCAGCAGCCATCTCAGCCTTCCATGACATTCTCAACTCTTTCATCAACAGATCCCTTAACGACTCAGAATCCTTATGATCATTTTACAGCCACTCTTAACACTTTTTTTACACGCTTTCAGGACCTTTTGACACCTCTCATTACTACGCTTAATATGGTCGTTAACAAGTTGCTAAGTCATATCAATGGCTGAAACCAGCAGGTCCCTCGTCGTTGCTCTCTGGAACTCAGCAGGTCTTGTACGTCATGTTCACGAACTCAAACAATTTTTACATGACAATCGGGTAGACATTGCACTTATTACAGAGACACACTTTAAGGACACAACACACTGCCATATCACTGGTTACACACTATATCGAAGTACACATCCAGATGGAACTAGCCATGCAGGGTCGGCTATTTTTGTTCGTAATAGTATTAGTCATAATTCGTTCCCTCCGTACAGAAAATCGTACATTCAGGCTACCACGGTAGAAGTATCTTTAATCACTCATTCCCTTACCCTTTCTTCTGTGTACTGCCCGCCTAATCATAATATATCGCGCGAACAATTTACACATTTCTTCAATTATCTAGGAAAAAATTTCATTGCAGGTGGTGACTTTAATTCAAAACATCAACAGTTTGGATGCCGAGTTACAAACCCGCGGGGAAAAACTTTATATGATGTTTTAACTTACAAAAAATATTTTTATTATGCCCCTGCAGAACCCACTTACTATCCCCACAATAATCGTTGCCTCCCAGATATTCTAGATTTCTTTGTATCGTCTAAATTCTTCCCCTACTACGAACTTGAAACTCTTCCTGATCTATCATCTGATCATACACCCGTAATACTTACGTTAAACTCTCAACCAACCAAATTAAGGTACAGGCATTCCCTAACATCTGGTAAAATAGACTGGAATAAGTACCAACGTATATTGTCAGAAACAACAAACCTGGGAATTTCCCTCAAAACCCCTAGTGAAATCGAGCGTGGAGTGGAAATCTTCACAAAGAATCTACAAAGCGCAGCTTGGGACAGTTGCGAAGGAGAGAACATGGAATTTAAACACATACCTAACGTTCCTTCTTACATCCGTCGAATGATAGTTGCTAAGCGCCGATGTCGTCGTTTATGGCAGAGAAACAGATACCCCAGCGTTAAAGCAGAACTTAATAGGCTAAATCGTCGTTTACAGGTTGTCCTTTCGCGTTACAGAGCAGATAGATTTATGGCTTTCACTGAGACACTCTCTACTCAAAACAAAACACTTTGGCACACGACAAGACGGATTCTTAACTATAACAATCCTTCATTTAGTCTACAACGACCTGATGGTTCTTGGGCGACCACCAATAAAGAGAAAGCAGAAATGCTTGCTCAGCACTTACATAACACATTCCAATCACACAACCTACAACACAAAGATCATCCGAACATAGAAAATTTCCTTAATGCTCCTCTGCAACTTAGCCTTCCCCCAAAGCCAATTTCCCCCGGTGAACTCTTCCGAGCAATTCACGACCTGCCATTAGGCAAAGCCCCGGGATATGATCTTATTACTTCAATACTTTTGCGCCATCTTCCTAGGAAATCCATCATACTCTTAACTCACATCTACAATTCCATTCTCCGAGTCACTCACTTCCCTATTCAGTGGAAGTATTCTATCATAATTCTCTTCTTAAAACCAGACAAACCACCTCACCAACTAACTTCTTACAGGCCAATTAGCTTACTCTCTATTCTGTCCAAACTATTTGAGAAACTCCTTCTACCACGCCTAGAACCGTTTATCGATGCTTCAAACACAATTCCTGATCATCAGTTCGGATTTCGTTCATCTCATTCCACGCTTCAGCAATGTCACCGACTAATTGATATAATCTCTTCAGCTCTTGAAAACAGACAATATTGTTCGGCCGTGTTTCTTGATGTATCTCAAGCCTTTGATCGGGTCTGGCATGATGGACTCCTATACAAATTGAAACTAATACTTCCAGATAGCCTGTATCTAGTAATAAAATCGTTTCTAGTGGAACGTTACTTTAGAGTAAAACAAGGTGACGAACTTTCTGGAATGTACGAAGTCAATGCTGGTGTACCACAAGGAAGCGTACTTGCACCAAGGCTGTTTTCTGTAAGCACCAGTGACATACCAAATTGTATCTATACAACTATGGCTATGTTTGCTGATGATATGGCAGTTCTTGCGGTTGATGCCGATCCTGTAATTGCAACTCGAAAGACACAAAACCATTTACACCAGATAGAGTCATGGCTTAAACTTTGGAAAATTAAAATTAATGAAAACAAATCGCAACAAATGACGTTTACTCTTAGACGACAAAACTGCCCAACCGTTTACATTAATAATATTCCGCTACCTCACACTACTCAAACACGCTACTTAGGCTTACACTTGGACAGAAAACTTACATGGAACGCACATGTTACACACACACGCCACAAACTCAAAACACGCTTCTATCAACTAAAACGCTTACTCGATAGACGTTCTAAATTAAATATGTCACACAAATTAACAATCTACAAGACAGTCTTAAGACCAATCTGGACATATGGAGTTCAACTTTGGGGATCTGCTAAACCCTCACACACGAAACGTATACAAGCGATTCAGAACAAGATTCTACGAACGATAACGCAATGCCCCTTTTACATCACAAACTCAATGTTGCACAAAGACTTACAAATGCCATACGTAATTGATGTCGCGAAACAACTATACAAGATGATGCATGACAAATTTGAACTACACGACAACCCTCTCATACAAAACATGTACACTAGGGCGATACCGGGTACTCAGCGCAGACGTTTGAAGCGCCTCTGGCCAAGAGATCTTCTTGGCCAACTGTAGGACTGTGGTGATGACTGCACGCTCCTTCAAGTAAATCATGTTTTGGAAATTGTTTACACATTTAGAAATTGTTATATTAATTTAATAACAGATACTAAATTTCAATTAAAAGTGACAAAAAAAAAAAAAAAAAAGTTTCAGTTACTTCATGTTTCAAGGTAATAACGCACAGTTCAGTCAAGTTAGTTTTGTTTCTTGCTCAGATTTTAGTTTTTTTAAACTAATAACATTTTGATTCAAAGGAAGGTATTACTCAGATGTTTATCAGATTTGCTTAAATTTTTATATTTACAATTCAAAAAAATAATTGCAAAAGAATTACAACTTGTAAAGAAAAATCTGAAACTTTGATGTTCGCAATTGTTTTAAAAAAAATTAAGATATTTCTTAATATCATATTAAATAACATATTAATATCTTAATTTCGTATTGTTTAACATGGAACGTAGGTCATTTGGAACATAAAACATTTTGTCTAGTTTTATTAGAATTGATACTGTCCACTATAAACAATTTCCATTAAAGGAGTGTCACGTTGGTAAAATCGACGAATTCTTAAATATCTATCATGGGTTATCCGCCTTTGGATAATAGGTATTATCATAGGTTATTCTGCCCATAACAGACAGGTGGAGTGTCAAATTATTTACACTCAATCTGTTCGTTGCAGGGCTAAAATAAATAGTTCTGTTTCTTATCACATGGTCAGCCAATTAAATGACTGAATCATTGAAGAACAGAAGAGGTAGAGGTGTAAAAGACACTAATCAGAGTTATCTCCTCTGAAAGTAATGAATTTCATTGTACAGCCAGACCCTGTGGTGAATGAAGTGAAGGTGTCATTTACAGAGTGGAAAATATGTGCTTTTCAGAGGGCCTGGCATGCTGATAAGCGTACTTTTCGACTCAGTGAGGAAGGCAATTGTAAACCACCTCACTCCTCGTTTTACTTAGTAAAACCTCTAGAGGTTCCAACCAGCCTTTCGGCTGTTGACCTAAACAACAACAGGTTATCCGCAAATTTCCGATATAAATTTCACTAAAAATAACTTAAACACACCTGACAGGATGCTTTTTAAAATACATTGTTTTTATTTTATGTAAGTTTGGTAATTTCAAGACTTTAAACATAGTCGAGAATAAGTTTTTGAAGGGTAGGAGATATAATCGTTTTTCTGTTTTAAAGTATTCTTCCGAAAGTAATTCTAAAGTAATTAATTTTAAATTCTCATTAATTCAAATTTACCTCTTTTTGAAACGTTAAATTTAAATGGTATTTGCATTAAAAATGTTAACAATTTAGTTTCTTTAATATTCCAGTTCTGTTGTAAGAAAGCGTGTTCTAAGATCCCTGAATTATACCGTAAAATTTACAAAGAAGTAAGATATAAGAACTAGTAAAAAGTTTTCTCAAAGAAAAAACGTTAATTAATTTTTGTCAAGTTTTTTCAGAAGATTTCTTAATTAGAAAATGACAAAGCATTAAAATATTTTGTCTTACAAATAATATTGTCAAGATTAAAAATCATTAAATAAAATATTGGATGGAAATATTCATTGAAGTGTTTTTCATGTTATGAACTTTATTAAAAAAAATGTATAAAAGACAAATGAATTTCGTGGATGAGAGGTTTAAATTTTAAAAGGGAAACGAATTGGAAAGAGTTTTAATATATATTTGTTGACAGGAAAAGTACAATTTAATATGAGTACACGGATATATTAAAATTACGAAAAAAGTAATTAAAAATTGCGTTGCTAATTCTTCAAATGAAATATAGGCTTACTTATATTAAAAGGATTTCTTTTTCATATTTCTAATAAATTACAGACCAAATTTTGACGAATAACCTTTTATTTGTGACGCGATAGCTTAGTCTTTTTTATGCATCTGAATTCTTTTATTCTTTAAAGTTTTTCATTAAATAAATATATGTACTATACATATTTCTCACATTATATTTTATCCATATTCAAAACGTTAAATTACTTTTCTTTGGTATCCAATATTAATATTTTCAACATAATTTTAAAATATTGTAACTCATAAGCTTAGGCTCATTCGGGATCTGGGTATAATAAATAACAAATAAACTTTCTTTAAGGGGAGACTGTATGACGGTTTTGACTGAACATTTTTATTTTTAGTTTTTTATGTTTTTCAAAAGTTTGAATCTAGATCTACCACAAAAACATTAAATTACGACAAACAAATTATTTTAATGGAAAAACTTTAAGTTTTTATCAGGTTTATCCTAAAACCATTAACATATCTCCAAAAACAAATATTTTTCATATTTTTATATTGCTTGTTTTAGTGCAAACAGAATTTTAGTTTTTTTAAAATATCTGTTTCACCATTTTTAATATTCTCCGCTGTTATTACAGCTTTCTAAAAAACTGTTGATGAAAAATTAAGCTTGTTTGTGTACATTTTATTTTTTATTTGTGCCTTTTCCCGTAAATTTAGATTTTTAACACTTACGTTTTTTCGGAAACCATTTAACCTACCAGGCTGATATTTTTACCAGTTAATTATCATGTACATGCACATTCACCGACATTGTTTTTACTTTCTCAGGTGCTAAAAAATTAGTAATTTATGTAAAAAACGTAGAAAAAAATTGTAAAAATTTTACGTTGTTTGTTATTTTTTTAAAATCTTTATGGTCCAACAGATTAAATTGAAAAAATGTCAGTAGCTAAAACCACCCTACAACTATAAGTGTGTAAAGTTTTATTTTGCTATCTTTCACTAAATCCTATGAGAATTTACCTAAAAATAGCAAATTCAACATTGGCGTGGTACAAAGTACACTCTCCCCTTAAACGTATTACGACAATATTTCGAAATGGCCGGACAACACTAATCCAATTAACAATACAAATAACAACTCCTGCTTTTTATACCTGCGGTCTGATAGTTTCTCCAAACAATCGAGACCCTTCGAAAGCTTGGAATGTGGTAGAAGAAATAAAACTAAAAATAAATGTTCACAACATTAGCTCCATGAATCAATGTGGTTTATTCCGGAACTAACATGTTTCTGGAAAATGAAAAATTTATTTATTAATCTATAACGTCTGTATCTAACAATATTCTTTTCTATTTTCAATATAATATCTCAGAACGTGTGTTTTTAAATTGTAATTTTATTATAATTCTCGGTTTTGTGAATAGTTAAACTGTTTCGATGGACTATATTTTTATTTTAACTAAGAATATGTTATGTTATTTTATATTATTTGTTCATAGTTTGTTCAACGATTTGGTTGTGGTCACTATTTGCACAATTACAAATAGAAAATAAAGTTTCCAAAATTTAGCTATGTATTCTGAACTGTGGATGTAAGGAAATAATTATAATCTTTGTCATCAGATATTAATTTTTTGGTGTTGACTTATTATTTGTTCAGACATGTTTATTAAATTAGCTCGGTTGTTATATTATGATGTTAACCAATACCTTTTAGTTGTGCATTACAAAAGTTCAAACTTTTTATTATTTCATAGTATTTAGTATAAGTTAAAGTAATTGTTAAGGACTGTTTGTTAAGAGTTTTGAGTTTATACAGATGTGTTCCTGGGACCGATATGCGAGTACGTCATTTCACCTGTTGGCCGATACGCCGCTCACTGGGGAATACCTGTTCTGGCGACAACTGCTCAACCCGATTACTTCAATCATAAATCGGAATTTCCGACGCTTACAAGAGTGATGGGAAGTTATCGACACGTGAGTGAAGCCGTAATGGCTATACTTAAAGTGTTTCGTTGGTCAATCGTTGGACTTCTTTACCACGATCATCCGATCAATTCAAAATTAGGACATTCTAAGTGTTATTTTTCATTATCCGGTCTTTTTAACGCTCTGGCTAAAAAGACACTTTTTCATCGTAGTTTTGACGATTCAGCTTCAAGACAAGAATTTAAAGATCTTCTAGTAAAAGTTTCTACTCAAGCTCGGAGTAAGTTTTGATTACAGTTTTATCATATTTTCTTTTCTATAAGAAAAATTAACAACAAACAATTTCTTTCTTAACAGCATGTTCCTTTTCACAATTATAATAATTATTGTATCTTTATTTATGTTCCTACATTTTGCATGATATTATCTAATCTTGTGAATTAATTGACAATTAGAAAACTTAAAATTGTAAACACCCATACAGTTACTTTAGAGGCGGTGTTTTGGCCATTGGTGCATGAGCCATCTCCGTGAATTACATGACTTAGATATAAACTTTCAAAAATACATATTACAAATATAATTTTCAGGTTATTAATTATTCTTATAGCTTTAATTTTTTCATCAAGAAACTGTACGTTATTTTGAAAAATTAACCATTTTTATCACTGCTTTTTTCGCTGTCTTGATGACGTGAAGTTGAAATGAATTTGAAAAAATATTTCCGTTCCTGTCAGCTGGTCACCGAACGCTCGCCCAATAATTAATTACGTAATGATGAATAGCGAATTTCTTTCAGCTGAGTGACGTGACTATGCTGGCTGGAAAACCAATACAGAACAATTTCACTAATCCGAATTTTTAAATAATCCGAACTGATTTATAATTCGTTAAATATGCTTTTTACGTATAAAACATTGTAAAATCTAAGCTTAGGTTCGTTTGGGATAAATGTTTGAGGCAACATAGATAATAAACAGAGTTGCTTTAAACTTATAACAGTTAATAATTTATTAATCATGTTTAGACTAGCCTACTAACAAATTGAATTTTATTGTAATAAATTAAAACAATTACAGAAATTAAGCTTAAACCAAATTGACTATTATTAAGAACCAGTGATGTAGAAATCAAAACAACAGATTCACCTGTCCACAATCACTTGTTACCACCCGTACGTACTATTAATGTAGCATAGTGTCCCGTAACAACACTATTTCGTACTTTCATTTATAATTTCAAGTAACAGCTGACTGACTGCAAAGGCGCTAACTTGTTTTAATACCTGCGGTCTGTTAGTTAATCTAGAACCTTTGAAAATTTACTCCATACTTGTGGAACATTGTTGATGAAAACAAAATAAAAACAAACATGTCTACTTTTTCAATTTCTTAGAACTCCTACTGTAAAATTGTCGTTCATCACAACTCACTATTATTTTTCAACACACTCCACCCTATATCAATTCTTGAAATAAATAATAAGTCTTTGGCATCAACCATTTTAAAAATATCACAATGTTACAGTATGTTTTAAAACAAAAACTATGAACTTTATAATAAAAAAGTATTGTATAACGTTTCTAAATGCAAAAAAATATGATAAAAAATATGATAAGAAGGGCAACTCACGATCTCCCTGTTAACAGACGACTGAAACGAAGGTGGAGTAGAGATCTTTTACGACCACCATAAAAAAAATCAATTTAACTTGTCATGCTAGTGTCATTTCATAAAAACAAAAATAATTTCATATAAAAAATCATCCATCATAGTTTATAAATCATTATCATTGAAGAATATTGGCACCACATTCCTTACAAAATTTCACGCCGAAATCGGTCACTGGATTGATTCACATTCACGTCACATTCCTGTCATTCCTCATTCATTCCATCTCATTTACTTATTGTGCTTTTTTCTACTGAGCTTTTTTTTGGTTTAACGTCCGACTCTTCTGCAATTACTGCTAATGCAGACGGTGAAAGATGAAATGATTTTTTTATAACGTATGAAAATATGCCATGCCTGAATGGGATTCAGGCATGGTGATCCACATGATCCGCATGATCATGGTGAGGGGAGCACGTTACCAACTACGCCAATGCGGCCGGATTTCTACTGAGCTTAGTTTAGTGTCAGATAGTGGTTTTCTTATTTTCCTTATCAAAATCAAAAGTCTAAGAGTTTGCTTTTCATTTTAGTGTCATTCATTCATTATTTAAATTAGGTTACGGTTTTAATCATTTACATTGGCAAGAGAGAGTTGTATGAATTTTTCACAGTAGATTTTTTTTATGTTAGTCTATCAACTCTTTTCCGGTGGAGAGGCTTTGTGAAGTTATATCTATCCTAGTTTTTTCTAATGCCTTTATTTGCTCGCTTGCTTCTTCTGTTATTAAGTATTGTTTGTGTTGCTATTAGTATACATTTATTAAATTATGAATTGCTTTAGATTTGGGACAGCACTTAATGGAGTATTTTCAGTATATTTTTTCTGTCTTAAACAGAAATTTTATTGGATTTTATATAGAATTTATCATTAACTTTGACAACTAATTTTATCACAGCTAAAACCCTTGTCTCAATCTATTTATAAATTTCTTCGGATTTTCCGTAAATAAACTTTATCGAATTACTTTAGTTTGACTTTGTTCTTTTATATTGAGAAGAAAGGAACCTAATGAACGAGCTTTCTTAAATCATTCAACTTCAGTGATTATCACCGTCTTTTCTCCTTGTCAATATAATTGATGTAAAATGTTATTTGTCGTGATTAAGTAATTTATCATGGACAGATAGGGATCTTGTTCCTCTTTCTATTGAAGATTCATCACTGCATTAAAAAATAAAACAAAATTGGTAGAATTTTTGTTTTATTACATAAATTTAAGGAACGGAAGTAAAAATAATCATACTATTTTTTAGCAACCGTTGATCGTTTTGCATTTATAAATAGACGTTCCACATTACTAATATTTTATTATTATGTATTGAAATGTTTCGGAGAAGTTTACTTTTTTAATAATTAGGTGATTACAAAATTACCTTTACATACTTCTTCTGTAGGCAATAACCGTATTATTGATACTATTATTATTAATATTGAAAATAACTATTAATAACTATTATTATTACTACTACTATTATTATTATTATTGATATTATTAATTATTATTATTGATATTATTAATTATTATTATTGATATTATTAATTATTATTATTGATATTATTAATTATTATTATTGATATTATTGATTATTATGGGTTTCAATGCATTCTTATTAGTGTCAACATTTGACCCGTTTTCGCAGCAGCTAATAAAGAGACTGGCTACAAACTTTTTACCTCTTATTCATTTTCCCCTAATACAACTTAAAATTGTTACTTTTAATGGTAAGAAAACGTTTTTTTATCAATTTTGATGTTGCTACTCAAAGTATAAACAAAACAAAAATAACTAGAATACAAAACAATTTTTACATCGTTGTTTAACTTTGTAGTACAGTGAACACCTACCACTGATTAATTAGTGTTTTATCTAAAATGCTAAATTCCGAGAAAAAGCGATTAATGGAAAAAATATTGAAAATTTCACACGTTTAAAGCGTAAAAAGGGTTCTTCTCTTCCCATATTTTCGGAGTACAGTACAGTACCACTATGATATCGTTTCTCCAACAAAAACTGCTGCTGAAAGAGCACTACCCGTTTGTTTAGTGGTCAGTGTTATTGGATTCTATCCGAGAGGTTTGTGGTTTGATTCCTGGTCAAATCTGACATTTTTCCAGCATTAATTTTCATCTATCACCCATTATCATCTACAATACTCTAAATGTGCACATCAGCCGGACGTAAAACAAAGAAATAAAATAAAAGCATTAGAAACAACTTTTTTTTCATTTACAAAAAAATATGGAAACAAATTCAAAAAACAAATTTTTAATGAAGTGAAACACTTCTCTTATACATCGTGTTTTTCTAGTGCTCAGAATTTTATGGTTCAGGGTGTTTAATGCCGTTAGAAACAAAAAAGAAGATAATATTTAGTCAGAAAATTGACTGTAACTCCCGAGATAAGGAAAGAACTCAACATTTTCTCTTTAAACGACAAGATATCTCAGAACAGAATGCAGTGGTTAGAGCATATGAACAAAATAAGGAAGGATAGGATACCTAAGCAGATACTGGGCTATAAGCCAGAAGGCAGGAGAGAACAAGGACGCCTGAGAAAGACATGGTCAGATTTGAAAGGTTCGGAACAGCCAGAGATGTCTAATCCATGAAAGGCAGAAGAAGAAATTTACTGTGACTTCCCGTTGCGCATCAATTCGTCGAACAAACCGATTTATGTTAAAATAAATAGACAAATTTTTGTTTACGTTGGACAGAACAATTTTTAATTTACTAGCTAGTAAAGTACTACTACTACTAGCTATGTAAACATAGCTATGTAAGTAGCTATGTAAAGTATGTTTAGTATTTCTATAAATAGACTATATTTATTTTTCTGTAAAGAACAGATAGGGGATAAACTTTCAATTAAAACAAAATCATTCTTAATACTAAAATAAGGTTAATGAAAAGTGCTGTGTACGGTCATTACACTTCATAAATTTATCAAGGGACGTAATTCTTTTGCTGAATTACTGATAAAACAATTATTGTAGGCCTAACCGAGTTGGCATGCTTGTGGAGGGCTATATTTAAATTCGTTTTAATTGAAAGTTTAAATCATAACAGTCACTGCAGCACAAAACGAATAATAATGGAACATAAACATTTTGATAGCCTGTTTATTTTGAAATGTTTGCTTTTAAACTGCGTTTATTACTTACATTTTATTGTGGTTCATGAAGAAAATAATCTGTGTACTTTTAGTTAATAAAAAATTAATGTCTTATTAATTTTTTTAACAAGGTGAAATTATTTTAAAAAATTTTTTAAATACAAATATTTAGACAGGCGGTTGACGTGGGACAAGTTCTCAAACAAAAGCGACATCTACCAAATAACAGACTGAAACAGTTACAGAGGCTATTAGCCAAGCGATCAAAACTACCTATGACTTCAAAACTCTTGACGTACAAGGCTTTAACCGATCTGGATGTATGGTAGTCAAATTTATGGTGCAGCAAAACCATCATTAATTTCACGAACACAACGTTTTAAAAGTAAATTCTTACGACTGATTACTAATTGCCCGAGTTACGTATCTAATAGATCACTACACGATGACTTAGGCGTTCCTTACGTCAACGACACTTATCTAAAACTGTAATGTAAGTTCAGAGACAAACTTCAAAATCATAACAATCCCGTAATATGGAATATGAATTCTGCAGACCTACCAGGACACTATAGGGTAGGCCAATGAAGAGTCACCATACTACCATGTATTATCTATATAAATAAAATTATGATTTTGTCTGTACAATTTTTCAAAATGCCCCAAATTTTCTTTCTACACCAGATCTATCAAGTAAACACCGAAAATAAGTTCAGCTGAATTTTTGTCTGTTTGTATATTACAGCATCACGCAAGAACCGCTGCACAAAATTCAATGAATTTCAGTATTTAGATTCTGGACATAATCGAAATAAAAATAGGCTATAATTTTTTTAATATCACAAAGGGATGAGGGAGTTCAGAGGGAGGGGTAAAAAAACCTACGAAAATCTCCGTTAAAAGTCAATGTATCAAAAATTGTTATATAATCGATATTACGAAACGTTTAACGACAAATAAGTTTGATCATGTAAAGTTTTTCATTTTCATGCATAATAACAGAGATATTACCAATTAAGAAAAACATCAATATTTTTAGAATATGAAAATACAAAATAAACAGAACAATAAACATAGGCCTACGCGCCGGTAAAACCCGTTATTCATTCAATCAGTTACCTATAGTACCTACCCATTCCACCGGTACCCTATACACCCATTCTCGGTCAAATTTTCAAAAATGAATCTGTATTCTTAATAGCTTGTTAGTTTACCATCGTGGTGTTCCTATTGTGCCCTTCATTTATTATGAAAATAATAAAAAGCTCATTTAAAAATACCAAGATCTCGCTTTTATTTTACGTCCAACTATTTTTTTTTTTTTTGATTAATAATAATGCTGACGTTGAAAGAAGTTACGAGTAGATAACAATGAATGATTAAAGAATATCAGACCTGACAGAGATCGAACTCAGTACACCAACAGACCGTCCACAGCACCAAAAAACCGTTCGAAGAACGGTTACTTTAGCTAGTCTAAAAACAATTCTAACAATTAGTAATTAAATCTATTGTAACTACCAATAGTATTTTAATTACTATAATACTATTATCATTAGGGTTTAACTGAGCCACTTTATAATTTTATTTTCACATATTTAATTCATTTAATTAGAATTCATAAGATTTTTTTCTGGTTGATTTAATAAAATGTATGGTTTCCATGTAAGTCTTATGCAAAAACTGATTCCAAAATATCTGACCGTGTCAGTCTGTAGGATGAGTGTATAATATTTTTAACGAATGACATGTTTGAATAAACTTCTTTAAGAAAAACAGATGTTGGTGTTTCGTTTGAAATTAATACAATAAGTATCTCTTCCTCCATTGAATTAAAATTCCATATTGTATAGTGAACATGGGTTGTCTTTCCCGACAGTCACAATGGGAGAGTGTTTCAGACAGAGCCAGTGATAGAGTGTTTACCCGATTATTATTCAATTTGTTTTTCATTATTAATCAATTGGTTTGGTCGGAAAAAATAAAAAGGTCATGTGTTCGGTTTATTGATAAAAACTTCCAATTATTTTTAGGGTGAATTTCTGTTTTGTTAAGTGTTATGTACTTATAAATGTCAGACCTAGTCGGTTCAATACAATTTATACAACTACTTAATAGGTTTATTTTTATTTAATTTGTATATATGTTTAAATGTTCGGATTAATTGTTAATTTTAATTTCAGATCAGGTGAAAGTAAATAGTGAATCGTTAATTTGTTTCTGTTTACAGAAATATCTACAATACCTATGTTCTTTTACAGAACATATACAACACGGCCGGCCCGTGGTGTAGTGGTCAGCGCAACTGGCTACTATGCCGGGGTCCCGGGTTCGATTCCCGGTCAGGTCTGGCATATTTTTCATCTGTAAATCACCACATATCATTTCCTACGCACAATCCCAAGGCAAATAACACCCATCACTCAGACATCAAAACTCAAGACTCAAAACTCAAGACTGGGTGATGATGTTACTCAGACATCATCACTCAGTAAAATAAATAATAAATATAGATATGATAATTATATTTTGACACTTATCTCTAAGGTCCGTTTCGGGATCTGGGTAAATTAAATGATTAACACAAGTAAGTTTAAAATTACAAGTATTTATTACAACTAAAAATTACAATTAAATAAGCGACTAAAATCTACTAGTAAATTACATTTAAATTACTTAATAAGTAAAAAACCAATTATAATTAAATTATACAATAAATAACTTAAATGGTTTACTAATTACTACGTACAAATAAATTGGTACAGTACAAATAAAAGTTAAATAAAAGATAGTTATTCGCAGTAACGTTGACCTTTTCTAACGTCCTGGTATGCACTATGGAATACGCTCACTCATTCACAGACAAAACGTAAAAACTAAAACTGATCGTAAACAAACCAGTGCCTATATAGGTGGGCTAATGGAAATTTCGAGAAAAGACAGAGATTTTCGATATAATAATTAATTCAAAATCTTTCTGACAGCTTCTTGATAAATATTAACTACTGTAAAAAAATTAGGATTGAATAGAAGGTGTTAAAAAAAGGCTAATTATCTAAATAGGTACCCGACTCGACTCTTTCACAATATCTGTATAACAGTAGCTATTCTACCTTTATTATAAAAACCGTTTATTATTACACATAATGTTTCTAACTATTTCTTGGAAACCCTATTTATTACTCTTATTAATTTCATTAGGCTAACATTTTTAAGTTCTCGGTCATCTCGAACTCTCTTTCATTTTCTATATTGTCACGATACTTTTAATAATAACGATTGTTTTGTGTTTATAACTTATTAATTACAAACTTAATGAAACAGAATTTAAAAAAAAGCAAAATTAGTAATTTATTTAATAAACGAAATCCGTTAGGTGCCTCCATTTTAGCCCTGGTATTGTACCAATATTTATTAATTGCGTGTTGTTGTTTAGATCATCAGCCGAAAGGCGGGTTTGAACTTCTAAAGACTTTACTAAGTTAAACGAAAAGTGAAGTGGATTACTAACGGTTTCCTCATTGAGTGGAAAAGTGTGCTTCTCAGAATTCCAGGCTCTCTAAAAAAATCTAATTTCCACCTTGCAATTGATACCTTCGCTACATTCACCACAGGGTCTGGCTGTATGATGAAATTCATTACTTTCAGAAGAGATAACTGGGACTAGTGTCTTTTAAACCTCTAATTCTTCTGTTCTTAAATGCGTCAGTCATATAATTGGCTGACCATGTGATTAACAGAACTATTTTTTGTAGCCCTTGAACTGGCAAATAGAGTGCTAATAATTTAAAAATCCGGTTGCCTGTTTTGGGCAAATTAATAGTCTACTTATTGTTATAATAAAATGTCCTTATATTTAGTATTATGTTGTAACATACGACATTTTCATACAGATTGTTAAAAATACATCACATAGAAAATTTGAAATATTTAGTTTTAATTAGGGTTACTAAACGCTAAATTTACTAAAGCTTAGACAAAGAATTTTAATTTAAAATGAAAAACATGTTTGATTTGATAGCTTTCTGGATGAACAATGACGCATCATTTTTTTGTACATATTCAAATTTGAATTAACTTTCTAGTGATAGAATCTTTCAGTTCATGAGTTTGATTTTTTTTTCATTAAGTTCTGTTAATAGAAACTGTTTGTAATTTATATAAATAAAATATTACAAGTTTTGTTTTTACTTTCATATTTTGTCAAAACAGTAAAAAATTTTGTAACGAACCAAACCAGCTACAGTAAAGTCTGTTTATGTTTGCTATAGTTGAGAGTATAAACAAACTCCAGCTGATTGGAAGGTAAACATTTTTAAAACTATTTAATTTATATTACAAAAAAATATTGAAAAGAGAGTTATTTATATGGTTGCTAGGAAACTATAAGAAGAATAACTATGAATTTTGTGAGGAAAATGGGGACTGTGGTTCCAGACATCGAGTAAGATGGATGGTCCACATCTTAGTAAAAAAGTTTAAGTTAATATACATTTTGAAGACTATACAATATAAAAATAAAAATGACATTTAAAACGACGTTAAATTTGAAAATGTATGGGACATATATAATTATATTAAAAATAATAAATTAAATAAGTGACAAACTAATACATAAGAAAACATTAAACATTAACGTACATGCTGTAAAAATGTCAAAATTTATTAAATAGAATTTGTACAAGATTATCAACTTCATTTTATTTACAGCAAAATCAGTATTCAGCTTGTGTGGAATATTTAGTATACTACAAAGATTATCGATTTCATTTTATTTACAGCAAAATCAGTATCCAGCTTGTGTGGAATATTTAGTATACTACAATTTTAACAAAATACTTCTGCTGTACGTTTTTTCTCACAAATGTTAATTAACTTTATTTGTCCAGCGGTATAGATTACAAGTTAATATTATATACACTGGTAAAAATAGAAAAGCATCATTTCTGTTGTTTTTCTTTGTATTTTTCATTAAAATTTTGCTTGGTAGTTTTATAAATTTAGCAAAATTGCCGGTAGCAAATATCTGTAGTGTTTGCGTGGACCATTTTTTTTAATAGCTGTACGTTGAAATGTTACATTAGTGAATGAAATGATTATTTTAGGACATTAATCTGTCTGAGATTTTCTTCCAGTTTTACTTCAAATAAAAAAATTTAATCTACAAATATTGAAAATATATTTTTTTTGTTTGAAAATCTAGAAAAATGTTTAATTTTTATAAATTGCTTAATTTTTATCTCTACGTGGAAAAGTTAATGTTTTTTTTTCTTAAATAACAAAGCAATAATCCAAATGATCTGAATGTATGGTACCCAAATTCATTGTGCAGCAAATCCGTCAGTTATTTCACAAATATAAAGTTGCCAAAGTAAATTTTTGTGACTCGTTACTCATCCCCTAGTTATGTATTCAATAAAATATAACACGATGACTCATGTATTCCTTATGACAATGACATATTTACAAAGCTTTTCGTAAATTCAGAGTTACACAAATAATAATCCATTTAAAAGCGACATAAACTTTTCCGATTTCCCAGAAATCGCACAAAAAGACGACTGAAAAGCCGATGGCGTAAGATACGATACAAAAACAATTTGATCAAAAATCTTACAGTGTACACACACACACGCACAGAGCCACCAATCGCTAATTTTTTGGGTTCAGGGAGTCTGAGAACATGTAAATCCGGTGAAAACTCTATATCGAAAAATCAACATGAGAACAATAGTGACCTTCCTATATATTCATATATGAGAGAAAGTAAAAATAGAACCTTGTTTAAATTTTTTAAGACTTCAGAATAATTTTTAAAAGAAGAAGTAAAAGGAAATCGTGTGAGTGTTTCTCACCAAGACAACATTAAAACTTTTTTTTTATAAATCGACATGAAAACAATGCTTTTGATCCCTACAATAAAGGGCATGATAAAGCAAAAAGTTTAAACTGGTACCTATTATAGTACGTATATATGTAGTAATCAGAACTAATCAATTTAAAAAAATCTGGTGTGAAACACTCACACAACTTTCTCTTGCCAATAAAAATAATTAACAATAAACCTAACATTAGAAATAAACAAAAAACTAACCTCAAAACATAACGTTATTTTAATCATGAGTGAAAGACGCAAAATGAAACTCGAACTCAGTTTGGCTTAAAAATACGGAAAATCACTCTTTCACGCAAAACTAGGCTCTGTAGTGAAAAATGCTTTAAACAAAAGTTGTAGATCTTTTTATTTTATATAAAATTTATTATATACACTTTTGTCGTAAAATGCATTCTAAGGCCGAAATCTTAAAACAATCGATTTTTCACACGTTTTCGTGAGAAAAAGTCAAAAAATTGCTAATTACTGCTAAACTAAGCATTATACAAAAAAATGTTATAAATAAAAATTGTAAAATTTTAAATTCTCTACAACTTTTATCATATAAATTTTTGCGCTACATTAAAGCCGTAATCTTAAAAAAACTATATTTTTACGTGAAAACAGCCTCACCCAGAATTTCAGCAAACATGACGCCTACCCTATCTTGTAGAGAATAAAAAATTGAGTAAACCAGGCGATTTAAAAAAAAATCGTAGTACCAGTTTTTGAGAAAATCACAAAAAAGTGAAAAATTACACGAATAAACTACTACTTCCGGTTGACCGATTTTGATAAAAATGTTCGTGTCGGGTCCGGTAGTGGTATGTAACTTAAGTTTCAAGTTTCAAGTTTGTACAATGTTCCGTTCTTGAGATATTCTATTCACACACACGCGCGCGCGCGCACGCACGCAGGCACGCACGCACGCGTACACACACACACACACACACACACACACACACACACACAGACCAATCGCTAAATCATATTTTTTGGGTTTAGAGGGTCTGAAAACGTATAGATTTGGTGAAAACTCGATTTCTTAAAATCGACATGAAAACAATAACTTTCCTTCCTATATATTCATATAGGCAAGAGAAAGTAAAAAGAGAAAAATATTTATATATTTTATCATTTTTTTGGATAGTGGAAGATATGAGTATCTATTATGGTACGTATATTGATTTTTGAGTTATCATACTGTATATTTGTAAATATTACATTAAATACGTGAAGAGAAGTATTACAAAATCGATTAAAAAAGAAAAAAGAAAATTATTGTACAATTTAAAGGTTTTGTTATAAAAAATAACATTGATTTTTCCCCGAAAATTATTTATTAGGTGAATTCAGTAAAAAATTTATGAAATGTATGTAGGCTAACGCATATAAAAACTCCCCTCCGTTTTCATTAGAATTTTAGTGACAGACATGAATTTGCAGGTTTGTAACTCGTGATGCGCGCGCATTCAGACAAATGGCAATCGCAACGCAACAATCTATGCCTATCCATATCGTGTTTAAATACTAAAGTAGTTAAATTTTCTACGCGGCGCGGGTGAGTTAGTTTATTTAGTACCGGAGAACTTTTGGTTTTTTACCACTATCGTTTTTATTGTATTAAAGTGTTTGTGTGTGTTTATTGAACTGGAATTATGTCTTTCTTAAGGGGGTAGTCAACCCAGAAAATGAAAATGAAAACTTCTGGCTATAATTTATCATTATTTATTTTAAATGAAAGAGTAATTTACTAGTAATGATCTACCATTTGAACCAAACCAAAGAATTAATTACAGCTCCTAAGGGTGAGGTTGGAAAAGCAGGCTTTTACGAGAAATCAAGTATCTCGGGAACCAAGAAAGATATTAACATAATTCTTATGCTACAAAATACAGAAAATTGCTCTCTATTATCTGTTGTATGCGCTTGTATGTATTTTTTCTTACAAGAAATTTCTTGAAAAAGAACCATTTTTCAAAAGCATTTATTTTATGTATTTATAAATTCTTTTTTAACTAAATCCCTATTAAGGTTTTTTTAATAATCATTCCACAGACAATAGAGCAAGAAATTATAAACATTTGAAAAAAATATCATCCAAATATCTCCAATACTAACCGAAACATTTAATTCCCAATAATGTGTAATCATGTAAAAACCACATTTCCGGAAAACGTAAAGTTGAAGGAATAATATTTCACTTGCCTTGCTAGTGAGCTTTATTTTAAACACATGTTTCTATAACTTTTTGTTAATAATTGAGAAAAAAGTAAACAAATGTTGTGATTCAGAAAATTTTAAACTTCAAATAACTGCAAAAAACATCGAAATTTAAAAACAAATCATCTTCTAGAGTTAACTACCCCCTTAAATGAACATTATTTGATTGAAAACAGGTTAGTTCTATCTTTAAAAAATATTATTATTTTAATGTAAGGCTTAACTTTATTTAGTATTTCGTATATTTTGTTAAAATTTTGGGTCTTTTCTGTTATTCCTCTCCCCGGCATAATTTTTCCCATTTTATGAATATTTCGTATGCAATCTTACAATATTTTTAATGGGAAAAATATTTTAAAAATCCTACAACAATATTGTTCAAGTTAGGGTTAAATGTAAGTAGAGTAAATACATTGCTTTTTCTCAATATTGTTACTGTATCTAATAATGAAAATATTAACTCGTTGAGTATGACAAGTATAAACTCATGAAATCATTAAATAAATTAATTTAACATAATAAAATAAAATAATGAAATAACTTTTAATAAATAGTTTACGGTTAACTTGAATAGGAAAAACCTTTAATGCTAACTGGAAAGTATTGATATATGATTTTATTACATATTTTTCCCATTTTTACTTTCTCTTACCTATATAAATATATAGAAAGGAAAGTATTGTTTTCGTGTCGATTTTCAAAATCGAGTTTTTACCGAATCTATAAGTTTTTAGACCCTCTGAACCCAAAAAACATGTTTTTAGCGATTGGTCTGGGTGTGTGTGAACAGAATATCTTAAGAACGCAACATCGTACGAACTTGAAACTTAAAATTAAGTTAGATACCTCTACAGGACCCGACACGAACATTTTCATCAAAATCTGTCAACCGGAAGTAGTAGTTTATTCGTGTCATTTTTCACTTTTTTGCGATTTTTTTAAAAATCACCTTATTTACTACTTTTTTTATGCTCTAAAAGATAGGGTAGGCGCCATGTCTGCTGAAATTCTTGGTCAGGCTGTTTTCTCGTAAAACAATTGTTTTTTTTTTTTTAAGATTGCGACTTTAATATGCATTTTAGCGCAAAAATTTATCTAGTAAAAGTTGTAGAGAATTAAAAAACCTACAACTCTTATCTGAAACATTTTTTTGTATAACGCTTAGTTTAGTGGTAATTAGCGATTTTCTGTTTTTTTTTCTTAAGAAATCGTGTAAAAATCTATTTTTTTTTAAGATTTCAACCTTATTATGCATTTTACGACAATAAAGCATAATCTAATTTACAGGAAATTAAAAGATCTATAACTTTTATTTAAAGAATTTTTCTCTACAGAGCCTATTTTAGCGTGAAAGAATGATTTTCCGTATTTTTAAGCTAAACTTAGGTTGATTTTCACTTTACGTCTTTCACTCATGATTAAAATAAGAATATTATTTTTTGAAATTAGTTTTTTTTGTTTATTTCTAATGCTTTATTACCAATGTTAGGTTATAATGTTAATTATTTGCATTGGCAAGAGAAAGTTGTGTGAGTGTTTCACACCAGAATTTTTTTGGATGTATTGTGTTATATTACATAAAAGGATAACTTATTTCGGAATGACAATTTACTTTAAAAATATTTTTTTTATTTATAGATTTATCTGTAATCTATTCTTAACAGAACAATTAAGTACAGTTTAACTACTATTTATAAATATTTAAGAACAGAAGAGGTAGAGGTGTAAAAGTCACTAGCCAAAGTTATCTCCTCTCAGAGTAATGAATTTCATTATACGGTCAGACTTTGGGTTGAATGAAGTGACGGTGTCATTTGCAGGGTGGAAAGTACAATTCAGCCGTTCTTAGTTTGCTCTTACTGTCAACAAACAAAAGCCACCTACTACAGGGCGCATGCTAGAGTCCGCGACTTTACGGTGACGTATTCCTATTAAGTTAACTATGTCTCATATTATAAGTACGTAAAGTACTTAAAACATCAGTCATGATATGATGTAGGCCTAACAATTTCGTTTAGAAAAATACTTTTAAAAGTATTTTGTTGTTACTTTTTAATCAGCGTGTACACATTTTGATGTAATGCGCATGCTCAGTGACGTCATTATTTGTTTACATTAGGAGCAAACTATTATTTTTATTTCTTTTTTTGTTTAACGTCCGACTGTTCTGCAATTACTGCTAATGCAGACGGTGAATGATGAAATGATTTTTTGTAACGTATGAAAAAATGCCGTGCCTGAATGGGATTCGAACCCAAGACCGCATGAAGGAGCAAACTAAGAGAGGCTGGACTTTAGATGGTTTTCAGAGGGTATAGCATGCTGTTATTCATACTTTTCCACTCAGTGAGAAATACATGTTAAAACACCTCACTCTTCGTTTTACTTAGTAAACCCTCGAGGTTCATGCCAGCCTTCTGGCTAATGACCTTAACAATAGAACCGTAAATAAATCTGTTACACAGATAATTAGGTATGTAAAGTATCTCCCTGTGAGGATACCTTTTAAAAAAATAACCCCTGTTTACTGGTTGAAATGTATTACAATAATAAATTTTATTGACGCTAAATATTGAACAAATTTTCAACAAATAAAATTACCGGGTGCCTCCATTTTAGCCTTGGTATTGTATCACTACTGACTAATAAATATTTTGCCACTTTTTTGGGATATCAAACCATTTTTCTTTGTTCATACTAAAATTTAAAACTTGAATCGATCATTTCAGAAAGCCCATAAGTTAAAAAACTAATTTTCGGAAAAAATAAAAATCTGTTATAATTTACTACGTTTCAATAAAATACAATATTAAAAATATATTTTGTTTTAAGGGTTTCCCGTTTAATACAAATTGTATACTTTTGCCATTTTAAAGAAGATCCACTTGTTAGCCTATATTGATGATTTATACTTAAGGTGTTTCTGAAATAAACTGTTGTAATTTGCTAACTTACGGTTGTTTTCTGTAAAATTCGTTGTTAGACCAGAAGAAAATTGTGTTGTACAATAGTTAGTATTCATTTATTTCGCTAGTTTAGATCAATGACTTAAATACATTTTTGCAATAGTACAAATTAAAATTCTTAACGTTAAGGGGAAAAGTTGGTATTCAAGACTATTCACTTTTTTCGTCGTCTTCACAAACAGTAGTCTCCCTTAACCCTTTCACTGCCAAGTTATAAAACCGTCGGTTAAACCAGTGAGCTTGGTTTTTTAAATATTTTTTTTGGATGCATCTTAACCCTTCATTGCATCGTGATTCATATATGAATCAGTTTCCAAAGCTAACGAATTATTAGTTAAAATGTCATTCCTTCACTGCGTAACGGTTCTCAAGTGAATCGGTTATTATTTTTGTCCAATAGTACACGATTTCTCCACTAGAGAACAGCTATTTTGCAAAAAATGTATGGTTATGTATAGCATGTTGTGATTCCTTGCGCGTGGTCTTGAATCGTGATTTTTGTATACGTTTTTAAACTTAGTAAAAGAGCGAGTGTTCAAATAAAAATATGT
Source organism: Catonia carolina (assembly GCA_035578175.1). NCBI lineage: Eukaryota > Metazoa > Arthropoda > Insecta > Hemiptera > Achilidae > Catonia > Catonia carolina. The sequence continues at coordinate 79,563,503 of JAQMRL010000003.1, forward strand.
AACTTATAAATCAGTATTTTGTTTAGTTACTAAGCTTATCATAATTGTCCTAAAGTCATTTGTAAATTATTTATTACGTTTTTAGTAACCGATTCACATCTGCATCGCTATGCAATCAGACGAACTCCGGTTTTATAGGTTATGTTGCATTGTTTATTTTTTACTACACGGTTATCCCTAGAAATATGGATAAAATGTTGAGTGATCAAGACATACTCGGTGAACTAATGTTAGATATCCCTAGTGACAGTGATGTAAGTGATCTTGAAGACTGGACTGAAGAAGAATTAAATGAGGTTGATAATCTAATTGGTACTGAAATTTTGAATGCTGCTCAAGAAATTCAGGTGTCAGAATCAGAAAATACAAACACACAGCATATTTCAGGTACTTTAGCAAATACTTCTGTTCAAGCTAATGACAAAACAAATAATTCAAATTCAAGTGATGGTAATAAATTACACTCTACAGTGCAAAACACTTATCGTGATATAACCTGGAACATAGGCAACCAAACTTTTGACGACTGCATCTTTAGTGGTAATACAATTAACAGTGTCTGGAACTTAACGCATAGTGATTCATATATGAATCAATTACAAATTCTACTGAAATATTTGGTAAAATGAAATTACAATTTTTTTAAATATTTTTCCTTGGTTTAACTTAACAATCTACATAGGATTTTAATTATTTAAACACATTAAAAAAAATTGCGCAATGAAGGGTTAAGTTTTTAAACATTTTAATTTTTACTAGTTTTATCAATTAAAATTATATCTTTGTAGCAGATTTATTAAAATTTATATAAGATTTATTCCACTATTTGCACCACTAAAATCATGAACAACATGAATAAATTTATTGGAAGCCTACTGGTAGCTTTCCGAAGTAGGTCTAACCTTTTTACGTCATTTAGGTGGAGGTTTAATTACACTAGATTGTTCTTCCATGTCACAATCACTATCACTATCGGCTAAATCACAATCGGAGAGGAATAAATAAAAATCAATATAATTATCGACGCTATTTCGTGTTTGCAAACAAAACAGGCCGCGCAGAAATAAAAATATCTCTTTACTACGTACTCGATTTCGTTGACAAAGCAGAAAAAAGTCTACAGTAAATCCGTAAATAAAGTTGGTAACACTTAACTGGAGGCAATTCAACCACTTTCAATGCCAATCGAGTTAAATCGTTTTTGGCAATACAATTTAAAACTTCGAAACGATTTAACTCGTGTTTGGCGTGTAAGCATGGCAAGCCCATTAAGTGTAGTCTATAATCGTGTTTGGCAGTGAAAGGGTTAAAAAGATTTTTGCAAAGACATTTTGTATAGCCTTTTTCACTAGAAAGTAGAGCTCTAGCTTCAAAAGATCATCCAGTTTCATTTCTTAATAATTAGAAGAAAGCACTTTATTTCCTTAAGGATATGCCTTTTCTTAGTGCTATTACTTAAGGAAAGCCAAACTATGTGATTTTTGTAGTGATGTTGTGTTTACATTCAGTTAGCCATAAAATATACTGTAGGAAAAATGTAGGATTTTTACTTATGGGCTTTCTGAAGCGAATGACTAATTTATTCTTTAATTGTTAAAATAAAAATATCTTTGTGAATGTCATCTACTAGGGCTCACTTTTTGTGGTTTTACGTGACTGTTTTGCAATTTCTGCTAATGCAGACGGTGAAGAATGATAATGTATGAAAATGAATGATGAAAAAATGCCAGACTTGACCGGGAATCGAACCTGACAACTTGTTAGAGCCCCTCCTGGGGAGTACAAGACCTTGTCGTTGGTGGAGGGGCTAGCGTGTTCCTATGACCCTGCGAGCTATGCCGGCGGTAGTGTAACTACTGGTAGGGCCACCCAAGCCGGACAGGTCAAAGGGTAGGAGCCAGACTAAGAAGTACTCCAACCCAGCGTGTTGGGCTAATCCCCCACACGTTGGTTAAAAACGGATTCAAAGCACAACACAAAGCCTCGGAACAGGACTGGATACTCGGAATAATAAACGGAAATGCTGTAATACTAGATTTGGGACATGGAATGGTGATAATGATTATAGAGAGAAGATAGCTCTGGCTAGGACCACGACAGAGCTATCAAGAGTACATGGAGCGGTTGGGGGAGGCTCGAGGAAAGGACTGGCAGCGGATGAGGAATATGATGATGGACCGAGGTGTCTGGAGAGGATGGATCGAGGCAATGGCACACCCTACGCTGAGAGGCAGAAGGGGCAGATAAAGAAGAAGAAGAAGAAGAACTTGTTAGAGATCGGAGGGCCTTAATCTGTAAACGCTGATAATTTGGGTATTTCAGTTACTGGATATTGTAATGTTTCTGTAAATCCCGTAGTCAAACTAATTCTTAGATAACAGAAGTAGGCCTACACAACAAAAAATGATCGACAATAATATACTCAACTTTCGTAAGATGTTTTGGTGTTATGTTTTAATAATATGTAGAAGTTACGATGTTTGTAATAACAAATCTTAAATGATTATAATATAGGTAAATTATAAATTGGATTTAGTCCTACGACCTTTATATATGAAGTTACACTGATCACTTCCCATTACGGAATGGATTAAGAACCACCATAGCAACAGAGTCCTCATTATAAAATTTATAACGTTTTTAATTTTTCTTCTTTATTTTTTTTATGGTACTGTACATTGAGCTGCACAATTTCCGTATATAGTATTTAAATGGTGGTGGGGAGTTTCGCTTTAAGGAGAAGAGGTACCCAGTGGTACATTCTCCGTTTATAACTACGGGTATTATTTGTTATTTAAACCAAGAGGTCTCTACTACATTTTCGCTTGAGACGGCGCACAGGTGGGAAGTTCCTTGTAGCTAAATCACAGGCTAATTGGTTTGGATGGACATCTAGTCGAAATTTACTATACAAGGACGCGGTTAGCTCCTTTACTGTCGGAATTTTGAAATAGTCGTGGAGGGTTTTATTGCTTTCATAAAATGGAGCGCCAGAAACAAGTCTTAAGAATTTTGATTGAAAGGCCTGGATTGACTTTAAATTACTCTCTGCCGCTACTCCAAAGAGCTGGATACCATAAGTCCAGATTTTTCTTAAAAGGGTTTTGTAAGTATATTAAAATTTTGGAACGGAGGTTCAATTTTGATCGAGGGTTAATTAAGCAGAAGAGTAGCTTCTGACGGCGGTTAAGTTCTAAACGTTTTGTACGCAGATGATGCTTCCAAGTTAGTCGCCTGTCAAACCATAAGCCAAAATATCGCACCACTCTGGCTTGGGGGATATGAATGTAATTCAGCATCATAGGTGGACAAGTTTGACGTCTAAGGTGAACGAAACCTGTGTTAACTTAATTTGGTTCACCTTAATACGCCAACGAGTAAGCCTGTCCTGTATTAATAAAAGATGCCGCTGCACTAACCTGGAAGCCTCATCCGTGCTCTTTCCCGTACAACGATTACTGTGTCGTCAACATACGTCACGGTTACCGATGTTTCTAGTTAATGAGATAAATAATATTATCTTTTCGTAATTTAAATAAACATGATCTGAATATTATTTCAATTTTTAAAATATTATAAAAATAAATTAAATAAATAGTTATTTATTAACATACACTTCAATCACATGTTAGTCTTATACATACGTAATAAGTACTGTAGGCGTACATACTATTAAAATATGCCCAGCAACTGAGAATCTTATAGCCCCACATTGGTTTGACAGCGATTTTGTAACTTATAAGTTTGTTTCGAAGTGATAATTTTGATGTCGGTCCAAGGAGCCAAAATATATGTTCGAATTTTTTTGAAAAAGAAAGGATTGAAATACAATTTATACTTTGAAAAGAAAATATGATTTTGTTACTTGAAATAAACGAAGACAGTTTGAATTATTCGTAGGTAATGAAGAAATATCTACAGATTTATCTTTTCCTCCAAATGTCAGAGAGATTTTTTCGTAGGAATTATTTTCCATCTACGTTAGGTGTTCCTGCAGTGTCGTCGTATAGTAGACTACATTACAGTCCAAATTGATTTTGCCCTGAAGCAAATGCATTTTCTTTTCCGTTGGGATTTACATTCTTCAAGTACACTTACTTACTTCGTCTTTAAATTCAGAGAACTCCGCATACAGCGGTGTATAAGTTATAGCTTAAAAAATAATATTCGAAAATAAATTTCTTGTCGGTTGTTGAATTAAAATTTTCATTTATTATTCAATGAGTATTCCCGAGGAATATATTTTCTAGCAATGTTCAATTGGAGAAAAATCTCAATTCATTATTTTATATTATTTCTAATATTATTTTGATCATTGAATTTCCATAATTCCAATTATTAATTATAGATTTCGATGAAACGTAATAAAACATCACGATTTTTCTTCAGTTTTAATTCCTGGATGTAACAAATGATGGATAAATTTTTATAAGAACAGAATATATCAGCAATGTGCTCCTTAGTGAGCAAAAATAATATGTTAAATCGAAAAATTGACATGGAAAGGTATCGTTCAGTGAAAATATATTTAAAAACCAAAAAACTACTATAATCGTAGTCTGGTTAATGAACGAAAATAGCTGAGTTTAGACAACAATATTGTTTTAATTAGTGATCGTAGAAACTTGTGCCAGATATCAAATTAAAGTTTGGTTTGTTCTTATTGAGGCTATTAAGACGTTTTAAATTACGCCTAACGTAATGTAGACAAAGAAATCACGAAAAACACAATGTTTACGGCCTATTTTTGGTTAACTTATTTTCCAGCTTCGGTAACATAAGTAATGAAATTTTCTAAAACATGCAGTTTACGTAGTATACGTTAAAAATGAACTTTATTTTTATTCGCAAAAAACTTCTGGTCGTTTCGTTTAATAATTTGCCAATGGTGGAAGTTGAAAAAAACATTTGTTATCTCCTTAACCCGTTGCAATATAGAAAGTATTTTTTTAGAAAAATAAACAATTTACAACCAAAGATAATTTATGATATTATTGAAAACCGGGGATTAACCTTCGAGCGCTCGCGATGTTAAGTGTCCCACCAGCGCTTGCAAAGCGGCAAAGTGGCCCGCTATCCTAGTTCTTTGTTTTATTTCGTTTTTTGCTGGTTTATTAAGTTTTTTAACCATTGTAAATGATCAAACATTATTATACAATTATTAATTTTTATTAGAAAAGACTTCATTTATTTTTTAAAAAAAACTATATGACTTAAAACTAGTAGAAAACATTATTAAATATTAAAATTAATTAAACAAATTCTATTTTTGAATTGTAAAACTTTAACCTTTATACTTATGATTAAATTATATAAAATCTATTTCCTCGAAAACTACTCCATATCTTCATGTAAAATATCCATATTTTCCCGGCAAGGATTACAGGTTACTTCTTGCTGCGAATGATTTTTACACTTATGCGTTTTGCATTTATGGCAAATAAGTCGAGTTCTGTTATTTTAATTTAGACCCGCAGCAAAAGCAAATAAGTCGTTTCTTCGTTGTAGATGCTGCGGTTACCGCTGGTTTTTTCCTGTAGTTATCCAAAAAAACGTAAATTAATTTCTTTGGGAAGTCACCAATATATACTTACATGGTCAAAGATTACGTTCATAAAGAAGACACAGACATTCGCAAGGCGGTTGTTTAGCCGGAGCTACGTAACGTTCACGACAATCACAAATTTGAGACTTAACTGCTGCCAACACAGACGTTCAATAGAAATGATCCGAACTTTGTTAGACGTAAAAAAATGTAATTAGAGAATACCTAAAGCCCCGATCATAAATTTACACCAATCATAATATAACGCCGGCTTTTGGTAAAAGGCGGCCAATTTGCCGCCCATGCGAGTGCTCGAAGGGTAATATAAATGATGGAAACCAGAAAAGTAAATTAAATATAACGGGTGATTCAAAAAGAGCGCCGGTTTTTAAACGGCTGGTAAATTTTTGTTTATCGGTTGGCAACATTGTTAGACCCCATTTCTATTTCGGAGAACATTCCGATTGACGATTCAGTTGTAGTTTCTCTTGTTCGCAGTGTAGTACTCTCGCAGTCTGTGTCTAACCATGGAGAAGTTTACTATTGCACAACGAGTGTTAATCGTCAAAACATTTTATCAGAGTGGAGAGAGTTATGCGGCTACTGTCAGGCGACTTCGCGGTACTCTAGGACGTAATGAAGCACCGAATGAATCAACAGTTCGCAGGCTCATGAAAAAGTTTTTTGAGACGGGTTCAACAGTCGACCTTAAAAGTTCTGGACGTCGTCGTTCTGGCCGAACTGAGCAGAACGTTGCGTTGGTTCGTGACAGTGTGGCTGTTAGCCCAGCAAAATCAATACGTCGCCGTTCTCAACAATTGGGTTTACGATGTTCTTCTGTACGGAGAATTCTTCGGTACGATCTCCAATATCACCCGTAAAAAATTCAATTGCTGCACGAGAAACAATGTTGTTGCTCCGTGAACGGTTCCAGGATCGCATCATTTCTCGTAATTCCGACCATCAATGGCCACCAAGGTCGTGTGACTTGACGCCTTGTGACTTTAATCTTTGGGGCCATCTGAAGTCATTGGTGTATGCCAATAAACCCCGAAACATCGATGACTTGAAGGAGGAAATTCGACGGGTTATCGGGCAAATGGAAGTCGAAACTTGTCGTGCAGTAATATCCAATTTCATGGACAGAGTTGATGCGTGCCAGCGCAGTAGAGGAGGACACATGCATGACATCATTTTTCATACATGAAATCGGAAGGTAAGATGAACTTGTTGATGTATTTATTTTCAGTTTTTCAATAAAATAAATCTCTTAATTTGATATATCAAAACCGGCGCTCTTTTTGAATCACCCTATATTTGTATAGATTTAGTGATTTATAGTTTACTTAATAATTATGAAAAATCAAAACCATTTAACAAAAGTAGTGGAGTTATGAAATCGTCGTTGTATAACTTCATTTATTGAAGAAATTAATTCTAACCCTTCTCATCAGTATTAGTAATGATATGATATTTTTTTTAATAAAAAGTAAAATATTCATTGACATGAAAATTTTCAGTTCAGCCTGTTTTTTTTTTTACCTCCAATTTAGCAGAACATGGCTTAACTCCCTGTTTAGTTCGCTTATTTGTGGTAGGGTGTGTTTTTCTTCTTCTTAGTTTGTGTGCTAAGGAAATTGGGTTGGGTTTTAGTTAATATGAAATTTTAAATGCGTTGAACGAAAAACTTCATTCACAAAGAATATGTTCAGATGGTTGAAAAGAGTTTAATTTTATACGTACAGGAGAGCACTTCTGTTTTTTCTAAAGAATTCAGGTTGAAAAGCAAGGATTTTTGAAATATTATTATATTTGTGTTATATTACTATAATGTGTTGTATATCATAATAGGTTTTCAAAATAAGTTTAATAAACTTTTATTTACATTTTAAAACTTAATTTAAAATTTCACGTTAATAAAGAACATCAATAAATTAAAAAAAACGAAATTTTTCTGGTCAAGTTTGGTCAGAGCTCTCCCTAGACTGATTCCAGTTGACCCTTTTTTAGATGTAACTAGATCCCCACGTGCATATTTTCCATCACCCGTTGTTATTTTTCTCAAATTCCCGATTAATCCAAAAATACAAGGGTGAGGTTTTTTATAACTCGGTTCTTTAAACATTTACAATAAGATGCCTTAATCAATTTATAGCCTCCAAAAAGAATAATTGGTGCAGTATTACATGTGTTTTCTTAGTGACATTTTGCCGTTCTAAAAACCATCAGCTGTTTGCCGATTTTTTTAAAAATTCAGTATTTTCGTAGTATTTAAGCTTAGAAAACGAACATGTAACCGCAGAGCCCGCGTCTCGAGACCTTACAGTAAAAAATCCAACTCGAAAATTTTAAATGATGTATTACGTCATTTCAGCGACTTAATTTTCAGAATTTTCATTAAAAATTAATTTAAAATTGAAATTACATTATTTGTTTTTTAATATTTAGTTTGTACAATTTATTTGTATCTAAATTGTGTTTGGAACATTTATGGACATGAAATATTTTTAACAGTAAATTTCCGTCCATCGATTATGTTTTTTATGTTTTCTATATTGTTTTTATTTATTTTCTAATTATGTTCCAGGTGATAAAAATCAATCGTTTTTTTTTTTTTTTTGGTAACAAGCATTGTATTGAAGATAAGTACTAAATAATAATGTGTCGTCAGGGAAGTGAATAAATTAAAATAAATTACTTATTTCTGCTTTTCTATCTTATAATCAATCTTTCTAACTTTTTACTGAGGAAAATTGCTTTTCTTTTAGAAAATTTAGTGATTTTTACATCTTTTGTAAATCCTTTGAGAATTGCAAACTACTTGTATTTGTCTTTACAACTCGGTCTTTAAATTTGACGTTTCCTTTTAAATTTAACAACATCTGATTGTCTTATTCTAAATCTATTTTACGTTATTTTCTCTGATAGGATTATTTGATATACATATTTCATAAAAAAAACTCTTACATTTTCCGTCTCTAATTTTCCTTTGATATTATTTTACTTTCTCTTGCCTGTATAAATATATAGGAAGGAAAGTATTGTTTTCATGTCGATTTTTCGAAATCGAGTTTTCACCGGATCTACTCGTTTTCAGACCCCATGAACCCAAAAAACATGTTTCTAGCGATTGGTCTGTGTTTGTGTGTGTGTGTGTGTGTGTGTGTGTGTGTGTGTGTGTGTGTCTGTCTGTGTCTGTCTGTGTATCTGTGTGTATGAACAAAATATCTCAAGAACGGAATATCGTACGAACTTGAAACTTGAAACTTAAGTTGTATACTACTTTTTTTATTTTTATTTTATTTTATATTTATTTTTATTTCTTCTAGGCGGTAATATACTTCTTTAATATTATTTTATTTTTTATTGTATTGTTTGCGCCTCCTCTATCTCCAATAGTGCACCTTACCACCGTAGACGTTAAGAAGAGGCTGAGGGCAAAAAAAGAGAGGGGGGAAAGAAATTTAAGTGTAACACTGCAGCCAAAAGGCCCTGGTATATTACACTAGTTAAAGACTGACGCCACAAACTAGTTAAGAAACAACAGGCTAATTTAATAAATTTCTTCTTCTTGCAGAGTTGATCGCCTGTATCTGACATAGTTGTGCAACTAAATTGTTTTCAAAAATTTATTTTTAAATTTACTACCCATTGATCTCAAATCTGGCTACGCAGACTCTCCCAAACAATCCAATAAGTCGTCTAAAACGTCGATGGAGTCAAGACCTCATCAATTAACGTTGTAGTGTAATTGACTATGCATACAGTGTTCTAAATGCTGCACTTAGTGCTACACTTATCTATTCACGTCGGAGTTCTGTCACTTGACTGTGTCTCTACTCACGTTTATTTATCATGTTATTTTTATCCAAATTTGTGTTATCACATTCACTGATTGTTTCCAACAGATTGTGAATTTCCTAAATAGAGAAAAAATAATTTACTACCAGGACGTATTTTCCAATAATCAATCTTCTTTTCATAGTCTTTGGCAACTCTTGTACATCTTACTATCGGCCAAAAAAATCTGCAAGGTTGAGCGGCAAGTACACCGAACGTTCTCACAGTGGCTCGAGGAACTCTAAGCGTTCTATGTGGTTCGGAACCACATGTTTGATGAAATGCCTTGTGGAAGAATAAGATGTCAATCAAAGTTCTCCTGGCAGAGAGAAGAGGCAAATCCAAGTAGAGGCGAACCTGTGTCTTACTTAGAACTTCAATTCATTAAACTTAACCTCAACCATTTTATAAAAACACTTTTTTTTCTTAACGTCCGACTGTTATACAATATAAAAACACTAGTTTATATTTATTTACAACTGTATGGACTTTCAACTAGTAAATTTGGAATTGCTTTCTTTGACAGTGGGTAAAAAAGTAGAATAGTACTGAATAATAAGACTTCCAAAGGTAATTTTTAATTTTGTTTTAACAAGATTCTTTACTCCACCTTCTATGAAGCCTGCGAGGGAAATTACGAGGTACGGTAAATGTAAATTTAAAGGATTTGTATTAGTCGGTTTCTGTTGTCAGAAAGTTTCTGTTCATAACGATATTAGATACTGATAAGATTGACGAATGATGTCGTTAACGTATTGTTTGCGTAAGTTGTTGTGTAACGTTTCGTTTGTTATTTAATTACATTTGCAATTATCTGAATGCATATGGATTAAAATCGTTGTATTTTCATAATTACTAACAGTTTAGCGGAGTCAAAACTTGAAAAAATAGTTTGCTTAATTTTATATTGTTTTCACTGACGTAGTTACTTTATAGTTTCGTGTTGCAAAAAGGTTTTCATAGTTTGTAATTATTTTCCCTTTTTTTCATTTTTCTGCAAAACTATTTTTTTCGTCTTTTGTAATTTTTTGTCAGCTAACACAACCCAACAACGTTTTGCACTTAAATCTCATAATTCTAACCCTTTTGAAAAACTTTCTTGGGTTTTTCTTCCATTCTATTTAATGTGTTTGTTTTTTATATCCTTATGTTTTTTTTAATTTTATTTTATTGATTTGCTATTTGGTTTAGCACTTTATTAAATGTTCTCCCTCATTTGTAGCTTGAACATTTGATATTTATCTAAAATAAAATACTTATTAAAACTGAGAAATGAATAAAAATATAGAATTAAGTCACTTACCGTATATTTTATTGCTTGAGGGTGACGATTCATTTGCAGCAAGTGTTATATTAAATTTCAATCCTTATTAAAAGAATAAATCTTTATTTAAGCTCAATTAATCTTCTTTAAGTTTTTATTTACAAATGCATGCAATAAAACCGAACCACATTCCTCAAATCGAAGTTATTAATGTTTTTAATGTCTTTCAAACGTTTTTTTTTACTAAGAAAATACGTAATAAAATGATGTAAATTCATGCCGTTTATCATGTTATATTCTTCTCGGAAATGTTGTTGATCAGTCGTACACTATAGCGCAGGTCAGGTCTAACGATAGCCGAGAGCATACTGACAGCAGAAGTTCTTAAGGCACGTAAACCTGGCTCCTCCATCCCGCAGGAATATTACTGCCATACCCATCTCGCCTTGAGTGTAAACTGTATTTAATTCCAGACTTTTTATCGTGTGTGGAGAGTACAGTACGTTTGGCGAAACGGTAGCTATGGCTGTGCAGCGCGCACAGCCTGGAAACTAGTGTGTGATTAAGAGAGTGTTACTGTACTTACATTTAACAGTAACTTACAGTACTACCTACAATACATCTACATTTATTATTGCCCGTATCATATTATTATACTACCTTCATATAAATCGCCTTGCTTTATTATTAATATTTTTAACGTGCAAATCTAAAATAGTTATATACAATTAATTTTAAATTTCAAAATCAATGTCTTTTTTTAATGTTGCGTTAATTGTAGCCAAAGTAGGCAACATTTTTCACTTTGGTAAAATTTATGTACTACCCGCCTAACAAAACACTTATCATGTCGTTTATCTCAGTCACTGGGCGCTTCCTCTTTTTCTTAACTGGAATTCGAAATTACGCCTCTCATTTACCAGAAATAATTCTTGATTTCTTTGCGGATGTTTTTACCAGCAGCCACAGAAACTTAACACGCTGCCGCTGTTATGTTATCACACTGATGAACTGACATAACAAATTCACCTGATTGTTTGTAATGTTCCGATTCTTTTTTCATAAAGCCATTTACATTTGAAATAATTTCTCGCGCCTGACTATGGTGTAGGTTTTTACCAAGTTTGGACCTAACAGCTTGTTTCCATTTTTTTTTTATAACTACGCCACTCACTTTTACAACAAAAAAAACTATAAAACAGAAAACCAAATGAAACGCGTCAACTCAAAACGTTTCGTATAAATGCAAAAAAAGGAAGTGAAATATGGTTTGCATGCTTCCTTTACCGAACTCAAACACAGACTAATTATTTATCAGATTTTCAATGATTTTTCAATGCAGGCATTAAGAAGTTACATAACAGGACGTGTGTCACAGTAAACAAGAGAGTAATCAGTGACTAATTGTTTTGACTACACCCGGTGGACATATTGTCCACCGCCAGCGTCCTCTCTGTCGAAGGTCATAGCTATCATTCCAACAAAAGAACTGTAAATTATAGTTCATTGAAATAGTCGGAACTTACAGCATATGAGCTAGTGCGAACGATATTTTTTAGCTAGTACGTGAAGGAAATAAAGCACTATAACTAATCTTTGTGTATCTGTGTTAACAAATTACTTTTACCATTGCAGAAAATACCGCAATTAAAACCTATACATTGGAAAGAAAAAATTATAAGTTAATAATAGTGTTGTGAAAAGTGATAACCAGTTTCCAATTTTCCCTTGCCCCGATCATCACGTTATGTAATTTATACATTTTTTCTCATCTGTAGGAAAACAAGTAAATTTAGCTCGCCTCCGTGGTTTATTGCTTAGCGTGCTACGCTGTAAAGTGGAGGTCCAAGTTCGATTCCCGGCTGGCGTCTGGAAAATTATTACAAGTTCAAACCCACCGTTCCTTAATCCAAAGTTGTTGCTAATAAGCAAGATATTGGTGCAACTTAAAAATGTAATACCTTCTAATACTCTAGATAAAAAAGATTTATCATTATTTCGAAATCTCTGAAACTACTACAAACAGTTTGTTGATCAGCTGTTAATACTACCAACTTAAGAAATAATGAAATCCGTTTATTCTATGTGTCCAACTTTTTTCAGTTTTTGGTAAATTTTTAAACTGTTTTTTATTAAACTTCTACGTTTTTACAAGGTCTTTTTTATTATGTATTAATTACTTTTTTTTAAGTTGTTTTATTTGAAGATATTCTTCGACATAAAACGTATTATTTATCGTGTATGAACATCAACTCGAATTTCCAGCCGTTTTGGTTATTTTGATGTAAAAAATTAAATTTTTGTTTCGTAGTTTACATTATTTTATATGAATTCCTCAGAATTAAATTTTCTAAAAGTTTTATTTCAAACCATTACTATTATTTTTAACTACCCCTTTAATGAGGTTATTAAATTAGACGTCAGTCATTAATAAAACAGGGGTTTCAACCCCTATTTATTTCCGTTTTACTCTAGATTTCTCACAAACTACTGAGGATAAGGTTGTGGAAGCTTGTTTTATCGCTTTCTACGATAATAAACCACTATTTTTGACTCGTAATTAAAGACCCAAAAATTATTTTGTAGGATGACCCGAAATACGGGCGAAATCTTTCGCTAGCCGTAAAACGCTAAGGAAGCCTTTCCGGATCTATTATAATATGAACTTTTTTCTTATTTTTTGATGTAGATTCATCTCCTGTAGTACGTTTCTTCGTGAATCACTCTGTATTATCAACTGTTGGCTATAATTAATATCGTTATATCATTTAATCTGTTTACCTGGTAAACTAATTAAGCCGGTTTTCTCTCTAATGGTACTACTTGAAAATTATATAGGCAGGATTTATGCGGAATTAATATATATTATTCTGGCGAGTATTTAGAAATATTTATTCGAATTACCACATTGTTTAGTCTCCTCAGACACTTCACAAACGGCTAAATTTATAAGTGGCCTTACTACTTCGAATTTGATACAATTATTGACTTTGGATTAAATTATATATTTTAATCAGGAACGAAGCTGAGTATCTTTTTCTATTAATCGTCTGTGCTGGTAGTTGAACTTTTCAATTCACGATATCCTCCATTTCTCCCATTACTTTACACTGTAGCATTACAAATGTACAAGATGATGATAATATTAACCATTTTATAACCTGACTGCAATTTGATAATTATGTTAACATTTATAATTAAATTCGTACATTTTGTAAATTATTATACTGGCTAATTATAATTACAACCTTATTTCTAAATTATTAAATTAAATAACTTAATAATCTCAGCTAATAATTAAAAATCAAGTGTTAATTTAGTGATGGAAGTTTTTATGTTTAAATGAATCAAAAGATTGTTTAAAAGTTATAAAAAACATTTATTAAAATTTTAAAATAAAGAAACATAAAGAAATATCTTCGCAGATCATCAAATAATTTTAAAATATATATATATACAACACAAATTTATATTTTATTTGAAAGTTTTAAAAATTATCAAATAAAAAGTAATTAATATAAGTGAATGCATATTTGATTTGGTATGCTGTTAACCGGGGCAGTTTGAAGAGAAAGGTGTTTGTGTGCGGTTTAATTTATGGAATGTGTTAAATAAATATAAAGTATAATTGTTACATAATTCATAGTATAAAGTCACAGACAGACCTATGAAATAGAATTATGTGAAAGTACATTAGTTGATTAAAATATGGCAAGAAATATTAAATACCAACGGAATATTGAACGAGACTCTTTAAGGGGAGCAGACTGATTTTAATAAAAAATATTGATTTTTCAATTTTATCATATATTGATAGGTCTTTTATATCCCTATTTAAATTGATATATAACACGACATTCGTTGCTTTTTCTGTTGAGAAAAATTATGTTTTTACATTGATCGGGTACGTAGTGTTTATTTCAATATTTATTTATGTTTTTCATTCTTGTAAAATGAGATTAATATAATATGTTACTGCTCTAACATTACGGAGATTGCGTTCACATAAAAACAATAATTTCTAGAACACATAGGAATCAGCTGTAAAGCAAGATAAATATTGGTGTGTTTTTGTTTGGAAGTTAATTCCAATTGGCAGTAGGTGTTTCTGTTACGGTATTATGCTTTTACTATATCCGCATTTTCCACGTATTGTATTTTTTGACTTTAGGTACACTTATTTCAGGAACCATCCCACATAGGAATGTGAAATTTCGCACTATACATTTTAGTACTAAGGTGTGTATTTACTCCAGAGGTATTTCAAAAACTTTGGAGTTTTTAATTTTTGGATGTCTTTTTCATTAAAAATATATGGGCTACATTTGAACATTTTTTGAGAATAAAAGTAATTTTTAGATTAAATGAAGATAAATGAAAAATCTCTAGTACAAATTTGTAAAAAGGTACTGTAGATAGGTGTGCCAAAGCTCAGCTTTGTAGCTTTAACGGTTCGTACAAAAAATCAACCTAAATTAGTATTGCAAGTATAGGGATAATGAAAATGGTCTGCTCCCCTTAAGTCGAGCGATGGACTTCAGAGACGATAACTGTAGAACATTAACCAGTAAACTATTTAATATTAATTCAATAACAGCTGAGATAGACTTTATAAAATATATTTAATAATAATAATAACTAACTAAATAATATCTAAAATATTCTAAATTTCAATTTTTTTTAAAGTCAGTCAGATTCAATTACAATTTTATTTAAAACCGATGTTCTTTTGTTTTTATTTTGATTGTCGTTTGTTTTTAAGTGTTAAATAAGTTACAATTAAATATTAAGTGTTACAATACCATGTACCATTCCCGCTATTACATAATTAAAAAATCTGGTGTGAAACACTCACACAACTTTCTCTTGCCAATGCAAATAATTAATAATAAAACTAACATTATTAATAAAATATTAGAAATAAACAAAAACTAACCTCAAAAACATAACCTTATTTTAATCATGAGTGAATGACGCAAAATGACAATCGAACTCAGTTTGGCTTAAAAATACGGAAAATCACGCTTTCACGCTAAACTAGGCTCTGTAGAGAAAAATGCTCTAAACAAAAGTTGTAGATCTTTTAATTTTCTATAACTTTTATTATATACACTTTTGTCGTAAAATGCATACTAAGACCGAAATGTTAAAAAAATCGATTTTTCTCACGTTTTCGTGAGAAAAAAAACAGAAAATCGCAAATTACCGCTAAACTAAGCGTTATACAAAAAAATGTTTAAAACAAAAGTTGTAGGTTTTTAAATTCTCTACAACTTTTATTATATAAGTTTTTGCGCTGAAATTTATATTAAAGCCGTAATCTTAAGAAAACAACGTTTTTACGTGAAAACAGCCTCACCGAGAATTTCAGCAAACATGGCGCCTACCCTATCTTGTAGAGAATAAAAAATTTAGTAAAATAGGCGATTTTAAAAAAAATCGTAGGACCAGTTTTTGAGAAAATCGCAAAAAACTGAAAAATTATACGAATAAACTACTACTTCCGGTTGACCGATTTTGATGAAAATGTTCGTGTCGCGTCCGGTAGTGGTATGTAACTTAAGTTTCAAGTTTCAAGTTCGTACGATGTTCCGTTCTTGAGATATTCTGTTCACACACACACACACACAGACACACAGACACACACACAGACACACAGACACACAGACACACACACAGACCAATCGCTAAAAACATGTTTTTTGGGTTCAGGGGGTCTGAAAACGTATAGATCCGGTGAAAACTCGATTTCGAAAAATCGACATGAAAACAATACTTTCCTTCCTATATATTCATATAGGCAAGAGAAAGTAAAAAATCCGTATCGTGTATAAAAATTGAATAGTGATTTTTTCCCCTTTCGTGAATTTAGTAATTTTTATTTATTTTT
The DNA here is from genome assembly GCA_035578175.1 of Catonia carolina. Lineage (NCBI taxonomy): Eukaryota > Metazoa > Arthropoda > Insecta > Hemiptera > Achilidae > Catonia > Catonia carolina. Next base: position 79,580,042 of record JAQMRL010000003.1, read on the forward strand.
TAATCCCTAATATGTGTACGTTGCAATCTATTCAATTCAGAACAATAAGTAACCCCATGATCCAATGAGATGAGGATGATGTTTATGACGTGTAAATAAGGTGTATTCTTGTACAGAGCCAGGCCGACCATTCCTGAGAGCTATCGTTAATTGAACCCAAACTGTCTAAGTACACCGATAACAACTGTGTAGTATATCACGTAACAAAGTAACTACCTCTGTTAGGATTTGAACCAGGAACCTTCGTCTTCGAAAATAATCTATTAAACAGCTGACTCGCGGCGACGACTTTACCTTTACACCAACCCGGTGGGTCAATTTAAAACAAATCAAAGTTTACTCTAGTAATAATTAATTGTAGTAATTTGTTACTGAGCTACAGTACTTTTGAAACAGATTCATATTAACATATTTGAAATATAAATTAAAATTAGGTTAATTCTAGAGAATCAAATATAATACCTTTAGCTTAGCTCTTTAGTACGCTAATAGAAGGATTAATTATTAATTTATTTGATTATAACATAACTTAAGTAATTTTGTTATGTAATTAGTTTGCACGATTGTCGTTATGTTGCAATTAATATTCGTTTACATAATTATGCATGATATTTTAATTAATTGCATGATTTCTGTTGGAAATATAATAAACTAACACATGCTGAGTAAACTTCTCTCTACAGGTGACGGGGATTTGCAAACCCACTATACGGGTAAGTTAATTAACTGCAGTTTAATATGTTTACACAATTGAAATCTCTTTTCCTCTATTATTCGTTTTAATAATGCACTTTATATACAGTATTAAAATAATAGTTTATGTTTTTGTTGACCAATTATTTTAGTTCAATTTATTTTCGACTTCTATGAATATTTACAATCAGTTAAATTATTTAACTATAAGTAAATGTTATAACACTAGAAAATAAATTTTTATGGAGATTATGCCTTCTAGTGTAACAAATTTAAAAATCGACTCTAGCTGTTCAGGTTAATTTTCAACTTTTATTATAATTATAAATTTTGAAATTTTTACCGGTAATTATTTGTCGGTGTTAATTTTTTTATTTTCTCTGTACAGTAAGTCTAAAATTTTGAAACGTTTCAGTCTGTCGAAGTAGTCACTAATTTCTAAAAGGTTACTTAGCAATGGATTTTGATGATGTTCAAGTCTGTCTTGGTAATATTTGTTTCGTTCTCGTATTTCGTCTAGACCAGTGTTTATATGGAAATCTTTGTGAATTACGTCATTGGTTTTGAACTAAGGGGAGTCAGTTATTATTCGTAAATATTTTTATTTCCTAAAACTATCTTAACATTTTCGTCCACATTTATTGCTGTATAACCAAACTTAAAGTTCGATTTCCTTCTCATACAGAACCAAATATAAATTTATATATATATTGTGACACTTATCGCTAAGGTCCGTTTCGGGATCTAGGTAATTAAATAATTAATACAATAAAGTTTAAAATTACAAGAGTATTTATTATAACTAAAAGATTTACAAAATAAATAATAAACTACTTATAATGAAGTAATAAAATAAATAGCTCAAATAATTTACTTAGTACTACTTACAAATAATTATACACAATAAGATATAGGGTGATTCAAAAAGAGCGCCGGTTTTTAAACGGCTGGTAAATTTTTGTTTATCGGTTGGCAACATTGTTTGACCTCATTTCTATTTCGGAGAACATTCCGATTGACGATTCAGTTGTAGTTTCTCTTGTTCGCAGTGTAATACTCTCGCAGTTTCTGTCTAACCATGGAGAAGTTTACTATTGCGCAACGAGTGTTAATCGTCAAAACATTTTACCAGAGTGGAGAGAGTTATGCGGCTACTGTCAGGCGACTTCGCGGTACTCTAGGACGTAATGAAGCACCGAATGAATCAACAGTTCGCAGGCTCATGAAAAAGTTTTTTTGAGACGGGTTCAACAGTCGACCTTAAAAGTTCTGGACGTCGTCGTTCTGGCCGAACTGAGCAGAACGTTGCGTTGGTTCGTGACAGTGTGGCTGTTAGCCCAGCAAAATCAATACGTCGCCGTTCTCAACAATTGGGTTTAAGATGTTCTTCTGTACAGAGAATTCTTCGGTACGATCTCCAATATCACCCGTATAAAATTCAGTTGACGCAACATTTGAAAGTGGCAGACCACCAGAAGAGACGACAGTTTGTTGACTGGGTATTGAGAAAACGGCAGGATGATGACACCTTCGCAAACAAAATCATTTTCAGTGATGAGGAGCACTTCCACTTAAACGGTTTTGTTAATAAAAAGAACTGCCGTATGTGGGGTTTAGAAAACCCCACATACGGAAACTTGTCCCACATAGTCGAAACTTGTCGTGCAGTAATATCCAATTTCATGGACAGAGTTGATGCGTGCCAGCGCAGTAGAGGAGGACACATGCATGACATCATTTTTCATACATGAAATCGGAAGGTAAGATGATCTTGTTGATGTATTTATTTTCAGTTTTTCAATAAAATAAATCTCTTAATTTGATATATCAAAACCGGCGCTCTTTTTGAATCACCCTATAGTATAACAATAGTTGACCACTACAACGCCCGGATACGTTGACCTGTTCTACGCACCGATAGCACACTCAATAAACACTTGTCAAAGATCGAACGAATACTAACTCACTGACCGCGGGCTCCCTTTATATACGTAGATCAAAGAGATAATTCTAGAAAAGCAGAGATATTAAATACAAAAATAATTTTTATTTGTTCTCGAAAAATTATAACTAGTGTAAATAAGTCATAATAGAATAAAAGGTGTTACAGATAACCAACCGACTCTTTCAAAAATAGTTGTTCAACAAAGACCCTACCTTATTATACACGGCCCTTTTTAAATATCCTTTTATAACTAACCCTATTGTTACTTTGTCACTCTATTATTTGCTATTTAACATTTTATGAATAGAAACCTATTTAGAAATCTCCAGCACCACTCTTCTTTTCGATATCGTCACAATATATATATACGTTAAATTTTAACGTCGTATCAACTGCAACGGTCATTAGCGACGACATTGGGGTGCAACTGTGGAGGATAAAATAATTTTTTTTCTAACGTACGAAAATATGCCGTGCCTGAGTGGGATAAATTTTTAGTTTTATTTCTTTTCAAAATATACATCTGCACTATAAAAGCCACCTCTACAGCTTTTACTTTGTTGATAATTAAATGTTATATCTTTTAAATTTTTAATTGTAAAACAGGTACTATATAATTGCCAGTTTTTTCAAATGTAGATAACCTCCAATATGTTACTTCTTTAATCGCTTACTATAAGATAATTTTTTTGTACTGTTTTTTATGTCTACGTAGTTACTTTATGAATGATAATAACTGCACAGTAACACTGCAAGAAATATTTATATCACTTCTCTTTAAATATCCTAACTGTTCAATTCCATCTGGATAAGACGATCAGATTTTACTACAACCACCACGTTATTGGAAGTTTTGATCAAGACTTCTTGAGTCACAAAGCACTTCAGTTCTTTGAGTATGTTGCTGAATTGTAGTCATTTTTTTTCGATGCAGTTGATCCATGTTGATCGAGCAATTATCCAAGTAATTTTACACGCATTTTTACGGTAATTAATGTTTACAATAGATTATCGGAGATTGAATACAAATCTAATTATAATTTGCATAATTTTGCAGTTTACTATTTCTAAAGGGTTTTCAATATGATTTTTCGGGAAGGCAAACTTAAAGTCAGCGTATAAAAAATACAAAGTAGTATTCAGTAACACTGTTAGATTAGTAGATACTTTAAAATGCGTATGGAAGTACCTTACAATCTATTTAGATCTGTTCTAAAATAGCTTGCTTACATTTAGGCACATGCAATCTGACACAAGGTAGAGGAATGAAAGAGAAATCCTCCTTGTGTATTCAGCTCAGTGTTATTGCAACACAGGCAGTTGCTTTTGTAAATTGATATTTCCTCTTTCGAAAATAACCGTAAAATGAAATAGTTATATTTATACTTTAACAACAATTGTTGGAATTCAATAAATTCAGCGTTTTTACCATAATCATTATTTTAATGAAATCGAACTACATGACTGTAAAATATAAATGAGAAAATACTATAACTTAAAATAATTAATGATTTTATTTTAGCTAATCTAGTTTTATGAATCTTGTAACTATGAAATTTTTTTTTTTTTTTAAGAATATCGTTGCATTTGTTTGAGAATTGGAACTGTTTCTAACTTAAAAATAAGCTTCTCATACTTGCGTCAGTTACTTTTTTATTTACTTATGAACTATGTACGAGATTATACCTCGTACAATAAAAGTATGGTATTTTGATTAACATTTGAAAAAGCCATATTTTCAGAAATTTCCTGACGATTTTCATAAATTTCTTTGGTTGTATTTTTTGTGCTTCTGGTATGAATTTAAAGAAATTATTTTTTTAAGTTCATGGTTTTGGCTGCATCCGTGGCCAGTGGTTAACATTCTACGTTGCAAGCGAAAATCCTCGGTTTGATTACCGGCTTGGGTTTGTAAAATTATTACACATTCACACACTCCGTTCCTAAACACAAATTTATTACTATCGACCAAGATGTTGATGTGACTTTAATAAACTAAAAAAAACCATGATTTTACTGTATTTGTATTGGTTGCTTCCAAAAGGTGAAAATTTATGTGTGGTCAAAACTCAGCCAGGATTTGAAAGACCTCCATCAGACCCGTTTTTATGTTTCCACTCAAGACAAAAAAACCACCAGTAAAACTAAAAGCATATTGTAAAATAATCGAAACAAGTAAACAAATTTTAAGATGGAAACATCACGATAAAAAATTTTAAGAGATAATGTAGACAGAATGGGTCAAATACGTCTGAAAAATTAAACTAAATCGGAAATACCGGAAAACAAAAGACCTATGAGCAGACGCTTAAAACTACTGATAAATACTTGGTCATCAGCGTCTTAAAAGGCATAATTTGATAGAGACTAAATATTACTAGTTTAAAGAGCAAGAAAACAGCTAAATTTATAATTTAAACAAATTGTAAAGTAAATAGTTGGGTGGGAGGAAAATTTAAATATTGTAAAAATTATGAAACATTCTTTATTAAGAGATACACCTGTTACCAAAGTTGTAAAAAAAAAGTTTATGTAATTTAATTAGTTTTTCCCATATTTCTTTATGAAAACACAAGTGTTTTTTATTCTGAATTTTAATGAAATTTATTTACGCTGTTAGTTTTCACACGTTGCTTACGGTAATTTTTCAAAACAACTACCCAAAATTTAATTTTATTCTTATGCTAATGTGCCTCACAGTTGAGACCGGCTGTATTATATTTTGTTTTAACTGTAAGGTAACAATTATACATTATTTTCTTTAATAGCGTTCTTCTATTTTATGATATTATGTTTGCAAGATATCTCTATCAGACCCATTTTGACGTTTACAGCCGAGATAAAGAAATTACCAATACAACTAAAATCATGATGAAAACAACCGAAACAAGAAATGTGATTGTAAGATGCATCTACATCATTAAAAATAATAATACGTATTTTTTAGTGTCCGTTGTTAAGTAATTTAATTTATAATGTATTTGAAACTGTTTAAAATATTTTATTGTATAAATATTAAAAATTTCACTAACCTTTACTTAACAGCTACCTTAATACTTATGAGCCGGCCGCATTGGCGTAGTTGGTAATGTGCTCGCCTCTCGTCACGCGGAATTGGATTCGAATCCCATTCAGCACGGCATATTTTCATACGTTACATATAATCATTTCATCCTTCAACGTCGCCATTAGCAGTAATTGCAGAAGAGTCGGACGGTAAACCAAAAAAAATAATATTATGATCTATTAATATTAATACTTACACCTGTTTTGGTGGATCCACCATCATCAAAGTACGTAATAACATTATTATGAGTTACAACAAAATCAAAACCTACAGAATATGTTACATCTTCAGTCAATTGTAACAAAACTATCAACTATCTAAATGCAGTACTTCTCTTTATTCCGGCACGCTTGGGGTTCAAATCTCTTAAAAAAATATTAATACAAATGTTGCAGTAATATAAAACTTAGCCGAATCAAATAAAGCTTACAATTTCCAGAACTTTTAAAATTATATAAAATTCGTAATGATTTTTTTTGAAGAAAAAAGAAATCATGAAGGCAACGAGACATCACAGACTTTTTTTTAGTACGGTAGATAGATCTAACCTATAGGCATATCAAAAGACCTACAGCGATGCACGGGTAATTTATTTATTTTGTAATACAACATAGTTTTTAATTTTAATTCTTTTACTGTTTTCTAACTTCCATATTACTGTATGTCTAATTCATTGTTTACTTTTTTAATGTTTTAACTTTTCGTTCGAATCTACTTTACTATATTCTAAAAGACAATAATAAATAATTTTTTTTTTGTAACAGTGTATTTCTTTTACAATCAGTTTATAAATACAAAAACTTTAAGTAAAGACGATAAAATCTGAGTAATGTCCTTGAAGTAAAATAAAAACCACACTCAGTAGTGTGTTTCAGCAAGACTAAACGTGCAGAGAAAAAAAAATACATGTACAAAATCTAAACTTGATGAACTTGATGAACAGAAGACGACGATGATAGAGATGATAACGATGTATGATATGTATGTATAATGATTTATTGATTAATAATTAATTAATCAATAAATTTAGTATTTTTGTAACTGGTTGTGAATGCTAAAAATGTTTGTGGTCTGACCGGGTATTTACGATCTCTGTGTATAATAAGAATGAGCAAGAATTGTAAATACACTAGGTGAACCTGAGCGGGAAAACCCGCACAAAAGTGTAAATTTGTTTTTATAGAACTTCTCTGTAAACAACTTTTTTTGTTTTATTGTAATACTGGTTCATTAAATCTTCTTCTGTCCTCATTCGGTTCATGATGGAACTTCATAAAAAAATTGTATAGTGGCAGGCGATTGTCAGTTCGTGCAATTGCCTCTTCATATTTTACCATGTCACCCAGTTTCTTATAGCTTTGAGCATACGGAATGACAGCAGTCATAACTGCTCCAATTTTTTCTAAAATCTCATTATTTAATTCCACATAAAAACAAACCAAAATATAGCAGATCGAACTGTATACAAATTTACAACAACTACGTTGGAAATTCCAAAGCGATCTGACCGTGACACTGCCAACGCGTTGTTAGGCCTATACTTTAGTTCGTTGAACTTGCCCCCTCTCCAAACTGAAATAGCTGTGCGAGATGTGGGACGGATATATAGAGAAAGAGAGAGGCCTATACTTCAGTTCGTTGAACTTGCCCCCTCTCCAATCTTTTTTAGACCTCCTATTTTACGGTCATAAATTGAAGTATTTGATTTTGGATAGTTTTCTGTAAATCTACTCGAGCAGACGATTCATTTGAGCCCACTTCGGGAAAATCGGTGAAGTTTCAGGTGGTTAAAATCGTGTTGAAAAAAAAGCTGCTCGCTATTAATATATAGATTATACTATACTCGGTTTACCGCTCGCGCTCGTAAATTGCCTAATTTATCTTGATTATCTTCAGTAAAATAACCCACATTCGGTAATCTGGAAAAATCAGTATTCCGGGATCAACTGAGTCCCGAAAGTGCCGGATTAAAGAGAGTTTACTGTAAATTTTATATACGTAACTGAACATGCAGCATCTGTAGTTTTTTAAAAAAAATTAAGTTTCATATAATATTTTTTATACACTGATGTCGGTGGAACCTCCAGAACACGTGTAAGCAGATCAAAACGATCTACAGCTAAAATGTTTTGTGAAATCTATAATATTTATACAATAGAATTGATTTAAACCTTGAAGATACTTTATATATAGATTTATTTTTGTTTAAAATATGTACAGTAAATCTGTGAATATTATGTGTGAGGTACAATTTAAAGACAAGAATACACAAACAAAATCATGTCTTATAATACTAACAAACACAGAACTATCCGACATTAATATTGATGGGGAAGTCGTTAAATGCGTTACTAAAACGTTAATTCTGTGTTTACCATCCGTGTTTCATGTGGTAGTTAATCTGGAGTCCCTTAACATACATTCGACTTACTGTTAATGATCTAACAGGAATCTGAGGAACTTAACGAAACGAAATAATATATTCTCTTCAATGCAAATAAATGTATATTTTATTAACTGATTTAGTTAAGAATAATAATTAAAATTATGTACAATTTATTTACTAAGCTTCCCCAAAATTGTATTTTTGTGAAATTAAAGTTATTTTTTTTATTAAGCCTTAGTTTTTACTAAAACTATTTTTATAACATCCATAAATCTAACGTCCTTCGAGGAGGTGTCTTTTTAATTTTTTTTATATTTTATATTTTTTATATTTTTTTATATTTTTTTTTTATATTTTTTTTATATATTATAATAAAAACTATTACAATTGTTTTCATTGCCGTTTAAGGGGAGACTGTACTTTGTATCTCGCCAATGTTAAAGTTGCAATTTTTAGGTACATTTTTCATAGGATTGGTTAAAGATAAGACCATAAAACTTTACACAGTTATAGATGTTGGGTTTCTCTAAATCTAACGTCCTTCCGAGAAGGTGTCTTGTTAATTTTTTTATTATATGATGATAAGAACTATTACAATTGTTTTCATTGTTTCTCTAACTACTGGCATTTTTTCGATTTAATCAGTAGGATCATAAAATTAAAAACAAAATAACGAATAACAGAATTTTTACAAATTTCTTTCTACGTGTTTTTGCATGTAACTAATTTTAGGAGAATCTGAGGAAGTCATAATAATGCCAGTGTATGTGCATGTACAACAAGAATAACTGATAAAAATTTCTACATGGTAGGTTTATTGATTTCCGAAAAAATATACCTAAATTTTAAAAATCTAAATTTCCGGGTACAGAAAAAACAATAAGGCACAAATCAAAAACAAAATGTGTACAAACATGTCAATTTCCCATCAACAGTTGGATAAAAAGCTGAACCAACAGTTTTGAAAATTTTAAAAAACAGTAATACAGATCTTTAAAAAAATTGAAATCCTTTACACTAAAACGATAAGTGTGAAATTACGAAAAATATTCGTTCTTGTTAACATGATAATTTTTTTAGGTAAACCTGCTAAATACCTAATTTTTTTCATTAAAGTAATTTTTTCTGGTAGATCTAGATCTGAAGTACTGAAAATAAAAAAAAAACCGAAAATCGAAATTTTCAGTCAAAACCATTGTACAGTCTTACCTTAAATACTTTTATCTTCCACACAAGTTGCAAATATTCTTTTTATGATAATTTTTCTTCTTTATTTTCCACCTCGAATAGAAAGACATGCCTGTTCGTTTCCAAACCGATTAGAAAACAGACTTTGACAATCTCCTCTAAAGTCTTTTTACACTCCCATTTCCTCAGGTAAGTACCTCAATGCTTCGAGAGGAATTTTTCCTTGTAGCAAGTTGAACTTGATCTCTCCATTCTCTTCTGTACACACTGATTTTATCATTCAGCGGTGGTACTCCCAGCTTTCCTCAATTATGTTCATTCTGAAACTTCCCTAATCTGGAACAAACATTGACAATTAGAAGGAACCTTGTTTTCTGCTACCTGTAGCAAGATCTTCCTTAAGGAAGATAAACAATGAATCAACACATATTTTTTATACCTACAGCTTCTCCCTACAGATTTTTACAGGTTTTCCCTTTCGTAATTATTTATTTTTATTTTTCTGCTACTTCCATTCGCCATTATAATTTTTTTCACGTTCCTGCTGATGGCCTAACGCATACTCCCGGGTACGCGTACCAGAGTTTCGGGACCTTGGTTTAAGTGACAGCGTCTTAATTATAGCAAAGTTTAGTTTAAGCTTAAGTCTTGTAATTAATTTAACTGTAGTAATTCAATTGTATTTGTTAATAGTCTAAGTTTAAAAAAACTTGGTTTATTACTTATTATATCTCGAATGAACCTAGGGCTTAGGTGTTAAATATTATTAGATATGCCTATCTTTATAGAAAATGGAATAAAGACAACTTGTAAAATTTTAAAAATTTACCCGTGGGTGTCTTACTACTAAGTATTATTCTCCCGTAAGTCATTTACGTCATATTTTCACCCACCACCGCACAAAGCAATCCTTAAGTTTTCTAGTTGTGTATAACATTAACAAAGTAGTAGAAAAATCTGTATAGATGTATATTATATTATATGTATATTCATAAGTCAAAATGTACGTTTTTTATTTGTGAATATAAGCTTAGTTATTTTCTGTTCTCTTAATAGGATTTTAATGGCTGGTATTTTGTTATTTATTGCTAAAAAATGTTAGAAATTGTCATTTTAGAACAAATTAAAACATAGGTATTTATTTTCCTATAGAGTCAAAGTTAGCAAACTTTTAGTTAGTAAACTTTGACATGAAGTATAACGCGACGTAAAATAGTTATTAAAATAGTAGTTAACTATTTCATAAACTTCGACATAACTGTTTTTTTTTTTTACAAAGAACTGATAATAATATATGGTATTTAAATTAATTTGTTTAAGGCCTAAGCTACTTTTTTTATTTTATTTTGACTCGCTTCGGTTGTAATATAACGATGTGTCACATAATAGGCTTATTCTGAAATTTTTAGGGCAGAAAATAACTAACACGTTTCTTATAACTGAGTCATTGAAGATAAGTCTCTTGACATGTTGAAAATTCCCATTCCATTCCAATGCAAATGTAATAGCCAATGTTACAGGAATTTCATTTTCGACTTTTATTTTTGTATTGTTCTTAAGAAATGTTTATTTGGTTTAAGTGTTCGATCTGAGTTATTTAATAAAAAATAATAAAAACTTTCATATTCGTATTTTATTCATATTTTCATATTCTTTTTATAATATTATTTCCATATAAATCCTTTCTAAAAACTATAATAAATTTACAACATTGGATCATGGCTAAAAGCCATGATCTGGGGTACGTGTTTTCTTCTTTTATTTAGTAAAAGAGTACAAGAGCGATTTAAAAACTACGCTAGGAGTTAAAACAAAGACATTTATTTTTCCTAAATATGTACAACAATTTATAAAAAACTTTTTTAAAATACATTCTTTATATTATGTAGTTATTTCAAAAAGTTCAATCTAAAATTAGTATAATAAATCTAAAAAGAAATTCGTGAATATTTTCCGACTGACTTATATTTTAATGTTGCAGGTCTTCGCACGTTTATTCGTCCATAGTATTATTATATGCATGTGTATTAACAGTTTTTTATAAAAGTTTTTTGTTTAAATAATGCAAAATACTATCTAGTTTTAAGATAAATGAGTAATTTTATTCTTACCTAAGCTACTATGTGTATTATTATTAAAGCGATGCTCAGCAGAAACTCTGTAATTTATTTAAGAAACTCGTTATGTACAATTTTAATTTTAAATCAAATTCTAATCGCATGCGCGAATTCTAATCGTCATTTTGATGCTACATTAGCTCAATTGGTTTCTCCATTGTTGATCATGGTTGTCAAGCAGCTGGATTGCCTCAAAATTGTCATTTATTTTTGTATTTTTATATTTTGTACTCGATAGACGTTCTAAATTAAACATGACACACAAATTAACAATCTACAAGACAGTCTTAAGACTAATCTGGACACATGGAGTTCAACTTTGGGGATCTGCTAAACCTTCACACACGAAACGTATACAAGCGATTTAGAACAAGATTTTACGAACGATAACGCAATGCCCCTTTTACATTACAATTTCAATGTTGCACAAAGACTTACAAATCACATACGTAACTGATGTCACGAAACAACTATACAAGACGATGCACAAATTTGATTTATATGACAACCCTCTCATACAAAACATGTACACTAGAGCGATACCGGGTGCTCAGCGCAGACGTTTGAAGCTCTTCTGGCCGAAAGATCTTCTTGGCCAACTATAGGATTGTGGTGATGACTGCACGCTCCTTCAAGTAAATCAAGTTTTGGAACATAAGCTTCACATTTAGAAATTGTTGTATTAATTTAATAACAGGTACTAAATTTCAATTGAAAGTGTCAAAAAAAATATATTTCGTCCGACTGTTATTCAAAAAAAGGCTAACGCTGACGATGAAGGGTGATTGATGAAAATGAGTGATGAAAAATTCCTAGAGTTGATCAGGAAACGAACCCAGGATCCCTGATGTAGAAACCACTTTACCAATGAGATTGTCACGGCGGTGAAGTCTCCCCGCATGCTTCTGCGCAAACCTCTGAATTTCGATGGAGACAAAGTCTAACCGCAGGTCTACGTGGGACGTTGTTCCTGATTGACCCAGACGCGTCGACAATATTTCTCAGTACCGTCCGTGAAAATCACCACCTTCATTTTTTATAAAGAAATTAAAAGACTTTACCGCTTAGCAGTTAAACTAAATTGTATACAATGATCTCTGTAAATCATCTTTAAACTCCGTAAAAAGCACCAAATCGTCAGCGCAAGCTAAAACCTTCAACGGAGTCAAACTAACAAAATCCTACTGATAAATTTACTTCATTCAATAATGATGAAATCAATATTGTATATATAGGACAGAATGTTGGCAAAATAGCATCTTTGTTGAACATCTTGCAAAAAACCTTGTTTTCTGTTTCCGTTCCTTATTACAATGGAAGAATACTGCTCTGTATTATTCTTATTAAATGCAAAGGTTTCCTTTTCTCCATAATTAATTCAAACAAGTTCCATGAACTTTATCAAACGGTTTCTGCACAGCGACAAATTTAGTAAATGTATTTACGTTATTTTCTGTATTCTCAATTAATATACGAGAGTTCAGAAAGATTGTTAATAATTTTTCATATTTGCCGGCCGCATTGGCGTAGTTGGTAACGTGCTCACCTCTCATCATGCGGTCTTGGGTTCAAATCCCATTCAGGCACGGCATATTTTCATACGTTAGAAAAATCATTTCATTCTTCCTTCACCGTCTACATTAGCAGTAATTGCAGAACAGTCAGACGTTAAAACAAAAACAAAAAAAATATCGTTCAGTACGAAAATATCTGTGTTTCTAAAAGATTAACGTCTATACTTTACTTAACTCACTTGAAATTATTTTGGCGTACATTTTAAACCTGGTTTTTACGAAACTGATACCCTTGTTATTTGTTTGGTTATAACTGTTGTAGTAATATAATAAACTCAGCTTATTAAGAAATGAAATGTTATATTCTTTATAAAAACTTGTGATCAAATGTTTTTTGACGATGTAACAATAAAATTTATATTATTACTTTGCCGTTATTATGTAACTTAACTTAAGTATAAAAAATCCGTAATATTTATAAAATAATTTACGCCTTGTGTTGTATTACTTAATAAAACTTACAGCATAAAATAAAAAAATTATTGTACAAATTTTAAAATTTATTTTCACAACTCCCAAGTTTTATTAGCTTGTAACATTTTTATTTAACCTAACAATTTTATTTCTGATTTAAGATTTTATTAACTATATATAAAAGTATTATGCCTTGTTATAATAATGAAATGGAGTCGTAAATTTTGGTTGTAATTCTTTTCGCAAAACTATTAATACTGTGGCAAAAAATATAGAATATTAAATTTATGTAAGATTCTAAAGGAGAACGATCCCATTTTTCAGTTATTTTTAGAATCATCTTGTTTATGTGTGTAATTTATTATATAAAATGGTGTTAATACGTAATAATTGCTAAAAGCACGTATAATGAACTCATATAATTTATTTAAAATGTATTTTAACGCCTTTTAATTACATTAATATTTTTATTATAAATATATATTTTAAAGTGAATGAACTACTTAAAGATTTTGTTGACTTTACTTACCGGTTTGTTTTCTTCGTACTTTATTAATAAAATTCTTAGCATCCACCTTCGGGATTCGTGATTTTGAATTAATTCTACTTATTCTTTGCGTTATAAATATAATGGTTTATTGTATTTTAGTGTTTAAGTTAATTAAATTTGGAAATTTTCATCTTTATGTGCCAGAGAATCTATAAAATATCGAGCTAAATGAGCATTCATTAATGAAATTCAGTTAACAAAAAAATTAATAATTACTTTTTAGTAATTAAATATTTGTTGTTAGTGCATGAAAACAACAATATAATTTATTGATTAGATATAGTGTATTTTGGTTTAAGATTAGTTAATAGTAAAATAACGGGTGGGGCAGTGAATCGGGCGATTATGAAAACACCGTAAGGAAGTTAAAAAATGTAGTTTAATTAATTTAAAATATACCAAGTAATACTTACATAATTACAATTTTTTATAAATTACTTAAAAATCATATCATAGTGATGTCCTCCATTTTGTCGCACACATTCCTGAACTCGTGCACGAAGGTTATTCATCACATTTCGTAACATGGCTGTAGGAATTCGTGCCACTTCTTCACGTATCCGTTATTTAAGTTCCCGTACATTTTGAGGCAGTGGAGATTGGAAAACTCGTGATTTTAATTGTCCCCATAGAAAGTACTCACATGCTGAGAGATCTGGTGACTGGCTGGCCATGAAATGTCTCCGTTCTTAGAAATGACGCGATTGGGTAACAAGCGTCGCAAAACATTAATTGAAGCCCTGGATGTGTGGCAGGTAGAACCGTCTTGTTAAAAAAACATGTTTTGGTAAGCCGGATTACGAACTAATTCCGGTTGAAGACAATTCTCCAACATGTTAACATAGCGCTGTGTATTCACTGTAACTGCACGTTCATTGTCATCCTCAAAAAAAATATGGTCCTACCATATTATAGCCATATTATAGCCTTTGTTGATATTGCACACCAAACTGTCACTTTAATTTAATACTGTGAAGCGGCTTTTTGTGTATTTTTTGTGGATTTTCGCGTGACCAATATCTATAACTCTGCTTATTTACGAAACCCGAAAGGTGGAAGTGAGCTTCATCACTCATCCAAAGATTGTTGAGAAAATCTGCGTCGTCATTCATCCAATAATCGATTACAAAAAGCAAGTCGGGATGCGTGATCAACATTATTCAAAGTGTGCACTAACTGAATTTTAAACAGATGGAATTGTAGATTTTTGTGTAAAATCCTCCTCACACTGCGATTAGAAATGCCGAGTGATATTGCATGCCGTCGAGCTGAACGCGTAGGACTTCTTAACACAGCCGCCTGTACCTTGTCAACGTTTTCTGGTGTACGGACACTTTTTACGCTTCCAGTTCGTGTCTTCAGTGTTGAGCCTGTTTCTTCGAAGTTTTTAACCCACATTTTTATTGCATGGGCTGTAGGTATCGGATCATTACGCGGAATATTGAAATAATTACGAAATGCGCGCTGCGCCAATACGTAACTGTCATTATTTTTATAATACACTTTAACAGTGTATGCTCATTGTGCACCCCTCCACAACTCCATTGGAACTAAATGGTAAAACAGACGCTTCAAGATGGCGGTAGTCTCATTCTCCTAGCCACACTGTAGGAGACTGTATGCAGTGTTGCCAAATCGCCCGATTCACTGCCTCACCCATTATTTGTAGGTTGCATCTCGAAAGTTTTATATCTTCCTAATTTTCTTTTGTTTTACATTCAGTAATTACTTTTATTACCATAAATGTTTAGTTCATTATTTAACTAAAAGTTTCCGCAAATCTATTATCATTATAATCATTTTTAATCATTCTACTCTGTGAAAATTGTACGTTTGTTTAGGTCATCAGCCGAAAGGCTGGATTGACCATCTTAAAGCTTTACTAAATAAAACGTGGAATGAGATGGTTTACCATAGCCTTCCTTACAGAGTGAAAAAATAAGCTTATCAGCATGCCAGGCCCTCTAAAAAGCATCTACTCTCCACCCGGCAAATGACACCTTCACTTCATTCACCACAGAGTCTGACTGTATTGTGACACTTATCGCTAAGGTCCGTTTCGGGATGTCTAGGTTATTAAAAAATTAATACAGTAAAGTTTACAATTACAAATATTTATTACACTAAACGATTTACAAAATAAATAATAAACTAATTATAATAAAGTAATACAATAAATAACTTATTAATTTACTTAAAATAAATAATAAACGATAAATACGAGTAATTTAATAATTTACTTAGCACTACTTACAATCAATTTTATAGATTACACATACAAAATGAAAACTGATTACACAAAACTGAATTTAATACAGATACACAACAACTTTACACGATACACACAAACAAAGACAGTATAACAATAACTCGGAACCGTTAACCTGTACAACGCCCGACAGTCACTCGTCAAAGATCAAACGAATACTAACTCCTGACCGCACTCGGGCGCTCTTTTTATAGGTATTTCAAAAAGATAATTCTAGCAAAACAGAGAAACTCCATGCAAAGAATAAAGTACAAAAAATAACCCTTTATAAATGAGTGCTAGAAAAATCTATTGTATACAAGTCAACAATAGATCTTATTGTAAATAGAAAGTGTTACAGGACGACCTTTTCACAAATAGTTGTACAACAATAACACAATAGCGCAGTTATTTCAAACAACTTTCATGAATAGGCACCCCTTTATAGCCACCCCATTGTTACTTTTCCACTCTATTATCCTCTCTTTACTATTTTTATGAATGAAACACTAGAACCTTCGCGAACCATTCTTTTCTTCGGTATTGTCACAGTATAATGAAATTCTGTTTAGTGTTTTTACATCTCTACCTATTCTGTTCTTAAATTCTTCAGTCATATAACTGGCTGACCATCTGATAAGAAACGGAATTATTTTTTATATCTCCAACTGTTCTCGAAAACGGCTCTTACAATTTTCCTAAAAATTCGCGTAGGCTATAGGGGTTTTCAGGGTCTACAAGTAGATTGCGCTAGGTCTCATTTTTTCAAAAATCGTTAACTTGCTAAATTAAGAAATACAATTAGAACTTATAAATTATACATCAAAATGTTCTAAAAATTATCAACTACATTAATGTGAAAAAAAACAGAAAATGGTTTTTTTGACGTCCCTGTCCCTTTAAGTAATAGAAAGCTTTTATTGGCTTATTGGTAAATAGTCGTTTGTTAATCCTAAGATCCCGATGTGGATCTTTGCCAAGGATTTACATCATACGTCTTGCATTAGGATATTATTAGGATATTATGATAGGAAACTTTTCCAAGCCAAAAATACTCATTGTTAACTTCATTTTTACATCCACATTTGTAGGAATAGCTATAAAAAGAAAGTACGGTATAGTAATTGAAGACATCAGGGGAAAAGCAGGCTCAGTCCATTTTTTCATTTTTTTTAAATATTTTGTAACAATGTTAACTTAATGAATGCTTACATTTGTGAGAAAAAAAGCTCAGTCCTGGACTGAGCTTATTTTTTTCACTAAAACGGTACTTCGGTTAAATATTTTTCAATGAAATTGATACAATTTTTTTTTATATTGAGAACAATATCAGAGTTAAATTAAAAGAGTTAAGTATTGATAACAGCATTTTACAAACTTTGTTTGCATTCTGTATTTGTTTTAAACCCGTTTCCTGAAACTTTAGGTAAATGTGACTGAGCCTGTTTTCCCCCCTGACGTCTTCAATTATTGTTTTACAATTTTTTTTTTTCATTTTATACAGAAATCTATGCATAATTTGGAATACTTACTTCAATATTCAAACATATTACTTTGAATTAAAGTATGTAGTAAGATACAAAACAAAAGTAATCTTGTTTAAATTGACAAAGTAAATGTGGAATCTAATAAAAATTCAAACAGAAAACAGAAATGCTAAAGGGGATTGAACTCGAACATTTTATGTAGGAATTGAATAATTTTGTCGGCGAATCTGAAAAGCAATTTATGTCTTTCAAAAACCATTTTCCTGTACTACAGAATTGTTATTTGAACACATACAGTTGGCACAATCTCAAATTCCTACAAAACTAGAGTTGTCTATATAGAAATGGATGTATTTATTATATTGTTCATCTGTTTCCATTTATAATGAAATCTAGTTCCAATTTAGTAAATGTGGATACGTAATAATGTATTATGCAAATAGAATTGTTGTTTGTATTCTATGCCAAATTGGTTGTCCCGTTTTCATTTCGTCTAATTTCTTCCTTAATTAAAAGCAATGATATACACATATTATACCTTTGGCGAGTTGTATTGTGAATACTCTTATTAAAACGGGTTGTAATTTCGTCCGAATATGTATGAGAATTTGTTAAGAGAATATCATTTGAAATATAAATCCTTTATATCTAGAGTAATATCTTGTTATTATTTTCAAAATGAAATTTCGCGTAGGAGTTTGTATCTACTTAGTAATTCTGTATTAGAATATTATGAGCTGTGTCATTGATATTCACATTCTCTACAAAAAGTTAAGATATACTACAAGTAAATTGAACGAAAATCTCTTCGATAAGCAGTACTACTAATTTTTAACTTTTATTGAAATTTCGCATTTATAATTTGACTACAAGTGAATATGATAAATGATAAATTATGTATTAAGTTCGTACTTCCAGGAGAACACCATCCAGTGACAAGACTGATAACGTTATTAATCTTATGTTTATGAATATTTATTCAATTTTTTTTAAATATATTTTAGGCATTCCCCTAGGCAGCGTTTTATCACCTTCACTGTACAATTTATTTATCGCAGACTTACCTGTAGCACCAAATCCAACAATTGCGATGTTTGCTGATTGCATTGTTGTATAAACTGGTCGGCGTACAGCTGTGCACGTTGAAACATCGCTTTGTTCCTGCGCTATTAACCAACCTGAAAATATCTATTACTCCTTTCCATTCATGTTTTTACGGTAAATAATTTTGCTTTACGCAACATTTTATAAATTTATTTTAATATAATACGAAATTTTATTAATGCTAAGTTGTGCTTCGTTTTTACGGAAAAAATTTACTTAATATAATTTTATATTTTATTTACTTGTGTTGTTAATTAATTTATAAATGGTTGCCACATTTTTGCTTATTTTAAATGTATACGAAAGCCATTACATTTCTACCTTTAAAGTCAATTCTTTCTTTTAGCCCTGCGCGCAGTAACGCGGCTGTCAGAAGCCGATGATTTTTTTAATGAAAGTTGTACACCATCCTACGAACGACACATTTATCAAAATCATCCATTTTTACTTTCTCTTGCCTATATGAATATATAGGAAGGAAAGTATTGTTTTCATGTCGATTTTTCGAAATCGAGTTTTCACCGGATCTATACGTTTTCAGACCCCCTGAACCCAAAAAACATGTTTTTAGCGATTGGTCTGTGTGTGTGTGTGTGTGTGTGTGTGTGTGTGTGTGTGTGTGTGTGTGTGTGTGTGTGTGTGTGTGTGTGTGTGTGTGTGTGTGTGTGCGTGTGTGTGTGCGTGTGTGTTTGTGTGCGTGTACGTGTGTGCGTGTGTGTGTACGTGCGTGCGAGCGTGCGTGCATGCGTGCGTGCGTGTGTGTGTTCGTGTGTGTGTGTGTGTGTGTGTGTGTGTGTGTGTGTGTGTGTGTGTGTGTGTGTGTACAGAATATCTCAAGAACGGAACATTGTACGGACTTGAAACTTGAAACTTAAGTTACATACCACTACCGGACCCGACACGAACATTTTCATCAAAATCGGTCCACCGGAAGTAGTAGTTTATTCGTATAATTTTTCACTTTTTTGCGATTTTCTCCAAAACTGGTCCTACGATTTTTTTAAAAATTGCCTGGTTTACTACATTTTTTATGCTCTACAAGATAGGCACCAAGGTAGGCGCCATGTTTTCTGAAATTCTGCGTGAGGCTGTTTTTACGTAAAAACATTTTCTTTTTAAGATTGCAGCTTTAATATACATTTTAGCGCAAAACATTATATAATAAAAGTTGTAGAGAATTAAAAAACCTACAACTTTTATTTTGGACATTTTTTTGTATAACGCTTAGTTTAGCGGTAATTAGCAATTTTCTGTTTTTTTCTCACGAAAACGTGTAAAAAATCGATTTTTTTAAGATTTCGGCCTTAGAATGCATTTAAAGACAAAAGTGTATAAAATAAAATTTATAGGAAATTAAGAGATCTACAACTTTTATTTTAAGCATTTTTTTGTACAGTGCCTAGTTTAGCGTGAAAGAGTGATTTTCCGTATTTTTAAGCCAAATTGAGTTCGATTTTCAATTTGCGTCTTTCACTCATGAATAAAATAAGATTATGTTTTTGAGGTTAGTTTTTAGTTTATTTCTAATGTTTTATTACTAATGTTAGTTTTATTTTTAATTATTTGCATTGGCAAGAGAAAGTTGTGTGATTGTTTCACACCAGATTTTTAATAAAATTTTACGCAGGAAATGCTTGAAACTTACAATAACCCGAGGAATAACCTAACTTTATGCACGAAATGCTGTCGCCGCATTGAATTGTAATTCATCATTCTATGGTGATTCAGCATGGTGACTAATTAGGGTATATTTTAGACTTCGTACAATTTGTATACAATGTGGTTATACATAAATACAAACTGTGTACACTGCGTTACGTGGTGTTTTTCAAAAAGGGAATAACTATCGCCGTCCTATCATTCTATTTCTCTCACACGCTATGTGCACAGCTACCAGCCGGGTGTATACATGCTAATCACGAATCACTAGACACCGCATCACCACACTTACAAGAACCATTACACGAAAATAAAAATCGGCAGACGACATGGCGATTAAAAATTAACGAAGGAAAATGTACAAAAGTGACATTTACTTTTCGAAGAGGTTATTTTCCACCAGTTTATCTTAACGACGTTGCAACGTGTCGTTCTAATTCTGCCAAATATCTTGGCATGCTTGCAGATAAACGTCTTACATAGAGAACACTGATAATCCTAAACCGATAACAAATGAACTTACATTTAAAAAACTTAACTAGATGTTTGGGTAAAAGATCGAGGTTCTCCCTTTCAAACAAAATTCTTGTACATAAAGCCATTGTGAAGCCTATATGAACTTATGGAAATCAGCTTTGCGGAACACCCACTAATTCTAACGTACACATAATTGAAAGGTACCAATTTAAAAGTCTCAGTTCACTTACTTAATCACTACGGTACATCTCAAACGAAATTTTAGTCACAGATATTAGATCTACAAAGGGAGAAATTCAGTGAAGTTTATTCAAAATCTTTAAAAAAAATGTTGATATTTATTTTTAGGAAAGGATCGAAGTCCAGGTACTTTCTTTGCCAATTTAATCACAAGTTTAAACTGCAGAACATATTAACACATCGAAAATAAATCCAAAATAGTTAGTTACAATATTTGTTTTCTTTAACCACATTACCTTAAAACCTGAAAGTTCTAAACTTAATATATTACCTTACAAAAAATACCATTATTAGCAATTCCTCTACACGTTTAAGTACTTAAACACACCGCGTAAATTTAGATAAGCGTCTACCTCGTTTATTCAACTACAGGTGAACTTTCTAATCACGTTAGCTTTGACTTTATACGTATGGTACTCAAAGGTACTACACATAAGGTTTAAGTGGCTGAATTTTCTGTAACGGGCAACTATATTCCCAGAACGGTCTTTGCTCTAATTTGTCTTTGAGAGTCGATTTCTCAAACACTAATTACTTAATTTTCATTACTCAACTTCTCTATTTGTTGAATGTGTTATGTAATCTGTCGGTTTTTATTTTGAGATGGAATAACTAAAGTGTACTAAGATTTCACGAAAAAAAATGTAGTCTAACTACTTATAAAGGATTATTTTTATTAAGTGGTTCTGCCCTGAAATTAACACTACTACGAAGTTTCCCTCCTAGTCAGTACTTGTAATATGTCTCCATATTATTTTTTGTGAAATAACAGTGTTTTATCTTGCATTCTTGTGCCGCTCAGGATTCTTTCAACCACTTAAAATAATTTTTAACATTTATCTGAAAGCTCCTTTTGTAGTTAATTTCTCCGAATTCTTCCATCGTTGTTATGTGATTTCGTTGAAGTCGGTATTTTATATACTGTACTTGTTATTTAGTTTATTATGTTTTCTTCTCTATTAATTTGTGTCAAGCTCCTTTCTGAACTCCTTAAACCACTAAAGTCGACTATATTTTTTTTACAAGACATCTACATGTATTACTGTCTTTCTTCCAGATTCTCCATTCTTCTTCCATGATATTTGCAATCCCTATTATCCAAGCCTCTCTTCTGATTTGCCTCATTTACCCTGTCTCTCTCTTTTATTTACGTTGTCTGTCTTTTCTTCTTCATTCCCCTCGGCTCTATTTCTTTATCTTTTGCATCCATTTGGCCCCTGCACTTCTGACATATTTATACCACAGCAGCCGTTTTACCTTCATAATGTAATATAAAAAGTTTTACATTCCCAACCTCCTTCTCGTTACCTAATTTGGTGCCATATTTAATCTGGTCTAACAACAGTAGGTATCTACACCAGTATTCCATTCTGCTCCTTTTGTTCGTGACCAATACTTCTGCAGCTTACATCATAATGTTTATTACGTTGGAGTTGTAGAAAATTATCTTAGTTTTGATATTTTTATGCTTATTGTATGCTACTGGATGTCTAATGTTATTTCTTGCTTGTCCCAGTTCGTTTTTACTGTTTTGTTAAGACATTCTTCGATACAGCAAACCTTAGATATTTAAATTTGCCGATACCATTGATTTTTAAATTACCTTGAAGGTCTAAACTTGTTGGAGGTTGTTTTATGATTATTAGTTATTCTGTTTTTTCAGAAGTTGATCTCCAATTAGCTTTGTGGTACTAATGTTTCCAGTCTACAACTGAGATACTCCTCATCTTGGATAACAACTTGGTCGTCAGAAAAACACAAGGTGTACAGATGTTCTTTCGTAAATGATATTCATATTCCAAAACATTTGTGCTTTCGGTTCTTTAAGTTATCGTTTAGGAAGATTTTAACTAACAGTATCGATAAGGTTGGTTACCCTCGTAACAGTCCTTTAGTTTTTCAAATTACTATTATATATTATCCTAACATAATATTGTATTATTAAAAATTTATCTTATATTTTAAATATTATTAAATAATATATACCATTAAACAGCTGATTTTCAACGATTTGTGTGATAATGTACCTACAAATTTATTACAGTAACTTTATGTTATAAACTGTATTTTGTTAAATAGTACGTCTACTTCAAAACCGCCTCCTGTCAAAATCACAAACTTTTGCTGACACTAGCCGCATAATCAGTGTCGGTTATTTCTCTGGTCTTTGCAATTCACCGGTTTATGACTTTCTTCTTAAGCTTCAACTATTTTAAAGTAATATCATATCATTTTGCTTGCTTTGATCGTAATAAAATAACTTTCCAGCCAATCTTGAATTTAGTTTGTTTGTTAAAGTTTGTTTCAGGTAGGTATACAATAAGTTCCTTCTCGACATGAACAGTTCATTTGTTTTAGTTTTCAATAACCGTGCCGGGAGTTGAATATAAAAACTTCGATTTAACTACAGAGTTTATTACTGATTGAACCACGGAAGCGTTGGATTTGACTACATAATAAATAAATTGTTTTCTCAAACTATAAGAAGCGAGATAATAGCTAATTGTTAACGTAATTTAATCGAATATTATTATTCTAATTTAAAGAAATATTATTTGGACGATACCCAGATCAGGTAAATATTATAAAGTCATTTTGTGTTGTAAGTGTAATCGGTTGACCGATTTTGATGAATATGTGTATGTTGGGTCTCCTAGTGGGTAGTATAACTTAAATTTCAAATTTTAACTTATTCCGTTCTTGAGATATTTTGTTTACGAAAACACTCCGACCAATCGCTAAAAACATGTTTTTCTGGGTTCAAAGGGCCGGAAAACGTGTATTTCTGATAAAAACACGATTTAAAAAAATGGACATGAAAACAATGCTTTCCTTTGTTGTATATTTATTTAAAGCAAGATAAAATAAAAGTATAGAAAAGAAAACGCATAAGTACATGATCTTTTGGCAAAACCTGGGATATTTTTAATTTATCCCGTCTGTAGTTTTTCTGTTCAGTCGTCTTCTCGTCCTTGTAAATAAATGGTTTTATCTACAACATAAATAAAAATAGCTGTACGGTTTGAGTCGAAAGAATAAATAAGAAATACTTTTAGTAATTTATTTAATTTCAAAATTAATCCTTTTGATTGGCTGATTATCCTTCATTGTGCACCAGATAAATGAACTCAGTCAGGTTACTTGTACTTTTTATCTCAGAAGGAAAATTCTAACGCTGGTACTAACTACAGAGAATTATTAATCTTCGTACACCCACTCATCGAACGTTAATAACCTCTATTCTTACAGTAATCTTCCCGTTTTCTTCAACTCAAAGAAAATTTCTGAAATATTTATCAGAATTTTTTATACCTACATAAATACAGTTAAAATTTTTGATTTATTAACGCCTTTTCGTATCAAGGTTTTTAACACCTCAAAGAATACGTACCTAATTCTAAAAATACCTGATTGTATTTCTTGTTGAGGTTATATTTTCAGAACAAAGAGTACTATACTAATTTTGACTTTAATTATGTATAGGCCTACTCTTGTTGTAAAATGGATACTAAGGCCATATTATGCCCATAACAGACAGGTGGAGAGTCAAATTATTTACTCTCAATCTGTCGTTACTGGGCTAAAATAAATAGTTCTGTTTCTTATCACATGGTCAGCCAATTAAATTACTGAATCATTTAAGAACAGAAGAGGTAAAGGTGTAAAAGACACTAATCAGAGTTTTATCCTCTGAAAGTAACAAATTTCATTATAGGCTACAGCCAGACCCTGTGGTGAATGAAGTGAAAGTGTCATTTACAGAGTGGAAAAATGTGCTTTTCAGAGGGCTCGGCATGCTGATAAGCGTACTTTTCCATTCAGTGAGGAAGGCAATGGTAAACCACCTCACTCCTCGTTTTACTTAGTAAAACCTCTACAGGTTCAAACTAGCTTTTCGGCTGATGACCTAAACAACAACAAGGCCATATATCTTTAAAAAATCCCATTTTGCCGATTTAGGTAAGCCAAATTCAGCCGTTAAACTAAGCGTTGTAGAAAAACATGCGTGAAATAAATTTGTAAGTTTTTTTTAAATTTTCCTCAACTTCAATTGCATGCTGGCCGCATTGGCGTAGTTGGTAACGTGCTCGCCTCTCAACATGCGGTCTTGGGTTCCAATCCCATTCAGGCACGGCATTTTTTCATACGTTACAAAAAAAATCATTTCATTCTTCACCGTCTGCATTAGCAGTAATTACAGAACAGTCGGACGTTAAACCAAAATAAAACAACTTTAATTATTTACGCTTTTGTCTTAAAATGCATATGAAGGCCGCAATCGTATAAAACTTTTTATACGAGAGTTCTCTAAGAACTTTAATAGACACAACGCATAGACGTACTCTATCTTGTAGAACACAAATAATGAAGTAAACGCGGACATTTTTAAAAAATCGAAGAGCCGTTTTTTAATAAAATCGCAAAAAGTAAAAAATTACACGAATGTACCGTTCGGTTGACTGAGTTTGATGAAAACGTTCGTTTCGGATCTTCTGGTGGTAGCTAATTTAAGTTCCATATTTTAACTTCGCGCACTATTTCATTCTTTCGATATTTTTTTACTCACAAACATAAACTCAGATCAATCGCTAAATACATGTTTTTTTTCAGAGGTGGTCTGTATACATGTACTTCCGGTGAAAACTCGATTTCAAATAATCGACGTAAAAACATTACAGTAAATTCCTTCCCTATATACTCATATGGGGCAAAAAACGTCAAATAATTATTATATTATAATTATAACTCTTAATTCACACTTTAATTCTGAATTTTGTAAGGGAAGTCAAGAAGATTACAATATTACAATTTTTTAGCTTAAATAAAATAAATAAAAGTCGTCATAAAAATTAAAGTTAAAATTTAATTTGAACACGTGCAACTTTTATTAAAACATAATTTTTTACACTGATTTTTATTTTTATTTCAAAAGTAAAAACATAGTATTACTCGTTAATAAATTTATGGATTTTTCAAGTTATACGAAGTATTTCTGAGAGAAAATATAAAATTTTCATGTAATTTTTTACAGTACAATGAAATCTACAATCCATTCCTTTATGGAATAATAAGCAGATGTCGGGTTATTATAATAAGGATTATGATAATAAGCAAATATAAGTTCGTAGGATCTAGTTCATAGCACTCATTTCCCCGGCTAGAATGATATCAGTTCATCTTAATTTCTATAATATTTTAATCTGATAAATTTTTAGACAAATAATTAATTAAAAATAGATTTTTTTATAACTTACAGACACATTAATGAACAGATTAACACATTAATGAACGGATGAATCAAAAACTACGCAACCATAACATTAAAAAGGTAAAAACCGCATAGGTAAATTTCATATTTCCGTACATGTCAGTTAACAAGGTAAGGGTAAGGTTAACATTTTGTAACCATTGAAATGTCGTTATTGTGTCAAAAATGTCATTTTCCTAAGACGAAAGTAGTTTTATTCTTGAGATTTATTTTGCTTGTAAATCTTACAAACGTGTAAAAGACGAGTTTTAGTTAAAATTTTCCAATTCCTCTGTTCCGCTTAATTCTTACTTTTTTTAAATAATTTGGAGACTGGGAGTTTACAAGATCACCTAAGATAATCAGGGATAATCGACCTGTGGGTCGATTATTCCTAATTATCATGGAAGTACTGAACAGTCTAAATAACGCTCTTCTAGAAAATCGCTCAAGAAGTTATATTCACAGGCTCGGATTTCACTATCTACGGTTTTCTGGTTACTTAAAGAAACATTTAATAACTGAAGAGGTAGAGGTGTTAAAGGCACTAGTCAGAGTTATATCCTCTGAGTGTAATGAATTTCATTGTACACGCAGACCCCGCGGTGAATGAAGAGAAGGTGTAATTTGCAGGTTAGAAAATAGATGCTTTTTAGAAGAACGGGTATGCTGATAAGCATACTTTTTTACTCAGTGAGGGAGACAAAGTAAATCACCTCACTCCTCGTTTTACTTAGTAAAGCGTCTAGAGGTTCATGCCCTTCAGCTGATGACCTAAACAACAACAACAATTTATAATTATTTATAAATTACCATGTTTTTAGAAAACCGTTCCCAAGCTTCGAATTAAGACGCCATGTTTTTGTGACGAGGATCAGTTGTTTGTGTTTTTTTCAGTTATTGTGCTTCTTATTTGAACCTTTATTTATTATAACAATTGTTAGTTTATAAATTCTTTACAATTTTCTTATGAATTGGCTTGAATAACGACCAGAATCTTGGAATCCGGAGAGAAATTTAAGATAACCGAGTTGTTATTACTTAAAATTTATTATTTATTGGAAACAATCGCTAATGTTGTGTTATTGGGTAAACTAAATTACAAAATTAGTAAATTCTAACATTATTTGGTAAAAGTCCTTTTTTGATTACCGAAAAGTTATGTAATATATGGGTTCTATTATTTATCATAATTTATTATTTATTCACTTTTTATCATTATATATTTTATTTCATCTTATTATGTTATGTAGGGTAAACTTATTTTATTTATCATAAAAAGCAAAGTTAATGTTAGCAAAGGTAAGGATTCGATCGCAGCGATCGAATCATTTCAAATCCTAGACCCCTAACTCAACTGATCTTATTATACGTCATCGATTGTTGTAGTCTATGAAGTGTAGTTTCACTTAGATGACTAAATTAAAACAAAACTGCCAAATATGGAGCACTGAAACCGTTACGTGTTTCACGGACGATCATTACACGCAAGAAAAATTGGTGTTTGGTGTGCGATCTCTCAGCGTAATGTAATAAAGTCTTTTTTTAACAGATCTATGGACGGTGTGATTTATCGCGACTTAATCCAGCAGGATTAATTTAATATGTTTTTACTTCATATCAATGGCATCTGAAAACGAGCTGCGTCCTTTTTGAAACACCCGTTATTTTAATGGTATCACTGGGTAAATTAAAAGACAGTATTATTAATTCATATAACTCAATACGTTAAAGTAAACTGAATTATATTCCTTTTACAATTATAATAATTTCATAATTATTGAATCGGAAATCTCTTTAAATAGTATATATCAAAATTTAAATACCCTTTGGCAAGTAATGTTTGAAGTACTCGTATTGTAATTACTTACACGTGCAGGTAAATCTTAAAGATGTTGTATACTTCAAATGAAGTTACGCTTCAATAATTCATTTTATTAAAATATTTTTTCAAGTATCATTCAGTATTTTTATTTATATGGACTCTTTCTGTTTCTAACTAATTTTAAAAAAATAATAAAACTGCTTTCAAATTTATTAATTTAATGTTGACCATATAAAATTATGATTGTGTTAAGGAATAGCACGTGTACCGATCAATAAGCAATAAAATCTTTTATTTAAGGATTGTCGTGAAGTTTAGAGCAATCTAAAGGTTTTTATTGTAACAATTATTTCATCGTTGCACATCTCAAATTTCTAGTTATCTCAAAATTATTTATCAGTTCGTTAACGTTGTGTCATTTTTTATGACAATTTTAAAGACCGTTGTAAAGAAAGTCGGTTATATTCCTCACCTTTAATTTTTGATGTAATTTTTTTTGTATTTTCCATAATTGTGTTAAATATTTTAAATCAACTTTCTCTTTTATTTTCTTATTACTTTTAATAACCTAATTAACACAGCAATTGAAAATGTATCTTCCAGTATAATCCTAATTAAGAGACATATATGTTTTTGCCAAAATGATATTCTTTTATAAAATTAACCTCTTTATTTTTTATCTGTACTCTCCGGTTTTATTTTGTTTTACTCTGCATTATTCCTCATACTCGAAGCAACTTAATTATTATGGGGAGATTGCACGATGGTTTTAACTCAAAATTTCGGTTTTTGGTTTTTATGTTTTTCAATAGTTTAGGCCTAGAATGACCAGAAAAACATTAAATTAGGTCAAAAAAATTTTTTATGAAAAAATTAAGTTTTTATCAGGTTTACACAGAAAAATTATCATGTTACGAAGAACGAATATTTTTCATAATTTTGTACTGCAAGTTTTAGTGCACAGAGAATTTTAGTTTTTAAAATATCTGCATCACGGTATCATCAGCTGTTGGTTTAGCTTTCTAAACAGCTGTTGATAAGAAATTTACTTGTTTGTGTATTATATTGTTTTTGATTTGTGCCTTCTTGTTTCTGACCTTTTCCCGTAAATTCAGATTTTTAACTTAAAGGTACATTTTTCTCAGAAACCAAAAAACCTACCAGGCTAAAATTTTACCAGTTAATTATCTTGTATAGCCACATATACCGACATTTTTATGACCTTCAGGTTCTCCAAAATTAGTAATACGCAAAACACGTAGAAAACAATTTGTAAAAATTTTATGTTATTGGTTATTTTAAAAAAAATGATATGATCCAAAGAGTAAATTCAAAAAATGTCAGTACCTCGAGAAGAAACACGACACCTATTGTATAGTGTGTAGTTTCATTTCCTTATCTTTTACCAATCCTATGAAAAATGTACCTAAAAATAGCAAATTTAACATTGGCGGGATATAAAATATACTCTCCCCTTAAAGATAAACGTATAGAGAAAGTTAAGAATTTAAGTATTTAGAAACTGGGATTAAAGGATATCTAGGTCCATAAGTAGAGATGAGAGCACGTATTGAAATGGCTAGGTTGGCATCTCTTAACATGAAGCATCTGCTCATTAACAATATAATTTCACTTCCTCTAAGATATAGTTTTTTTAAAGACAAATATCTACTCTGTTCTTATATAAGGTGTGTAAAAACCCATGCATCGTTTAGATGCTTTCGATATGTGGATGCGTAGAAGAATGTTCCAGGTTTCGTGGGCCGGTCATATAACCAACGTCGATGTTTTGAGACGTATGGGTGTGAACCGTGAGTTGGTGGTCATAATCAATAGGAGAAACACTGTCTACCTTGGTAATTTATACAGGGGTAATAAATATGAGTTTCTCAGACTAATTCTCGAGGGTAAAGTTGAGATAAGAGCAGGCCTGGGCGAAGGTAATGTTTATGGTTTAAGAACATTAGGGAGGTTAATGACTGAGAGCGAGATTTGGAAGTGTTGCGGCTCATCTAAAGATGCATAGATCTCCAAACATCCATTACTAATAATGGAATCGGCATTATAAGAAGTAGATAACTTGCATTAAAACATAAAAACATTATTGCAAACTTTTAAAATTTACACCGCAGTTTTATCAGGTGTTCATATTTGTTGACCCTACATGCCAAAATAACCGATTTTATATTATATAATTCCTAGACATTACTAACTTTTATCCTAAATATAAATTTAGCACATCGACTGGGACCTTATAGTCTTGAAACGGAACAGGATTTTTCTGTTCTTAGTACAACTTTGTACGATTACTGAGCGGTAACTTATAAAAAGTACTTGATATTGTTTATACCTAGAACCAAAATAAAAGCATGAACTTATCGAAAAATTATTGTTTATCTTGCTGTACTCAGCCCAATTAAAACTATTTTAGTGTTTATTTGGTAAGTGTTGAAAGTAACCAGTACACGTAATCGACTCTTTTCCTAAATACGTACAGAAGATCCATTCGCGACACGTACCAGTTTATCCGCGAAAACGGTTCAAGCGCCATGGGTAAGAGATCTACAAAGGAACTTAAATGGTTCCTCCACCACTGTCTACACAAAGAAATAAAAATAAAAATTTGTAATTAGGCCTACAAAATGTCTATTTGTAATGTTTGCACCACCTACAATTTGGATCAGTGGGCAAATACTTTATTGTTAACTAAAACAAATAATTAATAAAAATTGTTGGGCGCCAACAAGCTGGCTCCAAACAATTGTTGGGTGTCAGCAGAAGATGAGAAATAAATAAAAAAAGTCTATATCTCCTAGAAAATAAAAGGCCGGTGATTATGCCAAACTCTACCCTTTCCATCTCCCCTAAAATCATAAACTAACTCCTACCTAAAATTGTACCATTTGTCCACGTTAACTACGGTGCGTGCCTTTCCCTCCCCAAGACAATAAAACTCCCGCATAACTGAAAAAGGCCACTGAAAAACAAAATAAAAGAAAAGAGCCGCTCTTAAACCCACTTGTCCCTTAATATAAATTTTCATCCACGAGTAACTTCTTAAAATACATTACCTCCTTTGAAGTCCCAGTCCCAATCCCGCAAGAGCCAGAATCCTATTTCCTAATTTTAAACTATAAAATTCCCCCTAAATTTCATGAGGTTGCAATTATTCGGTAAAATTGTTCCCCGAGCGATCAGGTGTTCCTTAACACGATGTCGCCATCATAGGGCTTCTCAGCCCTCTCAACCAGGATTCAGGATTCAGGATTCTATATCTCCTTATTTACAGTAAATATTTAATAAATAATAAACTACTAACTAAATCACCTAACTACTAACAAAATTATCCCTAAATTACCCTAACCTATTTTAAAATCTAGTCCACCTTTTTGCCGTGACGTTAATGCAAAAACAAGAAATTAAAAACCCTTAATAAATATACGAATGAAAGTTTTTAAGTGGACGAAAGGCCCAAAAACACAGAGGGAGAAATATACCCGCCTAATGAATATCATGTGGTTAACCGTTGGCTATACTTACAACTTATTGTCTAAGTGCTATTCTAATGTATACTGTGGACAATTAGAACTGGCACAACTCTTACTCTACGTGTACACACAGTTCCGCATAAAGTATATCCATAACCTATTCGTTCAACAAGGTCTACAAATTTTAATGTACGCAAATGCCTACAACCTTATTTCAATGTACAAATATACAAATAATTATGTAATTTTAAAATGCGTATTTAATTTGTCCCGGTAAAAATTTAAATTATAAATTACAAGAACTAAATTGCAAAAACTCACTAAACTATACTCTACAGACGCACACAACTAACTAAACAAATTAGTCTGAATATTATTAATGAGAACAAAATCATATGAAAACAAATTAGTCACATCATTATGTCTGAGAGATTATTAATAACAACAGTGAAAACAAAGCGTAGTGACCGTGCATGAGTCGCACATTACGTAGCGATTGTATACTTTTGTGACTGTACCGACGTTGCGTGGATAGTGGCGAAGAGTGGAGTTGATAAACACCGAAGCTGCTTGTGCCAATTCAAATTGTCCAAGGTAATTGGGAATTACTATAACTTCCATTTTTTGTACAATATTATTCTTTTACCATGGTACATGTTATTAACAGATTTAAAATTAATATTATTATAGTATCAATTAACACAGTATTAATTAGTAAAAAAATAGTTTTTACAAAAATAATTCATACTTTATACATTGTTCGTAATACATTGAAGCGTAATTTTAGTTGAAAAATAACGGTAAGCCAATTATTTCATCTAGTTTAATTTGGTTTTTGTATAATGTATTAGAAGGAAATTAATTTTTAAAACTAATCACCATGGTTCGGTTTTTTATATGCTTTTTTCTTTGTTACTTTATTCTGTAACAATATAGAACTGCTCGTCCGTTATTTAATTTAATATATATATTTTGTTTAATGAAATATCAAGTACTTTTACTTTAAAATATTAGTTATCTGTGTGGAATTCATCTGTTATGCCATTACATTATGAAAATTGTGGGATGAAATTGATGTCTGAAGGGTTAATACTTCCACAATCTTTATATAATATTCATAAAATTGCACGCGAAATTGCTTTTCCTGATGGCAATGCATATTTTATAAATGCATGCAAAATATTATTCAATCATAGTAATATATTGAGTGGTTTTGCTAGAAGTGAGTCACTTTATTTTATGAATTTTATTCACTTATGTTAGTGTAGTTACTTAAACAAGTTTCGAAAGGAACTAATGTAGAAGAAGAACGACGGTATTATGTCAAATTAAATTTATTTTATTTTACCTTTTCTTCTAAGAGTAAGATTTTAAATTATTGATATGCTAAACAGCCTTACATATTCAGATTTTAATTTATCTTCTTGTTTCGTGATCCCATGGAGCCAAAAAATTAGGTTTTTATGGATATATCTATCGTCCGTAAGTGTAAGTTCACGTGTATTTATTTTAAACAGAACTTTAGGATAGATTAGGCTGCACGTTCATTATTATCGTTTTTATTACAACCACTTCAGTAACTCGCTCAACCACTTGACACTATTTCCAACACGATCCGATACTCAATTTGTAATTCCTCGTACGGTACTGTCTGCCCGAAAAAGACCCTGTTTTTATAGGTTTATTCGGGCCCCGTTTAATTTAGAAAGGTACACAAAGAATGGGTACTATAAAATACGTGTAATAATTCACACCTTTCAGAAATCAACAACAAAGGATACAAAATAATAATAAAC
The DNA here is from genome assembly GCA_035578175.1 of Catonia carolina. NCBI lineage: Eukaryota > Metazoa > Arthropoda > Insecta > Hemiptera > Achilidae > Catonia > Catonia carolina. The sequence continues at coordinate 79,613,548 of JAQMRL010000003.1, forward strand.
CTTACATGAAGAACTGAAATATCGAATGGAAAGCTGTCGGCCTCAAGTAAAATCTTTATAAAATGAATACCATTGACAAAACCCAACGTAAAAACGATTTCATTCAAATGTAATTATCACTATTTATCACAATACTTTTTTCAACAAATAGCTCTGTCGTGTTTAATGAATCATCTCTCAGGTGCTTCATTAGCCGAGCTGACGAACATAAGTGTTAACCCAGGGAAAATTCATTGCTGACTTTTACTCTCGCTAGAAATATTAAATTTTTAAAAATTTCTTCCTTAACGTGTATTTCGGAAAAAATGTAGATGAAATTATATTTTTTCAGTGACATTCTTTTATGTGGCAAGAATTGTATTTATTTAGTTTTGATTGTAATAATCCCAAAAATATCAAATATATATACCGTATAATATATATGTAAAATTCTCCCTATATCAAGAATTTTACAAAGATATTAGCTGAAACGCAGCTAGTGTAAAAAAAACATATAATAAACTTAACCTTTACCTTTAAAAAAATTATATTGAAAATTTAATTCAGTAAAATTGTAATTTTATAAAGCACTGTCTGTGGCAAAATGATATTCCCCTAAGCTAGTAACACAAATTTATACTTTTGTGGTACTTTTTGCTGTTTGTAATATTATAGCTGCAAAATCAAATGAAATACGTTACAATTAAAAAAAAATTTTTTAAATTATTAAATGTATCCCTCGAATAATTTTAAAAAATATCATTTCTGTTGTTACAATTAGTTAATCGCGTTTTTGAACATATAATACAAACAGTTGAAAATAGTTATTTCTTAATCTCCTTAATTATATTGAGTTTAAATTCAAATATATCGATGACAATGTATATAGGGAACTAACCAAAACATAACGACTGTAATTTTATGAATCGATAAATTACAGACAAGCGACTAGCTTGCTGCGCTTCTTGGCAAAGTAGGCGTACACTTAAAGCTCTCAACTTCTCACACAACCTTGCGTTAAAAAGTAAATCACGCTGTAGAAAAAAAGCAAATTAGTGCTGGTTTCTGGTACAGGTTTCTTCACATCATTATGAATAACCAGTATGAGAGGGGCGAAATAAGAAATAACTAAATATATCCTATGTTTTAAAGAAAAGTAAGTAAATTCTTTTCCTAAATAAATTCTAAGATCTAATAAAATTATATAATTTTTGGAAGGTTCACATAACTTTTCATGCAGAAATCGGATGTGATATATTTGTTGAACGTTTGCCACGTAAATAATTTTCATAAATCTCGTGTGAACACTCTCACGGCTTTCTCTTACCAATACAAATAATGAACAATATAACCTACGTTTAATCATAACTGAATGATGCTAAATAAAAATCAACCTCCGTTTGACTTAAAAATACAAAAAATCACTAGTTGTCGCTTAAATGGGTTCTGTAGAAAAAATGATTGAAATAAAAGGTATGCTACTATTAATTTCTGTAATTTATGTTGTAGTGCTATATACCTTTTTCGTAAAATACATAATAAGGCTGCAATTTTTAAAAAATCCCACTTTTTACAGACTTCGATCAGTAAAATACAGAAAATCATTAATTGACGCTAAACTGAAGGGTTGTAGTAAAAAGGAGATTGAAGTAAATTGTAGGTTTTTTAATTACCTAAATTTCTAATTAGACACACTTTTGCCCTAAATTGTATTTTAAGACCGCGATTGTAAAAAAAAACATTTTTTACCACCAGAGCACAGCCCCTCTAAGAATTTCAGCAGTCATTAAGCTTACCCTTTTTTGTAGAGTATAAACAATATAACAAATAAGGCGAGATTTTAAAAAATCGTAGGATCTGTTTTTGATAAATTTGCAAAAAATGTACTACTTCCGGTTGACTGATTCTGATGAAAATGTTTATGTTGGGTCCTCTAGTGTTACCTACCTTAAGTGTAAAGTTTCAACTTCTTATAAATTTTCCGTTTTAAAAAAATTTGTTCACAAAGATCAATCGGTAAAAACACACTTTTTGGGGTTCAAGGGGAATTAAAAACGTGTATTTCCGATGAAACCTCGATTTCGAAAAATCGACTTGAAAACTATACTTTTCTTCCTTAAATATTCATGTAGGAAGAGAGAAAGTAGATTTTTTTAAAAGGATGAGTGCAGGATGATGTATTGTTGAGCGGTAATGTATTGTACCCGATACAGGCAAAATACAACACATTGTGTGAAATAGAATAGGTTGATAAAAGATCTGACTTTTTTAACAAACACAATAATCAAGTAAAAAATGACTTCATTTTAGCAATCACAAGTTTTCCTCCAAAATTAACAAATTACGTAAAGCTAAGTAGCTTGTATTACACAGGAAGCTCTAAGCTTTTTAACAATAACAGAATTTTTGAATCCGTTTGGTTAGTTTATGAAATTGGCTCTTAAAAAATAAACAAATGTTACTTCTTTACAATATTGTTATAAGATACAGAATAAATTTTAGTACATCTTTCCATTTTTTTTAAACTACAGAGAATATGATTTAAAAATTCAACAGAAAATATTTTCATGATGAGTTTGGTTTAGAGTTAATAACAATACAGTATTCGATTACTACACATTGTGGATATATTAAAACAACGTTTTCTTTTATTTCGAAGTTATTTATTTCAGCCAGTCTGGAATTTCAAACTGAGTAAACGATTCGTTTATTATCTCTGAGAAGTAGGAAACTTCAATCTACAGAACAAACACATTTTCTATCGCTTCTCGTTTCATAGTTAATCGTGTTGACATGACGCTTCAAGTGTGACTGAATTCTGTGCAGGTGTGTAAACTTTTCACGTCTCACTGTGTCATCATTTTACGTGAAATATTAATGGGTTTATCGTTCTAAAACATTTTATCTCATTGTTTTCTTAAACAGTATTTGTTCTTTAACATTTTTACTATGTAACAAGTTTATTGGGTAGAAAGAGAGAGAGAAAGTTGGCCTATGATTTTCTTGAAAAGATTCGATACCCCATTTTCGACTGATGTTTACTTTTTATGACCCCCAGGAGCTTAAAGGTTGATTCTAGTAAGAGTTTACCTTAGGCGCGCACGCGTGTGTGGGTGGACACGTGTAGGCGACTACGTAGTACGCAGGTCTGTATGTTAAATTGACTTGTTTTCACCAAATTTAAAAGTCGACTAAATTTTATTGTAACCTTTTATTATTCTTTTCTCCTCATTATCTGTCTAAAACTTTATTTATTTTTCGTTACATTGTTTATTAGTCGTAAGGGTAGAATAATGAAATTTATAACGTAAAACGTCCAACTGGTTGTTGGTGGTAATTTTAAAAATTATCATTTATTATTTTCCTTTGCCCGTCCGTCCAGCACACCCAGGTATCAGAAACTACAAGAAACAGCAACAACCTGTTTTTGGATTCGTCATTTACACAAAAAGTTAGTGGACCTGGATTTGGTTAGAAGTTCCGAAGTCAAGTAAATTAAAGTCAGAAATTACAAAAAATAGTAACAAACGCCTTCCGGATTCGTAATCTACACAAAACGATAGTATTGGTGGATTAAGTTTGAAGTTCCGGTTTTGACCGGAAGTGGCCCAAAACTGGAAGTCAAGAACGTCAACAACGTTGGAATTTGGAAACCATAATAATGTCATGCAATTCCACTTATAGTGTACATAGAAAAATCACTAATGATTATTTCCATAAATCAAAAAAGTACCTAAGCCTTTTTAAAAATTGGCATCAGCCGTGAGACGTAAGATATCTCAATGTTTAGCAGCAAATTAAATTTATGTTTCGTTTAAAAGAAACATAATTTTTGTAACTTGTTTCATTCAATATTTCCCCGTACAGTGACAACCAGGAAAATGTATTTGTCACAAAGGTGAATATTACAAAAATATCGTAAATGCATTAACATTATAAACAGCGTTGTACGTTACGAGTATTTTTAAGTTCTAAAGAGGCTGATTTTTATTTCGCGTAATTCACTCATGATTAAAGTTAGGTACTAGCTAAAGTTAGGTTAGTATGTTTTTAATTTTACATTGTTTCCAACGGTTAAATTATAATTATTTTTTTTTATTTTTTACGGTGATTCGAGAAAATTGTGTGAGTGATTCACACATTGTTTTTTTTTTTGTTTTACTTTATTCATGTTATTTACAACTATTTATGTAATGTTATTTTATGTTCTTTACATACAATTAGCAAATTATAGGATTGTATTGTGCGATTGTGGGTGACAGTACGGTATGAATGACTTAAGAAAGAACGATACTCAGTACTATGACGCCCTCTGGTATTTTTTTAATTTTTTACACGATATCTCTACTCCACCTTCTATGAAATCGGCCTGAGGGATTACCGGGTAAATGTTGCACACAGAGGTTTCGTTTAAGTCGGTTTTTGTATTAGTTTTCAAACATTTTCTCTGTTAATACTTTTGTTTTGTGATGTTTTTTTTTCTAACATCTGAGAATATTTAATCAGTTTAAAAAACAAAACTATAAGTAAATAGCATGAGCGAATTCACATGACGAAGACAACATCCAATGGTATTGCTTCGGAACGAAAAAAATTAAGTATAATTTTTGAAAATATTAACTAGATAAAAGATGAATAACAGCAATAGAAAAGGTAACCAAATTAATAACGGTGATGGTAGAATGCTTAGAGGAAGAAGATGATATTAATAGTTTGTGATTTAATAATGTAAATTATCTGTTTACTTTTTTGAAACCATACATTACTGTTGTGGTCTGTATTCTGTAATTTACGCTTAAGGTTGACGTAGTGTACCAAGTTCTTCGTTTTCTCCTTCTGCTTCTTCTTTTCCTCCTTTTTCTCTCCTCTTTTTTCTTATTCTTCATCATTACCATTCCCTATTTAAACCCTTCCTGTCCATTTGTTATCTGCTTCATTGTGTTTAGCCGATCGCTATTTTAGAGACCCAGCTTGCTGTTTTACATCTATGTAAAAAAATTAGATCGTTTAAAGTACCTTGTTTAGACAGTTTTGAAGCGTGTATCGAATTCAGTCAATAAATACATAAGTAAATTATAATACTGCTTACAAATTAGCAAAAATGTTATTATGGTTTGCCAAATTTAATATTTTACATAACGTATAATTTTACATTTTAAATTAAGGACTACAATCATACATTTAGTTACCTATATTGAAGATCATTGGTAGAAAACAAATGAAGAATAGAAAGAAAAAGTTTGTGCAGGGACTGTCCTATATTCTGAACACGTTTCTTTCAAGAACTACTCGCCCACCTATCCTGCCTATTGGTATCTGTTAGTGCATTCTTTTTTGGCGGATCGAATTGCTAGATTAATTGAGATTGACTTACACTTCTCAACCCAAAACCACTTCAACTTTTCAAACGTACCTCAGACATACCACAAGAGAATTTCTTTTATATTAAATTAAACCATGTAATTCAATACTGTGTATATATATATTTTTGTGTTGTTTTTGGATCAGCAATCAATTATTACACTCGTACTTCTTCAGATGTACTTTTGTCTCAAGTCAATTATTTGTTTATCTTTTTTCATACAAATACATAAAGATGGATCATTGCTTTTACGTATGTTATTTTTAGTATTAAAGGGAAATTGCTTTTTAATTATTGGAAAGCAACTAATATTTTATAAATAATTATGAATTCGAAACTTCAAAAATCAGTATTTTTACTTGTTAAACTAAATTTAACAGTTTTTAGGTTATTTTAAAAATTATCTAAATGTACTCCAATAAATTTAATTCATGACTCTCCGAGGAAAAACTGTGACTTGTGTCTTTAACACCTTTACCTCTTTTGTTCTTAAATGCTTCAGTCATATTGGCTGACCATTTGATAAGAAACAGAACAATCTTTTGTAGCCCTGGAATTAGCAGATCGAGTGCAAATAATTAAATACTCCACTTGCCTGTTATGAAAAATATTGTTGTTTAGGTCAACAGCCAAAAGGCTGGTTTGAACCTCTAGAAGTTTTACTAAGTAACAACAAGGAGTGAGGTGGTTTACTATTGTTTTTCTCACCGAGTTGAAATATGATGCTTATCAACATGCCAGGCCTTCCGAAAAGCACCCACTTTCCACCCTGCAAATAACACCTTCACTGTATTCACCACAAGTGGGCCACATTAGTGACTAAAAAAGTAAATATAAGTTTACAGTAAACAATTAAAAACGAAAGATGTGTCACACACTTAACGATTCAAGAAAACTTTAAAATTTTAACAAATTAACAAAAAATGTTCTGTCCAAAAATATTTTTATTATGTCTAAAATTAGTCGCTACTTGTTTCCATGTGAAGGCATTAATTTTCGTGACGTTGCATTGATGGTGCGTAGTTTTAGTTCGTTGACATATTTCAGTGAATTAGTAATGAGGTGACTTAGTCAATTCTTTCCTAGTTTCATTTTATGTAGCATCAACTAGTACAACTCTTCAACTAGTTCAACTCTTTAGCGACTAGAGTGGTTTATTATACTGTATCTGTGAAATTTTAAGTTGTAATAATTCTTTAGACTGAAGCTGGTATTTGAATTGGGAACCTTCCGCTTTACATTCCACTGTGCCACGTAGGCAAACCTGGTACGCTGAATTGAAATATTTTGAACTATAATGATTCTACTGCATTATTGTTTGTTGTTAAAAGTCGTTGTTACTAAGTGGTTATTAATACTCTTACCATTTTTGGGTAAATGGAATTGAGGGGCGTAAACAATATTTGCTGAATTTACACTATCAACAGCCTTATGGTTTTGTGGTGGTGCAGAATTGTCGATTATATTTCTATGCCGCAGTAGATTACTCCCGCTGGTACGAAAACCAAATTGCATAAGCAACAGTGTGTGAATATTATCACGTTTTACATTGTACACATCACTGCCGCCCTTTCAACCAATACTTCAGCCAAAATTTACGCGGTCGGATAGTGCGGTCTATAAATAATACCTGTTATTACAACTGATCAGTCCGAAATATCAAACCAAGATTGATTCGTAAATTTTTTTATTCATTTCTAATATTTATTAATTATTATTAATTAATAATATTATTAATTTTTCATTTTATCCTTTTTCATTAGTAAAAACAATTCACGAAATAAAAATTGTTGATCGATTTATTAAAAACAAAATATTTATACCTACAGATAATTCAGAACAAAAATATCCAACACCTATACAAACGCTTTCATTACAAGTCACAAGAAAACGATAATCCATCTGCACATTTACTTTCCATTTTCCATCTACCTGGAAATTTTTTAAGAAGCTTAAAAAGACGTTCCCCTAGAGACCTGTTCATTTAATGAAATAAATCTTATTAAAATTATTCAGAATTTTAATCACATATCTTGGGAGGCATCAGATAGGGGCCTTATCCCTTTCATGACTTATCATGTAATTTCAACACAATCATCACATTAATTTTCGGCCTCCGCTGCAAAGCGGAGAGAATCTCGTTAACGGCTTTTGCCAATTTTTCAATTTTCATTTTCGGATTTTCTTCAGAATCTTGGGAACTTTTTCAGAACTTCTTAGATTTTATTATACGTTTAATTGGCATGTATGAATATGTAGAGGGAAATTAACTTTTCAGGCCCACTGGACCCAAAAAACATGTTTTTTTAGCGATTGGTTTTTCTGTGTGTTAACAACATAATTATCTCGAGAATGGAATATTGTACTAAGTTGAAACTTGAAACTTAACTTTGGTACCGTTAGAGGACCACACACCGGTCAACCGGAAATTTGTTCGTGCGATTTTTCACTGTTATGCGAACTCTTAGAAACGGCTGGTACAATTTTTTTTAAAGTCGTTTTTTTAGTTAGTATATGTTAATGTTCTACGAGAGCAAAAAGAATTTTAGATCACTGTGTAAGTGTGCTGTGTGCTGAAATTTTTGGTGAGGGGCTGGCTGTGCTATCGTGTTAAGAAAGGGTTGATTTTATAAAATTCAGCCTTAATATACACATTTGAGAGCAAAAATGGTTATAATTAAAGTTATTGGAAATTGAGGAATCAGCAAATTTTATTTTAAGAGTTTTTTCACAACGCTTTGTTCAGCGTTAATTACTGATTTTCTGTATTTTTCTCGTCAAAATCGGTAAAAAACTGGGATTTTTTTAAAGATTCCGGCTTTAGTTTAAATTTTAAGACAAATGCGTATGTATTTAAAGTTACAGAAAATTATAAAATCTGCAACGTATTTTTTAGAAGTTTTTGTACAGAGCCTAGTTTAGCGTCAATTAGTGATTTTTCTGTATTTTTAAGTTTAACACAGTTAGATTTTTCATTTAGTGTCTTCACTTATGATTAAAATTAGGTTGTGTTTTTTTTATTTTACGTTATTTACATACTCATGATTAAACCTAGTTTATATATTTTATTATTTACATTGGGAAAAGAAAATCGTGTGATTACTTTACACCGTTTTTTAATTGATTGATAATATTCGTAATTTTTGTCTTGATAATATAAGAAGGAATAAATAGGTGAGTCTATATATGTCAATTCATAGAACTGTGTAAATATACCTATTTTCTGATATCAGCGATTTAAATTAGTTAACTTAATAATACCGTATTTACTCGCGTACCCCACGCAGATATTTTTTAAAATTGTCGCCTGAAAACCTAGGGTGCGTGGCTTACGTGCGTACTACCATATCCGCCATAACTTCACCCATGCTGTCACTTCTTACATTCTGATTTTAACACACTGGATCAAGGTCAACGACCTCAACTTCCACCACAGAATTTTTATTGACTCATAATACCGGTGTTATTTTTTTGTAGTATTGCTAGCTAGGCCTATAATGCGTTTAGTCATCTCGAAGTAAGCAGTGTTTCATAGCGTGTTTATTTGTTCTTGTATAACATACATCAATTCTTTATTTTTTTGTAGTATTGCTAGCTAGGCCTATAATGCGTTTAGTCATCTCGAAGTAAGCAGTGTTTCATAGCGTGTTTATTTGTTCTTGTATAACATACATAAATATGATATGGAGATCAATAAGGTAAAGACAGAAGTTATGGTCTGCTCAAAAGTTCCAGAGAATGTGTCCATTAAATTAGATAACACCGCCCTAAAGCAAGTTAAAATGTATAAATATCTTGAAAGCATAATATCGGAAGATGGGAAGGATAAAATGGATATTAAAAGGCGTATTAGAGAAGCTAAAGCTATGTTTATTAGTAAACGGCAGCTGCTTTCCTCAAATAGTCTAAAGTTGGAAATAAGAAAGCGACTAATAAAGAGTTGCATTTGGAGTATAGCACTCTATGGGTCAGAAACGTGGACTATTGGGAAGGTCGAGGAAAAGGCTTTGAATGCATTTGAGGTGTGGTGCTGGAGGAGAATGCTCAAGATAAAATGGACTGACAGGATCACGAATGTAGAGGTTTTACAAAGGGCAGAGGAAAGTAGATCTCTTTTGAAGGTTCTCGGGGGCAGACGACATTCTTATATTGGACACATAATAAGACGCAACGAATTTACGTTAAGCATTCTTGAAGGTACAGTTAATGGACAAAGGGGTCGAGGAAGGCCCCGGCTACAGTATCTAAACCAAATTACAAAAGATCTGGGTGCTGAGAGCTATGCGCAATGGAAGAGGGTAGCAATGGACAGAGCTAGATGGAGGGCTGCCAACCAATCTTACGATTGAGGTAGAAGAAGAAGAACATACATCATGAGTACAACCAAAGGTTTACGTCTGCGTTCTTTTACCGCGAGTGAGAAATTAAATGTAGTGCGAGAAGCTGAGAATATCGGAAACCGAGCAGCAGGTAGAAAAGTTGATATAAATGAAGCATGTATACGAGATTGGAGGAAGAAAAAGAATCTTCTCTTGAAAACTTCTGCTAACAGGAGAGCTTTCAGAGGATGTAAACCAAAATTTGATGAAATTGAAAAAGAACTTGTGCAGTTTATATTAGAAAAACGCCAATTTGGTTATGGTATTTCTGTTGAAATGTGTCAAAATAAAGGTATAAAAATAGCAGAAAGTAAAGATATTCTTAATTTTAAGGCCAGCAGAGGATGGATAGTTAGGCTTTTCAAAAGAAATGATTCAAGTTTAAGAAAGCGAACACGTATTGCACAAAGGTTACCGGATGAATATGAGGAGCAAATAACAATTTTTTTAAAACGCGTTATAGATATCAGGAAAAAGTACAATTTCTCTTTAGCTCAAATTGGCAATTGCGATCAGACTCCTGTTTATTTTGAGAGCCCTTCCGAAACAACAGTAAACAAGAAAGGAGAAAAAACTGTTTCAGTGCGGACAGCAGGCTACGAAAAATTACGATGTACCGTAATGTTGTATATTACGGCGGACGGGAAGAAATTTCCTCCGTATATTATTTTTAAGAGAAAACCATACCGAAAATAAATGTTTCTGGCATAATTGTGGCGGCGCAAGAAAGCGGGTGGATGGACAGCGATTTAGTTGTTGATTGGGTAAAAAAAGGTGTGGAACCGTCGTCCCGGAGCTTTGTTGAACCCACATAACATGTTGGTCATGGACAGTTTTAGGGGACATCGAACTGACGAAGTAAAGAAAATGTTAAACAAGGACGAAAGTTTTCAAGTGATTACTCCGGGAGGTTTGACGTGTTTGTTGCAACCGTTGGATGTGTGCGTGAATCGACCGTTCAAAGCTAATTTAAAGAAACTTTATATGAATTGGATGGCTATGGAAGAACACGCGCATAGTCCATCTGGAAAAATCAAGAGGCCAGAGCTTAATTTAATTTGCGAGTGAATCAAAACTGCATGGTTGCAGATAACAGAAGAAACGGTTGTTAAAAGTTTTAAAAAATGCGGGATTTCAAACAATTTGGATGGCACAGAGGACGATTTCCTGTGGATGGATGGTAGTGATGACGAAGATGAGAGTGCCACAAGCGAAGGTGTACCAGATCCCTCTGACATGGAAGGAAGCAGTTCAGATGAACTATGACAGGTAACAGGTTATATTTTTTTATGAAAATACTAACACAAAAGAATTTACAACTTCCTATATTTAGGAAAACTTGCAGTAATCGTTTTATTTTTTACAGGTCAACCAGGTCAAAAAAAACTAACAAAAATAAACTATCGGTATATGAACTCATAAGATGCGTTTTTATGTTCACTTAACTAATAAATAGGTAGCCTACTTGCCTCTTGATTTGAATTTAACCATTACTGTTGTAAAAAATTATTGTAATAAATATTGAATGTAAGTTTGACCTTTGTATTTTTTACCGTATTTATTTTTTATTTTTTTTTTAGTTCGTATAATTCAGGTGCGTGGTTTACGCGGGGGCGTGGGGTACGCGAGTAAATACGGTATTAAGTATTCTTCGAGGAAAAAACATAATTAATTTCTTAATATTATTACTGTAATATTGTATATACACTTTGTTTTAATTTTATTTTTGTTTTGGCTTAATTAGGTGTTCTTGATTTTTAGTTTATAGTATAATCTATGGTCAAACGTTTACCATACAAATCAGTCAGTAAGTAAAACGTAGATGCTTTGTCATGGATTAGTGTTATATCAAGTGTGAAAATTATTTGAATAGATCGATGAAACAGCAGAGATAACTGAATTCCCACTTTATTTGAACAGTTAGGAGAAGTGCGTGGGGTAAGTGAGCTAAGCTGTGCTATAACACAGCCCTCTTATCGCTGAATTTCAGTCGGAGATGGAAATGATTTTATAATAGTAAACAGGGATTCAATGGTTTTCATTACTTGTTTAAACTGTACAAAAACTGAAGTCTTTTTTGATTGTTGACTTGCTGTTATCAAAGTTTCATTTCTGGATAATTTTAACCTGTACAAAGTTATCTATTACAAATTTTTAACACATTCCTTTAATCAGTTCTCGTTATTTTATACTGAAATTTTCTGATTTACATTCCGTGTTTTATACTTTTCTATTTATTTTACTGAATTCCTTATCATTTTATATCAAAAGCTCTTGGCAAAACAGTTCTAAAATTTTAAAGCAGTAAAGTAATTTAAATAACTAAATTAAAATTTGTACACATATATTGCTAAATTAAAAACCATCCAATAATTTTATTCCTGCTCAATTTTTTAAGGAATACGTAACTTAGGAATATTTAACATCTTTGTTACGCTCAATATTCACCAATTTTATAAGATCTTTAAATATTCTTATCTTTTGATTTGGTAATAGATGTTTTTCCTTTAAACTTTTTAATTAGTTTCAGAAACTTGTTTCTATCTTCAATAATTTCAAGATTTATTTTTAGTTTTTTTTAGTCCTTATCAGTTTCTTTAGACCATATCGCAGGACCCTTTAAATTTCTGATAATTTTATTTTTTAAGGTAAAATTTATAATTAGTAATAAAAATAGAACATCTAAGATAACAGTTAAAAAAAATAGAGGCGAGATACGTACACACTCAAATTTTGTGAAGTGATGTCTGTTCCATTTGTCTGTTAGTGAGTGAAACGTGAATAATGACAGCTTTACAAAGAGAGAGATTAAAGATTGCAGAGATAAGGTTTTTAAATCTATATTGAGTTATTCAAGAGTAGATAGACAGCTGATTGCAGACATCAGGTTTAACTTAATAGTTTTTTTTTTAAAGAAGTATTGATAACTACAGAAGGCAGGAGTTAGCGCACATTAAAAAGACGAATTAGAACCGAGTTCCCGAAGTACTTGAGTGGTGCAACCTGAGAAAGACACAACTTGGGAAGGTCAAGAAAAAGAAAGAAGAACAAATAATTTTGGTGACTACGTGGTATACCTGTGTACCTACTTGTTGTTGATAATAATAATAATAATAATAAAGATATCACTGGAAAATTTATGAAATATTTTTCTGTTTAGTGTTTTATGTATCCTATTAACAAAACCTATAAGACCATAAATAAATGGTTTTATATTATCAATTTTATTTAATAGTTTATCTCCTTCCCATGTAAATTATTTTAAAATTTAAATTAATCAATTTATATGCTTCACTAACGATCCAGGATCATCAAAATTGCTTATTAATACGGCCACATCTCTTTACTAATTTTCGCACTCCGTAATAGTTAATTCCGTCTTATATATACAGTGGCAACATTTACCGACGACACAGCCATTCAGGCAATACACGAAGATGCACAAATTGCATCTCATAACTTGCAGCAACACTTAGACAGCGTACAAAATTGGCAAAAAAGTGGCGTATAAAAACAAATGAACACAAGAGTCTGCACGACACATTTACACTAAAACGGGAAACATGGTCACCAGTGTTTTTGAACAACGTACAAATTCCACAATCCGATACGGCAAAATATCTTGGCCTCCACCTGGACAGGCGTCTAACATGGAGGACTCACATATAGAACAAACGAAAACAGTTAAATCTTAAATACCAACAGCTGTATTGGATGCTTAATGGAAAATCCAAATTATCGGCACAAAACAAATTGTTAATTTATAAAACTGTACTTAAACCTGTGTGGACATATGGGATACAACTCTGGGGCACAGCAAGTCACAGTAACATTGAAATAATTCAACGGTTTCAGTCAAAAATACTTCGAAACATCATGGACTGACCTTGGTACATATCCAACACTATATTGCACAGAGACACGAACACTCCAACGGTACACGAAGCTGTACAGAAATTTTGCACCAGTTACCAAACAAGACTTGAAAATCATCAGAATCCAGAAGCCATCAATCTCCTAGACAACAGTGGAACACACAGAAGACTATGCAGACTACACCCTACAGATTTATTTTAATATGTGATTGTGTAATATATTTTACATTCCTGGCAAGATCAATTCAACAAAATGGGAAATTTTATAGAGTAATACCAAGGGGTATTACTTACTCAAGATTTATACTTACAACACATCTACTCATTGTTCAATGTGAGCAGATCGTAGATTTACAGTTATTCAAAAAAAAAATATATATATATATATATATATATATACATAAATATTATTATTATTATTATTATTATGTGCGTATGGACCCTGATGGATCGCGCAAAGCTTTCTGACTCATTTTTGGGAATTCTTTCTCATTTTCCGTACTTCTCTCATTTTTTCCCCATGTTTTTGCTTCCTCTCTTCTGTCCACTTTGTCTCTGTCTTCTTTGTCAAATACACACATATATATATATATATATATATATACATATATAATTTTTTTTTAACCACCAGAATACGGTAACAGTAAATACATACCAATGTTTATAGCGCTTTTGTTTATCTTGTACACATCTTCAGTAAATGAAAATTTTTTTAAATATTTTCACATCATAATTTAAAACTTCCTTATCCTACCATTTTAGGAGTAAGAAGTAGGAAGTTTTAAATTATGATGTGAAAATATTTAAAAAAAATTTAATTAACTGAAGATGTGTACAAAATACACGAAAGTGCTATTAACATTTGTAAAGGTTGATGGTTAGAAATATATATTTCAATTTTAAATAATACGGCTGTTGATAATCCTGCGTAGGATATTTGATAAAATATTATGTATATTACACAATAAACCTCTCACAAAGATACATAAGATAGATATTCATATTTAAGTATGTTGGACTGAATTTTGATAAATGACTGACTTGAAGCACACGTACTGAACAAAAACGTATATTACTAAATTCCAGACTTTAAACTTTAATATTCCCGGCTTCATAAATTATCCAAATGGCACGAAAATTACGTATATAATGTTGCAATTGAAATCTGTATGAGGTTACGGCTCACAAATTTACGGAACAACTAAACATTCTAATTACAACACATTCTAGTCAATTAAAGTACGCGTTTTAATACTATCCACCTTTTACGTCAGTCACAAAACGCGAGTAGAGACCTTCTAATTTAATGAAATTAAATTTATTCAAAATTCAGGAGATTTACTATAAACAATTCTTCGGGAGGCAACAAAGAGGTTATTACCTCTCTCATGGCTAACATTATGTCATTGGACTTACCTCTACGATTTTGTTAGTCATTTAAATTTTTTTCATCTTTTCTACTTCAACTCCTAATCATCAGCATCTCATAATTGGCGTCGTTTTCATCTCAACATCGTCATTGTCATCTCCAACTTCAACGCTTTGTGTTTCGGGATGTTGATTCACGGTTCATCAAGTTTGATTTTGTATAGATATTTATTTTTTGTTTCTTTACAGTTTGGTCTTTTTCAAACACACTACTGAGTGTTGTTTGTGTTTTAATTCTAAGGACATTACTCAGATTTTCTCATATTTGCTTAAAGTTATTGTATTTATTAACTGATTGCAAAAAAAACTATACTGTTAAAAAAGAAACATTATGTCATTTTAACACAATTATCATCACCACTCCATTTAATATTTTATATTTGTATTATTGTTAAAATCGTAAATAAAGCATTCAAGAAAAAAAATAATTAAAACCACTTATCCATCTGAGTCAAACGTATAAAATTTTAGTAACTTTATTAAGAATAAGTATTCTTTTCTATAAATATTTTTCATTCGGTATTTGTACCATGTACTGTTCTGCAAAAGGTCTGAGGTTTTCCCTTTGTTGCCTTTATTTGCTCCAGGTAAACTTCTGAAATGTTATGTTTGCTCTTTTGTTTTTTCTGAAAATTTTGTTTGCCTTGGGATAGCATACCTTTCAATTTCTTTACCCAATTTTTGCCTTTCTATATATAAATTTGTTTTGTTAACAAATATAAAGATTTGATTTATTTTTTTGTTTGTTTGTAAGAAAATTGATTTCATTATTTTATATTTATTAAGTCTTTGACCTTGTTTAGACTAGTTATTTTATAATATAATATTACTGTTCTTTAGTACATTACATTTTTGACTACTAAACATTAAATACAACTAAAATTATTTTTTTTTTTTTTTTTTTTTTTCCGGGGTTTCTACGGCCGGTGCCGCTTCCCGCACTTCAATCTCCACTCTCCTCTATCCTCCCAATCACCCTCAACCATCCCTCTCTCCCTCATGGCTTCCTGTATTCCCTTTTTCCACGTTTTCCTTGGTCTACCTTTCTTCCTTCTGTTGGTTGGGACATAAGACAACATTCTTTTTGGCCACCTCTCATCACCCATTCTCTGCACATGGCCATACCATATCAGTTGTCGTCTCTCTATCCTATCCACAATGGTATCTTCTACATGAGCTCTTTTCCTGATGTCGTCATTCCGGATATGGTCCAACCTGGACACTCTACATGAACGGCGCAGAAAGTCCATTTCAATTGCTTTAAGCTGGCTGTCTATTTTTGATGTTATTTGCCAGCACTCTGCCCCATAAGTTGTTATTGGCTCCACAATAGTGTGGTACAACTGGACTTTTGTATAAAATTATTACTAACGTTTAATTTTATACTCTTTATAAAATAATTTTTGATGAAGCTGATTGATCTGCCGTGAAACGTTAATCGATATAATAGAAGATATTTGAAAATATAATTTGTGTTTCATATAAAAATTTTAACTCAAAAATGAGTGGGCTAGTTTCAAAACCAGCCACATCCATTTCATAAAATTTTTCAGGAAAGGAAAAAAGTGATAGGACTACCAGTTTCTCAGCTAAAATGTTAATATGTACACTAAATGTTTTTTTCAGCCATATCAATTTAAGTAGTGCAAATTATATTTTTATAAATATTCGTATTTACGAGAAAATTGAAATTTTATCTGGATATGACTGGTATTAAAACAAAAAAAGTGAATTTTTGACCAAATATTAATACAATTTAATTTACTTTAAATATCTGATTACAACAAATTGAACAAAAAAGTGAAAAATGTTAATCTTTAAAATATTTATTACCAACATAAAAAAATTACATTTTTCAAAGGTCTTCCACTCAGGAAACTTTTCCATGTTTTGTAATTATTTTAAATGTAATTATAAATTTTATATGAATAAACAATAACTCCAATTTTAAGTGTCATAATTGTAATTGTAATTTTAAGTGTCATTAATTCATTCCTTCACAATAATAGCACAGCCATAACCCCAAAGCAAACTAATAAACCTAAACGTTAAGCAGAGCTCCTAGTGGCCAATGTTGTAACTAAATGGATGTGGGTGATTTTAAAACAAAACAAAATATTCTGTCAGTTTTCTGACGATATAGCTGCTTATGGAACAAATGCATGCGTTAAGTGTTCCGCTTGTAAATTACATTAAAAAAAGGAAATCAAAAATTTTTGGATGTGGCTGATTTTGAAACTCGGCTACTCATATAGCTACGTATTACTGAATTCATCTTCTAGCTTTTAAATATAGTTTGCTTTAGTTTATTTAACTTTACGTAACGATCTGAACATCTCATTCGTATGGTCACCATCAAACGCTTATGCAACGTATAAAAACGTTTACATTAACAAAATTTGTTAGTTCGAGATAATATGTAAACAGAAGTTTTATAAACCAAAGATTAAAAGAAAATGAAGTTGAAACTTCTTAACATGATCTTTTAAAAAGTTATTCTTTCAAAATATCTGATGTTCATGTGTTTTCAATTGTTTATAACAATCATATTTTACAATTTTTAAAATATAATTTACCCTTACTTTTAGTTGCATCAGTTATTTAATCATTAGCGACTACAAAAGTATATAATAATTATACAGTAAACTATTGAAAAACGAAAGAAGTGCCATGCACTTAACAATAATTTAAGAATTTTAACTTCAAAAAGTTGGACAGTTTTTTTAATTTTAACATAAATGAAAAAAATACAATCTTTTCATGTATGAACAATAAGTAATACAGCTAAATATTGAAAATTTATCGGCGGATAAGTTACTAATCCACTGATTAGCAACTTAAATGCTAACAAATAACGAATCACACATTCACACACGCACGCGCAAACACACACACATACACACATCCTTACTCAGGCACAAAATAATAATTTTATTAGATAACATAGTTAAACATAGTGAATACCTTATACAAAATGCAGCCCAAGGTATTTTACCTCACTGGCGTTTGATATTAACTCATTGTTTAACGTTACAGCAGAGCACATACATCTCCGTAGAGTGAGAGTCATATGTTGAGATTTAGTTCTATTAACTTTGATCGCCATTTTGACAACCACGCTTGAAGTGTGTCTAATTAATTTTGTAGAGTACCATTTACATTTATGTATGTATGTAGCCTACCATTTAGAGTAAGCTACAATTTAAGAAATATTCTGTTCAAAATCGTCCAAAAATATTTTGATTTTGTCTATATCAGTATTGCTTCCCAGTGAATGTATTAAATTTCTTAATGTTACATTGATGGTGCGTAGTTTTAGTTCCTTGACATTTTTAAGTGTGTTAGTAATAGACCTATATATGTGGCTTTTCAAAATGTTATTGTTACTAACAAAGATTACACAAACGATAAAAATGACTATTGGCACAAAAAATACGTATGCATTATTCCCTTTTGAAACCTGTATGGACCGACGGCTCCCAAATTGTCGGTTCAACCAAACACTATTATTTGCAACGCATTCAGGAATTCCAGTAAAAAGCATTACGTCTTATAGTAAGAGCACTCCTTTACGTTAGCAACAAAACCTTACATACAGATTTCAAAATATCTTTTGCCCAAAATTCCATCAAAAACCTGTACGAACGTTTTCAGAACGTGTCACAAGAACACGATAACTCACTGGTACGTTCACTTTCCATCTTACATGTACCTGGTAATCCCGCTAGACACCTTAAAAGACACCGACTTAGAGACCTGCTAATTTAATGTGTTGTTTAGGTCATCAGCCAAAAGGCTGGTTTGAACCTCTAGAGGCTTTACGCCTTGAAAGACACCGATGTAGAGACCTGCTAATTTAATGGTTTGTTTAGGTTATCAGCTGAAAGGCTGGTTTGAACCTCTAGAGGCTTTACGCCTTAAAAGACACCGACGTAGAGACCTGCTAATTTAATGTGTTGTTTGGCCATCACCCGAAAGGCTGGTTTGAACCTCTAGAGGCTTTACACCTTAAAAGATACCGACGTAGAGACCTGCTAATTTAATGTGTTTTTTAGGTCATCAGCCGAATGGCTGGTTGAACCTCTAGAACCTTTACACCTTAAAAGACACCGACGTAGAGACCTGCTAATTTAATGTGTTGTTTAGGTCATCACGCGAAAGGCTGGTTTGAACCTCTAGAGGCTTTACGCCTTAAAAGACACCGACGTAGAGACCTGCTAATTTAATGTGTTGTTTAGGTCATCACCCGAAAGGCTGGTTTGAACCTCTAGAGGCTTTACACCTTAAAAGATACCGACGTAGAGACCTGCTAATTTAATGTGTTGTTTAGGTCATCAGCCGAAAAGCTGGTTTGAACCTCTAGAGGCTTTACTAAGTGAAAAGAGGAGTGAGGTATTTTATGATTGCCTTCTTCACTGAGTGCAAAAGTATTCTTATCAGGATTCCCGGCCTTCTGAAAACATTCCACCCTAAAAATGACACCTTCACTTCATTCAACGTAGAATCTGCATGAATAATGAAATTCATGATTCTCAGAGGAGATATCTGTGACCAGTGCCTTTTACACCTCTACCTCTTCTGATGTTAAATGCTTTAGTCATATAATTCGCTGACCATGTGATAAGAAATAGAATTATTATTTGTAGCCCCACGGAACTGGAAGATGGAGTGCAAATAATTTAAAATTCCGCCTGTCTGTTACGGGCAGATGCTAATTTAATATACAAACTTTATTCTTGGTGAGGCACCAATAGGGTGCCTCCCCCTTTCATGGCTATTATGTCAATTATACAATTTTCATAATCCACATATTTACTTATCGTACAATTTCAGTCGTAAATAAAAAATTTCAGACATCGGATAGTATGTTGTGTTTGTTCCGTAGACTATTTAAAAATTGATAAGAGTCGGTTAAAAGTATTTGATTTTTAGCACCAAACTATCAAAATTCACAGTGTGTTCGCGCAGTTTTATTTTGTTGGATGTTGTGCATCAGTCTTGTGTAACAAATTCCCATTCATGTTATGACAACTTGGTTGAGTTGATGTAGCTTTTAACATATTTAAACATTGTTGAGTTTATTGTCTTTATAGTATTCATTGTTGAGTTTGTTTACTCAAGATATCTTTCTTACGATGAACCGAGTTAGCTGTATTCCAATAGTAAGTTTCAGGTGTTTGTTAAAAGAAGCAACAGTAGCCTAACTTATTTTTAAATAATTTTTTTATTTATGAAGATTGTTTATTATAGTTTATAGTTTTAGCTATTGTTTATTATTTTAGTTTTCTTATTGTAGTAGGTCTAAATAGTTTATTATTTTAGTTTCATGGCTTAAATTTACTATTTTACTCTCCGGTAAATGTTTAACCTTATTAATTAATTATTTAGACTGATATAAAAATTTCTTGACTGTTTATATTTCCGTTGTATTAGGTTAGGAATTACCAGTGTATATCCTAATATGAAACAAAACATTTAGGTTAATGTGGATGTGTCTAACAAGATGGATTGGTAGACAAATAAACTGTTGTTACTTTCTAGACTTATTCAACTCTCCAGTTGAATAAGACATCACTTCCTTGATCAATGATGTTTTACTTTTAGTTCTCTAAATGGTTTTGTATTAAGTTTGATAAGTTCTTTTTTTCACCGAATCTTTCAATGGTTTCTTTTACGTTTTATTCTCTTTAAATTTTCAAGTATTTCTGTTAATCACTACTAAGATTCAATTACAAAATCTAAATAAGGTACAAAAATTAATTAGTGATTTCCGAAGTGATGGTTCAACAGATTTAGACGATTTTTGAAGTTTTATTATTACTTTCTCTTGCCCTATATGAATATGAACGGAAGGAAATTATTGTTCTTATGTTAATTTTTTGAAATCAAGTTTTCACCGGAAACACACTTTTCAGGCTCCATAAACCCAGAAAAACATGTGTATCCGTGTGTGAACAAAATATCTCAAGAACGGAATATCATACGAAGTTGAAACCTGGAACTACTTAGGTACCGCTAGAGTACCCGGCACGAATATTTTCATCAGATCGGTTAACTGGAAGAGGAAGTTTATTCGTGCGATTTTTTAAAAAACCGCTCCTACAAAAAAAAATCAGCTGATTTATTACATTTTTTGCTTTACAAGATAGGGTAAGCGCTATGTGTGCTAAAGTTCTTGAAGGGGTTGTGCCCTGTGGTAAAAATGTGTATTTTTTTAAGATTCCGGTCTAAATATGCAATTAAATGCAAAAATATATATAATTATAGTTGTAGAAAAGTACAAATCGTGCAACTTTTATTTTTAGCTGGTTTTTCAACAACGTTCAGTTTAGCGTCAATTAGTGACTTTCTGTATTTGGTATATCACAATCGGTAAAAAATTGCATTTTGGAAAGATTGCGACCTTAGTATGCATTTCACGGCAAATATGTCGTACAAACAAAGTATACGAAATAAAACAATACACTACATTTATTTTAATATTTTTTGGCATAGCGTCAATTGGTGATTTTCCGTGTTTCTATGTTTTACAGAGGTTGATTTTCGTTTTCCCTCATTCACTCATGACTAAAATTAGGTTAAATTTTTAATTTTATATTGTTTATTAATCATTAAACTAAGTTATATTTTCCATGATTTACTTTTGAAAGTAAAAGACGTGTGAGTATTTCACACCAGATGCTTTTTGTTGAACCCGTGTAGAAGTTGCGAAATTGTTCAACGTTTAAATACTACTCGTTTGTTAAAGTGAATAAAATACCTCTACTCCACCTTTTATTTAACCTTCTTAAAGGTGCTTCATGTACTGAATATAATATGGTTTTGTTTGTGGATAGAAAAATTGTGGTGTTACTAAATATATTGATTTTTGAAAAGTTTATGCGGGAAATTTTACTTAACGAAAATGTACCCATAGTTATAAACTATTGTAAGTATTTTTGTATTATTTCTAAAATATCTTTTAAGTACGGAAAATTGGAAATTCTGTATTAACCATTTTATTTTTTTCTGTATGTTACAGTTGTTGTGCTGTGCGCTAACCCTTTAACAATCAGGGAAATAATGTTAGCGGCTGAGGAGCTAAATATGGTCGACAGCGGTGAATATGTTTTCTTCAACATTGAGTTGTACGACAGGTAAGGTTTTTTTCTTACTACGTAGAGATAATAACCCTGAGATTTAAAATTTTTTTTTTGTATTTATTTAGCCTATTTAACGTAGCATCAACTGCAAAGTCATTAGCGACGATGTTCGGGTGTAACTGCGCGTAATGAGGATGAAATGATTTTTTTTTTGTAACGTATGAAAATATGACGTGCCTGAGTGTGATTCGAACCCAGGACCGTATGATGAGAGGCGAGCACGTTACCAACTACGCCAATGCGGCCGGCAAGATATTTCTTATTTTCCATGTTGGATTCATGAAGTCAAAGCTAGTAATTTTTAGAAAGAATTTTATTTGTGAATGTGTATGTGTTCGTCCTGGTATAGGCCTACAATAACCGAAAACTACTCTCCACTAGTCCTAAAATTGAATAATTAAAGTTCTCTTGACTAAACCTCTGGAATAATTTTGAAATCAACGATGTATCACCACCAAAATTAAGTTCATCCGATGTAACAAATATGATTTATTTTAAATCTAGTTATATCAGAAACGGCTCAAACAATATTGATTAAATTAGACTTTTTTAATTTTTTAAATATTTATTCATAACTTACAGAAACTATTTATGATTAATTTTTAAAACAATTATTTATTTAAGAACTTAAAACAATAGTATATTTAAGAACTTAGAGAACACCACTTTGTGTTGGAACTTCAACGGGATTTTTTGCGAACAGATCGAATTCACTTAATTACACCAACTTGTACTTCAAGTAATAGGCTTAGGGTGTATTGTGTTTTTTAATTGTTTAGCCCATCTTTTTCGTGGTCATCCAACCTCTCTACCATGGCAAACTTATTATGGTGAAGTTATTTATCCTCTTGACAGTGGACTTTCTCCTATACTATAGACCTGATCAAATTATTTCTGACAGTATAGGCCTATAGTTATTCTTGCTTTTAAATTTTAACAGTAGCCTATATAGTTATTCTTGCTTTCAAACTAGAAACACTGAGCCTGTTTCTAATATTAAAATTTTTCAGATGACCTCTTGATTTGAAATATCGAGGGTTCTACGTAAAACTCGCATTTTAGCTGCTTTAACTCGGTTGATGTAATAGTATTTGAATGTTAAAACCCATTTTTTGCTTCCTTATAGATCTAAACGGACTGCCATTGAGGTGTAAAACTTTATTAGCGTTTTTTTTAGTTTATTATGCGCATCAACAGCTTGGTTATTAGCGACGGTGGGTTATGTAACGGTGGATATTAACTTGTGAAAATTTCCAAAAACTAACCGGGAATCGAACCCGGGACCTCCGCGTTGTAGGCTACCGCGCTACCACTACGCTACAAAGGCGGGCGTTTAGTTAAATAGTGCTGAATTGTACTGTAATTGTTTCTAAATGAATTCTAAAAATAAATTAGAAAATGTTTTAAATTTTCATAATATTTGCAATACTTTAATTTTCACGAGTGTTTGGTAAGTCAGATTTTTCCTTTATTTCGTCCAACTAAATTTTAAAATATGAGAGGAGGAAAAAAGTTAATTAAAAAATGGATTATACTGTATAAAATTTAATCGGATTTTCTTAACTACATGTTTACCTTTTTGGTGAGCAACGCTTAAGAATTTTACCAAAATTTGTTGAACAATTGTTTTAGAAATCATTTACCGTGTCTTTAAAATATTAAAATGAAATTATTATTTTATGGTAACTATTCTTTGAAATAAGTAATAATTTTATTCTTAGAAAAGGATTTTGTAGAAATAATTCAGTTCTAGTAATTCCTAAAACACACCGAATCTTGTTTTAAATTATGGTAAATTATACAAATCACAGCGGAGAACATTTTTGCTTCGCTTCGCTTCGCTAACCAAACTCCGCACAATACTGACTGTTATACTTGGAGGACGCACGTAACAACCGTATGTCAGAAACTAAAATTCTGTTTTTATCACAATATCTTTTACTTGACGTATGCTAAAAATTACACAAGAAACAGAAATTTACGATCATGCAACCGATGTGGACCTATGGTGTTCAGCTGTGTGGGTTTACATCGCACACGAAACGTATCCGAGCAGTATAAAACAAAATCCTCTGTACTACAGCAGTCGGTTTTAATTTAAGTAGCGTGAAGCGTGTCTTTATTTACTAATGCCACGCGGCACGCCACTTAGTGTAACAGTTGCACAATTTTATGAAACAATTTACTCCGAATTCGACGTAATATGTTGAGTAAATTATACTCCACCCCTCTGGTAACGGTTCATATCAGGTAACTACACGCAAAGTATCAAACATCATTGACTAAAAAATCTTAGTGTGGATCAGTAATGAAGCTGTGGTGTTCACTGCCAGTTTTTTTTCTAATTATAGGCCTATTGATATTATTACAAAAATAATTATATATAACAGACAGGTGGAGTGTTCATTTAATGCATTCAATCTGTTAGCTCCAAGGCTACAAATATAGTTCTGTTTCTTATGACATAATCAGCCAATTAAATTATTGAATCGTTTAAGAACAGAAGACGTAGAGGTGTGAAAAACATTAGTTAGAATTATATCCTTAAAAAGTAATGAATTTCATTGTACAGCGAGACTCTACGGTGAGTGAAGTAAAGGTATCATTTGCAAGGTGGAAAATATGTTATTTTCAGAAAGCCTGGCATGCTGATAAGCATACTTTTCAAGTCAGTGAGGAAGGGGCCTCCACTTCTCGTTTTACTTAGTAAAACCTCTAGAGGTCCAAACCAGTCTTTTGGCTAAAGCCTAAACAACATTGTCATAATTAGACTTACTTATTGTTAATTTGTTGTATAACAGATTTTTAATGTAGAATAAAACGTTTAAGAGCTTTTTTGATCTTAAAAAATAATTTTTGATTTTTAAGTCTGCACCCGACTTATGTTAAGAATTTGGTCTGTACATCGTGCTGCCACAATTTCTACTACTATATTTAATGCCTCTTTATTTAACACAATATCTTTTACTTAAAGTTTATTCATCAGCACATTTCTATATCTACTCAAGGACTTCTTTAAAAGATAAAATTTTCAAAGGGGTAATGTTCATTTTTTGAAAGACGTCACTTGTTTCCACCGTCAACTTTGTACTGTCTAAAAACTTAGCAGTTTTTTTAGTATAACTTACAAAGAATCTTTTGACAACAAAAATTCTCTGGTTTAGAAAGACATTGTACATTAGAAAACTTGTCACGTCTTGTCTCCGTGGTAGTAGAGTTTAAAAGACAAGTATTATAGACGTAGATTTTAATAAGAAGAGATTTCTTTTAAAAATATGTTGTTGATACCAAGTAAAAGAAAAGAGAAGACAAAAGTACCTACTTTAATAAAAAATATATTTTTGTATAAAGTAGTGTATAAAAACATCATTTATTGTTGCCGGTGCCTATTGTGTTTTTTTCAGAGCAAAAGTAGGATGATTCATAAAAAACTAAGTAATCTCTTTTCCTATTTTGTAGTCATCTTTATACATAAATATAATTTTCAGACTTTGTTGATTCATACGTTCGAAATGTTCAGAAGTAGCTACTACCTGAATTTTTGAGTATGTTGGTTCCGTAACGTTAAATTTTGTAAACAATTTTGTAGTCACGTGAAGTAACATGGACTGTAATGTTTATAATATACCGTTTACAGAGGAAATAGAAAGTTGTACCTTTTCATTAAATTTCAGTAATACTGTGCGTATTATTCCACCGTTTTATGTATGATAAACGGTAAGGTGTTTTGCAAATTAATCGTCAGGGGTGTCCTCTGTCACAAATGTTTTGTAATTTGTATAAATATGCCATCATTGTTGACAGGAATAATTGTGTGCAACAAGTTGGGTTATGTAAGTTCGAATATTTTAAATCATTTGGCATAACTAATGATCTCGTGTTGTTTGCTGAGTCTGCAAAATATGATCCGATAGCTAATACAAAAAAAATATGTTGTGAAACACTCACACGACTTTCTTTTGCCAGTGCAAATAATGAGTATAACCTAACATTAATAATAAAACATTAGAAATAAACAAAAAACATAACCTTATTTTAAGACGCAAAGTAAAAATCAACAGTCAGTTTGGCTTTAAAATAAGTTACGGAAAATCACTCTTTCATGCTAAACTAGGCTCTTCAGAGAAAAATGCTTTAAATAAAAGTTATAGATCTTTTAATAATCTTAAATGTTCAAAGATGTACACCGAGAGTCAAAAAAGCTCTAATGAGCAAGTCAAAATTTGAAGCAATGATGGTTGTTTTCTTTTATATCAGTGGCGGATTGTGTACCTTCACTGGGTTTCTGAAGGTCAAACAACTAATCAATATTACTTCCTTGAAGTACTTTCTAAACTACGTCAAAAAGTAAGGAAAGAACACCCCGAAATGTGGAAGGACAAATCATGGGTTCTCCACCAAAACAATTCGCCATTCATTCCGAGTTATCTGTCAAGAGGTTCCTAGCCAAGTACAGCATCTCAGTGTTAGAACATCCACCTTATTCACCACATCTTCCACCATGTGACTTCTACCTATTCCCTAAGGTGAAATCTGCATTCAAAGGGACAAGATTTGATTCTGTGGAAGCTGTAAAAGAGAAAGCGTCACGTGTCCTGAAGGAGCTGACAGAAGATAACTTCCAGCACTATTTTCAACAATGGAAAATTCGCATCGAGCGTTGTAGGAATAAAGAAGAAGTGTATGTTGAAGGTGACAATAAGTGATTATGTATAAAATTAAAATTAAATTTTTTACGTCAGTCTCGTTATTTAATAGCGACACCTCGTATTGTTCTAATTTTACGAAAATTTAAACACTTTGTTTTCTTGTCCGAGGTAACCATTTAGTCGACGAGCGTTTTAACTAAATAACTACCTGTTTTATTAAATTTTGTGATGTAAAAATACGAAGGCTTAATTTTTTTATGAAAATGTCAAAGTACATTCAGAGTAGAAGCGTTTCTTTAAATTATATTAATAACTTCTTGAGCCTATAATAAAATCGATTTTGCTGTAAAATTTTGTGAGGCTTAGTTTTGTTTTAAAATTATATTAAATTACGAAGAGAATTTAGAACCCGATGTAGGCCTTATCTAAGACGTTATTAAGAATGTAAAGATGGGAAGAGATATGAACAGTGAGAAAAGCTGGCTCATGAATAAAATATTTTCCATTCAATTAGATTTTCAAGAAAATTTACATCGGAGAAACGGGTGTACATAACTTTTCATTATTATAAGTCTATTTTTCCGCGGTTGCTCTTCATTCCTTCAATTTTAAAATGATTGGCCTTATAATGTTATTATTTCAAGAATAAATGAAATTTAATTTTCTTGTTAGTATATTTTTCTTGTTTAGAGCCATTTTACATCTCGTAAAAGTAGCTTCAGATATTTCTGAAAGCTCTTTTTCAGCCAATGCTTTCAGAATTCTTATACTGTAGGAATTTTTTTGTATACTATCCATTTTGTCTTCTGCTTTTATTCTTCGTGAAAGCCCTAGTAGTTTATTCAATTTACCGGTTTATTCAATTTTTTCAATATTGTTTATGATCGAAAAATTTGTTGCTTTCCGTTTTCCTTTAATCCATGGTTTTTTTTGAATACATCTTAAATTTAAAAAAATTTTCCATGAGTTGAACCCACTATTACAAAAAACAAAGAACATATCGTTAGAGCTTAGCCTATGTTTGTCTGGGATTTGGATGTAATAAATAATAAACAATTTTCCTTAAAATTTTTACAATTAGTAATAAACTTAGCCTACTACCAAATACAATCAGAATACTTGACGTAAATTAACTACAAAACTTAAAGACTAAACTAATTTATCAAACAATAACTGCGATTTTACAATTAACAATAGATTCTTACCGGCAACCAATTACTGTTTGAAGAATTTTTCTAACGTAGGTACTTGTTACCGTGCGTACAAACACTTGCTAACAGCACTCACTCGTGTATCGAAACTTCAACTGTACTATAAAAAATTTTACAAAATAAAACAGAATCGGATACCTAACTACGTTTTACCAGAAAAGCAAATCAAATTATCGAAAACATTGATCGATAAGAGGGATAACAATGAACAGCTAATTCTTCAAATTGTCCCATTTAAAACATTCCATTCACTGTTAATTACTCACTATTCTTGTTTAGCCGGCCGCATTGGCGTAGTTGGTAACGTGCTCGTCTCTCATCATGCGGTCTTGGGTTCAAATCCCATTCAGGCACAGCATATTTTCATACGTTACAAAAATCATTTCATCTTTCACCGTCTGCATTAGCAGTAAATGCAGAACAGTCAGACGTTAAAAAACTCAAAAAAACCCTTGTTCAACCCACAACACTCTGTACAATATACAATTTTTACAATAAAAAATCTATTTCATCAACCATTTCGAGAATAATGTTACAATATGAAAAAGTTACGGTTTCAGTATTGTAGAATCATAAAAAAAGTATCAAAAATCCTAAATCGGGAGTGACTAATTAATTTATGATTTTAAAATAAATTCTGTCTGATCTATAGACTTTTGAAAATAAATCACAAGTTCATTCAGTCATTGCAGGAAACAATTAATCTTGAACAAAAGTACTTTAAGCAACAAATTTGAGGTACATTTTAATGGAGTGGCCAAAATCCTGAATTGGCGTTCAGGTAGGCGTACTAGTGTTATTATTATTTTTGTAGTAAAAGAATCCGTTTCACATCATAAATTAACCGTAACCAAAGGAAAGAACGTAATTTGGTTTACATCCATTAGTTAATGAATGTATTCGGTTTAGTGTATTTGTGTGAGTGTGTATACTAATACACATGTACAGTATATCGTTGTAAATGTATGGAGAAGGAGGTTGTTGATTGTACGGAGTATTTATCTCAGATCGCTGACAGTGAGGTGAATTCTATTCTGAAGTAGGAAGGAGAGATCTTTCTGCTACGTTGAAAACGATGAGAATCCAGGGTAGATTTGTAAGGGTAAGCGCCATGAGAAATTCATAAGGGTCTGACGCTGCTTGTTAATCCCTGCTTTTAGCTCCTCTGAATTAAAATCTATCTTCAACGCTTTTATGTACACTACTACATAAACTCTTTCCATAGTTCTTAAAATAGACTGCTGTTTGTTTTCAGTAAATGATGTTATTAAAATGTCTGTCTTACATTGTTTAAAATCGGAAAGTAACTACAGGGTAATTGTCATTTAATTAGGGTTTCTTAATGCTTATCTTAATATTTAAAATTCTAAAAAATTAAATATCTTTCATTTTATTTCATTATTTTCGTATAGGGCCAAATTTAGACCACGTGAGGTGACTTTAGACGTTCCTGGAAGCTCGTTTTGCAGCCCACATTCTCAGCATTCTTTCACTGTAAAATTTTCTCCATTCTTTTTTCCGCCCGGTGTTCTGTTTTTGCTCTTCATTAAAGCTTTAAAGTCCGTAATTAGTTGACTAAGGGTGGTTTGGAAGATTAAATTTTCCCGGTTTATTCCGGTTTTCTCAGTATCATTTCTGACTTCTTTAAACCATTTATCCGACACCATAGCTATATTATTTAGTGTCTTAAAATTTTGTTTTAAACCTTTTGTCATCCATTCCTGCACAATGTCCGTAAAATTTTACTCCTCTTTTTCTAATCTTTTCCATTAATCTTTAATTTTCCTTGTACAGTTCTTTTCGACCTCGTGACGTATATTTTCCGTCTTCTGTTTTCGGATCTATTATCTTGCCGAGAATATTTTTATTTATATTGTCGAAATAAGTTTTGGAAAATTTGATAATAAGTTTTTAATTTTACTTAACTGCTGTAAAATTCTCGATATCTGTAAAGTAGTATACCTTACCAAATTATAGTATTTAATGATGGATTTTGATTCTGTTAATGCAATACTGTTTATTATATTAGACTGTCAATTACCTTGAACTGTGTAACGTATAATTACCGATTTTAATGCGGTATTTACAAAAACAATGTATGAAACAATGGTGTGAAACACTCTTACAACTTTTTCTTGCCAACTTACGTAATGAAAAATATACCCCTTGTTTTTGTTAAAAATGTAGTATATTTATTATTCTAATATATTATTACCTGCTAACAAAATCAGCTAAGTACAACCAACTAGTCAAGACTAATATGGTAACATTCGAGTGTACAAAGGATGTTTACCGACGCAGACCGGTAACAGAGATCGGAACGTTTTAAGAAAATGTGGGCCAAACGAAAGGAAGTCTCGCTTCAAGTACAGCGCGCTTTTCAAAGAAACCCAACACTGGAACAGACCTAAACTTGAACTAGAGTGATCCTATGACGTCTCAAAAGTATATATATATATATATATATATATATATACATATATATATATATATATATACATACATACATACATACATATTACATCGATTCCAAAATTTGACGCTAGTAGTTGGAAAACTTGATTTACTTGTTGGAGGTTGCAGCCATTGCTACAGTTTTATAATTTGCGAAGAAGACCTGTTGGCCAGAGGCATCTTAAACGTGAGTGATGAGTACCCGGTATCGCCCTCGTTTTGTGTATGAGAATTTTTTCATGTTATTCAATTTTTTTCTGCATCGCCTTGCATAGTTTTTTACGCAATATCAGTTATGTACAGTGTTTGTGAGCCTTTGTGGTGGATTTATTTATTTAGCGTATGGCTTTTCAAGACATTTAAAAATCAGCATCATAATTGTTATATATTGGGATCAAATATGACCCTCTGTCTATAAGGATGGGAAATAACATTAATGATTGTTTGGGAAACAGTCATAAAAAACATGAAAAATATGTACATACAGTACGTAATTATAGAAACATGCTTAAGTCTATATACAGACATCCAGTCTGTCCAAGTAGGCTATTGATTCTAGAGTTGCCATCAGGAAATCCGCTCTTGTCCCTCCTCTAAAGGCAGATATTCTGCACTCTTTCACTACGTGATCAATAGTTTGTCTTTGACCACACTCACATAAAGGCGATGGTATTTTGCCCCATTTAAAAAATAAATCAGCACACCTACCGTGTTTTGTTCTTATTCTATTTAGAGCTGACCATTTTCTACGAGGTAGTCCAAAACCTGGTGGTTTTTGTGAAAACCATGGGATTTGTTCTTGCTGCTTTGATGCCCATTCTTGCTGCCATGCACTGGGTATGTTAAATGCTTCCTCTTTGGCAGTAATTGCAGTTTTTGTAGGTGGCTTTCTTGATCGCAGACGAGTTTTATTTGCGTTTTCAATATCCTCATGAATTCTCAGGTCTTGATTGTCGACAATCTTATCATACTCTCTAATGAGGGCATTCTTGCGGCGCAGGTTTGGGGGTGGTATGTGGCTCAATACTGGAAGCCATTCGGTAGGTGTTGATCTGATAGCGCCAGTGATCATTCTCATGGTATTGTTGAGTTGGGCGTCTACTCTATGAGTGTGAGGGCTGTTTAGCCAGACAGGTGCACAGTATTCAGCAACTGAGAACACAAGGCTCAGAGCTGTTGAGCGAAGAGTTGAGGTTGAAGCTCCCCAAGTTGTTCCACAGAGCTTTTGTATAATATTATTCCTTGCTTTCAATTTCTCTGCTATTCTTGATAGATGATGTTTGAAAGAAAGAGTTCTATCAAGTGTTATGCCTAGATATTTTGGGGTACTATTGTAAAGAAGCAATTTGTTCTCGAACTGGATTTTGAGCTCTCTCTTGGCAAGTTTGTTGTTAAGGTGAAAGCAAGAAACCTCAGTCTTGCTAGCATTAGGCTGCAAGCGCCATTGTCGGAAATATCTACCCATTCTCTTCAAATCATGAGAAAGAACTTGTTCCGCCTCCTCAAACGATCCACACCTAGTTGCTAACACCCAATCATCAGCATATTCAAACTTTTTGGATGTAGTCTTGGGCAAGTCTGCAATGTAGACTGAAGAGGAGCGGGGCAAGCACCGATCCTTGGGGCAGACCATTTTTCAGTTTCCTCTGTGTGCTTTTGTTGGAACCCATGATGACTTGAAATGTTCTGTCATTCAGCATGTTATTTAAGAGACGTGATGTTATTTTGTATGGAATTACACGAAGAAACTTATAAATCATGCCCTCTCTCCACACTGTATCATAGGCTGCTGATAAGTCAATGAAAGCAGCGGAGGTTTTAAGCTTCCCTTGAAATCCTTTGTGTATTTGTGGTGGAATAGTTTGTTTGAGACATAAAAGGAACGTTAAAATATCCCACGTAAAAGCTTGTTTTAAATTAGACTACTTGTGTAAATTTCATGTTTAAAGGTTTACCAGATTCTCGGAGTTGAACTACTAGGTCCAAATTGGTCTTAAGACTGTCTTATAGTTTGTTACTTTATGTGGTACGTTTAATTTAGAATGCTTATCATGTAGAAGTGTCAATTAACACAAAAATAAAGTTTTAAGTTAGTAAAGTGTGTGTTCCGTGTCAGTTTTCAATAACTGTAAGCCAAGGTGCCGTGTATGAGTCTTGTGGGCAGCGGAATATTATTAATGTAAAGAAATGACCAGTTTTTTCATCTGAGACAGTCATGTAATATTGCTGTTTTTAATTTTCCATAATTTCAGCCAAGGCTCTGTTAGGTTTAAGGGGAGACTGTACTTTGTATCCCGCCAATTTTAAATTAGCTTATTTTAGGAAAATGTTTCATAGGATTGGTGAAAGATAGGATAATGAAACTTTACACACTTGTAGTTGTAGGGTGGTTTTAGCTACTGTTTTTTTTCTATTTAATTTGTTGGACCAAAAAGTTTTTAAAAGAATAACGAATTACATAAAATTTTTACAATATTTTCCTACGTTTTTTGCATATTACTAATTTTTTGAGCACCTGAGGAAGTAAAAAGAATGTCGGTGAATGTGCATGTACATGATAAGTAACTGGTAAAAATTTCAGTCAGGTAGGTTAAATGGTTTCTGAGAAAAATGTAGCCTACCTGAGTGTTAAAAATCTAAATTTACGGGAAAAGGCACAAATGAAAAACAAGTTTAATTTCCCATCAACAGTTGGTTAGGAAGCTGCACCAACAATGGAGAATATTAAAAATAGTGAAACAGATATTTAAAAAAACTAAATTTCTTTTTGCACTAAAACGAACACTATAAAAACATGAAAAGTATTTGTTCTTGGCGACATGTTAATTTTTTAGGATAAACCTGATAAAAACTTAAATCTTTTTCATTTAAATAATTTTTTATAGTAATTTAATGTTTTTATGGTAGATCTAGATCTAAACTATTGAAAAACATAAAAAAACCGAAAATCAAAATTTACAGTCAAAACCACCATACAGTCTCCCATTAATAAAAGGGTTTGTGAATTTGGAGTTGCAAATAAAGATTGTTTCAAAAAGTTTTAGTTTAGGAACATTTTTCTTAATTTTTACTTAATATACTAAATCAAAATTAATTTTTTTTAAAATTATCACAAGCTTAATGGAAAATTTACTGAAAAATTAATAAATATAAAATTCCTATAATTTTAATGGAGGCTGTATTTTTTTTTCTTTTCCCCCAGAAATTATGCGTTTACCGGCATTATGCAGTGCTCTGTAACCACTCTCATTAAAATTTATTTAATACACTATGAGTTCCACATTATTATCCCCATAAAAGTTCAGCCGTAATGGATGTGCGATTAGAATAGGCCATAAAATGACTAGTATTATTGATTAGTGAAAAATTTGAGTGTTGTTACTGTACAATTTATTTCTTTTTCATTCCTTCAAAACAGTTGTAGTGAATCAACTAATTAATCATATTATTACTAATTAAAATAAAATAATTACACAAAATATCGTTACTAATCTATTATTTTAATCATGTATTGTAAAATAGTTTTCCGTTTTTCCTAATGAAAATTTCTCATTACATGTAATCTTTTTTGATGGAAATTTATCACTATAAATTATTTACCATAATTTTTTCATATATTCTTTAGGAGTTATGTAGGGATTAATATTTTTAATAATCTTAATGGGGAGAGTAAAATATTCCTTACAAATAATCCTTTAGTTTGTTATTTTTATTATCTCGAAACTCTTCAACAGTTGAAGCACGTGATTTTCATCTGTTTTAGTGGAGTGATAAGTTATAGAGTTTCTGAAAAAGATACCTTATAGTTAGAATTATTTTAAGAATAGAAGCGTCTCAGTGAGGTGGTGGAGACCAGGGTTTAACAATTGTGTTTGCCTCTCTAGAATTTTCAAAATTCATAAATGAGCTACAAGAATAGGTGTAAGAACCATAAGAATAGAGACTTCTGTAGCATCTACGAGTAATTATTACCATTACTCTTCTTCACAATTCTACTACATTAGTTGTAATTCTTGGTTGGGTACCTCTTCATAAGGGGAGTTGGGCACGATGGTTTTAACTCAAAATTTTGATTTTTGGTTTTTTATATTTTTAAATAGTTTAGGCCTGATCTACCAAAAATAAACATTAAATTACGTCAAAAAAATATTTTTTTATAAGAAAATTAAGTTTTTATCAAAATTACACAGAAAAATTATCATGTTAACAAGAACGAATACTTTTTACAATTTTATACTGTTCATTTTAGTGCAAAGAGAATTTTAGTTTTAAAATATCTGCATCACTGTATTTTGTTCTCTGCTGTTGGTTCAGCTTTCTAAACAATTGTTGATGGGAAATTTACTTGTTTTTGTACATTTTGTTTTTGATTTGTGCCTTCTTGTTTCTTGCGTTTTCCCGTAAATTTAGATTTTTAATACTAGGTACATTTTTCTCAGAAACCAATGAACCTACCAGTCTGAAATTTTATACCAGTTAATTATCTAGTATATCCACATATACCGACATTTTTATGACTTCCTCAGGTGCTCCAAAAATTAGTAACACGTAAAAAACGTAGAAATCAATTTGTAAAA
Source organism: Catonia carolina (assembly GCA_035578175.1). NCBI lineage: Eukaryota > Metazoa > Arthropoda > Insecta > Hemiptera > Achilidae > Catonia > Catonia carolina. The sequence continues at coordinate 79,648,604 of JAQMRL010000003.1, forward strand.
ATGTTGCGTTATTCGTAATTTAAAAAAAAATGGTACCGTCCAAAGATTTTATTGAAAAAATTTCAGTAGCTCGAGAAGAAATCCGACACATGTGGTGTGTAAAGTTTAAATTCCCTATTTTTTACCAATCCTACGAAAAATGTATCTAAAAATAGCAAATTTAACATTGGCGGGATACAAAATACAGTCTCCCCTTAACACAAAAGTAACACATACTCGCACGCGCGTAAGCATATTATGTCGATATACAGGGTGGACCACGTAAATGTACATTTCAATTATGAAAGAACAGTTTAACATTGAAAGTTGAAACAAAACTATTCCCTACTAAATCATACTTACGGAATCCGTTAAAAATAATAACGTTCCTGTTCAAATACAGGGTATGCCCGAAACTGATAGTTACATGTTCCAATCTCTATACTTTCCAAACGTAAACACTTTTTGTGCAGTAAATTTTTTTGTATAGGTCTACTAAAGATAAGGTCACCAATTCAGCAATTATCATCCTTTATCGGCTTCTCTTTTTCTTCTCCATCTTTCCTTTATTCTTTTGCTTTAAGCCAACCTTCTTTCTCTTGACCATGTTTCTCTCTTTTGTTCCTCAATGAAAGCACCAACCTTCAATTTATTTCTCAATTGTATTCTTTAAACGATATCTTGTTGTGTTACGTTCAGTCTTTCCATATCTTTTTTGACTTCCACAAACCAACCGAATTTCGTTTGTGGTTGTCAATCTTAGAAATAATTTTGTTTGTATGTCTGTATCCATTCTGTATAGATGGCCGTAGAAAGCCAGTCTTTCTTTTCTTATTATATCCGTGTGTCGTACATTGTTTTAAAGGTATTTAACTTTTTAAAATTTTAGTGAAAACCAATTTCAAAAATTTTAACGCATTCTAAAATAACAGTCATAAACGTAATTAGTGTGAACACTTACGGAACAGCTTATATCTAACCTTTCAGTTCATGATAAAATGAAAACCGTATTAAAATACCCATTTAAAATTCGATATAGTTTTAAATAATATGTCACAAGACCATATTTTATAAAAACTTAGCGTCAAATATTTGAAAATTTGAACAAATTAAAAATAGGTGTTCCAATAGTATTAAAATGGTAAGTTATATGTTGTAACATGATACATAATATTTTTTGTACTTGATCTTGTGATATACTGTTGGAAAGCTTGTCAAATTTTAAAAGGCATATGTATACGGTTTTTGTTTTATCATACGTTGAAAGGAAGATACCGGGCGTTCCGTAAGTATCCGTACTAACTTACGAGTAATTATATTTATGGCCACCATTTTGGAATGAGTTTATATTTTTGAAATTTGTTTAACCAAAATGTAGAATATTTAAAACTCCTAAAAATGATTTAGTGCAGAATAAGTGTTTACATTTTTGAAAATATATAGATCAGAAATCATGACCCTTAGTACAGAGCACAATCTCTATCTGGGCGGGAACAATGTTATTTATAATGGATGTTTTCCATTACAACGTAACATATTATAACAAATGCGGAAAAATTAAGTAGGGAATTCTGCTTTTTCTGTATCTATTATTTATTTTCTACTACACATCAGGATTATTGATTGCAATTGCATTCTGATTGTGCTATTCAGTTTACGCTGATTTTTAAACTTCGAGAATTTATTAATAACTTACATTGTTTATTTTTTACTTGCAGTGGAAATACAGTAACACCCTGGTACGTTAAAAATGATACAGCCGAACGAAATGAAAGAGCTAGGAAAGCTTACACAGCACTTCTCACGTTGACCGCTCGGACACCATCAAGTGCGGCATACAGAAACTTTTCAGAAGATGTAAGTACAACAAAATTTATGTTTATAACTAACTTGTGTTGTCAAATTTATTTGGAGTAAAACAATGTGTAAAAGAATCAGTCTCCGTTTGTAAATGTTTAGTTTTGATTGGAAATTTAGGATTCTGATACCAGAAGGTTATATGTAGTAAAACGTTCTGTGTAAAATAAAGAATAATCTTAAAACAATATTCTGTAGTAAGCTGAAAAAACCATATTTCTATAGGTAACTAAACCACATTGCAGAAGAAATTCATGATTTGTTATGGGCTGTTATAGTTGTTATAGCTGTTGATTAGTCCTGGCGATTTAAAAAGAAAGAAATAAAAAAGGTAAAAAAAGACTGGGTAATGCAAGGTGGGTGCCACTACCCATGTTGCCTGAATCTGATCGTCTACCTGAATTGACAATGCAGTCTGTCAATTCAGGTTGACAGTCCAACATGATGTCACGTACACAACCTGGCAACATGGATAGCAGCGCACACCCCGCATTACCCAGTCTATTTTTCAAAATTTTAAAAATTCTGTCACAACATTAGCCAATAAATATTTCATATTATAGCATATTTGTACTAAGTTTTGACGCTGAATAAAACGATAGTTTGCCCGTGCCGAACGATCGAGCGGTTGCCGAGATAGCGAGGGTTCAGATTATTGTTAATAAATCGAAATTTAAATAACCTAAAAATTTGAAATTTCGAACACGCTGTAAGAGTATAATTTTCTATGTTGTATTAAAATTTCAAACTTTTTGGTCTCATTATTATTGAGTTACACGCCTCTTAACGCTTTTAAGTCGTGGCGGTAGCATAAAAACCGGGTCTTTTTGTCTTCAAACCTCGATATGGCAAATTTTAAGCAACATTCAAAATAGGACTTATATAGGTCAATGTAGAATAAAATGAGTTAAATTTTGATGTAAAATATGTTGACATCCGACTCTTAGTTTTGGAGATGAATAGGTTCAAATTCGGGTGTTTATGATTATGAAACCGATAGCAGGTGATAAATTGTGGATTGAATGACATGAAGGTTCAAATTCGGGTGTTTATGATTATGAAACCGAGAGTAGGTGATTATTGTGAATTGAATGACATGAAGATGATCACCCACGCGAACTTAATTTTCTTATTTGTGTGTATTTGTATACTGTAGTTTATTTCAAAATTATCTGACTGTTCCCTTAAAAAAGTGTTTAATTAAATTTTAATCTTAAATCTCTGCTCTAGTTTCCCTTTAACCTTTTCTGGTGAACTTGTGATAGGTGTGGCGTATACATTCTTTTAATAAGTCGTATTTATGTTTCTCAATTTTTCTATGAAATTGTTTGTAGTTCTCTTTAGTACGTAAGAGATTCGTAATTTGTTGTTTATGGTTTCGTTTTGCACGTTGTAAGGGTCGTTGGTTATATTCCTGAGTATGTCAGATTGAGCTTCTTGAATACGAGACGAATTGATAATTCGGAACCGTATATTTGGCAAGCGTATGACCAAATACGTGTTTAAAGATACTTTCAGATATAAATTTCTCTGTTTTAATGGTAGTGTTAATATGGCGTTTCAATGAGACCCAAAGTCTATAGAAGTTTTGTTCTAGTCTAATTTTATTGTTTTAGTTTGATGAAGCTCGATTAATTAAACGCTTGCCAAAAGTAATTCCCAAATATTTAATTTGATCTAATCGTGGAATTTTTTTGTTGTTTATGAAAATAGGCGGATCTTACCAAGATAAAGAGAAAATACAACATTTAAAGATTTGTCTGGAGCTTACGTTAATTTTCCATTTGATACTAAGCCATATCGAAATTTAGTTGACGTAATAGTGAAGGGTCATTAAAGCATCATGAGTAGTTATGGAGCTATAAAGTATGGTGATGTCATCAGCAAAAGTTGCTGATAAAATGTTAAGAACTGGCATATCTGCCGTGAAAAGTTTATAATATTTATACATTATCCTACCGTTTACACCAACTATATATATTTTCTAATAATGTTAAATTTAAGTATGAACTACGGAAATTAATTTCTTTTTATATTTTTATAAAATAATTTCAGTGTGTTTGTGTTAATATAAGTACAATAAATATAAACGATGAGATGTTATTTACTTAATAATTTGTTTCGCGATTTTGAAATTGTCATTGAATATTATAATGATAAAAACAGAACAATAAATTTATAAAATCAATATTGCTCGTAATAAATATTGAATCTAGTTTTCAGTATCTTAGAAATATAAGACAGTTAAAGGAAATCATTTCCTTGGAATATTTTCTTTAAAAAAATTTATCAAGGATGAAGGATGTAAACAGCAATCATTTAATAGTTTTTACACTGACTTATGGGTAATTTAAGAGCGTAGTTGACTAAAAAATTGATACTGTAGTAAAAATAAACAGCGGTAGCAATAAAACTAAAAACGATAAACTTTTAAAACGGAAACCTTTACTAGGGACATTTGTATTGTATAACGAGATGTAGCCTAATATAACTTTTTTCAGTATTTTCTTATTAAATTTCTTTGGTATTCCGTTACGAAAATAAATCCAATGGCAAAACAGCTTCTAATATGTTTTTTATGCAATTGTTTTATTAGTATGTTTCTACTTCTAATTTGGTAGGTAAGTTACTGTTAAATGTAGGAAAGTGTATCTTGTATATAACATCTCAAACACTAGTCCATTACACGTGACTTCACTTCTAAATATTATTTTTTTTAAAACGGATGTTTTTATTATTATTATTTGGTTACTAAGGAAATATTTTGTGTTAATAATATTAAGCGGACCCACCGGGTTGGTCTAGAGGTAAAGTCGTCGCCGTGAGTCAGCTGTACACCTAATTTTCGGAGACGAAGGTTCCTGGTTCAAATCCTAGTAAAGGGAATAACTTTTACACGGATTTGAATACTATACAGTGGTTGCTGGTGTACTTTGATGGTTGGGGTTCAATAAACTATACTCTCTCAGGAATGGTCGGCCTGAGTCTGTACAAGACTACACCTCATTTACACGTCATACACATCATCGTCATCTCATTGGGTCATAGAGTTGTTTATTGTTCTGAATTGAGCAGATTGCAACGTACACACATTAGGCATAAAAATGAAGATTTTAAGGGACCCACTTGGGTGGTCTAGAGGTAAAGTCGTTCCCGTGAGTCAGTTGTTAACAGCTGATTTTCGGAGACGAAGGTTTCTGGTTCAAATCTTATTATATGTACCTTTTTTATGGATTTAAATACTATACAGTCGTTATCGGTGCACGTTGATGGTTCGGGTTCAATTAAGTCTACTCTCTCAGGAATAGTCGGCCTGGGTCTGTACAATACTGCACCTCATTTACACGTCATATACATCATCCTCATTTCATTGGGTTATGGGGTTGCTTATTGTTCTGAAATAAACAAATTGCAACGTACACACGTTAGTAATAAAAGAAAGAAATTACATTGTTTACTAATTATTAGGCACATGATATATACATTTTATTATTAACGTCGGAATGAGAAAGTCGTGTGTTTGTGTTTCATGCAAAAATTTTAAAATTTGGTTCATTAAAATATACCTTTAAACAACTAATGCAAAATTAACAAAAACAGCTACATCACGCCAATTACACAGGAAGGTGTAGTGTTAAATTATTTGTACTCGATCTGCTAGTTCCAGGGCTACAAAAAATAGTTCTGTTTCATATAACGTGGTCAGCTAATTATGACTTAAATATTTAAGAACAGAAGAGGTAGAGGTGTAAAATACACTAGTCAGAGTTATCTCCTCTGAAAGTAATGAATTTTATTATACAGCCAGACCCTGTGGTGAACAAAGTGTAGGTGTCATTTGCAGTGTGCAGAGTAGATGGTATTCTGCTTTCTCATGTCGTTTGAGTTATTATTTCTATGATCTACAATCGGTTAGTCTGCTTTGCATACACGCACATATATCATTTGTGCTTGTACCTTATGAAGCATTATATCATAAATTTAAAAATAAATATGGTAATATTTGGAAAGAAAATTTACATTTCATTGTTTTGGAAAATATATTATTTTTAAAAATGCAATTTTAATGAAATAGTTTTTTTATTATATTATTACCAGTCTTTAGTAATCTCTTAATCTTGACAACGAGATTTCGTGGATAGAATATGAAATAAAGATTTACATAATCTTATATGCAGGTTGCAAATAAAATCTGTAACGACATAAATATTCCACGAACGGTTAAGTATTCTTTTTTCTTAGTATAATGTTTAATTATAATCTTTTTTGAATCTATAATTTTTATATATATATATACATTATATAATATGTATATTGTGACACTTATCGCTAAGGTCCGTTTCGGGATCTAGGTAATTAAATAATTAATACACTAAAGTTTACGATTACAAATATTTATTACAACTAAAAGATTTACAAAATAAATAATACTTGAACAAAACAAAATTTATTTTCCATCTTATACAAAATACAAATACACAATTTTATATTATGAACTAAATACATATTAATAACAAAACGTTCTAATGTTGGACACAACACAAATAATATCAATTAATCAATTTATTCAAATTTAATCAATCATTAATGTTTTTAGCTTGATTAATCATCGGTAAGTTAACTTTATACAATTACAAAATACAAAAACATTGTTTAGTATCGATGTCTTCAATTTACATAATTTAACATTTTATTGTCAATATTCTGATTACTACTTTCATAGTTAAGAACCAAACACTGAATATTACTTAATAAATATGAACAATGTAATATTGTTCTAAAAACACAATAAAGCAACATAAATAATTAAAACAAATAAAATTCTGTAATTGAAAATTCCATTAACCTTGGGGATTTTTAAATCTCCAAAGTATTTTTCTGTAAAATAATTCAGTGGTAAGTAGTTTTCTTTTTTAATACAATTTATGTTTTTGTTTCAAATTGACTATTTACATTATATTATTTAGCTTTATAAATTTGAACTTAACAATAAATTTTTTAACATAATAACATATACAAAATTTACAAAAAAATGTTTTAAAACTTAACTAAGACTCACTTAACTAATCAGAAACGTTGTCATTTTACAAACAAATAACTAATTAATAACAATAATAATTGTGTTTTATTTACAAAACTTAGCCTACATTGAAAATAATACAATTTATATATACTAACTAGTTTTAACTAAATCACTTCACTTTCAAAACACAAACTTCACAACAGTTTGTACAACACTGACTGACTAAAAAACGATAGCCATTTTCGTAAAATAACAATAGAGTTTTCGTGAATGAAAAAGGATCTCAAATACAATAGAATAATCTAGCGAAATAAATAACAATATAGACGTAGTAGGACCAACAGAAGAAGACCATAGAATGTTTTACCCTATACTATTTTTTTTATGTAAGAGTTGCCATCTCGAGGTATGTATGACCTGTGTGAGATGGTAATAATATCATTGTTGATTTAAATTTACGCTCATAGCGAAAAGAGACCCGCGGCCGACCAACTTAAAACATCTCAAAAACGTGGAATGGGAGGTTGAACTAAAAACAGTTTAGGCTTTGAACGGATAATATAAAGATACAAAGTAACCCTATTTAGTACTTTTCTAATAATTATTTTATTTAAGTACTTGAAAGAAGATATTTACATCTTCAGTTCCCATTAGAAATTCCTTGACTCTCTTCAGAAATCTCTTTCGCACTTTACATTGTTTTATTTCTGTAGGCAGTAAATTATAAAATTTGGGTCCTAAGTATGAATAAAATTTCATGAAATGGCTACTATTTGGCTTAGGTACACTTACTTCTAATTTATTTCTTAAAATTTTTTCTTTAAATTACTGTTCTCGTAACTATTTTCACTTCGGTCAAAAAAGTTTCTAAGGACTTTATAAACGTAAAGGTTCTTAAAGGGAAGAATAGACAATTGTTTAAAAATGGGTGCAGATTGCCCTAACTGAGCCTTCCATGATATAATACGAATAAAATATTTTTGCAGTACGACTATAGGCTTCAGTGTTGTTGAATATGCACCACCCCATAAGGCCAATCCATATTCAAGTTTTGAATTTACCAGTGCATAGTAAACTGAATTCAACAAACTCATATCACACACGGTTCTTAATAAATAAAATATTCTTATATATTTAATTAATTTTAGTTTTAAATAGCTCACATCATTTTTCCATGTGACTGTTGAGTCCAAAACTAGTCCTAAGTATTTTATTTCTTCTACACGTTCTAATAGGGAGCAAGAACAGGTTTGAATTCCTGCCCAAGCCAGGCTGTGATACTTTAGTTGTAATGGAAATTGAATTGATCGTGATACATTAAAAACATATATTTAGTTTTGGGACTCATTATCATATAGCTACTTGTGAACCACCATCTTAGTGCCATTAAATCTGATTGCATATCGGTATACAATTGTTCTAATGAGTTAGCCTTATAAAAAAGTGCCGTATCGTCTGCAAAGGCAATGAGGTCACCTTTAAACGATCCATTACATAATTCATTTACATAGATAAGAAAAAGTGGTCCAGACAACACTGACCCTTGTGGAATACCAAATTCAACTGAACCCTGTTCGCTCAAGGTACTGTTTATTTTGGTTTGCTAAGTTCTATTTGACAAATACGTTCGAAACCAGTTCAGTGGTAAGCCTCGGACTCCTGCATCGTTCATCCTCGATAAAAGGAGAGAATGGTCTACAGTGTCAAAAGCTTTCATAATGTCAACAAATATCCCAGCACATAAGCTACCTCCGTTTAATGCACTATAAACATTAATCATGTAATCAAGTAGTGTTTTCTCAGTATTTAGTATGAGTAGTGCTTTCTCAGTATATTAGACAAATTATAATGGAGTATTACAATAAATAACTTAAATAATTTATTTAGTACTACTTACAAATAATTATACACAAAGCACATACACAAAAACTGAATATAATCCACATACACAAGATATTATAACAATAGTTAACCACTACAATGTGCTCAGATACGTAAGTGTATTACGCACCGCTGGCCACTCAATAAACACTCGTCAAAGATCAAACGGATACTAACTCTTTGACCACACTCGAGGCTCTATTTATATGGGTGGATTAAAGAATCCTCTCGAAAGACATCGAGGTTCGATTAATAATCTTTTTCATTTGTTCTCGAAAAATCATAACTAAGAAGTGTAAACAAATTATAATTGAATAAAAGGGTGTTACTGGTAACCAACCGACTCTTTCCCAAATAGTTGTGCAACAAAAGACCCTACCTTATCATACACAATAGCACGGTCCTTTTTAAATAACCTATTATAACCAGCCCTATTGTTACTTGTTCACTCTATTATCCTCTCTTTACCATTTTATGAATGAAGAACTAGAAATTTCTTGAACCATATTCGTCTTTGATATTGTCACAATATATATAAATATTTAAATGTGCATATGGTACGACAAAGTTTTTCTATTAAATTCTACTAGGAAAACAATAGAAAATTCATTTGTGATAAACTTAACAGGGTTTTCAAAAATACTATTCAAAATCGCAGAACTTCGTAAATGACTACAAAGAAGAAATAATTTGTATTCTTGTATAGTATTTCTAATCACAATAGATTATACTTGTTCTTGTTGTTGTTTAGGTTATAAGCTTTGGTTTAGGTTTGAAGCTCTAAAGGCTTTACTAAGTACAACGAAGAGTGAGGTGGTTTACCATTGCGTTCCTCACTGAGTAGAAAAATATACTTATTACCAAGCCAGGCTCTCTGAAAAGCATCTATTTTTCACCTCGTAAATGACCCCTTAACTTCAATCTTCACAGGGTCTAGCTGTATAATGAAATTAATTTCTATCAGAGGAGGTAACTCTGAGTAGTGACTTTTAAACCTCCACATCTTCTGTTCTTAAATGCTTCAGCCATATAATTGGTTGACAATATGCTATTTTTGCAGCAGAACTATTTTTTGTAGCCCTACAACTAGCAGATCGAGTAGAAATAATTTAACTTTCCACCTGCTTGTTATGGGCAAAGATTGTACCAAGTAGTAGCCTATATAATTTTGGGATCCACTTTTATTTTTTAAAAAAGCATCTTTTGTAACATTATTAGAATTATACATGAAAATGTAGGTTATGTTTAAATATTTTTAGCGGGATTTCATTATTGTTTGTTGCTAAATTTATAATTAATCTACTTATAAAAATTAACTTCATATACAAAAAAAGGGGCAAAACGTAATCAATTGTCTTTTGCGAGTTACAATTAAAGTTACCCAAAAATAAAGGGTATTTAATTTTCTTTAATCACACTCGAAATTCCTGTAGGATCTGAAATTTTTCTATGTTATAATATTTTAAAATTTAAACCAGTACTTAACTAGAAAAAATTTAACTTAAATTCATAATACTTCTCACGTAAGTTTAGCAAAGGTGTAGTACATTGAAGGTTACAATTTTAGGCTTTTGGTGAGTATATTTTTTGTATCAGAAATATTTCACCTTGTACCTTATGAATATAAAAAGGAAAGAAGTCATATCTTGAGTAAGTTGAGATACATCAACCTGCCCATCAATCTCTCTCCAACGTAATCATTTTTTCTTTCCGAGTAAAGAAACGAGGTTTTTGAAATGTATATCAAGTAATACTACCTTCTTTCGTACGTACTTAATGCAGGAATTGATTAAATGCGTTTCTTAAGTGATTTATAAATTCGTTTGACTCTTTTACCGGTCGGTTACTTAAAAATAAAATTCACAGTGGTTCTAAAATTTATACAAAATTGTAACACTATAATATTTTAAAGTTAAGTAAATGGGCTAGAATTTTTATAATATCTACCGAAAAAGGCAAAAAAATTTATTTCATGCCAAAAATTAATTTCTTAAAAATAAAACGTTTAATTTCAGTTAAAAAGTCGGATAATTCATTAAAATACTAGGTAGTCATTTAAAAAAAAAATTTCTGATTTCCTTTCATAAACACATATTTTTGGTTTTTCTATGACTTCAGCTTTGCATTATATTTATGATTTTTGGTTGTAGATTTAAACAGCCAGTAATCGCATATACCAGCAAAACATTGGCTAGCCTAAAAGACCGTGAAAAACCTGACAAAACTTCAAAATTATAGAGAAGGCTAAAAAATACAATAAAATGGGTATTGTAAGATCACTTTAAATGAAATAGTTTACTAAGAAATAGAACCAATATCAAAGCACGATGAAAAAGAAGTTAATTTTATTTGAACATTTCAGCAGAACTCAGAATATAGAACAAATTATTAATACAATTTTGGAATAATAAAACTAACATTAGATGGATTAAAGACGTTAAAATTTATAAAAGAACACTATAAATCACATTGGACGGTCAAAACATAAAATGGACAAATTTAATAGATAAAGAGACTAAATCACAGGTAAAGATAAGCGACCAGCAGGAAAAGGAGTGTTTCAAATAAAGAAAGGAAAATCAGCAGTGATTTTCTTTCTGGAAAGTGATTGAAATCAAGATTGATTTCAGATGAAGTAATGAAGATCAACGAAAAAGGATCGATTTTGATGATGTAAGGAAAATCAGCAAGAAAAGAAGTGATTTCTGGTGAAGTAAGGAAACAGAATTAAAGCCTATTGGGCAAATAAACTCCAAAATAAAACCAAAAAGTAATTGACTAAAGTAATCAAATGTGGTCATAAAATAATAATAATAAATAATTTAGCTGTTGATTTTATATTAGGCCTACTATTAAATATTAAAATATCCTTTATGAAATTTCGACCTGATTTAAGTAGATTTTCTTTTTTAAAATAACCATGGCAAGGGCGTTGGTTATTCCGAAAATACATGTTAAAAAAATTCAAGTGGACTCCTCTCATTACCAAAATCCTAAATCAAGTTGTTGCTAGCAATCACGGTTACTCTACACGGCTACTCTAGTAAAATAATAGTGCTAGTATTGTAACATTTCCGTGTGATATAAAATTTTATGGTTAGAAACTTATTATAGTGAAAATGTTGGAATTAAACCGTCAAAGCACATCTACCATTTTTAATTTAACCCTTTATAGGTCTTTGGTAAGTATACTTACCACTAGCAATAAGGTCCATTTTTTTAAGAATAAGCTATGCAGTTGAACCTTTTTGACACTTTATGGTTCTATAGATGTTTTCTGGTAAGTAGGCTATCCACATTTTGAAATTAGTGCGTAGTGACCATTTGCTTCGTGAGTTGCACGAATGTGGTAAGGATTCATACCAGCGTATGCTACTGGGTTGTTTTGTTGTTAATTTTGTACATGCTTAGAAAATTTGAGTTTTTTACGGGAAAGCAAGCATTCATGCTAATATAAAGTGAAGATATGCTATTCTACAAATTTTTTGGTTACATAGTACTACAAGTTGTTTTATTAACCATTCTTATCAATAAACATAATGTGATTTCCATTTAAATAAACGTTCCTTGGTAAGTAGCCTATACTTACCAGGGCTTAACATCAACAAAAGAATACCTTACTGTTCTGGCACTGAAATACATTATTCAAGTTCCTATAAGGCAAAAGTTATCATTTTACAACATATATATTTTCCCCGTATTACTGCCCTATAAAGCGTGAACATTTATGTCTTTAAATTGCATCTTTTTTGTTACTGATCGTTAAATTAAAATCTATATTAAATTTGTGTCGACTTTTATACTTTTTAACTTTTTTTTTTTTTTTCTTTCTTTTTTTTTTTCTCTTTAATTCTTTATTTACAACTGTAAAACGTTACAACAAGCAAATGTGATGATTATGATAATAATGTAAATGACATGATAGACATGAGAGGGGTAGGGCCCCCATTGGTGCCTCCCCAAGAATGAAATTTGTATATCAAATTAGCAGGTCTCTACTCCAGCGTCTTTTAAGGCGTCTAAGGGGATTATCAGGTAAATGGACGGAGGAAAGTGAACGCACCAGGGAGTTCTCGTGTTCGTGTGACTTGTCGTGAAAGCGTTTGTATAGGTATTCAATGGAATTTTGTACAAGTGGTGTTTTCAAATCTGTATGTAAGGTTTTGTTGCTAACGTAAAGAGGTGCATTTGCTATAAGGCGTAATGTTTTTGACTGGAATGCTTGAATTCGTTGCAAATTAGAGGGTTTGGTTGAACCGTAAATTTGGGATCCGTAGGTCCAAATAGGTTTCAAAAGAGAACAATATATGCGTAATTTTTGTGCCATTGGTAGGATCGGTAGGTCTGAAGTGTATACAGAATAGAGAAGTGGTGCAGTGAATTTTTAACTTAAATCTTATAATTAATTAAACAATGAAATTATGTTGAATTTTTTAAGTTGAAAATAAAAACCCTTGTTATGTTTTATTCAACTCTTGGTTCAATAACTGTTAATGACAGTCAATTTCATTGAAAGTTATTTCAAATGGAGAAAGCCAAATTATTCCAAAAAGATTTTATAAAACTGTAGAATTGGGTTCGATTGTTATGCTACTGAATTATCCTACTTGAGTGCTAAATATACAAACCACTGATTTTTTGTAGTAAAAGAAACTGCATTAAAAAATCCGAATGCCTATCGAGATTACCTTTTCGAAGTGGAGAATTTAATTTGGAATAATCGGATCTGAACTTAATTCAGAGATACAAAAACATTCAAGTTACTTTTCATCTGTTCTGTATGCAAATTAATTTAAAACATTTATTTATATACAACTTTAACACGTGACGTTCTTTTATATATATATATATATATATATATATATATATATATCAAAATTTTATTTCTAAGTATTTCACGCACCGTAAAAAACCTTTTTTATTTTGTTTTTTAGGGGAGTGTAAGGGTACAGTTTAAGGTATTATTCCTATTATAAGGGTACACCACTTTTTTATTTTTATAGTATGATATTATTATTGTTCTTTTATTGTCATTGTATCTCTTGCTACCTACATAATATTTTGGTTGTGACTGAAGGAATTATTTATATAGTGCATTTTAAAATTTGTTTTCTATGTCTTTTCTTGTAATAACCTCCTCTGAGCACGGATTGTGCTCTCTTGTGCAAGTAATACGTATATATATTTTAAAAATTTTCTCCTTTATTCAGAAACTGTACATTGTAGTATTTTTGTCGATAAGGTCATCAACCGAAAGGCTGGTTTGAACTTTTAAAGGCTTACTAAGTAAAACAAGGAGTGATATGGTTTACCATGCCTTCCTCATTGAGTGGAAAAGTATGCTTATCAGCATGACAGGCCCTTTAAAAAGCATCTACTTTCCAACCTGCAAATGACGTCTTCACTTCACTCACCACAGTGTTCGGCCCTATAATGAAATTCATTACTCTCAGATGAGATGACTGTGACTAATATCTTTTACACCTTTGCTGTTCTTAAATGCTTCAGTCATATAATTTGCTGACCATGTGTTAAGAAACAGATGTATTTTTTTGGCCCTGGAACTAGCAGACAGAGTGCAAATAATGTATAACTCTACCTGCCTGTTATGCGCAAACAATATAATACAACCATCCTAAGGTTTCACTATTTTTTTTTTGAATAAACAAATCACGTGAAAAAATCAGAAAAATTTATTTAAAGAATACACTTCTATTTAAAGGAAATTAATAAAATTAGAAAACAAATATAGGAAATACTGAATAATAATTACGTATAACAAGAACAACATAGAACAAGAAGTAGCCTAAATTAAAAAAATATTACTAATAAAAATGTGAACAGCACAAAAAATTACAAAAGTGAAATTTTAAAGTTTCATAACATTTGTACAATAAAAAATAATACAAGTATACAGAAACTTGTTAAGCATTGTAATTTTTAAAAAATCCATACATTAATTGCTGTAGGCTACAATAGTTTTTTTTTATATTGAGGCAAAATCTCCAATATATTCTTAAGCAAAATAATGAGTAGATGAGTTTTCTTCTTATACTGTACGTCATGATCGAAGAAAAGTGAATTTAATTTATTGTTATTTTATACTAACGTGTTTTTTAATGTTATTGATCATTTTCTCTTATATGTGACTTATTTTTTTAAGTAATAAGTGATGTTACATTGGTATTAACTGTTTTTTTTTTTGTTTTTGTATCAGTGCTATTATTGTTGTATTGTAGTTTTATTTTTATGCTATCGTTTTTGTAATTAGAGTAATCCTCCTCCAAGCACGGGCTTTGCTCTTTTAGAGGAGTAATAAAGGTAATAAATAAATTAATTAATTAATTTATGTGGTCTAGTCGCTCTACAATAAGCCCATAGATATATGTTTCAACCGGTGAGTGTCACTTGATTGTTTGAGACTGAGATGGCAAGGTAATTCGTGTGCGATTCGAATCTTCTTAGGTATTTTGTACTGCACCTGTCGATTTCCTGTTGAAATGTAGGAATATATAGACCTCTGTGTAATAATTTTGTTGTTCGTTATGTACAAAGATGATTCTGTGATTGTCCTGAGTAGTTTCGGTTGGAACCTTTGTAGGTGTATTGTACTATAAAATAAAATAATTTATATGGTTCCATGTTGCTAATTATGTCCACTAATATGTTTACATTTCATTTTGTACCATAAATAATTTTATTTTAAGAATAAAGCATAAATATCGGTCAATAAGCGATGAAAATAGGTAATACTTAAAGATTAGCAATAAGTTAAACGATTTTCCAAATATTTATTGAGTATAACAAATAAATGATATCTAAAAAAATATTATAAAAAATTAGGCTATCTATTTAACAAGAAAAACCAATAATTCGATTTTACGAGTAAGTAACCTTAAGAATTTTTGTTATAAAAGTTAAAAAGTACCTCTAGATCGATTGTAAATGCATGAACGAAGAATAACAAATGTCTTATTGTGAATATATGATGTAAGTGTCAGATATACCATGTACGATATGCACGACCTATGTGTATATTTACAAAAAAAAAGTATTGGAGAGGCGGAAGAAATAGTTAGAAGGGAAGAAATTTCTTGTTGGTTTTGTCATTCACGCCTGAGTATATCAAGAAGTCCTCTGAAGTCTGAAAATGGCAAAGAAAGATTGATGGAGAAAGATGTGGTGAGAGTTACATACGCACTCTTTCACATGGCCCCAGTCACATCCACTTGCTTTAAATTTATAGCTCTCTTTCTTTCTATCAGTTTTTACTTTCTCTCTTAAAATAATCCTGTTGCTTTTTATATCTTAAAAAAATATTCGTTTTTATTATTAACAGATTTATTTACAATTTGTTTTAAGGAATTCAGATATTATTTTAATGCGGCAGGTGGACAATTATTTCATCAGTT
This sequence comes from Catonia carolina, assembly GCA_035578175.1. NCBI lineage: Eukaryota > Metazoa > Arthropoda > Insecta > Hemiptera > Achilidae > Catonia > Catonia carolina. The sequence continues at coordinate 79,664,756 of JAQMRL010000003.1, forward strand.
TTTATTAAAATGAGAAAATAAACAAAAAAAATATTTAAACAAAAGTAACTTAAGGGGAGTGCTTCACGGAAAAACTAAAAAAATATCGATTTTTCTTTTTTTACATTAATCGATTATTTGAAGTTTCCTCTTTAAAATGGCGGTTCATTTATAACAATCGGATGGATATAACTTTTATTATTGTACTTTTTCTACAGGTATGTCACAGGAACTCTGTGACGTTTTTAAAAAAAAGCATATTTTCTTACGTTTGACCGTCTATCTTCATTGTTTTATTACTACTGTTGTTTTTTAACGGTTATGCGTTTCATATTTTTTAGTTTGTATCAGTTTGTATGTTGGGACAATCTGACAGAAGTTAGTTGTTTTTGTTTTGTCTAGATAACAGCTGAAACTTTATGTCCATGTGATATTTTGTTTGTACGTGCTTCTACTGTGTATTGTATTTGTGTAGAGTACTTTTTTGTTTTTTGTGCAACGGGTAGAATAAAAAAAGTATTTAAAAAACGTAAAGGACCTGATGTAAATAAAAGGTGGCACAAATCACCGAATATTAGTACAAGTGCTGAAGAAACTCCACCAAGTTTCAGTGGAACTAACCTCACAGTTTCTACACCAACCTGTCTTGAGCCTTCAAAAGATACATCCAGCTCAAAGAAAAAATTGGGTGATTTAAAAATAAGTTACAGTGGTTATGCAGAAGGTGATTTGGAGTATGAATTTATGATCCTAAATAAATTAGGAGTCTAAAAAACTCAGCGGTTTGTAAAAGTTGTGGAACTTATTAACTAAAAAACAAAATTGTCGGCTTGCTTCCAAGATAGAAATTAGTTGTAAATGCTGTGATAACAAAGATTCATTTATTAATTCTGATTCTGTAAAGAGTGATAACCAGGACCTGTATGATGTAAATATTAGATTGGTTTATGGTATGAGGTCAAACGAGAAAGGTCAACAGGCAGTTCTCTTTTAGTTTTTTCTTGTTTCCCGTAAATAGCAATTTTTGATGCATAAGGAACATTTTCTCAGCCAGCTGTGAATGGTCTTATCTTCCTTACAATACATCAAGATGCTACTAACTCGGTGGGTGTAGAATAGCCTGAAAAGTAACCTCAAGAAAATTGGACCGGATAACTTTAAGATTTTTTCAGAAAATGTTCCTTACATTAACATTACGGAGTTAGGCATTCCGAGTCCCCTTAATCGTATTGGGGCATTAATCGGTTAGAAGGATAGTGGTGTTTTAACAAGTGTAGTTGATTGCTCTGGTATAGCTGCTAGTTCACACGTACTTGTTTTTTAGTATAGGGTAGAAGTTCTAATGTATTTTGGTTGTTGTATTGTAACTACCGTTATTCATTTTTCTATATTATTCTATTATGTTGTATTATTCTTTTATATTTTTTTATCCTTCGTGAAAATTCAATGGATTTTATTAAATAAATCTTTTTGTGGGTCGGTTACTGTATAAACTATTTGTGACATTAGTTTGTGGTAAATGATATTAGCTGTTAAACACCGGTTTGTTCACAATCGTTGTGTATTGTAGCAGTTCTTCGTACCGGGCAGTTAGTGTACAGTTGGTTTGGTTATAAGTAGAAATAAATTTACCATTTGACTGTAAATGGCTATATTTCTTATTCGTTTTTTTCTTTCAAGTCTTGGGTAAGTTTTTATATATTTTGTAATACCTGCACTTAATCTGTAGGAAGTTAGATCATAGTTTATCATAATTTTCTAGTTGTTAAATTATTGTAACAGTTAATGTGTAAATAAATAATTGTTATAAATTTTACAAATGTTAAAAAGTAGATCCTGAAAGAACGACGAATGAACTTCACAGTATTTATTATTTATATTAAAATAATAACCTAAACAACTATGAAATTAAATGGTAGAAAACCGTGCACGTCTTTCCGAAACCAACGTTAGGCATATAAAAATTATAACTACCTGTTATAAAATGGAAAATGAAAAAACTCTAGGATAAGGAGTAATTAAAATAAAAATAAATGTTATGAGGAAGAAACTGAGTAAAATATATTGTTATTCTATCTGACTGCCTTAGAAGAATAAAAGAGAATAGATGGCTAACAGAATCTGAAGTTGACTAGGCAAAAATAAAGCGAGAACAACAATCTAAAGAAAAGGGAAACTCAGATCAACAAATCGTAAAAGACATGAAGAAACGTTGCCTCTAGGAAGGCGATTGCAACGAGAAAATGGTATGAGGTTTCAATGCGGCAGAAAGTCCACTGGTAAAATTAACCGATGAAGAAAAAATATGTATTAAAATTTGTTAAAATATGTATAACTTCTTATCACGACCACAATTTGTAATAATTATTTATACAATGAAATCCGGGAAATGAATAAAGTTTCATGTGTTTTTTTGTTAACGTCTTTAGACAACATTGAAAGAATTCGTAAACATAATCATCAACCTAGATATATTTTAGAAAACATTTCTGATGGTATTTAAGAGGTCGTTTGTGTGAAATGAAACTAGAAAATATTTCCTACGAATCTCATTTTCGTAGCAGAATGACGTCATCCTGTTTAATTTCCTTACCACTTGCTATCTAATTACATTATACACAATGTAAACCTATTGTAATTAAACTTCTGTAGGAAGAAGAACTGCGACGGAAATTGCAAGATAATGTTATGTTTGAAATTCGCGTAATAACTTCACTTATTATTTTAAAAGTTTTTGTTAAACGTGCATTTCATAATTGATAACAATTTCATAAATTATGGCAAAAAAATGAGTTGGTTTAGTAAAATTAACCTGTGGTAAAATGTTGGACTGAAACACAAATTCTGAGATTTAAAAATTTTATTTTTTACTTTTGAATAGGACACGTACTTAGAATTATTATGATTCAATTTTTACTATTTTCTTTCTGATTTTCCCTAAACGATGAAGTTCTTCGTTTCATATTTCTTTCCTTTTTAGAATATAGCTTATACGTATTGTGGCACTTATATCTAAGGTCCGTTTCGGGATCTGGGTAAACTAAAAATAATTAACGAACTATCGTTTAAAATCACAAACAAATATTTGTTAACCACTATTAATTATAATTTAATGATGTTAATTAAATCAACAAATGAATTACAATATGACTTCAGTTAAACTACTTACAATAGATAACAAACTAGTTACAATAAATTGATAACATTAAATAATAAACTAAATTCTGCTTACAAAGTTAGCAGAGATCGTACGTGTCTACAATTTACGCTGGATCTCTTTGCAGGCGTATTCGTACGCAGTAGAACTCACTAACTGATAGATCAAAACTCGTTGATGGTAAATGAAAGAATAAACTCACATCAAAACGGGCGTGCTCTTTATATAGATGATGCAATGGAAGTCACGAGAAGGGCAGAGATTTTTGATATAATAATAAAAGTACAAGTTTACAACTCATTACAATTAAATAGAGTGGTAACAAAAAGAGCCAATTATCTAAATAGACGTCCGACTCTTTAAGGTAGCCGTACAACTGACCTAAACTGTACATAACTATTTGTGCGTTATATTTCTATTTCTTAGAAACGCTATTTATTATTTACGACTATTATCACTTATATTAACACCTTTTAAATCTCAGTCCTTCTCGTAAATTCTCGAACACTTTTTCGTTTTAGATATTTTCAAAGTATATTATGAACTCTCTTTTGAACCACGGTAAATAAAAGAGACGGTAGGAGTCACGCGCATGACCGGCCGTTATGAGTACACACCGTCACTAGCAAATTACGTCACCGGTGCTAAAAACACCAGTTTTTTTTTTAATTCTTCCTTCTACATTTAAGACTAATATTGGGTTACAATAACTATGTTTTGCGTAATATAATAATAACAGCGAGAAAAATAATTATAATAAAGAATTGTAATTGAATGTAAGCCAAATATGAAATTATTAACTGCCATTTTTCGTAGACAATTTAAGTAAGCAAATTGTCTTTAGATGTTCACATTATGTATTAAAAATTTTTTATACAATTCTGTAATTGTAATATAAATAAATACATGATATTTGGTAGCCTACTTCAAGGAAAATCAAATGGTTGTGAAAGAAATTCTAACAGTCAGGCTTACTGTTATTACAAATATTTATAGTTTATATTCTGGAAAAATGAAAAATTTATTTTGCCTTACTTTTTTTAAGGTTTCGTCTTTCGGAAAATCTTTAATGTATATATTTTTCATTGTGACTACTACCCGCAACAATTTTCAATGTAATAATATTAGAACTCACTAGATATAAACACGTACTAAATATTAGAAATAACAAAAAAAAATTAAATACATAAAGAGTATTAGTAGATCTAAATATTTACTAGATCTTGTTGTGTTCAATAATACATTCGATTAAAGTACGAGTAAATGCACAAAGAATTCACACAATAAAGTTAGTCGTTAATTAGACGGACTGACAACATTCTCAAATACCGAAAAAATACAAACTGCTGGCCGTGTTATTAAGCACCGGTGACGTCATCGGCTACTGCGCATCCTTACGTGACCCCTACCGTCTCTTCTAATTACCCTGCTTCTAACTATATTTCGATCGAAACAATCTTTATCCTTAATATTAGAATATATAAAATATTTTTCGGCCTCCTTATAAATCCGTTTCTTCCACGTCTATGACTGGTACAAGGTGTGTAGAGGTACAGTACGCGCCTAAGTAGAAGCGGAGTCTGAGCTGTAGCGGGGAACGGTGAGGTTATCGGTCGTTGCCTTGACAACAAACATTTATGACCAATTAATATCACGCACAATAGTTGAAACTGCTGGAATTCTTTTTGCTCCGCTTCTCCTTAGACTCTTACTGTAGTACAACAGAACGGCAAACAGCCTTATCGGTGCTACAGCACTGATAAGAAGTGAACCACTGTAACATAACTTTTCTGGCAATATTTATTTGTAAAAAATCTGGTGTGAAACACTCACACAACTTTCTCTTGCCAATGCAAATAATTAATAATAAACCTAACATTATTAATAAAATATTAGAAATAAACAAAAACTAACCTCAAAAACATAACCTTATTTTAATCATGAGTGAATAACGCAAAATGACAATCGAACTCAGTTTGGCTTAAAAATACGGAAAATCACGCTTTCACGCTAAACTAGGCTCTGTAGAGAAAAATGCTCTAAACAAAAGTTGTAGATCTTTTAATTTTCTATAAATTTAATTATATACACTTTTGTCGTAAAATGCATACTAAGACCGAAATGTTAAAAAAATCGATTTTTCTCACGTTTTCGTGAGAAAAAAAACAGAAAATCGCTAATTACCGCTAAACTAAGCGTTATACAAAAAAATGTTTGAAATAAAAGTTGTAGAATTTTACATTCTCTACAACTTTTATTATATAACGTTTTGCGCTAAAATGCATATTAAAGCCGCAATCTTAAAAAGAAAATGTTTTTACGTAAAAACAGCCTCAAGCAGAATTTCAGCAAACATGGCGCCTACCCTATATTGTAGAGCATAAAAAATGTAGTAAACCAGGCGATTTAAAAAAAAATCGTAGGACTAGTTTTTGAGAAAATCGCAAAAAAGTGAAAAATTATACGAATAAACTACTACTTCCGGTTGACCGATTTTGATGAAAATGTTCGTGTCGGGTCCGGTAGTGATATGTAACTTAAGTTTCAAGTTTCAAGTTCGTACGATGTTCCGTTCTTGAGATATTCTGTTCACACACGCGCGCGCGCGCGCACACACACACACACACACAGACCAATCGCTAAAAACATGTTTTTTGGGTTCAGGGGGTCTGAAAACGTATAGATCCGGTGAAAACTCGATTTCGAAAAATCGACATGAAAACAATACTTTCCTTCCTATATATTCATATAGGCAAGAGAAAGTAAAAAAAATATATTATTAATTATTATTTGTGAAAGAATAATTTGGAATAATAATTTTTTATTGGTAATGTGAAAGATTTTTTAATTTTGAATGATGTGAGTTCGCCGAAAATCTGTATCTGTATATAAGGTTACGTTAACTTATAAATGAAACCCAACATATAAAATGAACAAATATTTTATTTACGGTGAGGTTAACGTGCAAATCATTTATTGATAAAAGTGTTTTGAAAACTGATGAGATTTTAGTATAATGATTCCTACACATAAATGATAATCCTGATCTTTTCTGTTCCTGCTTCGCCATTGATGATGTATTTTAATTAACTGAACTTTATTATTTGAGTCTGTAAGTGCGACATATATTTAACTTAAGATAAATGTTTATGCTCACTTAAACTAAATACTATTTGCAATCCACGACGTATAGTTCATGTTTATAGGCTTTTAGTAACTTTTCCTATAAAATAACTTTGATTTAACTGCAATATTGCTGAACTTACGTATATTAATGATTATAATAAATTGTAATGACCCGTCACTATTGAAACAACTGTTCTGAAAGATATAATGACGCCTGCTAAATTAATAAAATATGTCTGCCCTTGCTGAAGTACTAACGTTTACCTCTTAATCACCACGCCCACTAACTAACCGACGCTGTACCTCCTGAAAGGCAGCGTCCTACTTTCATGGCTGGTTTTAGCCGCCATATTTTCTCATTCAACCAATCACATAATTAGATTACAATATTTTGAATTTTAATGATTCTGGTTCCTTTTGTTCGTTAATAGGAACTTATTCCGTTATTTCACATCACATCACCTGTAACCTTAAAGTCATCTCGTGTAAACGCATCTTTACTATTATTACTGATGGCTCCCACTCAATATAATTCATTGTAGGTATTGTTTGTTTGTTTATTAATACACATTAGTTGCTTGTTTGCTTTGCACGTGTTCTGTTCAATACATAATGAATCTTTTGGAACTGGCTCCTATTATTTATAATACTATAAGGAAGGAGCTATAAGTTTCCTTCAAGAGAAACGAATGTTACATAATCCGTGCATTTGTTTAAATGGACACGATATGTTACTGAACACCACTGACCAGGAACGTTGGGTGTGTAATAAAGCAATCTGCAGAATTCGTAAACCTCTAAGAAGCGACACATTTCTCGCTAATACAAAGTTGGATTATCGAACCATCGTTCTCTTTATTTATAGTTAGTTACATTTAAGTAATAAAATACAGTTAAAGTTAAATGAAAATAAAAACAACCAGAATAAAAGGAACAGGCTATTGCTAGTCGAACAGTAGAGAGCACGCGCTGGTGATTGCTGGGTTGAACAGTAAAGATGCATTCACACGATATTTTGATGATGTGAAATAACAGAAAAGATTCGTTACTAGATTAACCGATGCTGTGTTTTCTTATAAATAACGTTATTCATTAGTTTTATTTCGTAGTTTGTAAAATGTTTTTTAAAAGTATACACTATTAATTTATAAACGATTTTATTAGGTTCTTTGAAATAAATTATCCCTTATTTAATAATTCAATTTTAAAAAATAAAAATACTTTATGAAATGTCACGCTACATTTTTTTCAGCTGATAGTAATTAAGTACATTATCATTGTTGCCAGCCCGATTGGCCCTTGACCTCCCGGTTCACACAAAAAGTTCAACCTTTCTTCGGGCTCTGGTAATAATCGCTGTCACATGGTCCCTAATTTTATTTAGAGACCACGTAAAATTTAATAATCATGTAACTACTGTCTTGAAAATATGATGGAAAGATTGATGATTCTTCTTCAGGCTTTGTGCTCGTAGAACACTGATTACCAAAAAACCAATGAGTTTTTCAATTGCTTGACGAAGAAGAGAGAGCGTTAATGCTTGAAGTAATAACGTACTCCTATGTATACAGTGCTGCCCCTAATTGCAAATACCTGACCGTTTGAGTACTACTGATGTGCATAACTGACAATTTTACGAGAATAATCATAATAATGTGCTAGTATTGGTGAAGGATCACCACAGGAAAGTCTAAAATACGCCTAGCATTGTGATAATCAGAGTGTGTTGTAATTCTTTTAGTTAAGAATTATCATTCCAAATTACGACTGAAACCTTAGTAAGAGATATTATTGATATCATAGATAATCTAAGGGGCAAAAAGCAAAACCGCATGCTTGTTTGAACCCCTAAGTATTGCGATATATCAGGAAATGAAACCGCTGATGATGCTGTTAGAAAGGTAGCTGTCAAAGAAAACTTAAGTAAGATGCCAGTACGAACCCATGACATTTAATAATCTAGTAACCACTGTCGTAAAAATATAATGGAAAGATTAATTATTCTACTTCTTTAGGCTTTGTCTTCGAAGAACATAGCTTACCAAAAACCATTTGAGTTTTCGATTGCTTGACCAAGAAGTGTAACCAAACTCATACTGTACCAGTCTTGACGATTCCTCAACCATGATGTTTTACGCCTACTTGGTTCACGCTTACCCTTTAGCTTTTCCTGCATGATATCCTGCGGCATTCTATATATTTTGAGAGATTGCTAGATGACATTAACAGTTAATTTAAATTTAACAAAGGATAGCTCATAAAAATAAAAATTTGGGATAAATTAAACAAGAAAGGAAACACTGGTAAAAAGACTACAAAGATTCGACGTATTAATTTGACCGTTACATTCATTTTAACTGTTACAAATATACCAATGTGTGGAAACTGTGATACACCTTCTCTATAGAAAGCACAAAATACAGAGATCTTAAAAGAAGATTGAAAATAAAAGGACGAATAAATAAACGAACAAAAGGATTTGCAACCCAGTTTAGAGTAAAAAAAATGTTGAACTGATTTTCAATTTGTTTGAGTCGTTACATATCATAGGCTAGTGATATCGGTGTTCCATACTGGCACGTAGCCAGGGTTGAGGCATAGATGGGGTTCACCTCCCGCTTAACGGAAATTTAGATTGCATACCACAATAACATGACGTGAGTCCCTTTCGATTTTTCGGGTCCAACAGGTTTAATTCTCCAGGCTCAGCCCATTGAACCAAAATCACGCTACAAAAATCATGCTACGTTCCTGATTCTATGTTAATTAATGTATATAGTTAAAATAAATTAAAATGTAATGGTTTGTTTAGTATTAAATTATACCCTTTTGGTAGTTAAGTTATTTTTTAAAATAATTGAAAGGGTTTCTGTATGTTTAGCTTTTATAAAACGGCTTTAGATCTTGTGGGTCTTATTAAATTGTTGAGGGACGTGAAACTAAGCAACTTGGGATGTACTTGGCATAAAACGAAAGCGTTGCAATTTGCATGTGGTAATCCCAAAGGAGAGGATAAGATAGAACTACTACAACGACACACTCTGGGACCTTATCGTGTAATATCAGAACATTAAGCAGCCAAGATTAATGGGAACCAAGTGGCCTTCTTCATTAGCGTGCGGTTGATGCTTTTCAGTCTAGGGGACACCTGTTGCTGAGCTCTCTATCTGACCCGCTCTTTTTCTAACCTTATTATTCTTCTCATCCATCCGCTTTTGTGGATACAGTCTCTTTTATATAATCCTAAATCTCTCGTGTTAAATTTCAAATAGTTCCCACCGTTCTATAGCTACCTTAAATCTTAAATTTATATTTTGGTATTTCATTAATAAGCATTTAAATAATATCTTGATTAGTTTTATAACAAAAAAGTAATCACAAATACACAGACTATTATGAGCTCGTTGAATTTAAAGAGGTTTTACAATATTATTTATTTTATTTTATTTATTTAAATTTAAATGTTTGCAACAGTCTTTCGGCCAATTATGACAGACAAAAAAAATATATACACATAAAATAAATATAACATTCGTCCTTCAAACTGTTCCATTTTTCCTTTTAAATGATCAAAATTTTGATTTAAGCTGTCCGTAAAATTTTTAAGTTTAATATTTTGTTCTTCAAATTTAGAATTTAATTTGTCTGTTTTTAGATTTAGATTTTCGTTTAAACTAGCAATAAGAACTTTTAATTCTTCCATTTCTCTCAGTTTTGTTCGAGTCTCCGTAAATCAAAACAAAGGTTTGTTTACTAGTACGAAATTCGTTTACAAAATTACACACAGCGAATTATTAGAAATTTATCACGCTTCTGACACCAATGTTACAACTCGTTATAGTAAAGTAAAATTGTAAACTTTTATTTAATTTATTCACATATAGTTATTTAACACAATTATTTGACAAGAAATAAAAACTAACCTTTACTAACGACAACAATGAATATAATGAGTTTATGAAAATAAGTTCTTAAACAATTAAAAACAATGAAATTCACGCAATTTATTAGCAATAAAACTAAATAAAATAATATCCCTTACCAAATTAAACATAAAATACAATGTCTCATGACAAAATAACAAACTTCACCGTAATGAAGAATCCCGTACAATTTAGACCACTAACACGTCAGCCATTCAAACCGCGGCCGCGTCCCAACAATGGAAACCTTCGTTTTTATATTTTATCAGTCAGCTGTTTATGAGAAGCTGATTTTATTTTCGCCACTTCATTATAACAGTATAAATAAGTAGGTTTTTATACTGAAAAGTAAACATTAAGTAGTATACGAAGGTAAGTTAAAAAGTAAAGTTAAGTTAAAAGTATCTATTTATTGTACTTATATAAATAATACTAGTATTACTTTTCAATATAATCCCCTCCTACTTCTATGCACTTAGTCCATCTTCTAATGAGCATTTAACTTCTTTCCTGAAAGAAGGTTTTCGGCCTGGTGTTCAGAAAATTTTTCACCGCTTCAATAGTCTCTTAACCAGATAAATAACAATTCTTAGCGAGCACAGACTTTAAAAGTTTAAAGAATAATGGATGAAAATGTTGGATTTGAAGTTGAATTCGTACCAGGCCGCTGTTTATCGCACACAGAGAAATCCTACCACTTTTAAAGCGATCAATCCATTCGTAGACCTTTCTTCCACTCAAACCACTCTCTCCTCATTGCTGCTCCATTCGACAAATAATCTCTGCTGGTTTCACACCTTCTGAATTGAGGGAACGTATCACTGCTCGCGTTTCTTCCTTAGTGTCATCAGACAAAGGAGAACTCATTTTAAACACAATCACAAGCATTGCTTGAGTCCCAGCTCCGTGTAGTTGAAGGAATGCAGTGCGTTTTTAAAGTAGTGGGACAATGAATGAGTTAGTAGTGTTTCACAGATAATGCATTTGTAGGAGTAGCGTATACTAAATTAGACTAAAAAAATATTCTTATATTCGGCGCATTAATTTAACAAATACCTACCGGGTTATTAACTTGGTAGGATTCATTATATTTACTTATAATTATATTTTTATAATTATTTACTTATATAACTTACCAATTTATGTCAAAGTATGTGAATAAATAAATGTAATAAATACAAACAAATATGTTAAATACGGAAAGTTTGAAAACGAATGTTTTGTATCAGAGTAATACAACAATCGTTCTCCCAGCATGCGTCACTCATTCATTATTCCTCACCCGTACCCTTCACCCCGCAATTGCACACAGCTTGGAACCGCACAATAGTTAACAACTAAACAATACTTTCAATGAACGGCTGATAGTTGCTATAAGTTATACTAGAACAATCAGTGCTGCCATACACGTGATTCGGAGCGAAATCAAAATTTCCCTTTACTTTTTGACTTGCTCTTGTATAATGTAAAATTAAAATCGCATGAAGACTACTCAACATATACGCTAAACTATTCTTAAATGTACAACTAATACAATGTACGAAAATTATTGTGGTTACTTTGAATCATGAAAGAGGGATACGAATGAAACTTGCAAAGAAAAAACAATGATGGTAAGAGGAAGAGGTATCTTAATCAATATATATATTAATAAACGTGAACTGCAAAACTATAGGGTGATTCAAAAAGAGCGCCGGTTTTTAAACGGCTGGTAAATTTTTGTTTATCGGTTGGCAGCATTGTTAGACCTCATTTCTATTTCGGAGAACATTCCGATTGACGATTCAGTTGTAGTTTCTCTTGTTCGCAGTGTAGTACTCTCGCAGTCTGTGTCTAACCATGGAGAAGTTTACTATTGCACAACGAGTGTTAATCGTCAAAACATTTTACCAGAGTGGAGAGAGTTATGCGGCTACTGTCAGGCGACTTCGCGGTACTCTAGGACGTAATGAAGCACCGAATGAATCAACAGTTCGCAGGCTCATGAAAAAGTTTTTTGAGACGGGTTCAACAGTCGATCTTAAAAGTTCTGGACGTCGTCGTTCTGGCCAAACTGAGCAGAACGTTGCGTTGGTTCGTGACAGTGTGGCTGTTAGCCCAGCAAAATCAATACGTCACCGTTCTCAACAATTGAGTTTCGATGTTCTTCTGTACGGAGAATTCGTCGGTACGATCTCCAATATCACCCGTATAAAATTCAGTTGCTGCACGAGAAACAATGTTGTTGCTCCGTGAACGGTTCCAGGATCGCATCATTTCTCGTAATTCCGACCATCAATGGTCACCAAGGTCGTGTGACTTGACGCCTTGTGACTTTCATCTTTGGGGTCATCTGAAGTCATTGGTGTATGCCAATAAACCCCGAAACATCAATGACTTGAAGGAGGAAATTCGACGGGTTATCGGGCAAATGGAAGTCGAAACTTGTCGTGCAGTAATATCCAATTTCATGGACAGAGTTGATGCGTGCCAGCGCAGTAGAGGAGGACACATGCATGACATCATTTTTCATACATGAAATCGGAAGGTAAGATGAACTTGTTGATGTATTTATATTCAGTTTTTCAATAAAATAAATCTCTTAATTTGATATATCAAAACCGGCGCTCTTTTTGAATCACCCTTTAAAACCAAAAGGAAGTGTTTAATTTGATTTAATTCATCGATCATGTCTGCCTTTCTAGCGTATGTTATATCGATCGCAGGTATTTAAAATGCTGTATCTGCACTATCAGGCACCCATTCATAAATATTTTTGTTCGTACAAGAGCAACGTTTTGTAAATTATTAAATTTGTTTGGTTTCGATAATTTGGATTTCCTTTTAAACATCCAATAACGCTGTTGGTATTAGAGAAATAGCTGCGTTCTTTTGTTCCATATCTTCCACGTTAGACACTTGTCCAATTAAACAGGTTTTGATATTGCTGTATCGGATTGTGGAATTTGTACATTGTTTAAAAACACTGATGAACGTACAGTACAAAATAAAAATGTCCCTTAGTGATTACTAGAGCGTTACCACAGTGTAACAGTCTTCCTTTATTTATATTATAGAAGAAAATTTCACAAAAGCATATCTCTCTCAGATGTGTAGCTCTCAAAAGAAAAATTATAAAGTTTTGGAGTTTATTTTTTATTTTTTTTATAAAAACCTGGCAATTTATTAAATGCGAGTTCATAAACGGTTTAAATTTCTCGCTCATTTAAGAGAAGAAACGAGTAACGACATCTATTTTATCTCCTTTTACATGTGCTAACCTTGTTATATTGCATGTATTTTAGCTCTTTTATCTTCTTTAAATTACATTTTTTCTTTGAAAAAAGCCTTATATTATTGTTAGTGAAAACATTTTAAAATTTCACTTACCGAAATTTTAAATTTGATTTTATATTTTTTTTGTAAATGATAGGTTATATTATCATGCTACTTTATCGTTTGAGTTAACAATTTGTATTACAACCGTCTTGACATTCATTTAAACCCATTTTATTCATATTTCTTATAGAAATTCTTTTTACCTCAACTGCATCTGCAAAGAAATGTAATACTTACTTGAACAGAAGTATTGAATTTTCTTTAAATCGTTACTGTAGTGCATTTTTTTTGTTAGTTTGTCAGGCACCGACTGCCATGTCATTAGTTCTCGTCAAAATTCTGGTAAAATATCTTACGAAAGAAACGTATTGTGACCTATAGAAAAACAGCTGATCGCAACAGTTTTACAAAACTTATAAAATTATTATTTTTTTAAATCTCTGAAATATGTCTGCTTTACCATCTGTTCAATGTAACTGCAATAAGCAACCGTGTGACCCAATTAGATTAGGATGATATGAATGACGTGTGAACGATGTATAGTGTTGTACTGACTCAGCCCGACCATTCCTTAGAGAGTATTCTTAATTGACCCCCAACAATCCAGGTATACCGGTAACCACATTATTCTAATACTAGTATTCAAATTCGTATAAAAGTAACTACATTTACTAGAAATTGAACCACGAAATTTTAAACCCGGCGGCGACTTTACCAGTAGATCAACCCGGTGGGTTATGAAATGATTATATAATATAACTAAAATAATAACTAATATTAATAATAACTAAAATTATATTCAAGTAAATAACTGTAACCCACCGGATTGGTCTAGAGGTAAAGTCGTCGCCAAAATCAGCTGTTTAACAGCTGATTTTCGGAGACGAAGGTTCGTGGTTCAAATTCTAGTAAAGGTAGTTACTTTTATACGGATTTGAATACTAGACAGTGGTTACCGGTGTACTTTGATGGTTGGGGTTTAATTAACCATACTCTCTCAGGAATGGTCGGCCTGGATCTGTACAAGACTACACCTCATTTACACGTCATACACATCATCCTCATCTCATTGAGTTATGGGGTTGCTTATTGTTCTCAATTAAACAGATTGCAACGTACACAAATTAGAAATATATACAAGTAAACAACTGCTTATTGCATTATTTTTTAGTTTACTTTGTGTTTATAAACCCACCGGGTTGGTCTAGAGGTAAAGTCGTCGCCAAAATCAGTTGTTAAACAGCTGATTTTCGGAGACGAAGGTTCCTGGTTCAAATCCTAGTAAAGGTAGTTACTTTTATTTGGATTTGAATACTAGACAGTGGTTACCGGTGTACTTTGATGGTTGGGGTTCAATTAACCATACTCTCTCAGGAATGGTCGGTCTGGGTCAGTACAAGACTACACCTCATTTACACGTCATACACATCATTCTCATCTCATTGGGTCATGGGGTTGCTTATTGTTCTCAATTAAACAGACTGCAACGTACACAAATTAGAAATATATACAAGTAAACAACTGCTTATTGCATTATTTTTTAGTTTACTTTGTGTTTATAAACCCACCGGGTTGGTCTAGGGATAAAGTCGTCGCCGAGTGTCAGCTGTTTAACAGCTGATTTTCTGAGACGAAGGTTCGTGGTTCAAATCCTAGTAAATTTAGTTACGTCTATACGGATTTGAATACTAGACAGTGGTTGCCAGTGTTCTTTAATGGTAGGGGTTTAATTAACCATACTCTTCCAGGTCGGCCTGGGTCTGTGCAAGTCTATACCTCATCTTCATACATATCATCTTCATCTCATTGGGTCATGGGGTTGCTTATTGTTCTGAGTTTGAACATGTAAACACAGGGATAAAAACAGTATATATAAAAAACTTATTAATTGATAAAATTTATCAATTAAATTACGGTATACAATACAATATTTAATAATATATTGTATTGTATTCTCCTTTAATCATTTGTAAATTTAAAACTTAGTATATATTAGAATTAATAACAACATCAAAGGTTTTAGTAATTGTAAATATTTATATCTGAATGAATATTTAAATTATATGTAAATTCATAATTTAATTAATAGGACATTGAAATATATTATATTAATCTCAAAACCTTCAAATAGCATGAAAATTAATATTAAATATCTGGGAGTGATGTTTCATACGATTTTGATAAAGACATAACAGTTAAACTGGCCAAATTTCAGAATATTTGTGGAAATATTCACAGACATCTGAAGAATAAAACGAGGAAAGAAACACGCCTCAAATTTTTCAACACTATTGCGGTTCCAACACTCCTATATGGCAGTGAGTCTTGGGTGCATACTGCTAAAAGCGATAGTAAAATTCAAGCTACGGAAATGAAGTTTTTACGAAGTGTGCATGGATGTACCAGAATGGATAGAATAAGGAACGTGGATATTAGAAGCGCATTATCAGTTCAGTCTTTGCATGAAAAGATAATAAAAAATAGACAAAGATGGTGTAGTCACCTGGACCGAATGCCAAACGAAAGGATGCCAGTGGTAGTTTTAAATTATCAACCAGTTGGCAGAAGAGATGTAGGGAGGCCGAGAGGGAGATGGGTACCGGAACAGGTTCATGTAACCTAATCCTTGGAAGTGAAGATGATGATGATGATGATGAATTAAAAGAAAATAGAGTTTATAATTGGATATAAAATTGAATTTAAAATTAATACGTAAAATATTTTTTTTATATTTACATTAACTTTGTGAAGGGAAAGTAATCTACCCAACTATAGTTTCCCATGTTTAGGAGTAGATTAATTTTGTGGGTATGTGTTTATTTTTCTACTACTTAATCTAGTTTTATAAAAGTTTATTAATTTATTAAAATTTTTAGCCATATCACATAATATTCACATTTTGAAAACCTGATTTTTACCAATTTCAGTGGACAAAATATGGAGAATCATCAAGTGTCGCTAAACTTTTAAGTTTCTCCAAGTGTTGCTGACTTTGTGGCTGGAAATTAATCAAAATCCAATAATAGTTTTCCATGTTCAAGCGTAGATTTATTTAGTGGTTTTGTGTTAGTTTTTATACTACATATTCTAATTTTATAAAAAATATTTAACCATTTCACACAAAATTGCCATTTTGAAAATCTCATTTTTATTGATTTCAATGATCGAAATATGGAAAACCACTAAGTACCACCAAACTAAGCTCTGTAGAAAATAAAAATTCTTGAAATAAAACTTGTAAGTTTTTAACATTTTCTATGACTTAAATTGCATTTCTTTCCCTAAAATTCAAATCAAATTACTTTCTTACAAAAAGTAATCTTTATCACGAAAGCACAGTCTCCCCGCGACCTCCCCAGACATGCTGCTTACCTCTTATCTTGTAGAACAAAAAAAATAGTAAATGAGGCTACTTTAATTGGAATTGTAAGAGCCGTTTTTAAGATAATTGAAAAACTTTTAAATCGCACAATAAACTGCTGATTTTGGTTGACAAATCTTGAATAAAATGTTTATATCGGGTCTCTTTGTGGTTGTATCTAAGTTTTTTTGTCTTGAATTTTTGTTACGGTACTGTACATTGAGATGCACAATTTCCGTATATAATATTTAAATGGTGGTAGGTAGTTTCGCTTTAAGAAGAGGTACGTAGTGGTACATTCTCGTTTATAACTACGGGTATTATCCGCTATTTAGAACAAGATGTCTCTACTCCATTTTCGCTTTAGGCGTCGCACAGGTGGGAAGTTCCTTGTAGCTAGATCACGGGATAGTTGGTTTGGATGGACATCTAGTCGTACGTGAAATTTACTGTACAAGGACGCGGTTAGCTTCTTTACTGTCGGAATTTTGAAATCGTCGTGGAGGGTTTTATCGCGCACATAAAAAGGAGCGCCAGAAGTAAATCTTAAAATTTTGAATGAAAGGCCTGGATCGACTTAAAATTACTTTCTGCTTCTACTCCAAAGAGCTGGACACCATAAGTCTAGATTGGTCTCAA
Source organism: Catonia carolina (assembly GCA_035578175.1). Taxonomy (NCBI): domain Eukaryota; kingdom Metazoa; phylum Arthropoda; class Insecta; order Hemiptera; family Achilidae; genus Catonia; species Catonia carolina. Next base: position 79,682,259 of record JAQMRL010000003.1, read on the forward strand.
AAGGGTTTTGTATATTAAAATCTTGGAACGGAGGTTCAATTTCGATCGAGGGTTAATTAAGCAGAAGAGTAGCTTCTGGCGGAGGTTAAGATCTAAACGTTTTGTACACACATGATGCTTTCAAGTTAGTCGCCTGTCAAGCCATAAGCCAAGATATCGCACCACTCTGGCTTGAGGGATATGAATGTTATTCAACATTACAGGTGGATAAGTTTGACGTCGTAAGATGAATGTAACCTGAGTTGACTTAATTGGGTTCACCTTAATACGCCAATGGGTAAACCAGTCCTGCATTAATAAAAGATGCCGCTGTACTAACCTGGAAGCCTCATTCGCGCTCTTTTCCCGTACCTAAGTAAAGTTTCAAGTTTACACCTGAGTTATTATCGTTTTATTACCGTTTTTGAGTTATTTTGATTACACACAGGCCAATCAGTAAGAATATATTTCTTATGTTCAAGGGACCTGAAAACGTGTATTTCTGGTGAAAACTCTATTTCAAATTTTAATATGGAAACAACTTTAATATCTATACACTTCATACAGGGAAAAGGAAAGTAATAAAACGGTGTTATAACGGGATGTAATTAGACGAATTAACCTGTTAAGGCTTTGGTGTTTTAATTAAAATGAAGTCTATTTTCATTCGTTCGTTATAAAACAACAAGATGAAGAAAGTAGCGATGAATAAAATTCGTTGTAAAATTAGGTAGGCACCGTAATTAACGAAATATTCCACCCTAACTGAAATGAACGCCTCGTTTATAATGGAAGAAAAGTGTAACATCCTATTGCTCATTGTTAAAATCTTCTGGCCTTTTATAATCTACAAGTTTCTCTCATATTCTTCTTCTTTTTTCTCACCTTCTTTAATTATAATCAGAAAACATCTTATTTTCATATTTTTTTTTAATTTTTATGAATCTTTTCAATTCCGCTCTTGTTTGACCAAAACAACCTGAACGGATAAACTTATCTTCACGAAAATTTCGGTCTGGATAATCATGAATCTGATAAGGATTCTTTCACAATTATGTCTTACTTAAAAAATTAAAACAGATTTACTTTAAAACTCAGTAAAATCTTAATTTTCTTACAACCGTTGTAAGAATTTTGTATAAACTTTGGATATACGCCGAATTTCTGTCAGCTAGGTTAATAATGGTATCTATACAATGGAATAAATGGTAAAAATATTTACTGGAAAGTTTTCCAAAATCACATGCGAATTAATGTCTTAACATAAATTATTCTAACCGTAACTGGTGTTAGAAAAACGAATAAATTCGTTCAATTCTAAACTACCTAACGATTGTAATTAACATAAGCCTAGTAGCGTATCGTATGGTTTTACCGTTATGATTACCTAAAATGCAATCCTTAACCTACTCTTAATTTTAGCAGTTAACATTCTATTGATTCTCTTATTTGCTATTGTTAAATTTACTTAGATGCAGCATTTTAGCTACTAGCTATTTTAGCTAATATTCATATTTTAGATATTTTAGCTAATATTCAAAAATACCTACAAATCTTGATATTGTATTGTACCTTCTTCATGATGTTTTTTGTACTGTAATTAGATATTTTACGTTTTGATAAGTTTTAATAAGTAATATTTTCTGATAATTCGAGGAAATATTTTTAATTCTTTTCTGCGTATTACTGCAGAGAGAGGTAGTTTATTTGGGCATGATAAAATTTTAAATCTTATAAAGCAAATATTATAAAATAAGGTGGAAAACCTAATTAGTGGTATTCATTTATTCAAATGCTAAAGCGAATCTTAAACCTCTGTATAAAAGGGAAAGAAGCTTTTTCTCATATTACATCTATACGAGTATCTCTACACAAGAGTTTAAATAGCTAATTTAAGAAAATGCTTGCTAATATGTAGCTAAATTCAGAATAATTTATAAAATACAATTATCCGTATGTATGACTCAATGAGCTCAGCACGGTTAATTGACAAAATTATTAAATTTATAACTAGATATCTATACTACAGGAGTTCCCAAAATAATAAAACTCTTTTCACAAACTCCAAAAATCTTAAATAGTAATTGTGAGGAATTAGGCTAGATGACCTGACTTAAAAAGGTTTATTTCTCACACTTAGCATCTTTATCCTCTACGGTATTCAGTCGTTTATTACACCCAACATTTTTTTTAATTTAGTTCTATTGATATCTCTTTTTGTTTAAATAACTAAAATTTAATTTTAAAATTGTTAAAAATATTGTATTTTGCATTTACATAAAATGTAATATGTGACGTTAAATTTAAACATTGTTGACCGTATTATTTGCCTACGGAAAAATTTTGTCTGTTCTTTTTTTAAATAATGGCAATATTTTGCATGTAAAATCAAAATATAGAATATCTCTATAAAAATATTCTATTTTACCGTTATAATAACTGTCAAAATAAACAACGCATTTGTAACAAAATGGAATTATACAGAAAGAAAAATTTAGCCTAATGTTTTTGTATTTTACTCAGTAATTTTTTATTTATTTACGTTTTTTGTACGATTATCGTACATTTGAAATTAACCCCTGCGGATAGTTCTGACTTCAAAATGAAAAATTCGTAAAATGTGTTGGCACTTCTTAAGGCATCTAACATTTCTTCCAAATGGACCATATCCAGGATTCTTTTTGTACATAAAACTTGAGCTATTTACTGCTTGTGATCATAATTATTTGTCTTGTATTCTGTAATGGCATCAACTGCGTTAAGCATCTTAAGTTTTTGTGTACCGATCAGGAATTAATTAATTTATGACCGATTAACATAATTTATACTTTGAGTTATGGACTAAGTAGTGTAATTTGACTCTTTGAAGAGCCTTAGTAATTTCCCTATTACATAAATATAAATGTAAATAGATGCAAATGCAATTATGGCTCCGTCAGAACTAACTGCATTACGGTCATCAGTGTCTCTCATGTTCATTTTGGCCCATCAAAGATCATGACGTAAAATCTTATTGTATTAAATAACTGTCACATAGACGTGTACATCCTGTTGTGATGTATTAACTACATTTCCTTATAAAACGCAGGCTACAAGTTCTCATTAAATAAATATTTTACCTGGCTTAAAGAATATTTGATAATTTTTTATTCATTCATGTTTTTGAACGCATAAATTATTGTGAATTTTTCTTTTTATCAGAACTTCTTATTTAGTACAATCAGTCCTTCAGAATATAAGTAAATATGTGAGAAAATATAAAGGACGTGAAGGAAGACACTGGCTGTAGAATCCTTCCTGCTAACAAAATACAATATTATAATAAATAAAAAAATATGGTGTGAAACACTCACACGACTGTCTCTTGCCAATGTAAATAATTAACCATAAAAATATAACCTATGTTTAATCATTAGGAAACAATCAAAAACGAAAAATGGCCGCCTCCGTGGCGTAGTGGTTACTAAGCGGAGGTCCCGGGTTAGATTCTCGGCTAGAGTCTCGAAATTATTAATTGTCAAAACCCATCGTTACAGTTTCTTAACCCATCGTAGTTGCTAATGACCAAGCTGTTGATGCGGCTTTAAATAAACAATGAAAATGAAAACAACCTGATATTAATCAAGAGTGTATGATGCAAAATGAAAATCAACCTCAGTTTAGCTTTAAAATACGTATATCACTCTTTGACGCTAAACTCGCCTATGTACAGAAAAATGCTTAGAATTAAAGTTGTTGGTTTTTAATTTCCTAACACTTTGTATAGCGTATAATAGGCTACAATTATATACACTTTTGTCGTAAAGAGCATACTTTCTTTATCCTAAGTACTCGTATATAAATAATATGTATATAAATATTATATAAATATTATAAATAATCGCATTATTTACTGATTTTGATGAAAATTAAACATAAAATCACTAATTGCCGCTCAAAAAAGCGTGTGAGACAAGAAATGTTTGAAAAATGTGATATAACATAAATATATCAAATAAGAATCGAAAATAGGGTTTTGTATTTAGCGGAATCTGCTTTAAGTATAAAAAAATAGTAAATATATTTACTAAACCTTGACAAAATGTAAAATATAGAACAGGTTATAATTCTATTATTAAAAACAACTAAAACATGAAATTTTTTGTGAGTTTTGCTATTTAAGTTTACTAAAAAAAAAAATACAATCGCATAATGAGATTCCTTCAATTTTGAATGGTGTCACAACCGACTGTTAATATAACCGAAGCTCCCTGACCGACCCAGTAATGTTCAGTAAATATTTATATGGCTATAATATTGTTCCATGACTCATCATATTCGTGATTTAATTAATCTTTTTATTGAAACAACTTTAATTAGAAGATATTACATTAAAATTCCGTTTAATTTCTTCTGTAAATAATAGTATAAGAGTTCTTTACATTTTAATAGTATGCTAGTTTTTTTATTCTTTAAACTAATATCATTACTTTTCTCTCCAACAGTTTCGAAGATGAAGTAAATTTATTTAATTCTAGAAGTTATTAATTCATTTAAATTTTATTACATGACATTTAAACTGTGCTAATAAAATTTAACTAAATTTAAAAAACGTATTATTTGATTCATTAATTATGTTCTAGTTTTTAACTAAATTAATTTACTATTGTAAAGAACTTTTAATTTGATTACGTTATCATTTTTCTTACAGGTGAAAAGACTCGCTGAAGAAAAATATGATTTATCTTTTGGAAATCATTCGGTGTCGACATTTGTAACGGCATTTTATGATGCAGTTTTGCTCTATTCTTTCGCTCTAAATGAAACCCTGAGTGAGGGTGGTACCCAGGCAGATGGGGCTCGTATTACCAAACGTATGTGGAATCGCACTATTTCAGGTAAAGTAGAATTTCATTACCCATTACTATTTTTATTTAATTTTAAATCTCATTACTCCCGCAGTACAAGAAGAAATTCAAACGTTTGGCAACAGTTGCAAAACATGACTTGACTCCTCACACTTACAATATATCTACATTGTTCTATAAGACCAGATCGTAGATTCACAGTAACACAAAAGTAGTGTTTGATTATCTTTTATTTTTTGTTCCTTTTGTTTTTCTATATGACGGAACTATTTAAGAACAGAAGAGGTAGAGTTGTAAAAGACACTAGTCAGAGTTATCTCCTCTGAAAGTAATGAATTTCACTATGCAGCCAGACCCTGTGGTGAATGAAGTGAAGGTGTCATTTGCAGGGTGGAAAGTGAGTGCTTTTCGGAGGGCCTGGCATGCTGATAAGCATACTCTTTCAACTCAGTGAAGAAGGCAATGGTAAACCACCTTGCTCCTCTTTTTAACTTAGTGAAACCTCTAGAGGTTCAAACCAGCCTTTCAGCTGTTGACCTAAACAACAACATTTGTTTTTCTGTAGTCATTTGATTAAAAGTTATTTTAAACCTTATAGAACCTTATAACCTGAGTTACTTAAGGTAAAGCCGGCCACATTGGCGTAGTTGGTAACGTGTTCGCCTTTTATCTTACAGTCTTGGATTCGAATCCCATTCAGGCATGGCATATTTTCATACGTTACAAAAAATCATTTTATTTTTCACCGTCTGCATCAGCAGTAATTGCAGAAGAGTCGGACGTTAAACCAAAAAAAACTTAAAATATTATTACAGAAACGGAAATTGTGAACACGGTTAATAATTATCACCATTAAACTTAATACTCAGATTTAAGTATTTCTAGTAATCGTATTTCTTTAAAGGCACTTGTAACCGGAAATTTTGAAAAATATATTTTTGTTTTTTAACCTAATAAAGTCTACACCTTCTTCTACATATTATGGTGTATTTTTTACTTTTTCTTACCCTATATAAATATAAAGGGAAGAAAAGTTTGTTTTCACGTCAATTTTCGAAATCGCATATTAACTAGAAGTAAATGTTAACAGACCTCTGAATCCAAAAAAAGGTTTTAGCGATTGTTCTGAGTGTGTCAACAAAATATCTCAAGCACGGAATTGCATACAAAGTTAAAACTTGAAGCTTATGTTAGTAGTCTACCACTAGGGGACCCGACACAAGAATTATCATCAAAATCGTTCAACCGGAAGTAGTAGTTTATGTGAAATTTTTCAATTTTTGCGATTTTCTCAAAACAGCTCCTACGGTGTTTTCTTTTTAAGAAACCTGTTCTTACAGATCTCAGAGCTGATCACTCTTTCGCGTGACAATAATTGGAATAAAATAGCTTCTTTAATAGTTACCTATAAAGATGAGATCTTTCTACAGAATTAATTTACCATGGTCTCCTCTATGTAAGGGGATGGAGTATACATATTTTTCAAAACTTTTTATTGAAAAATTTGTTTTTTGTACGCATAATTTATTGTAGTAAAGACTTTGTCTTGCCAATATAAATAATAATAAAAAACATATTGTATGTTTAATCATAAGTGAATTAGAATGGAAATCAACCTGTGTTTCCAATAAGATTACGATGAAATAGTTTTTAAAATGACTAATTCGCCCTAAAGTATGAACTGTAAGAAAAAAGGCTTATATTAAAGTTGTAGGGTTTTTAATTTTCTATAATTTGTTTTGATTAAATAAATTTTTGCCCTAAAATTTATATTAAGGACGCAATCTTATAAAAATAATTGTTTACCTGGACAGCATAGCCTTCCCACCAATATCAGAACACAAATGTCGCTTTCCCCCATTTCTTAGAGCACAGAAAATGAAGAGTTAATGAGGCAGCTCTAATGAAAATCGTTGCCGCCTTTTTGAGAAAACTGTAAAAAACTGAAAAATTACACGAAGGAACTCCTATTTTTGATTAACTGGTTTTTGATAAAAATGTTCGTGTTACCTCATTGTATCTAAATTTATTTTCAAGTTTCATCTTCTTGACTTAACTTACACACACACTCGGAGCCTATATGAATATATGTATAGGAAGGAAAGTATTGTTTTCATTTCGATTTTTCGAAATCGAGTTTTCACCGGATCTACACGTTTTCAGACCTCCTGAATCCAAAAGAACACGTTTTTAGCAATTGGTGTGTGTGTGTGTGTGTGTGTGTGTGTGTGTGTGTGCGAACAAAATATCTCAAAAACGGAACATTGTACGAGGTTGAAACTTGAAACTTAAGGTAGATACCACTAGAGGACTCAATACGAACATTTTCATCAAAATCGGTCATTCGGAAGTAGTAGTTTATTCGTGTCATTTTTCACTTTTTTGCGGTTTTCTCAAAAACGGTTCCTACGATTTTTTTTAAATTGCCTCATTTACTTAATTCTTTGTGTCCCACAAGATAGGTAAAGCACCATGTCTGCTAAACATCTTAGGATTCTTGAAAATCTTGTTTTCACGTAAAAAATTGTTTTTTACGATTGTGACTTTAATATGCATTTTATCGCAAAGATGTATAAAAAAACTTGTAGAGAATTAAAAATCCTACAACTTTTATTTCAAATATTTTTTGTACAACGCTTAGTTTAGCGGTAATGAGCGTTTTTCTGTTTTTTCTCGCGAAAACGTGTAAAAAATCGATTTCAGTGTAAAGATTACAGCCTTAGCACGCATTTTACGACAAAAGTGTATAAAATCAAATTTATAGTAAATTAAAAGACCTACAACTTTTATTTACAGCATTTTTCTCTACAGAGCCTAGTTTAGCGTGATTTGCCGTATTTTTAAGCCAAACTGAGGTAGTTTTTATTATGCGTCTTTCACTTATGATGAAAATTAGATTATGTTTATTGAGATTAGTTGTTTTATTTGTGTGTAATGTTTTATTACTAATGTTAGGTTATATTGTTTAATATGTGCATTGGCATGAGAAAGTTGTGTGAGTGTTTTACACTAGTTTTTTTTTTTGTAAAGGGGGCCTAAAAATGTATTTTTGTTAAAAACTCGACATGAAAACATAACTTTTCTTAAGCTATGTATTCATATAGGGCAAGAGAAGTAAAGATGAATAATCGTGGACTCTCCCCTTAATAAAAGAGAAACGGTTCCCAACACCCATTTCTTCCATCATTATAATTTATATTACCATTGAATATATTATTAAAACAAAAGCAATTAAAAAGAGAAAATAATTAAAACAGATTTTAATATGCGTTCTATGTGATGTTCGTACCATTCATTTAATTTAAATTCACATATAAAAATAAATACAGGATATCTAAATTTTAATTTAGATCTAAACAATTTTATGTGAGTTATTTTAACCTTTAACTACCCGAAAATAATGTATTGCTAGCCGAAAATGTAATTAAATGTGACAGCAGAGATAAAATTTCAACGGTCCCACCTAATTAATTGAGTACCTGGTAATTGATTTTTTATTTGCTTTCATCCAATCAGATAAAAAAGCTCTAAATATTTCACTAAACTGAAAAATATTTTATAAATTGGTCATGTATGTTTGAAATTCTGTTGCTACATTGGTTTATTTACGTTTTTTAATAGATGGTATATTTATTAGAAAATTTCATTCATAAAAAAATTCCAATTTTGTTAAACTCGTCTCTTGAAACTCTAATAATTGATAAAATCCATGCGAGATGAATCTATGAGTTTTCTAACGGAATGAAAAAAGTATGTCGAAAAGTTTTTGATTGAATTACTGTATCTACAAAACTTTACCATTCCGATTTCAGTTTGTTAAATTGTAAATGAATATTCCAAGTTCATATTCTACGTAAAACACAATATTGATAGAATATTTACATAATTATATTCCGTTTAAAAAAACGGTGAAAACAGTAAAATTCTTAATTAAATTTTTAAACATTTTTATTGGTTCTTCTATAATTTTATTTAACTTAGACAAATCAAATTGAAATTGTATATTAAATTTATACAAAAATAATAAAATCCTTATTCAAAAATTAAACAAAGTAAGGTGTTAAAATATTGTTTATCGATAAAGCAATTAAACTTTCATTATCGCCATCTCGTGGCACAGTGGTTACCATGCTAAGCTGCAAAGCGGAACTCTCCGAGTTCGATTTCCAGCTGGAGTATGGAAATTGTTATATGTCAAGGAGCCAATGAGCACACCCACTTTTTAGCATATAAACATTATCTCTAAGTTCATTATACCCCGACGATTGGGGTTAAAATAAAAAATATTTCATAGAAAAATAAAATCTCTGTAACGTTTCCATCTACAAACTTAAATTTCATGTCAAGTTAAAAATTAAATTAACATCTACGACGTGTCAGAACAGTTTTTTAATATTCCCTCAAAAGGTAATTTTTAAAATAGACATATTTGAAGAAATATTGTATATGTAAATAAGTAATATTGAAGGCGAAATAAAAATGATAAACATCTTATGACAAAAGTCGTGAGAGATCATGTATTTTTTTTTTATCCGAGGCGGCGAGAAAAACTCATGTTTACTCTCTCGCGATGGGGGAAGTAGTTTTGGACTCAATTGAGGCGTCCTCGTCCAGTCCCAAGGAGGCCGCAACCGCCTACCAACCAAAAACCCGCCGACTGGCCACTTGATCCGGCATCAACAACGAACCCTCCACCTCTCTCGGAACTGTTTATATAATACTGCAAGGGAAACGTCGGGTTAAAAAAAAAATTACATACTGTCAGAGGGGCGTGGTAGGAAAGCGTAGCCTAATTCCCCTCTCGCTGTCACTGACCAACAAACACAGTGACAGCGAGAGGGAAATCATGTATTTACTTGCAAATACAGTACATTAGTAAACAAATTTTGACTGGCTATTGGAAACGTCGAATAGTCATAAGTGGCATCTAAGTTACCGTGGAAATACATATTTTTTAAAATATTTTCAGATGTAAGAAATATGTGTTTTACCATTTTATTCGACATTGATTTATAATACATTTTTAGGCTTGTTTTTATGTATTTAAAAAACACTGGTTACTTGATTTAGTGGTTATCTATTCCTAGTAGATAAAATATATATTTTCTTTTTTTAGCTTTTATTTGTTATCGGGAACTGTACTTTGTTGACAACTACCCAATTTGATCGCTGTTTTTGCTGTATTTTTTTTGACGTGGATTAGACATGAGTTTGAACAGGGACCCCCAGTAGAGTTTGTTCATGGATGTCTGTCACTGGTCACCATACAAAGTCGCTTGCCCAGCCGGTGTTACTTAACAAATAAAAGCGACTTTCTACCAGCTGACTAACTAGGAAAATAAATTTAATTTTGAAGATAAAATATAATTTTGTATTTGTACAAAGTGGAATAAGTAAATATTGTTATTATTATTATTGTTATTCAGAAATAAATTTGTACTAAGTTATATAAATTTAGACAAAAAAACAAAATTGCTAAAAAAAATTTTAATTGTGATGGTAGACTCCTCTCTTGTACCCAATCAGGTATAGTATATACCACAACCTATTGTGGTCGCTAATAAAACCGAGTAGATGATGCTACTTAATAAAATTATTACTTTTGTATAGATTTTGATAACTCAAAAAGTTTCGTTAGAATATTTTGGTTTATTTTAAAAGACACAGTTCAGCTAACTCATTAGCGAACTTAATGAATTAACGAACTGTATTACTGGGTTAAACCATGTTACATGTCCAGTCCCTAGCCAGGAATATGTATCTTAAATCTTTTCCGCTTTAATAAAAAATATTTACGAAAATTTTTGAAAATTATACGTATGATTTTATGAGGTTTTCACCAATGAAATCTACTTTTTCCGCACCATTGGAAGGTGTATTTTCCGATTCGTCAGAAAGGACACCCGCATTTCATATCTAGGCATTGTGTGTTAAAAAAAATTGAAGGTATTCGTGGTTGCAGGCGACAGTTTTGTTGGTTGAAAAATATGAACCGTTGGCCGAAATTCCCAGGGTTGATGAGTAGTTCTTTTTAGAAAGGAATAAGGAAGAGTACATTGTGATGATGGCCAACAGTTAGGGATCTGATATGGCTTAAGGAGAGACAAGAAATAAGAGAAAGTGCTCATAATTTTGATTACGAATTTCAGCTATTTCATAAAAGAGAGCTGATAAGTTTCATTAAAAGAAATATGTATAAGACACGTATCAGGCCGATCATCATCTATGAAGACGTAACACGGACACTCACAAAAAGCTGACAAAGAAATCTGAAAAAATTAGAAGGGAAATTTTGTAACGAGTTTATGGACTGGTGGAGGAGAATGGATACGGGGCGTGGACATAATCAAGAAATCGAAGAGATACTACACAGGAGAACAGGTGGATGTAGTAATATTCATCAAATCTCAGCGAATGCAATAGCTAGGTCATTTGGAATGACTGGACAAACAGCGTGTGCTAAAGAGGAAAAAAGACTCGATATATAACTAAATGTTTCATGACGTAATTAAGGACCTTAGAAGTATGACGGCAAGAGCATAAGTACGGATAGTGAGGGGTAGAGAATGTTGAAGGGGATTGGTGTTGGGGGCCAAGGGTTAAATCGGGCTGTTATGCTGGAGGAGGAAGAAGAAGCAGATAAATCCAAAAACCCCTCTGGAGGAGGGTAATAAAACCTTAGTTTTCAAATTTCAATCCAATCAAGTTGTTAATATTTTTTATTTTAGAACGCAGGACACAAAAATTGGTATCTATTTAAATTTTTTTTGGCTTCAATGGGACGTGGCTTCTACTTGGTTTTATTAGCGACCACAATGGGTTGTGGTATATATTATACCTGATTGGGTACAAGAGAGGAGTCTACCATCACAATTGCAAATTTTTTTACAAATTTTGTTTTTTTGTCTAAATTTATATAACTTAGTACAAATTTATTTCTGAATAATAATAATAATAATAACAATATTTACTTATTCCACTTTACACAAATACAAAATTATATCTTATCTACTAGGAATAAATAACCACTAAATCAAGTACGCAGTGTTTTTTTTAAATACATAAAAACAAGCCTACAAATGTATTATAAATCAATGTCGAATAAAATGGTAAAACACATATTTAAATATTTCTATTCGTAACGATCAGTTCAATTTGGGGATCGACTTTATTACTATTGCAATACTGTCTCCTTCTGTACCATAGATAAAACGCGTGGTAGTAAATAATAAATCTGTAAATAAATAAGTTCTTATTAAAACACCAGACTCTTAACTCAAAAGTTGTTTTATTAAGTTAATGTGTCCCTTAAGGTAATTGTCGCAGTGTGAAAACAGACGCTCGATTTTCTTGTTAAAATAAATTCCGCTGGGTGTTATACACTGCTCTCAAGTCTAATAGAGTAAACAGTACTTGGTTGAACAACTGAAGGGCTTTATTCTTATTTAAGATTCCCTTTCTAAGACATTAATTTAATCGTAAGTTCATTTAAATTTAGAGTGGGCATTATTTTAATATTTTATAATAAGAGTACATTTAAATAAAAATTTTATTTATATTTTTTAAGTGTAAATCACCATTATATTTTTAATGAAGTTGTTTTCAATCGTTATAAATATTTCTATTGATTTTTTTTTATAAATATTAAAATTATCTATTAAAGTACTGTTCGATACAGGAAAAAAATAGATTAAATTTTTACAAATCAGTAGGTTACTGGATTGATTTAAGGGGCAATTGATAAAAACTTTGCAATGTTGTATTTTAACACTGTATCTGCGAGTAGGTTGTGGTAAACAATTATTGTTGTGTGCAGGTGTGGTAGATTATGAAAGAGAACTAAAATATTACGATTTTTAAAATTTCAGTTATTTCCCGTTTAACGGGACTTATGGGTACAAATTTGGTCCGAATAACCTACTGTAGCAATTTTCTACATCATGCATTTATTTTAAAGGAGTACAACAGCTGATTTATAGTTTTTTAAGTAAATAATTTAGCAAATGTATTCCAAATTACGAGGACGTATTAAAAAGTAATGACTCCATCGCTATAACTATTGTGACACTTATTGCTAAGGTCCGTTTCGGGATCTAGGTAATTAAATAATTAATACACTAAAGTTTACGATTACAAATATTTATTACACTAAAAGGTTCACAAAATAAATAATAAACTAATTAAAATGACTTATTACAATAAATAACTTAATAATTTACTTCAAATAAATAATAAACAATAAATAATTTACTTAGCCTACTTACATTCACCTTTATAATACACAAACATACAAAACATAGAAATTGAATTCACAGAAACTGCACATTAACTTTACAATACACTCACAAAAAGACTTTACACAATACACACACAACAAAGGCAGTATAACAGTCGTCGACAAAAACAATGCTCGGAATAGTTCACCTGTTTAACAACCCGATAATCGCTCGTCGAAGATCAAACGGATACTACTCTGTACCATTTCATGAATGAAATTCTGGAACCTTTGCGAACCGTCTTTTTTCGATATCGTTACACTATTATAATAATGGGCCAGACAGTCTTAAAATGTTTGGTCATGTACTGAAACTCTTTGTATACCAGTCACCCTAGCGGCGATCACAGCCGCAACCGAAAAATTCAAAACAATGCCATCTGCCGGAAAAGTTATGATTACCGTTTTCCGGGATTGTGATCGTATCGTTCATATGGAGTTTCTGGAACGTGGCTGTACTGTCAACTCCAAACAATGTGTTGGTACCCTATCAAATCTGAAGTGACGGCTGCGTATTGTTAGTCCAGACAAAGAGCCAATTCTGCATCATGATTTGTCTGAAAAGAGCAGCTTAGGTTTCAAGACGTTTTACCTCATCTACCTTATAGTCTAAATCTTTCTTTTCGGATTCAGAGATGATAGCGGAGGTGAGGAAATGGTGCCGTACGACAACTTCAGACTTATTCCCGGACGGACTTTACCAAAACGTAGTACGTTGGCATAAATGTGTCGTTATTAACAGCGATTATGTGGAAAAGTGAATAAATATTGATAAGTAGGGGACAGTTTAATCTATCAATTCACACTAATATATAAACAATATATCCATTGCTAATAAAGTTATAGCGATGGAGGCATTACTTTTAAAAACACCCTCGTATGATACATATTTTACTTTACAAAATTTCAATTCTTCTAAAAAATTGAATCTAATTTAAATTTTTTAAGTTATAGGTTTTCGTAACTAACTAAATTTAAGTAAATAAATATTTACGTAGATAATATTTTAAATTAACGGAAATAATAACATTTCAGCAACAATGGCCGACATATTCTGTCCGTACCAGCGAACGGAAAAGTTTATCAAGATGAATTAACTCAATAATCATAACCTCTGATTATAAACTATAAGAATTTTTCTCTACAGAACCTAGTTTGGAGGCATTTACTGATGTTCCATATTTTTTAAGTTTTACAGAGGATGATTTTCATTTTGCGTCATTCACTCATGATTAAAATTAGGTTAAGTTTTTCATTTTACATTGTTTACTCATGATTAAACATAAGTTATATTTTTCATTATATACATTGGCAAATGAAAGTTGTGTGAGTGTTTAGCACCAGATTTTTTATTTTAAGACCGACTTGAAATTTTCCCCAATATTCTCAAGTAGAAAAATGTACCACAGAAACATTTTTTCTTATAGAACACGTATCCTTCGTGCAATTAATGATTTTAAATTTCGTTTGTAATTATGTTTTTTAGTTTTTTTTATTTTATTCTGTAATTAACTTACAAAATATGCAAGCTTAGTTATTTTTAGTCTCCTAGTTGTCTCACCAGTGTCGTACAGTTAAAAATCTCGAAAGCACGATTTGTGTTATTTATGTAGTTTGTAGTCAACGTACTTATCCTAATCTAAAAACCTAATTATGAAAAACTTTATAATTATTAAAAATAGCTATAGTACGTTTCCATTACTTAAAAATCTGATATTAAACACTCAGTTAACTACATTATTACGACTTCAAACTCGACTTCATAACTCGATCCGCAATCGAGATTTTTCGTTCGAGAAAACTCGATGTCGAAAAATCGGCATGAAAAAAATACTTTCTTTCCCTATAATTTTATATTGGGCAAGAGAAAGTAAAAAGACCAGTTGGGCTACATTTTACATAAATGGACACATAGTGTCCGTAGTAGGTACGTAGTTAAAAAATTCAATATTAAGTGAAGTATAGTACAGTAAAATATGATGCAGTACTTATATCAAAAGTGCTTTTTCATGTGTAAAACAAAAGAAAAACGTTACAGTACATGTTACGAGGTACCGTATAGTTTAATAAATTTCTTTAAACGTTTACAGTGAAAATAACCCTTACAGATTTTCGCTTCAGAGACGATGCTCGCATTTTTGGTTTGTGATCACAGAAGAGTTTTAAAATGAGAAGTTCACTTTCCGTTATATCAGTATCTCTTTCAAAATAAACAGTTTTCTAGCTTTGATAGAATATGATGTGTTTTAAATCACTTTTTTGCTGCATTTCATAAATCGCTATTTTTAGAACTCTTATTTGAGATGGCTCTGTTAAAAACATATGGATCAGTAAAGTCAATTTAGATCTTGTTTAGCGGAGATTGTAATTTGGTTTTTTTGTCTTAAATTTTTTACGTTCATCGTTTTTATGTTAATTGAGCTGCACAATTTCCGTATATGATTTTTGAATTGTGGTGGGGAGTTTCACTTTAATGAGAAGAGGTACCCAGTGGTATTTCCTCAGTTTATAACTTCGGGTATTGTCCGTTATTCAGACCAAGAGGTCTCTACTCCATTTTCGCTACAGACGTCACACAGGGGGGGAAGCTCTTGTTGCTAGATCACGGGCTAGTTGGTTTGGATGGTCGTCTAGTCGTTCGTGAAAATTACTATACAAGGACACGGTTGGATCTTTTACTGTCGGAATTTTGAAATCGTCGTGGAGAGTTTTATTGCTTACTTAAAAAGGAGTGCCAGAAGTAAGTCTTAAATATTTTGATAGTTTTTAATTTTGATACTTTTACTTTTTTGAGATTTTTTACTTTCTCTTGCCTATATGAATATATAGGAAGGAAGGTATTGTTTTCATGACGATTTTTCGAAATCGAGTTTTCACCGGATCTTTACGTTTTCAGATCCCCTGAACCCAAAAAACATGTTTTTAGCGATTGGTCTGTGTGTGTGTGTGTATGAACAGAATATCTCAAGAACGGAACATCGTACAAACTTGAAACTTAGAACTTAAGCTACATACTACTACCGGACGTGAAACAAACATTTTCATCAAAATCGGTCAACCGGAAGTAGTAGTTTATTCGTGTAATTTTTCACTTTTTTGCGATTTTCTCAAAAACTGGTCCTACGTTTTTTTTTTAAATCGCCTAGTTTATTCAATTTTTTATTCTCTACAAGATAGGGTAGGCGCCAAGTTTGCTGAAATTCTTCGTGAGGCTGTTTTTACGTAAAGAAATTGTTTTTTGAGATTGCGGCTTTATTATGCATTTCAGCGCAAAAATGTATAAAATAAAATTTGTAGAGAATTCCTACAACTTTTATTTCAAACATTTTTTTTGTATAACGCTTAGTTTAGCAGTAATTAGTGATTTTCTGTTTTTTCTCACGAAAACGTGTGGAAAATCTATTTTTTTAAGATTTCGGCCTTAGTATGCATTTTACAACAAAAGTGTATAATACTAATTTTATAGGAAATAAAACGATCTACAACTTTTATTTAAAGCATTTTTCTCTACAGAGCCTAGTTTAGTGTGAAAGTGATTTTCCGTATTTTTAAACTAAACTGAGATAGATTTTCATTTTGTGTCTTTCAAAGATGATTAAAATAAGCTTACGTTTATTGAGGTTAGTTTTTTGTTTATTTATAATTTTTTATTAATAATGTTAGGTTTATTGTTAATTATTTGCATTGGCAAGAGAAAGTTGTGTGAGTGTTTCACACCAGATTTTTTAATATTATTATTATATAATCTTCCTTTAAACAAGAAATTGCAGTAGTTGAGAATGGAATCAGGGATTTTCAGTTTGAAATGAAAATTCAAAAGAGCTATCGTATGGTAAAAAAAAATTATTTGTAAAATGTTGTCAATATATTTGTGACAACACTTTTTATTTTACGTTGATATACAGCTGGTTTGCACACAAGGTAAATTCTACTAATCCATCTACTCACTGGGCTAGTACAGAGAATCTATAAATTTTTTCATGCTCTGCTGTCAATCGAGTGATGCGAAACAGATTTCAAAATTCTGTTGTTCATCATTCATTTAGACTTGTGTATTCATTTTTTTATGTTCTATATTTTTACTTTGTCAAAAACAGATTATTTTTAATTTACATTGGTTTTCCTTCCCTGTCATTGTAAGACAACCGATGAAGTACAGAAACGTATTCATCACAGTGTTATATTATTTGATCTTGGCTTTATTGGAAAGCAGTTTTTACTCATTGAGCTTGCGATTTCTCTGAAGAAAAGATCTTTTCAGTCGGCTATTTTTATTTTTTGTATTTATTTAGTAATAACGCCTAGAGATTCCTCTTATATGTAAGATATGAGGTAATATAATATTAAAAAATAGCAGATCTGACCGGGAATCTAACCCGGGACCCCGGCATAGAAGCCAGTTCCGTTGACCACAACACCAAGGACAGGCCTATTTCTTTTCCATAATTACTTACCCAAGACACTTACCTATTTTCAAGTATCGTGGCATTGTTTTCATGTTCATTATTTTGTCAATGGAACTGAAGTGTTTGAAGCATTTTTGATACTTCGAGTATTTTATTTTTTCAGACATTATTGAGAATAGAACCCTTGTTCTAACGGTATAGAAGGCGATTATTAGGTATTAGAAGGTCTTATCCGTGAAAGAAATTGGTAATTTGTTGACGATAGTGTTTCCTAAATGTGATAAGTGATAATACAATACAAGCTGTACATGTGGATAACTTTCAGTTTACGGATAAGAAATAATTTCTGCTGAAATTTTTGGTGGAGCTGTGTTTTTGTGGTAAAATATATTTTTTTTAAATTTCGACCATAATATTAATTTAGCGAGAAAGCATTAGTCAACTTTGTAGAAAGTGTAAAAAAAAACTTTTTTTCAAATATTTTTTGTACAACACTTAGTTATAAGAAATTTGTGATTTTTCTGTATTTTTCTTATTAAAATCGGTAAAAACATGGAATTTTTTAAAGATTGTTCCTTTGTATGCATTTTACAATAAACGTGTGTGTAATAAAAGTTATAGAAAATTCCATGATCAATGTTTTTCAAGTTTATTTCCTACAGAGCTTAGTTTATCGTTAATTAGTGATCGTCCGTATTTTTAAGTTCTGCAGAAGTTGATTTTCATTTTGTGTCATTCAGCTAATGGTTAAAATTAGGTTATGTTTTTCATTTTATTTTATTATTTTTATTTTATTATTATTATTATTCGCGAATTCTCCTTGGATAGAAGACGTTAAGCATCATGACTCAGTTTCGTCATTTGTTTTTCTTATTGGTCCAGTAGGCCTTCATTGTTTCCGAGAAAGCTTTTTTGCGGTTTTCAGACCACTTTGGTCTAAACTGCTTCTCTCTTTAGGGCTCTGAAACTTTCCACTTGTCTACCTTGTGACGGAATAAGTTTTTATTAAAAATTTCAGTTTGATGTATATTTGCGCTTTTTAGGTCCTTACGAATTTCGTTTAGCCAAGGTGTTGAAATTTTAAGTTTTGTAATATATTCAATTATTCTTTTTGTTAGCCTATCCTCCTGCAATCTGTTAAGATGTCCAAAGAACTTCAACCGCCTTTTACGCATGTCAATTTCAATGTTTGAATAGCTCTCTGTTGTTTTGTTGGATTGCAGCCTATACCCATCTTCTGTAAGTCGAGCCCCTAGAATTTTTCTAATAATTTTTCTTTCCTCCTTTTTGATTTCTTCGATTTCGTGTTTTCTGCTAAGTACTAGTGTTTCGCTTGCGTAGAGGACCATTGGTTTAATAACTGTGTTGTAGTGCCGAATTTTAGTTTGTCTAATTATTATTATTATTATTATTATATTTTTTATGAATTAATAAAAATGTAATGGCTATATTATTTTTATTATTATCTTATTATTGTCTTATTATTATTATTATTATTATTATATTTTTTATGAATTAATAAAAATGTAATGGCTATATTATTCTTCAGTATTTTAGAAAATTATTGCTAAAAAATCACGTATAGTTCAATAAGGATCTTGTTAACAAAATTGAGTATATTTTACTGCCTCATGGGTATTGAAGTGACTTACTGAGGAATGGAACAAATGCCATTTGGTTTGTTATTACTTTACATTGTACTGTAATAATATTAGAGATTCAATTAATTTCATTTTTGTGAATCTTGATTTTATTTGTCTATAAATATACCACTACTAATAATGTTATATTTTTGTTATTTTTCGATTGATTATTCTTTTATACTACACATTTTAGTAGGGAATAGATATTCTTCACTGAACAAATGTTACCGTTCTTCAGTGAACATTAACCTAACTACCAGCCAAAAAGATAATTTTGATTTGAATGAAATACTGAAGCAATTTAATTGTAATTTGTTCTAATTTTCTACGTGAACAAATTACACAAATCATAATTATTGTTACATTTCCTTTGAGAATTATTGTAAAAGTTTTGCCAAACTAAGAGACAAGTATATTTTAATACAGCGAGGAGAATGTCTCTAATTACGTCTCATTAATTTTGAGGGAGAAAGTTTCGCACATTCATTTATTATTTAAATTTCCGAATGTGATTAACCCAAATGAAGCATAAGTAGGCCTACTGTATTCAGAAATGAACATTAATTGTTTAACAGTAATATTTTGTAAAATTCACACTTTTCCTTATTTCAAATCCCGGATATACTGAGTCTCAAGGTGCGGTTTCGTTAGTGGGATCGTCGCATGTGATTACGCATGCAGCCGCTGCATGCGTCACTGCCATTACTCATTAAATAAATTTCTTAAAAAGTCGTTCCGTTTATGCGTCCGTTGCAAGCGATCGCATGCGTCGGCTGGATCGACTGCTTTGGCAACCAGTCACCTGCAGCAGTCGCATGCGTCTGGAAGTTGAAAATGAGTTTTCCTAAGACGATGACGCAAAACTCATTGAGTTAGATGCAGAAAAACAACAACTATTTGATCCTTCAAACTTGCTTTCATCGTCTAATAGATACAGTAAACTCCCGCTAATCCGAAAATAATTGGGGTGAGCTGATTTCGGATAAGCCGGGTTTTTTAAATAATAAGAAAATTGTGTTTTATTGTAAAAAAATATAACTGTGTCCTAACACTTTTATTCGTACGATTTAAATGTCAAATATTTTCCGTACATTTTAATTCTTTTTTTGAAAAGTCAGAAATATTTTTTGGGATTTTATTTTCCATTCGTTTTCTTACCGAAATGTCCCGCCAACGTTTAACTAAAATAACATCATTGGGCGTCGCTTCGATGGTTTTGACCACGCGTTTACGTTTACACGACATTGTTAAATTTATCATTTCACTTCCACTATCAGTACTTAACACTAATAACTAATAGCCACAAAACGAAATGAAAACTACTTTAAGGCCAAGGCACTACCGTACCCATTCAACCACAATACAGTATTAATTGACTGTTCACAGCAAAGGTGATGTAGCCAAAATAAACAGTAGGCCTAGTACTAGGCTACCGCTCCAAGGAAATTACTCATTTTATCGGTAAAAATTCTGTCTGTTTGCTGAATGTCATGTAAGCATACTTGTTGTGCTATAATTTACAGTTCAGTTTGCTTAAACAGTATTTTGGTACAGAAATACAATTTACAGTTTTTATTATTTATTGTTTTTATTACAGTTATTTGTAGAAAAATTATATTTAAAATACTAAGTATTTTTTGACGTTTCGGATAACCCGGGTTTCGGTTAACCCGGACGTGCAGTTGGATCGCACGTTCCACTGCACAAACGGAACTAAGCGACCTATGCGTCAGTCGCATGCGATTACTGCATGCAGTAATCGCATGCGACGATCGCACAAACGAAACCGCACCTTTAGGTATGTTTCTATATGAAAGGGTGTAAGCATAGTATAATAGACATAGCATAGTTTGGAATCTGGGCATAATAAACAATAGAATAAACTTCCTTTAAACTTACATTTTTTTATTCACACGATTAATAATTTGGGTATTAATACAACACTTAACACTGGCTATTGATTAATTTCAGTTAGATTTTTTCAAATAAATTAATTACAAAAAATTAAAGCTTAAACTAAACTTGACTGTGAATAAGGTCTTAATGTCACTTAACAATCTAAACAAAGATTTACCTTTCCATAACCACTCGATGCCACCCACCTCTTCTGTTTTTAAATGATTCAGTCAGTTAATCGGCTGACCATGTGATAAGAAACAGAATTATTTTTTGTAGCCCGGGAGCTAACAGATTGAGTGGAAATAATTTAACACTTCGTTTGTCTGTTATGGGCAAAGGCAAATTAGGAACGTAATTCAGAACCAGTCCGTAACGACACTATTTTGAAACGACCCGACAACGCTAATTTCACAGTCCACTAATTTACTACAAAAAGGCTAACTGTTTTTATACCTGCGGTCTTGTCTCAAACATTTCTAAAAGTTTGTCCGCTTTACCGGAACATAGTAGAAAGAATAAAAATTTAAAAAAATTTCTATTGGTAATGATTTCCGAAAATTCTTATTCAAAACATGTCATTAATTGCAATCAATTATTGTTGTCGCTCCATTTACACATAGTCCCTACCTCATGTAGTACACAATTTCTTACAATAAACAATTCATTCCCTCAACCATTTCTAGAATATCGCTGTAAAATATTACAAATTATTATTGTAGGATGTTACCCGTTTTTTTTAAAATGTGCACAATTCTTTATTGTTTTTAATTATCCCACATTGAATACACATGCCGTTTTTTCAGAACTGTGACTTTTTGGGAAGGTATAGCAATAATACGTATTTCTTCAGTGTTGATAAATTTTTACTGAAGTTTTTTTTATAATGGGTAATTATATTTTTCTGCCTAAATAAGACCGGTAATGAGAGTAGTTTATTTATCAAGAGATACAACCATTTTTTTAAAATAGACATTTCTGCTTAGAAATAAACAATTACTCTAAAAATCATTGAACGTTCCCCACTATAGGTCAAAAAAAGACGAAAATCGTTTTTATGTCACAAGAATTTAGTACAAAATATTAAATTAATGAAATATTCATGATCATTTTTTTTGTTATCAGTCTCTCGACTGGTTTGATTCAGTTCTCCAAGCTGTTCTATCTTGCGCAAGTCGTTTTATATCTGTATACCTGTAACAACCTACATCTTTTGTAATTTGTTTTATAAAAAAATATATTCTAACCTTTGCCTCCCCCTACAATTCACTCCCTCAGTATTACCCTCCATTATTGAAAGACCAATACCTGGATGTCTTAAGATATGCCCCACTAGCCTATCCCTTCTTCTGGTAAGATGCTTCCATATTCTTCTTTTTTCATTCACTCACCTAAGAACCTCTAAATTACTTACCTTGTCCACCCACCTTTAACATTTTCCTAAACACCAAATTTAAAAGCTTTTATCCTTTCCTTTATACAGCCCCTATCAACCACGTTTCACTCCCGTATAATGCTACACTCCAAACAAAGTAGTTTAAGAAATTTTTTCTAGTCTGTAAATCAATGTTTGTAGTCATTAAGCTGTTTTTCATTTCAAAGGCTTTTCTAGCTTGAGCAATTCTACTTTTGATATCACTTGTGCTTCTACTATCCTTTGTTATTTTACTCCCTAGATAGCAGAATTCCCCAACTTACTGTACGTTTTCTACTACTACTTTTACCTACTTTTAAATTACTTATCTCTTGTAAACCACTCTTACTGCAGTACAACACTTTCGTTTTGTTCTTATTAATTTTCTTGAAGTAATCCTTTCTCATGATCTCATCCATTCCATTTAAGATATCCTCTAGTTATTTCTTTGTCTCGGCTAATACTACTATATCATCGGCGATTCTCAGCATTTTTATTGTTTCTCCTTAAATTTTTATTCCTGCGTCAAATTTTTCCTTCACTTCATTTATAGCCACTTCTATATTATATAAGTTAAAAAGTAGTGGTGACAATGAACATCCTTGTCGTACACCTTTTCTTACAGCAGCCTCTTTATTATAATTTAATGCAACAATATTCAATTACAAAGAAACTTACATTAGACCTACAATAGTCCTATTATTTGATGCCAAGAGATTACACACCAAGCACCTGTTTTACTTTTTTAAAGAATACTATTCAAAGTGTGCTATTTAACAGAATGTGTTTGGACAGTAAGAGAATTGGTGATCAGTGAATTATTGTGTGAGTCAGTCGGTCACTGATGGCTTTTGTATTCATGAGTAGAGACGAAATCTATAAAAATTCTGATTCACCGACAATCTTTATATATCAAAAACTTTTAAAAATTGTTCACTTTTACATGAACGACACTTTTTTTGGAACGTACTGAAACAGATAAAAATTCAAACTCCACCAAAAAATTCAAGGATGCCTATAACACTAACATATCATACATTTATTATTTTCAAAACTTTTTATAAAACTTTGGATATTGAAAAACTCTTTCATTTCATCCGTTTGGTTGGCTGGACTCTAGAAAACTTTAAGTTCGTTCTCTATTTTACACAATTCGCTTTTATTATTTACGTCTAACTTACTTATATAATTAAAGATAAAAAACAGGGAAAACGAAGGAGAAAGAATCCATTTTGTTTCAGAGCCTAGTGTAAAGAAGTATTCTGTTAAAGTTAATTACAGTTTTAAAGGAGGAGGCAAAAGAGAAGGTAGTTAGTTCCTTTTAATCTTAAAACTTCCCCAGAGACGATCTCACTCAACTTTACCGTTAGCATTCTAATACTTATTTGTAAAAGGAATGGTAGGTATTACTTTCGGATTTAAAATATTTCTTCGGAAATGCCTGAGGGATTATTATTCAGTTAAGAAATTAAGACTGGCTTGATAAATAAAGGAATTTGGACGTTTGTAAACGAAAGCTGAATTATAAGTAAAGTAAACCGATGAGTTACTTTAATTTGTAGGTGGTACGCTTACTGAATTATTAATATTAACTCATAAATTTATCTGTTGCAAATACAAGAAAAAAATTATGAATTTTATTCATTTTACTTATACATTGAATTGTTTCATGTGCTTTGAATTATAAAAATTTTAATCGGAAACATTTTTGCTTTTTTAATACTTCTTTTTACTTTTTTTTGTTGTAATTTCAACAATTTTTCCCCTTTCATGGCCATGTGAAGCCAAAAAATGTGTTTTACACTCTTTGATAAATATTTATTGAATATTCTAACGTTTATTCCGGGGTTTTCGAGGATCTGGTTATTTCTTAACGACAAAACTACCGTTTAAATTTATACCAA
Source organism: Catonia carolina (assembly GCA_035578175.1). Taxonomy (NCBI): domain Eukaryota; kingdom Metazoa; phylum Arthropoda; class Insecta; order Hemiptera; family Achilidae; genus Catonia; species Catonia carolina. The sequence goes on from JAQMRL010000003.1 coordinate 79,706,623, forward strand.
ATATTTATAAACAAGTTAATAATTTTTATAAACTGTAATAATTGTTATTACAATTGGAAATAATTAATAAACTATTTCATAACAAAATAAATTTAATACGCATTTTTATTCCTAACGAGTGTACGTTACAATCTGATTAATTTAGAACAATAAGCAACCCCATGACCTAATGATATGAGAATTATATGTATTATATTTATATGAGGTGTAGTCTTATTCAGATTCAGGCCGACCATTCCTGAGAGAGTGTGGTTAATTTTATCCAAACCAAAAATCCAGGTTTTCGGGTCAGTCCAGTCAGTCAGCTGGTAGAGAGTCGCAATTTATTGTCAAGTAACACCGGTTGGAAGAGCGGCTTAGCATCGTGACATGCTGACAGCCACTCTTTGACAAACTCAATTGGGGGCACTAGTTTAAATTCATGCCTAATCATGATCAAAAGAAATATTACAAAGAGGTAGAACTGGGTGGATGTCAAGTACAGTTCCTGTTAACCAATGAAAGCTAAAAAATAATTGTGTGATGTTTATTGCTTATATTAAAAATTTCAATTTATTTTGTTTACCATTAATCATTTAAATTTTTTATTTTAATTTTTCTGTTAACTATTTTATGATCATTTATAACATAACATTAAATAACTCTGGCCGGGTAAGGGAAAAGCTATTAAGTGTAGTAACGAGCTTAAAAGGGGGTATGAAATAATTGCGCTTCTGATGAAACTTTTAATCGTCAGGGATTTAAAAATACTGCAACAAATTGTTAAATTTACTGGAACATTATCGAACAAGTTTTTAATCTCCTCAAAGAAAAAAAATAGGGGAAAATGGTGCTTTTTAATATCAATTAAGAACATGTTATAATTTTAATTTGTTTGAAAACTAATTTTGCGTCTAATATTAACCGTGAAAAATGTTGAAAAAATATATATTTTTCAAAATTGACCTAGAAATTTAATAATCTGGAAAATAAAATTATGCTGTTGATATATTTTACGAGACTATTTCTGTGCGCATTTTTGGTAGTCGGAAGTTTTTTTTATTAAATTCTTTAAAATTTCTCAACTGTTCCGGATTGTTAAACGGCTACTGAAGTACAGCTATATTTATTTTATGGTTTGTCTAAAAATATTAAAACTCGTTGAAGGACCAACATATTTTTTTAATAATATCCTTACATTATGTACCATGTATCCTAAACAGGCAATATATTTTGCAATTTTAAGGGAAAATATTAAAGATGCACAAGCAGCGCCAGTGGTCCTGTGAATGTATTCCCACAAGCCAGTGTCCTGGTACTGTATGTTTTATGTACAGCTGGCTTACCACTACCTTATAATGCTTATAAAGATATAACATGGCTATATTTTTAGTGGATAAAGTTATTATCGAAGTCAATTTTAATCGTGCCGATGTATCAAATCTGTTACAAAAATATTTGGTTAAGGTTGATAAATGGTTAGACTTGGAGAACACCACCTTTGGTACTCTGAAACCAAATCTGTAGACGTTACGTTCAATTTAAAGGAAAGCAACTGTCCAGCAGTAAAGCTGTAGATCGTATTTCCTCATTGTAACAGTGTCATATATATGAGTTAAACACTAATGGTTGTCTTACATGAAAACAACATACAACTGTAAAAGAAAACAACTAGATTTTCAAAAAAATATTTTGGCTTTTGGGCAAAGTATAATTCCTGACAAAATCTAACAAAATTAATACTTACAAATCAATATTGAATCCCATTGGAATTGTAGAATACAACTTTAGCGTAATCTGCGAATTAAAACTTCGAAATCTTATAGTGATTCCATTGAAAGATGATCAGACACATGGTAAACGTACCCTGGTATATAAACAACTAATTTATTTATAGAGATATTAACTTAAATATGGAGATGAAGTGTTAAATTATTTGCACTCGATCTGCTATTTTCAGGAATACAAAAAATAGTTTTGTTTCATATTACATAGTCTGCCAATCATATGATTGAAGGATTTAAAAATAGAAGATGTAGAGGTGTAAATTGATACTAGTCAGGAATACGTCCTCTGAGAGTACTAATCAATTCCATTATACAGCCAGATCCTGTGTTGAATGAAGTGAAAATGTTATGTGCAGGGTGGAAAGTAGATGCTTTTCAGAGAGGGTGGCATGCTGATAACCATAATTTTCCACTCTCTGAGGAAAACAATGGTAAACCACTTTCCTCGTCGTTAGTAAAGCCTCTAGAAGTTCAAACTAGTCTTTTGGCTGATGACCTTATAAGAAAACGCACAATATATAACGTAGAAGTATATAAAATTAAAAAAGTAATTCATGAGCTTGCTATGTAAGATTAAATGTTGGACAATTGTAAGTTTTTCAAGGATTTACAAATCAACAAACTAACTAGCTGGTACAAAATAATAGTAATTTAAAATTTGTAATTGTTCTTAAACAAGATGATGCATTGGTATATATTATATATAAAATTATATATATATATATATATATATACGCATGCGAGGCTTTACAGCCCCAGCCGTATCTCGCTTCCTAAGCAACACCTGTCTCTATCTCACCAGTCCCCATCGGAGAGCCACCGCAAATACAACATTACCTCCTGCACCCCATCCAGCTTTGTCACTTTCGACTTACCCCTCCTTCTTCTATCGGCTGGCGTCCACTCTCATACCCTCTTTGTCCATCTACCATCCCCTGCAAATGGCCAAACTATTTTAACTGCTTCCGAGATATGGTATTCATGATATTTCCTTGAACTCCAATTCTTCTAGTTAATTTCAGAATTCGGAACTCGATCGATCCGCGACACACCACAGCTCTGCCTCCAGAAATCCATCTCCACCCCTTTTAGGCGATCATTCTGTCTCTTTGTCAATACCCACCCTTCCGTAACATAGGTACACACACTCTCCGGGATAGCATGATAAAAATTTATGTCTCCTTCCATATTTTATCAATCCATTGATGCATTGGTATTTTATTTTATTCAGACACTGTAAAAATGAAATGTTTAGCGCTATAAATCGCCCAATTACTTAAATCTTATTTTTGGAGCAGATCATTTATCTTTTATTCTTCTCTTTAAAAAATAACGATAATTATTGTTCAATGTCTTCTTTAAACTTAATTTCCTAATGTTATAATCTGATTAAAATATATTACTTGCAAACAATAATGATTTTCCTGTTCTTTCCACAAGTTAAAGTCACAAATATAATTTAGTATCACGATTCGTTCTTTATTTTATTTACTAGTATTTATTTTATGTGCACTTTTACGATGGATTCCCAGTATCTTTACTTTAATGATCAGTTTGTTTCTATTCTAAATGATTGTTTGTCTACAAGGTTAAATCTTTCGTAATAGTTCCTTGGCATAAATTTGTTCTAGTAAACATAGATTTTATTGAGAGTTTTTCTGTTTAAGTAAAGAAAATCCTAGTAATTATTTTAATTGGTTCCGATTGATTAGATTTACTGTAGTAAATTTGAAGATAAAAGTTTTGGAATATTTTTAGTTTGTTTTATACATAAAATTATCAATAAAAGTTTTCCTGAGTGTACAGTTCTACAATAAAACTTTTTTATGATTATATTAAATTATGCTAAGCAGAATTTTTGTAAAAATCAAACTAGATAAATTATCACTGTTATGAATTCACAGACATTTTACTATAATGCCCTTTCATGGGCTAAATTCTTGTCAGTAGAAAGATAATGTCATACTTCACGTTATTTCAGTCGCTCTTCAACTCGAGAGAGCAATTCAATCAATCGTTTAACAATTTTTGCATTAAAGATACGCAATTATAATTTATCGTAAACATTTCAAAGCATTATACAGTAGAAAGTCAATTTGTATTTAGTAAAATGTTCTGCCTACAATCAATGTATTTTTGTAGGTGAGTTACTAGTTTTGTTCACAATAAATTTATTTATGTATATTTTTTATAATATATTTTTTTATTGTTTTAAAGTCACGTCAACACCAAAGGGTATTAGTGACAACAAAAATTAAACTATAAAAATTTTTACAAACATTATCGGTAGGCTTACATACCTAATACAGAAAAACTTTTTACAGAGTAAAAACATAAAAACCGCAATTTTAGAACAAAAAAATTATATCTGAGGTTATTAGAGTGTATTTAAGTAAGTAATTAAAAAAAACAAATTTGTGTTAAGACAAGTCGGTTTATTTAGGCTCTTATGTATGTAATAATTAGGAATTTTCAATTTAGATATCAGAATTTACAAACCATTGTGCTCCATTAGCAGATATCTTAGCGACAGATTACAATTAAAAAGTTATATTTTGGAGGGTCTGTTTTAGATAAAAAAAATGACTTTGTGTTAAACTTTGAGTGCCCTTTGCGTATCCTCGTAAGACTGACTTCATACTTTTATGTGTTGGTTGTTTTTCAAAAATGTTAGTTCGTGATTCATGTAATTTTGTTTGATAACTATTCAACCTCTTGGTGTTTCCGAGTTTTCTTAATTTTGTTTTAGTAAATTTGTTAGATTTCTGTGTGATATTATTTAAATCGGGTGTGTAAGTGTAGTGGCTTATTTGACTAAGTTGTCTGCTCATTAATTACCCTGAATATCTTCATGAGATGGTCACCAAGTTATTGTTATATGTTTTTCTCGTCTTCATATATAGATTATGAAGTATTGTAGTGTATAGTTCTGCCTTCATATAATTTTCTTTAGTTTATTTTAAGCCGCTTCAACTGCTTTGGTTATTAGCGAATACTATGGGGTACAGTTCAAAAACAGTGTGTTTTCACATTTCATAATTACATAATTACATACCCTAGCCGGGAATCGAACCTGGTATTTTCAATTTGAAATGGGCAGCACAGTCTAGCGCACTAGCTACTAGCCCATGGAAGCGACCATTCATATGTAATGTTTTATTTATTTATTTTTTGATGAGTGGTAAATCCTATATAACCCTGAGTTTGTGCGCAGTTAATGACCCAAGTTGAGATAACAGATGAAAAAACCCTGACGAAAAATTGAACATGTTTGAACAAAAATAAATTATTATTATCAATGCAAAAGTTGGTTTGTTAAATGTAATTTTTTTCTTATATAACTTTAAATTTCGTGAAAAGGAACACAGTGTTATTTTCAAAAATAAATACAACCGTAATTATGGAACAACCAGGACTACAGAGTTGAAAATAACAGAACTACAAAGTTTTTAAAGAAATTCACTACAATTAAGTTTGTTGTTTTTAACAAACTACCGTCTAAAATAAAACTCCTTAGGCTAATATACAAAACTTTTATCAAGAAAAAGATTTTTAACGAAACATGTATTCTATTCTAAACAAGAGTTTTTAAATTATCTTACAACAAATGCAATGTGAAATTTAAAGTTATGTAACTTCACTAATTGTGCGATGCAAAAATTGGATAGGCCTAATCCAAATTAACATATTTCATTAAAATTTAAATAATTCGTTTAATGTATTACATACGTCATTTATCGATAAATTTGTTTTTTTAAATTGCTTAATATTGTAAGAGTGCAAAACTAACTAGCAAAAACTATTACTGTTTTTTTTTGTCGTGAGTCTCTCGACTGGTTTGATGCAGTTCTTTAAGGTGTTCTATCTTGCGCAAATCGTTTCATATCTACACTGTGTATATACCTGCTATACCTAACATCTTTTGTAATTTGCTTTAAATATCCTAACCTATGCCTTTCCCTACAATTTACTCCCTCCATTAATGATAGAGCAATACCTGGATGTCTTAAGCCCCGTTAGACTATCACTTCTTCTGACAAGATGTTTCCATCCACTCTTCCACTTCTTCTTTCATCCACTCGACTAAGAACCTTTAAATTACTTATTTTGTCCATCCACCTAATTTTTAACATTTTCTTAATAACACCTCATTTCAAAAGCTTTTATCCTTTTCCTTTCTACCGCCCTTATCTACCTTTCAGTCCCATTTAATGCTACACTCCACAGTGTTTTAAGATTTTTTCCTAATCTCTAAATCAATGTTTGTGGTGTATATTAAAAGTAAAAAACAGAGTTCATGGCTTTGAGAAGAACACTATCCATTGGTGTTGTCTTCTTCAGAAAATGCTTCTAATAATTATATAAAACAGAAATATAATTGATTCAGATACTTTTTTCTTTTTTTTCTTTTTTGTCCTCTATTTAGGAAATTCACAATCTGTTGGAAACAATCAGTGATAGTGTTAACACAAAATTTGGAAAAAAATTAAAATTGTAAATAAACGTGAGTGGAGATACAGCCCAGTGACAGAACTCCAACGTGAATAGATAAGTGTAGCATTAAGTGCAGCATTTAGAAGACTGAAATGGATAGTCAATTACAGTACTACGTTAATTGATGAGGTCCCGGCTCCATGAAGATAAAATTTAAGATACTTAAATTTTGTTGAGTTAAATTTTATAGCATTGTTCCACTGGTTTACCTCCGAGTCAATTGGTTTTCGCACACAGCATTCTCTTATCCATTATTGACTGTTGAAAAGGCTAGTTTAGTGCCATTAATACCAATTCCATTTAAAACAAATCCTAATTTAAGAATATTCCCATATTGATATATTGAAAGTTTTAACACGAAATATTGAATAAAACTATATTCAAGTACAAGATATTTTAGGTTTATTAGGGGTTTAGTTTTATTTATTTATTCGCCTTTGGCCCTTTTTTGGGAATAGACTATAATTATTACAAATATTTCTTATTTTACAAAAAAATACATGTAGGTATCTTAAACATAAACTACATACTAAATATAATTATATCACTGTAAATGATTCATCATGCACTATTTTACTAATAAGTAATTAATATTAGAGTTTTATTTTACTTAATTTATTTTGCAACTGTATGAAAAGAAACAGCAAAAACGTTCACAACTAAATCTTGAAAAAATAAACAAAACCAACCACTTTAACGGCTTTGAGGAGGACACCACCCAGTGATTGCTCTCCAGAACGATAATTGTGTTCATTTTTAGTTTATGTTTTTGTATGCGTAATTAATGTTAGAGTTGCTTTAATGTATTATGTCTCTACTCTATCAGCGTTTCAGTCGTCTCTGTGCGATTCCTGGTAGGTGTGCAGAATTCATGTTGCATATTCAGGGATTTTTGTGATTTTGAAGTTTGTCTCGGAACTTACGGTATAATTTTAGATAGGCCTATGTGTCGTTGATGTAAGGGACATGTACGTAAGTCATCGTGTAGTGTTCTATTGGATACGTTACTCGGGCAATTAGTAATGAGTTTTAAAAATTTACTTTGAAAACTTTGTACTATTCGTGAAATAACTGATGGCTGTGCTGAACCGTAAATTTGACTACCATACATCCAGATCGGTTTAAGTACGTCAAGAGTTTTGAAGTCATGGGTAGTTTTGACTGCTTGGCTAATGGCCTGTACTATAACTGTTTCAGTCAGCTACTAAAGTTAAAAATTAATAAAAACTATACTTAATACTTAGTTACATATGACTAAAATTTTAATATGAATATAAGAAAATTCAAAATGGAATATAATATAATTTATGCAAACTAATAATCAATGTATAACAATACGAGGTGTGTCTATTAAATAACGAGACTGATGTTGTAAAAAAATTTTATTTTTATTTTATACATAATCACTTACTGTGACCTTCAATATAAACTCCTTCTCTATACCTACAACGCTCCATGTAAATTTTCCATTGTTGGAAACAGTGCTGGAAGTCATCTTCTGTCAGCTCCTTCAAGACTCGTGCCGCTCAAAAATGTTTGAAATGAAGCTCGCAAAAATGTTTGTACTAACACTTTGTACGCAATTGAAAATGACCCAAATTTTTTGGGAAAAATAATAATTGTGATGAAACGTGGCTTTTTACTTATGATCCGGAAACGGAGCGCCAATCCATGCACTGGAAGAGGTGAACTTCACCGAGAGCCAAAAAAGCTCGAATGAGCAAGTCAAAATTTTAAGCAATGATGATTGTTTTTTTTATATCCATGGGCTAGTGTACCTTTACTGGGTTCCTGAAGGGCAAACAATTAATCAATATTACTACTTTGAGGTACTTTCTAAACTGCGTCAAAGAATAAGGAAAAACGCCCCGAAATGTAGAAGGACAAATCATGGGTTCTCCACCAAGACAATGCGCCAGCTCATTCCGCGTTATCTGTCAAGAGGTTCCTAGCCAAGTACATCATCTCAGTGTCAGAACATCCACCTTATTCACCAGATCTTGCACCATAAGATTTCTACCTGTTCCCTAAGGTAAATTCTGCATTAAAAGGGACAAGATTTGAGTCTGTGGAAGGTGTAAAGTAAAAGCGGCACGTGTCCTGAAGGAGCTGACAGAAGATGACTTCCAGCACTGTTTCCAACGATGGAAAATTTGCATGGAGCGTTGTAGGATAGAGAAGGAGTGTATGTTAAAGGTGACAATAAGTGATTATGTAGAAAATAAAAATAACATTTTTTACAATGTCAGTCTCGTTATTTAATAGCCACACCTCGTATAACAAATTAAGATAATATAATTTAATTAATTACGAGTATATTAATGATAATTTAATGTGCAATACAGTCTATGTCTAGATTCGATTTCTTTGTAATGGTTTTGGCCTAAGTACTCAATGTCAGAATTTTTTTTTTGGTTTAATGTCCGACTGTTCTGCAGTAACTGCTAATGCAGACGGTGAAGGATAAGATGATTTTTTGTGACGTTTGAAAGTATGCCGTGTCTGAATGGGATTCGAACCCAAGACCTCGTGATGAGATGCGAGCACGTTACAAACTACGCCAATGCGGCTGGCTAGGATAAAAAGATTATTGATTATTTATTTTTTTTAAAATCGCAACAAATTGTTTTTTAGTTATTTTCTTGTAGACCTATTCATTGGGGTAACGCACTACAGTGTTGTAGCGTGTATGATAGCACACACCGATTGTAATTTTTTTACGAAGTTTGGAAGCATATGCTTTCCGATTTAAACGCTTTGCTCTAAAGACCAAGAAACTTGTAACAGAGACCTCGTTTATATAGCTGGTGTTAATTTTCAAGTGTAGATCAGAATTAGGTAGGTTTTCTTTGCTGAGATAAATAATTTATTATTAATCGTTTTAATTACGATAGAAATCAACTATTTATATGTTCAACATATAGGCCTTATACTTAATATACAAATACTGTTCAGAGTGACAATTTATTTTTACGATTCTGCAACATTACAATCTGTTTACTTGAAATAGAACAATCAGTAATTTTGATCAATGTTAATTAACATGATTACGATTTCATTATAATGTTAATGAAATGGAAAATAGTAATAAATTAATATTTTTGATAATTACAATGATGACTTTGAAGTAATCAGTTAGAAAAAAATGTAATAAGTTTTACAATGTTCTTTGAAACTTATAACCTAAATCAAGAACACTACGTCTTTTCAGTCTTGAAAACCCGGTATCAATGTTATTTAGTAGATTCAGAGCCAGGAAGTTTGGATGATTGTTGAGTCTTTCTTCATATTTACGGCTGAATTTTGATGTAGTATGTTTCACTTAGTCAATATTAAAATCGGCATAGATATAGGTGTTTTTGATGTACCAAAGAATTTGCAGGGCCTGCCTCTATAATTTTGACTGGAAACGTTCAGAGTGACTGACACATAACTTCGTCAAAAAAACAAAAGTTGTTTGTTTCTGTAGGTTTTTTGGATGTCGCTGAAGCTTTTGACGGAGTTTCCAGTTTTACAGTGCTTGCACGACCCAGAAATTTGTACTATGGCTTCGAAGACAATGGAGCAGAAATTTACTGGACAAAAATTATTTTAATATAATTTAAGAAAAATTAAGTTACATAATAGCAAATAATACTCAATGATTTTTTTAATATATATTTTTATATTTTATATTTATCGGTTTTATGAGAGAAAGATTACTAAATATTTATAATTTTTACTTGTTTAAAAATTACAGTAAGATTTTTTTTATATTTATATATTTTTAATAATTTTTTTGTATTTTTACGGAATATTCTAGAATTAATATATAACTTGTCTATTTCAGGCATTACGGGAGAAGTAAATATAGACTCCAACGGAGACCGAGTCGCTGATTATTCGCTCTTAGATATGGATCCGGTTACTTCTGAATTCAAAGTAAGTTAACAACACAATAAAAATCATCTTATTTTATAATTTATGTAGCCTCAATTATTTATAGTTTTATTGGAAGTGAAATTATTTAGGTAGACATTTTTCCCATTTGCTAAATTTTATTGGACACATTTTAACAGGCATGTAGTTTTTGTTGTTCAAATTAATGGCTGTTGATTGGGCTCTGGGATATCAGTTTTCATGGCTATTAAATTTTAAAAATTTTGTTATTTTATAAGTTTTTTGTGTTTGAACTGGTTCAAAATGGCTTAAATTCTTTTAGGCGTTAACGTTTGGTTAATTTTTTTTGTAAAATTGTTCCTGAACAAAATTAACTTTCTAATTTCTTAATTCGTTACTAATTTACGTGCAAAAAAATGGAACTGGTGTTTTACTTTGCCTTTTTCCACCTTTGACCAGTTTTGCTTCTCCAAACGAAAATTGAGTTAAAAAAATATCTAGAAAATTATGTTAAATTGCTAAACAATTTGAATTTTTTATATATATCAAGGAAGTTTTATATTATACTCATCAGGTAACTTTCAAAAAAATGTATAATTCAATAATTTTATTTTTTATTTAGATAGTTTCGTATGAAAAACCGGTTGACAAAAGAAATGTTTAAGACACTAAACAATTGACCTAACGTGTCGGATAAATGGTAGAAGTCAGAAAGGATATTATTAGAAAACCGGAGTAAACCGAGAATACTTAATGAACCAAACTAAATTCAGACAACTAATTACGGACTGTAAGGGGTTCCATGATGACCAAAAACAGAACGCTGGGTAGACAGAAGAAAGGAAAAAAGCCTGAGAATATGAGCTGCAAAATGAGCTTCCAGAAACGTCTTAAGTCACCTCACGTGATCTAAAATTGGCTCTATAGGAGAAAATAGCTATGGTTATCATAATCTCTAAGAGAATCACTATCGAATTCACAAAATACTATCCTAGATGTAGATTTTCATTAACCTTTCTTTATAAGCTATTACTGTGACTTAATTATACTGTTTTATACAGCGTATTTTATTATAAAATATGACATAAATCAAGGAATGAGTTTCTGTTAAACTTTTGCAGTTCGTAATGTTTATATTAACTTTATCAATGTTAAAATATTTTTATAGTTCCCCTTTTCTTTATACTCTTATAAGAACACAAGTTCTAGAGCTTTAGAAGATGACGTTCCGAAGTTATAAACTTTAAAAGTGTTGACGCTCGCTCGAGTTTGTCTAATAGAATTTAACTGTATTGAACAAAGTTCTAAGAATAAACCTGTCAACATTTTTATTTCTTTATTCGTTTAGTATCAAACACTCCAACCTCGGCTATTCGTAAAAATTTAATGAACAGTTTCATAAAACGGAATTTAGAAATTTTCTCGTTCGTTTAATTGGAAGTCAAATCAAAAATACGTAGTAAACACTATAAATGAATGTATAAATTTTTTCTACCATCAAGAGATCGTAAATTTATTTATAGGAAATTTTATTAATCACTTTACATTTTCGTGATCCTACTTTTAAAACTGCTTAGTGTATGGGAAGTACAAGATGTCTTCAAGATTGTTTTACATTTTTTATACTAATGATTAAACATTTTTTTAATCCCTAATGTGTGTACGTTGTAATATTTTCATTCAGGTCAATAGCAAATCAATAAAAAGAAAATTACGTGTAAGCGAGGTGTAGTCTTGTACAAACCCAGGCCGACCAAAAATCATACTCTCTCCCCTGAGAGAGTGGTTAATTGAACCACAACCATCAAAGTACACCGGTCCACTGTCTTGTATTCAAATCCGAATAAAAGATACTACCTTTATTAGCATTTGTACCAGGAACCTTCGTTTCCGAAAGTCAGCTGTTAAACAGCTGACCTGGTGGGTAAATGATAATGATTAAACATATGTTATATTTTTCATTAAATACATTGCAAGAGAAAGTTGTACTTCACCATGAAAAGACTGATCGCAAAGCCTGACATTTTGATATGAGAATATTCTTGTTGTAGTGATCTGTAGTGTTTTGTAGCTCCATATTAGGTGAAGTAAACTGTTGCAAATAATTATGTAAAAACTAAATCAAAACAGGATAATATTATAATTATTGAACAATTTATAAAATTTACATTATTTATTTATGCTTTGTTACTCTTAATACATTTCGGTACACTCAATTTAACAGGAGTTTTAAATAAATTCATGTAACGATTTTAATTGTGGTAGCAGACAACTACATTTTATTCTTTTCAGCAGCAACCAGAAAACGTTCTTTAATCCATCATAACGACTTTTTTCTGAGCTGTAATAGAAAATAACTAGGTGATTAATAACCGTAGTTTCTCTTCACGTTTATATTATTTCTTTAGTGAAAAACGGTATAATGTTATGTGTTATTTTCTTACTTTAAGTGATTACTTCATTTTGAAATACAATGCAGAACAACCGCGTAATTAATGTAGTATAGCTACATTTCCTCAAGAGTTTTCAGTTATTTTTTATTTTAAATTATATTTTTAAGTTTCTTATAGCAATTTTATACCATTATGCATATTTTTCAATTACTTTTTTAATTACTAAGTTACCTACCGTTAGAAAAATATACAGGTTGTTTTTTTTTAAATTTTAAATTCTGTTTTAGTACTAATAAGAGTTACAGTGATTAAATATATGTAGAAAGTATAGTACTGTGTAAATGTAGACACAGGTAACACAACCGTTAAAAATAATTTACCCATTTTTGTTCAAAAATGATATTACTCACACAAATCCATAAATACCTTTCAGCTTCTTGCAACAGATGCATTCGTTTAATTACTTGCGATGTGATATACTTTATGTGCAATCATGAGATTCAGTGATCAAACTGGAAAAATTCCAAAGGCCTAAAGGCCTACACTTTGAGGAAAACGCTGGTCGGTAAAGTACGGAAGGAGACTGTTTTAATATTTTTTTCACACCCTCTTTCTGCCTTTTTTATTTTATGATTTAGAGTGTTGGACCCTGCTGCTCAGTAGATATTAAGAATAGAAGCTGCATAGATGAGATTTTTAAGACAACTTGATGTGTCAACCGTAAAAAAAGAATAGGCAAGAGTGGTATAGTCACTTATTGCAAATGCCAGATAATCGAACATCTAAACAGGTGTTTACTTACAAGCCAATTGGACTGCGTGTAATTGAATGACCTTGGAAGAAATAGGTTTCCAGACATTTTCTTGATATAAGACTACTAAATTTGAAGCTGGAACAGGCTGGGAGGACCAACTCCTATTTATGATTATTAAAACCAGAAATAAGAACACACGTGCCATAAGAAAAGCAAAGAAGATTACATAGATCCTGGAGTATGGAGAAAAGACTGATTAGGGCTTGCTACTGGATGATTTCCTCAATCAAGACAAAAACAGGACATTGCTTACTTACGTTTTCATATATACACCATACACAACTAATTAGTAATAAGGACAAAAATAAATATTTTTACTTCTCTTTTATGCGAATTTCACTTGAAACGGATGAGGAAGGGCAATTGCCCTGTTTAGCTCAAGAGTACAAACCTACCAGTAAGAGGAGTGTTGGACGTCCGAAAAAGAGATGGTCTACGGAAGAAGCCGAGCTGCCTAATCCAAGAAAATGAAGAACTTTTTTATTGATATTAAGGTTTTAACAAGTCCATTCATAATTTAATAAGTATGTAAATCATAATTCGTCAATTTAAATAAGTGATAATGTAGTTGTTTGTTTATTTTACTATTACTTATTTCTCTTTTTATGAAACAAAAAAGCCTATTTTATAAAAAAAGTAAGAAAAAAGAAAATAGGAATTATCAAACTAGTTGAAAAAAGACCTGTACTTACTCTTATTAAAAAAGTAAAACAACAGTTTTTAAGAAGGTTTCTGCTCTTAAGAAATAAGGCAATGAAACAAAACTTCATAGAACTCTGTTCAAAGAGAGGTATTTTTAAAAAAAAAACCTTTTAAACACCTTAAAAATTACACTTTTTAAAGTTCTTTAAGTTGCACTGTTTAAATTTTGCAAGGGTAAACGAGCAATCGTAAAATTTTTATACAGAAAATTACTTCTCTTAATATTCCGTAAAAGTTTTAAAAGATTTTCAAGTACAAACTAAATGAAACCATTTTAAAAGTAAGTACAAGACTTTCTACGTTACATAATTACAAAGAAGTGTCATTTAAAATAACATAACACCGTTTTCTACTTGGCAAGAGTTCAGTAAGTACAAGGATAGTGAGATTCTATTCGTAATGAAAACATTTTATGGTTTAAAAATATCTAATTAGGTTTTTTTCGTATATTGAGTTTTGAATTGGATTTTAATGTGCCGTTTGTTATCGAAATTGAAGTTGTGAAGGAATTTAGTTTATATATTTTTCATTAGCTGTTGATGTCTTGTGTATAAGTTGTGGCTTGTTCGTAAGTGAATACATATGAGGTGAATACAAATAAAAAAATCTGGTGTGAAACACTCACACAACTTTCTCTTGCCCCAGTGCAAATAATTAACAATAAAACTAACATTAGTAATAAAACATTAGAAATAAATAAAAAAACTAAACTCAATAAACATAACCTAATTTTAATCATATATGAAAGACGCAAAATGAAAATCAACCTCAGTTTGGCCTAAAAATACGGAAAATCACTCTTTCACGCTCAACTAGGCTCTGTAGAGAAAAATGCTCTGAATAAAAGTTGTATATCTTTTAAAAAATTTGATTATGTACACTTTTGTCATAAAATGAATACGAACGCCGAAATCTTAAAAAAATCGATTTTTCACACGTTTTCGTGAGAAAAACCAGAAAATCGCTAATTACTGCTAAACTAAGCGTTATACAAAAAAATGTTTGAAATAAAAGTTGTAGAATTTTACATTCTCTACATTTTTTATTATATACATTTTCGCGTTATAATACATATTAAAGCCGAATCTTAAAAAACTATGTTTTTACGTGAAAACAGCCTCACCAAGAATTTCAGCCAACATTGCGCCTACCCTATTTTGTAGAGAATAAAAAGTTCAGTAAACCAGGTGATTTTAAAAAAAAATCGTAGGACCAGTTTTTGAGAAAATTGCAAAAAAGTGAAAAATTACACGAATAAACTACTACTTCCGGTTGACCGATTTTGATGAAAATGTTCGTGTTGGGTCCGGTAGTGGTATATAACTTAATTTTTTAATTTCAAGTTCGTACAATGTTCCGTTCTTGAGATATTTTGTATACACACACACACACACACACACACACACAGACCAATCGCTAAAAACATGTTTTTTGGGTCAGGGGGTCTGAAAACGTGTAAATCCGGTGAAAACTCGATTTCGAAAAATCGACTTGAAAACAATACTTTCCCCTTCCTATATTCATATAGGCAAGAGAAAGTAAAAAATGCCAGACCGAGATTCGAACTCTTGAGTCCAAGAAAAGAAGTCAGTTGCGCCGACCATTAGGCACCAAACAGGCTGGTCAAATTTATTAAGTTGACGTATTATTGCGTCACATATCATACATTGCTTTTTTGGATAGAAAATTCTACGCAGATCACATTTATAGAGCATTCTATGTAAGATAATTTAAGGGGCGACTGTATGATGGTTTTGACTGAAAATATCGATTTTCGGTTTTTTATGTTTTTTAATAGTTTATCTCTAGATCTATCACAAAAACATTATATTGCAAAAAAAATATTTTAATGAAAAAATTGAAGGTTTTAATAGGTTAATCCTAAAAAATTAACATGCCGCCAAGACAAATATTTTTATATTGCTCGTTTTAGTGCAAAAAGAAATTTAGTTTTTTTTAAAATATCTGCTTCACTATTTTTAATATTCTCCATTGTTGGTCCAGCTTTCTAACCAACTGTTGATAGTAAATTAATCTTGTTTGTGTACATTTTGTTCTTCATTTGTGCCTGTTTCCGTAAATTTAAATTTTTAACACTTAAGCACGTTTTTCTCAGAAACCATTTAACCTACCGGGCTGAAATTTTTACCAGTTAATTATCATGTACATGTACATTCACCGACATATTTTTTACTTCCTCAGGTGTTCAAAAAATAAGTAATATGCAAAAAACGTAGAAAGAAAATTGTAAAGATTTTGTGTTATTCGTTTAAAACCTTTATGGTCCAACAGGTTAAATTGAAAGAAATCATTTGCTGAAACCACAACAGCTCCATATTAATATCAAAACGCTTGATGGTAGAAAAAATTTATACATTCATTTATAGTGTTTACTACGTATTTTTGATTTGACTTCCAATTAAACGAACGAGAAATTTTCTAATTCCGTTTTATGAAACTGTTTATTAAATTTTTACGAATAGCCGAGGTTGGAATGTTTGATCCTGTGTGATAAGTGTGTAAAGTTTCTTTTTCGTATCTTTCACCAATCCTATGAAAAATTTACCTAAAATAAGCAAATTTAACATTGGCGGGACACAAAGTACAGTGTTCCCTTAACAACTCCTGATCACTCCTAGTCAACCTAGTGAACGTATTAAAAATTATTTTATTGTGGGTATTGATTTCCATACACGTTCGTGAAGAAGTTTCCTATTGGTTTAATAAGTTACCCATTAATGCAATATAGCTATATAAATACATACGAAATATAAATTTAAACAATAAAGTGTTAAAATGAATTTATTCCATTGGTTTATTCTACGTAAAAAAACATATTTTATCGTGCGTCTACAAGTAGGAAAACCATCAGTCTGTTTGGGATTCGGTCCAAGTATAGTGGTTTCCTTGGTTCGCTACTCCATTTCGTATTCGTGGAACTCTTGTAAGCGTACGTAGGCAATTCGTAAACAATAAATTTTACATGTCAAGACCTTTACACTACCAAAGCAGTTTGTAGTCTCGGTTTTGTGGTATGTTCTTGGATTCGACCCCTTGTTTCAATTGATATATTCGCTCTAACTTTCTTCGCACCTCTTTATTTCAAAATTTTATTTTAAAATATGTATTCATGTGTCAAAGTTTCTATTATTTATTGACCTTTTCATTTATATTGTTGAACATTTCGTTTTGAATTATATTATTTTAGTTTGTCGCTTTATCACTATATCTTCTCAAATAAATAGTGGTGGTTTATTAAAATTTTATTTATCTACTTTATTATTTAAGATGATTTATTTTTACGAAATTTATTATTTACTTGACTTAAAAGAATCACTGATTTATACGTGCATGTACGAAAAACCACTTATATTATATTATAAAAACAATTATATATATTTTTTTAAATAATGTCAATTTTTGAAAACTAGGTATTACGGGAAATTACGTTTTAAAGCCCCATGAATCCAAAAACATGTTTTTAGCGATTGGTGTGTGTGTGTGTGTGTGTGTGTGTGTGTGTGTGTGTGTGTGTGTGTGTGTGTGTGTGTGTGTGTGTGTGTGTATGTATGTATGTGTGTGTGTGTGTGTGTGTATGTGTGCGCGCGCGCGCGCGCGTGTGTGTGTGTGTATGTATGTATGTATGTATGTATGGTTTAACAAAACATCTTAGAGTCGAATGGCGTACGAAGTTGATACTAGAAACTTAAGTTAGATACTACTAGGGGACACAACACGAACATTTTCATAAAATTTATCAACCTTAAGTAGTAGGTAGTTTAATCGTGCCTTTTTCAATTTATGTGATTTTCTGAAAAACGGCTCCTACGATATTTTTAAGAATCATTATTTACTCATTTTTTGTGCTCTACAAAATATGCTTAAAGGCATGTCCGCTGAAGTTCTTAGAGGGCTGTGTTTTATTGTTAAAAAAGGTTTGTTTTAAGATTGCGGCCTTAATAGGCTATGAATTTCACGGTTAAGTTTACCTATATGATCAAATTTTTAAAAAAATAACTACCCTACAACTTTTAATTCCAACATTGTTTTCTACAAAGCATAAATTAACATCAATTACTGGTTTTCTGTATTTTGCTCATAAAAATTGGAATTTTTGCCCTTGAAAAATTTAAACAATATTGTAATCAAATTGTTTTAGTATAATGTTTGGGTGTTGGTCAAGGTTTTTGCATAGTTTTCTTTGGTCACTCCAAGAGAATACCTGGTCAGTCTCCTATTGGCGTTTTGTGTAGTGCCGCCTCGTGCCTTCAAAAAAAATGAAAAATAAAATCTGGTGTGAAACACTCACACGACTTTCTCCTGCCAATCCAAATAATGACCACTATAACCTAACATTAATAATAAAATATTAGAAATAAACAAAAAACTAACCTCAAAAAACATAACCTAATTTTAATCATGAGTGAATGATGCATAATTAAAATCAAACTCAGTTTGGGTTTTTTCTTTTTTTTATCCGAGGCGGCGAGAAAAACTCATGTTCACTTCCTCACGATGGAGAAAGTAGTGTTGGACTCAATTGAGGCGTCCTCGTCCAGCCCCAAGGAGGCCGCAACCACCTTACCAACCAAAAACCCGCCGCCTGGCCACTTGATCCGACATCAGCAAACAACCCTCCACCTCCCTCGGAACTGTTTATATAAAACTACAAGGGAAATGTCGGCTTAAAAAATTTACATACTGTTAGCGGGGCGTGGAAGGAAACCGTAGACTAATTCCCCTCTCGCTGTCACCGACCAACACTCACTCTCTCACTTTCATTCATCTCTTTCATCACCAGCTCAGGAAATTAGTGTGCCTACCTTACCTACTGAGATCGGGACATAATTTATTCACTGTGGGAGAGGGTCTCCATATGTCTCCTTCCTTCCGCAGTCTCCCGACCACCCTCTGCGCAAACTGAGCGACCAACTTCCAGCTCTCCTCATTCCACAACATCGCTGCCCCTACTCTCTCTGGGATCCACTGTGCAACGCCTATCTTCTCAAATGTCTCCATTTAGTCGAGGAAAAAATAGTAACATATTTCAAAAGTACGCGCAATGGACTCCTCCTCTTCACTGTCACACAGTCGGCATTTTGGTACTTCATGGAGTTTGTTCATTCATTTTGGCTTTATAAAACAAAAAGTCACTCTTTCACGCTAAACTAGGCTCAGCAGACAAAAATACTCTGAATAAAAGTTATAGATCTTTTGATTCCCTATAAATGTTTTTATATACACTTTTGTCGTAAAGTTGCCGAAATCTTAAAAAAAAACTTTTTTTACAGATTTTCATGAAAAAATGACTAATTACCGTTAAACTAAGCGTTGTACAAAAAATTGGTTGAAATAAAAGTTGTAAATTTTTAAATTGTCTTCAACTTTTAATATATTATACTTTTGCGTCAAAATTCATATTAGAGCCGCAATCTTTAAAAAAAATATATTTCTATGAGAGGACAGCCTCCTCAAGAATTTCAGGAAACATGGTGCCTACGCTTTCTTGTATTAAAAATTTAGTGAATGAGGCGATCTAAAAAAGAATCGTAGGAGCCGTTTTTTTTTTTTGCAAAAATCTCAAAAAAGTTAAAAATAACATGAAATAAACTACTACTTCCGGTACTTTTACATTACATTAAACGGTAGTAATTTAACTTAGTAATTTTATAGTAGTTATAAGTATATAAATGATTTAATTTTTTTGTTCTGTATACTTCTATGCGCGGACAGAACTCTTTAAGAAGAAGAGTTTTTGCCTATAAGTATATTTAGTTTAAAATACTGTACATAGCTTAGTATAGTAATGAATTGTAATTTTAATGTAGCTACATTTTACTAAATAAAATAAATTGATAAATCATACTTATTCTGTAAGAGAAATAAATCTCGATACTATCCACAAACTTGGCTCTTTACCTATTTCACCTGAATAGCTGCCGCTGGTTTTAAATATACGTTATAAGTCTTGACGTTGTAAAAACAGAAATAAGCTATCGTTTTTAATTTCAACATTTTTGTGGTAATTATTTCATATCTGAAAATTTGTTTTAAATCCGTCTATTTTTTACCCATAATATACGATATAAATAAATAACGAAGTCCGTTTTTGAATTTGTTATTTTATGAGATGTTTCACTTACAAATTAAACTGTAATTATCGCCGTGTTCAAAGTACAATTGAGTGGGCCTACAGCCTAGTTAAATGCTGCAGAGTATATTTGAGTGTGTCGCCTCGTTTATTATACTGTTTTCATCCCCTTCTATTACTGCTACTGGAAACTCTCACACCTTAAGGGTAACTCCACCCTACTTCTGTTCCTGAATACTCATTCAGGAACAAAGCAACCTTACTCAGCAATTCAAAGTGGCTTCTAAGAACAAACCATTCGCTTGGCTCTGCTTCTCTTTCTCCTGGTTTCGTATTCTCTCCTCAGTACGTACGTTTCATTTAAACTTTCCTGACCTTGTATGTAAGAACGGTTATTTCATACTTCTTTGTGTCGTTTACTTGAAAATAAATTTTAGAATTTATTTTAAAAACGGTATTAGTATTCCTTCTGGCAATGAAACAAATCCGAGGATATATATCATCAAGTTTGCTTTCCTGTCAAATGTAAATGATGAAATAGTTGCACGTTTTAGCCATTGAAAACTATGAATTACACATTATGGTTGTCCGTCTTTCCAAATATATATCTAAAGCTTTAACGGAGCTTGCTTTTCACTTCAGTAAAACCTCAAACGTTTTATTCATAATTTGTTATTTAACCATTAAGAAAACTGTAATGTTTTTTTTTTAGTACAGGTTTAAACTTATTTACATACCTGGTTGGAAACGTTGTACCTAGTCTAATTAGGCTATAATTTAAAAGAATCGCTCGTAAAATTTATTTTTAGGATTATTTTAACTTAAAACTCTCAACGGAAAGTTTTTTCTCTTATCACTCGAAATTTGTCATTTTCTTTTTATATTCCTGATCGTTTCATATATGGCAACCAAATTATCTAATTTGTTAACTGTCGTCTTGGAAAACTGCGTCGCTGTCATGGAGTACCAGTTTCTAAGATATTTTAACCACTGGATTTTTGTTCTTCTACATACATCTACCCAAACCTCTCTCCTTGTCATTTGGAAAAAAATTTCATATATTTCAAAATTTTGAATGCTTATTTTTTATTTTTAGAGGAGAAATAAAAAGGATTTATTTTTTGTTGATGACAAATACTTTTAATGGTTGTAATTATTTGGAATTTTTTTGGTGTCGGCACATCAACTGCGTACGTGAGTTTTCGCGATTACAATTACATTGTCAATTATGCCTACTTTTACTTTCTATTTTCCTATATTAAATATAGGAGAAGAAAGTAATACTTTCGAAATCAAGTCTTCGCCGTAAATATTATTTTTCAGACTCCTAAATCAAAAACCTATATTTTTATAATTGATGTGTGTGTATCTGTTTCTTCAAAATATCTCGAGAATGGAATATCGTTCGAAAATGAAATTTAGAACTTAAGTTAGATACCGTTAGGGGATTTGCAACGAATATTTTCATCAAACTCTTTGAACCAGAAGTATGTTACGGTTTCTGTATGAATTTAAATCATTCCGCTAACATAATTCTAATTAATTAATAAATAATACTGCTACTTGAAATAAAACTCAAAATTCCATCTTTACTGTACGATGGTTGGTCCACGACTAATTTATTTTTCATCGTTGCAATTATAAATCCGTAACTTAATTATAACTGTGGAAAACATAAAATAAAATGAAATATTAACCCATTCATTCACCTTGGCCATATACATGTACATAAAATTTTACCAAATCTTATTCACTAAACTGCGCACATAACGCTTTGCGTAAAATTGGCCACATACATGAACAAATTCTTTAAGAGTCCAGCAAGTGCTGCAATCTATTGGGACTTTTGAAAAGTTTTAATAATAAAAAAAATAGTACTTCAAGAATATATACATATTTTTTTTTTATTCCTAATATGTGTACGTTGCAATCTGTTCAGTTGAGAACAATAAGCAACCCCATGACCCAATCAGATGAGGATGATATGTATGACATGTAAATGAGGTGTAGTCTTGTACAGAATCAGGCCGACAATTCCTGAGAGAGTATGGCTAATTGAACTTCAACCATCAAAGTACACCGGTAACCACTGTCCAGCATTCAAATCCGTATAAAAGTAACTAACTTTACTAGGATTTGAACCAGGAACCCTCGTCTCCGAAAATCAGCTGTTAAACAGCTGATTTTGGCGACGACTTTACCTCTAGACCAACCCGATGGGTAAGAATATAATTTTTTTTTAAATTCTAAGATAAAAATTCGTGACTGAATGGGTTAATTAAATTTTGAAAAAAAAACTATTTTGTTTTACTATTTAGTTAATGAAATAAAAATTAAATATTGTGGTTTACATTTTTATACTATTTAAATTGAAATTTAGAAAAAAAATAAATATTGTATAAATTAAATATTTCCCTTAGGTAATGAAATGTATGAGTCAGCTGTTCCCAAATAAATTATAAAACTGTCACAACAGCTGATCGCAACAAATATTTATTTATTTATTTACCGTCGCATCAACTACTAAGGTCATTAGCGACGACGATGGGGTGTAACTATATACAATGTAGGATGAAATGATTTTTTGTAACGTATGAAAATATGCCGTGCCTGAGTGGGATTCAAACCCAAGACCGCATGATAAGAGGCGAGCATTACCAACTACGCCAATGCGGCTGGCAAGTAGTAGTTTATTAGTGTATTTTTTTGCAGTTTTCTCAAAAACTGCTCTTATGATTTTTTAAAAAAATTCCTCAATTTCCTAAATTAGGCTCAAAAAGGCTTACTTCATTTATATGGAGGTCTGTGATGTCATATAATTGTTTTTAGAATTGCGGCCTTTATATGCATTTTGAGGCAAATGTGTTTATAATAATTAAAGTTGTAGAAAATAAAAATTTCTACAACTTTTATTTAAGCATTTTTCTATAGAACCTATTTCAGCGTCAATTAGTGATTTTCTGTACTCTTCTCATCAAAATATACCAACAGAGGTTGATTTACATTTAGCGTCTTTCACTCACGATAAAAATTAGATTGTGTTTTTAATTTTACATAACTCACTCATAATTAAATGTATATATCATTATTTACATTGACAAGAGAATGTCGTGTAAAAGTTTCATACAAGATCTTTTGTATGTTTTGGAAGAGAAATCAAATTGATTTGTTTTTTTTTCATGAAAATTTTTTTCAGTATTCGAAAAAATTTGTTTTGAAGCGAAAATATTTATATCGGCCCGAGTGGCCAAAATAATTCTTCAATTTTAAGACAGGGTGCACAGGGTGACTGATTACATAGCTTCGTCTATGGAACAAAAGATGTATGTGTCCGCAGGTTTCCTGGATGTCGCTCAAGCTTTTGACAGAGTTTGGCATACAGATCTCTTACACAAACTGAAAGAAATACTACCATTTACCTACTACCTTATCATAAATTCCTTCCTATCTGACAGATTCTTTAGAATTCGCTTAGGATCGTCCTACTCAAATTTCTTTATTGTCTTAGCCGGCGTGCCTCAGGGCTCAATTTTAGCCCCACTTCTCTATTCTGTATACACTTCAGACCTACTGACCCTATCCCAGACCCTCACTGCTACCTACGCTGACGACACAGCGATATTAGCCCGAGACCAAAACTCTATACACGCTTCACTAACACTCCAACATCATCTCAATCTTATACGCGAATGGTGAAAAACATGGAAAATAAAACTTAATTCGACAAAATCCCTTCACGTAACTTTCACACTCCGTCATGGTGATTGCCCACCAGTATACATAAACAATGAACCTCTCACAAAAACAGATACGGTCGAGTATCTCGGTCTGACTTTTGATAAACGACTAACTTGGAGCACACGTATCAAACGGAAACGTTTATTACTGAATTCCCGACTTAAACTTCCAAATTCCCTACTTCACAAACGATCAAAATTACCAATGGCACAAAAATTACGCATATATTGTTCTCTTTTGAAACCTATTTGGACTTACGGATCCCAAATTTACGGTTCAACCAAACCCTCTAACTTGCAACGAATTCAAGCATTCCAGTCAAAAACATTGCGCCTTATAGCAAAAGCACCTCTTTACGTTAGCAACAAAACCTTACATACAGATTTGAAAACACCACTTGTACAAAATTCCATTGAATACCTATACAAACGCTTTCACGACAAGTCACACGAACACGAGAACCCCCTGGTGCGTTCACTTTCCTCCGTCCATTTACCTGATAATCCCCCTAGACGCCTTAAAAGACGCTGGAGTAGAGACATGCTAATTTGATATACAAATTTCATTCTTGGGGAGGCACCAATGGGGGCCCTACCCCTCTCATGTCTATCATGTCATTTACATTATTATCATAATCATCACATTTGCTTGTTGTAACGTTTTACAGTTGTAAATAAAAAAATTAAAGAGAAAAAAAAAATTTAAGACGATGTCTATTGTTGATCGATTCACTTTCATGTCACATTCACGTCATAGCTGAAAATGTATCATGTCCTCTAGTAGTTGTGCATTACAAAAAAATTTACAGTTTTAAATAGAAGTTTCGTTGAAGTCACAAAAAGTCTAGTTTTGTTTTCTGCTGAAATTGTATTCTTAAGTTTAGGCGTTTCTCTAAATGAATAGTTTGTTAGAGAAACAACACTAGTCCAACGCAAGTGATTTTTCAGGAAATACAGAAACTATTTTTATAATTTTATTGACTCATATTGCTGAAAATTATTTAACATGAATTTGAAGTACTTCTTTAAAAGTAATGCATTCATTTTTATAAATTTTATCTTATTTTTAATAGATATTCCCTCGTCTAATAAGACGAGGGAATTGTCAGCATGGATTTGTGGTTTTTCTCAAACAAATGCATATTGACGAAATAAACAGACCTAATGCAACTTGTTTTACTTAGGAAACTTCACTCTATTTATATTATAATATTAATTTACAGAATATTTATTTACGAATAGCCTATATATTGTGTTAATTAAAAACGTAGTTAAATTATTCATTCCTTTTCATTTCAAGAAAAATAATTAATACTACATTTCTTCGGGCTTATCATCTTTTCTGCTGATGGCCATTAAAATATTTCTCATGTTGTTTCTCAAATAATAAAAATTTTCCTGCAGGTTAAATGTACTACTATAGTAGCTGGACTTGTGGTTTTGTCTATAAAATTATAAAAATGCAATGAAATATTTGATTTTTAACACTAACTCAATTTTAATAAAAATGGACATGTTTGTATGTTTTGTTTTTTTGTGTCTTGTTTTTTAAAACAAGTAAGTAAGGATTTAAATGTAGACCAATATGTTTAGCTGTGTATGTATGTGGGATTTGCGTGTTGTTTAAGTATAACAATCTGGTGTCAACAACTCACACAACTTTCTCTTGCCAAAGCAAATAATTAACAATATTTACGGTCAGGAACTAGCAAATTACGTGCAAAAAATGTTTAACACTCTACCTTTTCATTATGGCCACAATAAATTTCATCCACCTTAAATACAGAAACTAATGAAATAAGATTAAAGCCAGAAAACCTTTTTCGAAATTAGATCGGCCATTATATAATCATTTTGTTAGACCGTTGATTATTATTTTTCGACTAATGCTCGTTGGTAGAGCAAAATAGTTTTCTTGTTATAAAACGGATTAATAAGGTATATTTTCTTACCCGATAGGATATTGACTTTGTTTCGCCTCAAGATATTTTGCATTAGATTTTTCAGTTACCTTCTACGTATCGTAATATTTATTTACAGTTGTATAAAGTCATTCCCTTAAAAATATGATACATTACTGGCCAAAAATTAGGTTACAAAAATCGAACAACTAGGAAAAATAGATAACTCTCTTTTGTATATTTTTCTTTGTGTCGGTATCGAATGAACACTCGTGATTTTTTAAAAAACCGTGTTAACATTTAGCAGCAACAGAAACCAACTTTTAATTTCCTTAAGAACTCGAAAGATCTCTACAATGGGGTATTACATATTTCGTAAGTGATATTTACCTAGAAACTATAAATCTCATTAAAAGGTACCTTCATATGTTCTGCCCTACCGTTAACTAGAAGCTGACATTGGGTGTAGACTTTATATTACAATCACACTCGACGTGACGCCCATAATCAGTACGGACCAATCAGAAAGCAGCATATCCTGACGAATGACGTAACGCTCAAGACACTTTGTCATTGGTTGACATCGGTGTGACGTAGTACAGTAATATAAACTCTCTGATTGGACAATATTAACCAATCAAAATGACGCAAAAGAAGACATCTGATTGGTTAAAACTGGGCTTTCTTATCGGCCGAAAATACGAGACTCTGATTAGGCAATTATTACCTGAGCCGTTGACGTCACATGCGCATCACACTTAACTTGGCCCGACTTACTCACGCAACCCTAATAGATCGTTTGTTGAATACCAGTTATATTTTGATACATATATTTTTGTTTCTGTTAAACACAATAACTGCGTAGGTCAAAAATGATTTGTCAAGTAACGTCTTGGCAAGTCTTTTTTTCGTTGATTTAGGATCTGTTAGTTAACGGGAAATTTATAAGTAGTATTTATATCTTTTACACAGGCAGTGTAAAACTATAACCTTTAACACCTGATTCGTACAGATGAGAGAAATAAAAAATAATTCGGCGACAGTATTCGCTTAATTGTCGTAGCGAAAGTATAAGCAGAAAAATTACGATCCCCATAACTGTGATTTTATAGAGTTTTAGGCCTGTAATCAGTGTTAATGTAGGCAGCTTGTTCGAATATTACAATTTTATAAGCATTATCAGATGCGACTTTTTAACGTTCCGAAACCGAACAATTCATGCGTTCTCTTAAGCCCGGTAGGCTAATAAATCTACTTATGTTCAATCCAATTTGTCAGTAAACTAAAATGCTGGCTCTTGAAATTGTTGTGCAAGAAAGTTGTATTTTAGGTAAGCAGCGGACAAGGTGGTTTGAACCTCTAAAATCTTTTCTGAGTGAGATGAATTGAGTTGGTGTACATGGTCTTCTCACAGCGTTTATAATTGTACTTATAAGAATGCCAGTCCTTCGAAAAATCATGTACTTTCGACTCTCCGAATGACACCTCTATTTCATTATCAACAGGGTTTGATTGTAAAATGAAATTCATGAATCTCAAATGAGATAACTCTGACAAGTGTCATTTATACCTCTACCTCTTATGTTCTTACGTGCTTTAGTCATATAATTGGCTGACCCTGTTATAAAAATGAATACATATTTACGGTCAGGTACTAGCAAATTAGGTGCAAAAAATGTTTAACACTCTACCTTTTCATTATGGCCACAATAAATTTCATCCATCTTAAAATACAGGAACTAATGAAATAAGAGTAAAGCCAGAAAACCTTTTTTCGAAATTACATCGGCCATTATATAACCTAACATCATTTATAACATCGTTAATAAAGCATTAGAAATAAACAAAAAAACTAACCCAAAAAAACATAACCTAACTTTAATATGTGTGAAAGACGCAAAATGAAAACCAACTTCAGTTTGGCTTCAAAATACGGAAAATCACTCTTTCACGCTAAACTAGGCTCTGTAGAGAAAAATTCTCAAAATAAAAGTCGTAGATCTGTTAATTTCATATAAATTTTTGTCGTAAAATGCATACTAAAGCTGAAATCTTAAAAAAATCGTTTTTTTACACGTTTTCGTGAGAAAAAAACAGAAAATTGCTAATGTCCGCTAAACTAAGCTTTATACAAAAAAATGTTTGAAATAAAAGTTGTAGGATTTTAAATTTTCTACAACTTTTATTTACATTTCTGGGTTGAAATGCATATTAAAATCGCAATATTATAAAACAATTTTTTTACGAAAATAACAGCCGCACCAAGAATTGTCAGTAGAGATGGCGCCTACCCTATCTTGTAGAGCATAAAAATTTTAGTAAATGAGGCGTTTAAAAAAAATCGAAAGACCCTTTTTGAGAAAATCGTAAAACAAGTAAAAAATTACTCGAATAAACTACTACTTCCGGTTGACCGATTTTGATGAAAATGTTTCTGTCAGGTCCGGTAGTGGTGTCTAACTTAAGTTTCGTACGATGTTCCGTTCTTGAGATATTCTGTTCACACACTCACACACACACACACACACACACACACACACACACACACACACACACACACACACACACACACACACACACACACACACACACACACACACACACACGCCTACACACACATGTTTTTTGGGTTCAGGGGGTCTGAAAACGTGTAGATCCGGTGAAAACTTGATTTCGAAAAATCTATATGAAAACAATACTTTCCTTCCTATATTCATATAAGCAAGAGAAAGTAAAAATTTGTGGACAATTTTCATGACAGTGTAAATGTAACTTGTGGTATTTTTCTTTAAATCAAATTTTTTATTTGTATGTAGATTGTATCAAAATTATATAGATATTGGCTATGTTTGTACTTCTGAATATTATTTTTGTTTTTAGTTTCCGCATTATTTATTTATATTATTAATAAATGATGCATTGTCAGTTTCGCTTTTACTACACAATAATTCTTTTGTTACGTTTACGATGAGTTCGTGTGTGTAATTTATGTGTGTTTTGAAAGTGTAGTTTTTTATTTATATGTGTTAAGCATTTTGTATGTTGTTTCTTTGGCTAAAATGTCTGAATAAACATCTGTTTCTTATTTTTTTATATACATCATAAATAGGGCGACTACAAAGCATGTATGAAGAACGATCTACGTCATCGTTAAGTGTCACATACGTATATAAAACACTCCAGTATACAGAGGATGATGTTCAACAAACTTAAATTCTAGAATAAAGTTTTTATTAGTTTCCTGGAATACAATTCTTAAAATACTTCCCTTCTCTGTTTAAAGTTTTCCACTATTTTCACTTCCCTTTTTACCGAGATACTTTTCCTTTCTTATTTCCTTTTATAATTTTCTTACTCTAATTTTACTTTTTCTTCCTGTTCAACTTATTTCAGTTTTCACAATACATAAAGTTTACTTTTATTATAGAAACGTATGGAAATAAAACCAAACTTCCCTATAATGTTATCTAAAACTTTTACTTGAAATTGTGTTTTCCTCTGTAAACAACTTTTAAAATATTTTCAACTGTATAATTATTTTATAATAGGTTTTATGATCGTATGTTTTAATTTTGAATTAACTAAAGAAAAAAGTTCAACTTTTTAGCTATATAAATTAAAATAAGTTAAATCAAATCTGCCTGGTTATTCATCTTAACACTGTAATTTAAGTAATTATAATATTTTTTTTACAATAAGACCCTCTATCCGTGAGTTATAATGATTCCTTTTCACTTTGAAATCCGAATGTAAAAGATACATATATATATTTTGTATATTAATAATAATAATATTAATAATAATAATAATAATATTAATAATAATAATAATAATAATAATAATAATAATACAACTTTATTTACAAATACTTTTTTTTTATTATTGTATAGCCCTTTTAAGAGCGCACTAGTTATGTAATTAAATTCATTTTCCCTTAGGCTGTTTTGGGAGCTGTCGCCTCCTTGCGTGGTACTCCTTCATCCTCCTACTCACCACCTGTCTCTCCTCCTCTGTCCAGATTCTAGTCTTGGACTCAGCAGAATGGAAATTCCCGAAAGTCTTAATCTTGTGCCTAAAAATGTCTCTGTTCATAATGTCGTTGCCCGAGATGTCCAACGTTATGAAGTCTTCCTCCACTTCCTTCAACCATCTGTCTCTGGTTTTAAGTCCTTCCTGGCTTCTGATCAACTTGTAGGTCTCATTTTCTATATCCCTAAACCTCATTAGATGTCCGTAATATTGCAGTCGTCTTTTTCGACACTTTGTTGCCAAGGATTCCACCAGAAAATTCATTATTACTTCGTTTGATCGTTTTTTATGTACGTTAGTGTCTGGGTCATAGACTGTTCCCAATATCGTCTGGGCAAATCTTCTGTGTACCTTGTCCAGCTTTGCAAGTTCTCCCTTTCTGTAACATGTCAGAGTCTCAGCCGCGTACAAAACCTGTGGGAGGACCACCGTGTTTAAGTGTCTTAACTTGGTGTTGCGGGAGATACACTTTTTGTTGTAAAATCCTTTCATCCGTACATACGCCATCTCTAATTTTCCAGTTCTTCTCCGTAATGCCAGGGCATCCGATCCATTTTGTTGGATGATTTCGCCCAGATAATTAAAATGGTCAACTCTGCTCAATCTGCCAAAATCAGTTTTAAGTGACCTTGGGCTGTCTTTATCATTAGACATGAAAACGGACTTTTCAAAAGAGATATTCAGACCCGTTCCCTCCGCTACCCTTTTAAGCGTGTCTATCTGAAAAATCGCTTGATCTCTGGTTTCTGCAACCAAAGCCAAGTCATCAGCAAAAGCCAGTACATCGATCGCGAATCTAGTGGCCAGACTTTTCTCTCCATAGACGGTTCCCTTTATCTTATTCCTCGTGTTGTATTCTTGGCATTTTTTCCTCCACTCAGTTATTACTTCGTGCAGGACACAGTTAAAGAGTATGGGAGACAATCCATCTCCTTGCTTAACTCCCGTCTTGACTTCAAAAGGTTCTGAGAGTACTCCCATAAACCTTGCTCTAAAAAAGGTTCCAGTTAGTGTTAGTTTTAGTAAGTTTCTAATTTTATTATCCACTCCGAATTCTTGGAGTATTTTCATTAAGATGTCTCTGTCTATGGAGTCGTAAGCCTTGACAAAATCGACGAAACTAATGTAGTACTTTTTCTGTCTGGCTGCTACTCTTCTGCATATTAATTTAAGACTTAGGATCTTCTCAGATCCGCACCTTCCCTTTCTGAAGCCTGCCTGATAATCGCCGATTACGTGATCCACTTGGGGTTCCAATCTCTTAAGAAGAATTTTAGAGAAGATTTTGTAGGCAATGTCCAAAATGGAGATTCCTCTATAATTATTTATGTCCAATTTGTCCCCTTTCTTGTGAGTAGGGTGTATTATGGCTTCTGTCCAACTTTTTTCAGGGAAATTTTCCGTGTTCCATATGTCGGAGAAAATCAAATGCAGTTTGTCCACCGTCTGTTCCGGGGCTAACTTCCAGAGTTCCGCGAAGAGGCCGTTCTGATCTTTAGCCTTGTTATTTTTAAGTTCTTTGATTGCGTCTCTAATTTCTGTCTTGGATGGAGGGGGGCTGTCTGAATTGACATGGGTATTCTCTGTTGTGGTAATGAGGATGTCGGGTTTGGGGCAATTTAGTAGTTTTTCAAAGTACTCCGCCACTATCTCGCAGTTTTCTGACTTATTAATAGCAAGGGAGCCGTCAGGTCGTCTGAGACACAGACTAGGGGGTTGGTAGCCGTTCTTCAACAATTTAACATTCCTGTAGTAATCTGCGGTATTATTTTTCGTAAAGTCTTGTTCTATAGAGTTAAGGAGGCTTTTAAATTGTTTCCTTTTCTCATTCCGGATTATTTTAGCTGATCTATTCCTTTGTTGTTTGTGTATTTCGTAATCCGTGTCTCTCTTTGTGGATGACCAGATGTGGAAAGTTCTATTCTGTTCGTCTTGCGCCTTTGCACATGTGTCATTCCACCAGTGTTTTTTTGCGAACCTTTTAGGAGCGATTCTTTCGGCAACCTCTATCATGTTACTTCTAATTTCTTCCAGGCCCATACTTTGGTGGGTTCTGACTTCGGTTTTAAATTCCGTTCTTTTCTCTTCTGTTTTTAAGGTTTCTCTGTCTACTTGGGTTTTGTGGGCGGAGTCCCTTGCTCTTCTGTCCCGTGTTCTTTTAGGGATTAATTTTATTTTAATTTTAGACAGGAAGTGGTCAGAGCCCAAGTCCTGACCTCTCATTACCCTCACATTGAGAATCTCTTTGGCGTTTCGTTTGGATATTGCAACGTGATCTATTTGGAACTCGCCTCTTTTATTTCCTGGCATTCTCCAAGTTTTAAGTTTCTGTGGTTTTCTTGTAAAGTAAGTAGACATTAATTTAAGATTGAATTTCTTGCACGTTGCAATCAACCTTTTACCATTAGTGTTTGTTCTTTGGTGAGCCGGGAAATTCCCGACTACGGATCTGTAACATTTCTCTTTACCTACTTGTCCGTTGAAGTCACCCATGAGAATTCTAACATGGTGCTCTGGGATTCTATTTAACTCCTCTTCCAGCTCCTCCCAGCAACTGTCTGCATAAGGTTTATTCCGTTTATTATCTTGATTTATAGGGCTGTGGAAATTTATTAGGGTGTAAATTTTGTTAGCAGATCTGAAAATTAAAGTCGAAAGTCTACAGTTTATTGAGGAAAAATTTACTATAGAGTCGAGGATGGATTTATGCACTATAAAACCCGTGCCCAAATGTCCTGTCCATCCAGTGTTCGGCTTCACTCCTGGTTTTCCTTTCAGAATCCTAAGTTCGTCCGTGTCGAAATGGTTTTCATCAGTAAATCGTGTCTCCTGGATTGCTGCGATCAAGACTTTAATCTTAATGCACTCTTAAGAATTTGTAGTTTTCCTGCTTTAACCAAGGAATTTATGTTGAAAGTAGCGAAATAATTAATCGTGTTGCACTTCAGTTTGCTTTTATGTCCTTCCAGCTGCTCCGATACAGCGTGCTTCCGAATCTCCGCAGTAAAATGGCTCCCCCAGAATCCATGAGCCGGTGCACCTTTGTCCTGGGATCTTTGCCCCAGTGATCCAGGTGAGAGATTCATCGAGCCAGTCGACTTACTCCCTGGGGTAGTAGGATTTCTACTACTTCCTTCCATATTTTTTCTACGTAAAATTACTTAAAAAGTTGGGCGCAACCCGAGGGTTACACCAAGATACAACCGGGAAATACAAATACTTTACAATAGTAAATCGTACATACATATTCCTTTCTAAGGCTATAATACATTTAAAATTTACTGTGTACAAGGTGGAGGAAATCGACCTACCCGACTATACGTAAAAGCCATGTCGTAGGATAGGCGTCCTCTTCTTTTATGAAGTTGACTGTACAACTGAGATAAAAAAACTAGTTTATGGCTTAAAACTCTTACAATTTAAAAAAGTATACTACTTCTAAAAAAAAGATCTAAAATTTAAAAATCCGAATTAAGTAAAACATATATACATACGGCTTTAAGGAGATACAAGCAGAAACTTCTTCTTCTTCTTCTTCTTCCACTTTACGGATTAGGCAAATTGCCTGTTCCCACATCACACCATCTTTTTCTTGGCCTTCCCAAGCTTCTTACACCATCTGGTTTGTAATTTAGGGCTTGGAAAGGGGTCCTTTTAGGAGTCATTCTGTATACATGTTGCTGCCACATTTGTCCATATATCCACATCTTATCCAAGACTGACTCCTTTCTTTCTAGTTCTTGCAAGATGACACTATTTCTAATATGGTCCCTCCGACTGCAACCTTTCACCGCCATCATGTATCTCATCTCAGCTGCTGCAATACGACTTAAGTCTCTCTTTCTTGGCACCCAGGTCTCACAACCATATAATAGGATCGGCACAGCCATCACATCATACATTCTAAGCTGTGTGTCTTTCCTGGCTCGATGTTTAAATGTCCTGTTGATGTAGCCACAAACCAGTTGGAATCTACTTATTCTATTATTTATTTCTTCATCATAGCTATATATTATGTCCACCTCAAGGTACGAGAAACGTGACACTTGTTCCAATACTTTATCTTGCAGGACTATTTTAGTTCTTATTGGAACCTTACCCTGAAAGCCCATTACTTTGGTTTTCCTGACTGACACGGCCATGTTATATTCTTTACATATATTACTAAGAATATTTATAGAACGCTGCAATTCGTCTTCCGATTCTTGAATGATTACTTGATCATCCGCGTATAGTAAAGTGTTAACAAAGAAGCTGCCACTCAACTCAAGACCTTCATTTGCATACTGTTTCCACTGCCTACAAATATCATCCATGTAAATGTTAAAAAGAGTTGGTGAGAGGCCACAACCTTGTCGTACCCCCCGGTTAATATTTTTAAAAGCTGTTGTCCTGTTATTTAATTTTACTGCTATTGCTGAACTCTTATACATATTATCAATTACATCTGTTATATGCTGCGGGTAACCTCTCTTTTCCATTATTTGCCATAGTTTGGCTCTGTTCACTCTGTCAAAAGCCTTATCATAGTCCACAAAGGCCACATGTGTTTCTTTATTAAACTCAACTCTTTTCTCAAATATCTGTTTTAATGAGAAAACTCCATCTATGGTCGTTCTGCCTTTCCTAAATCCATTCTGCTCCTCTCCTATAATGCAGTCCGCAATTGGAGCCAGTCTTCCATTTACTATTTTAGCATATACCTTATACATACTGTTCAGGAGACTGATCCCACTGTAATTGTCACATTGAGACCGATCACCTTTCTTAAAAAATGGGAGTACTAACGACTGTGTCCATTCACTAGGAATCACGACTTGGAGCCAGCATTCATTCACCAGATGTAATAGTTTTAACTCCAATAACGTGCCACCATATTTCAAAAGTTCTGGATTTATTCCATCTTGACCGCATGCTTTACGATTCTTCAACATCCCGAGAGCATCCTTCAATTTTTTATATGAAATTGGGTCAACTTGTCTTCTACAGAAACCCTCTCCTGTAGCCTCTGCCGAGCTTTCCTGTCCAGACTCACTCCAGAGATCAACAAAGTATTGTAACCATTTATCTTCCTTAATAATGTTCAACTCTGCTCTGTCTTTCTCCTCTGAAACTAGCGTTCTCATCACTTCATATACTAGACTTTGTCTTCCATGAACGTCCAATTCTAAAGTGGTTACAAAACTCTCCCAAGATTCTTCTTGTGCCTTTCTGACCAAACTTTTTACTCTATTTCTTTTTACATTGTACTCCTCTTTCGCAAGATCAGTTCTCAACTGCAAGAAGGTATGGTACGCTTGTTTTTTATCCATTACTGCTCTTTCTAGTTGATCATTCCAGATTCTCACCTTCCTCTTCCTGCGGCATATCTTTTGGGTTCCTAAAGCTTCCCCTGCCGCTTCCATTATAGAGTTTTTAATATTCTTCCATTCCTGATCAACTGACAGACACGTATCCCATCTCACCAATTTCTCCATCAGCCTATCTTGATACAATCTTCGTACACTCTCATCTTGTAGCAAATATACTTTATATCCTTTCATGTGACTAGTCTGATCTGTATTCCTCCGTTTCTTCTTCCATTTTGCTAAAATATTTATTTGTGAAACCAGAAAAAAATGGTCAGAACCAACATCGTAACCCCGAAAAACCCTTGTATCTCTCACATCATTCTTTAATTTCTTATTTACCAGAATATAATCTATTAAGGACCTACTGCCTCTACTGGACCAAGTGTATTTGTGTATTTCTTTTTTCCTGAAAAATGTATTAGTTATTTTCAAACCATTAAATGCAGCAAAATCTCTCAAAGTACTTCCATTTGTATTCTGTGTAGTTTCTCCGAATGTCCCAACAATTTCTGGTATGGGGTTATTGCCCACTCTTGCATTCAAATCTCCAGCTATAATCAAGTAGTCTGACTTATTATATTTATTTATTTCCCTCTGTAGCTGATCATAAAATTCCTCTGACTCTCCCATCCTACCTTCCTCCGGGGCATAGACTGCAATCACCGTCATCTTTCCTCTTACCACTTTCAGTCTCAAAGTTACAATTCTTTCAGAAATCCATGTGTAACTTATTATTTCGTTCTTCCATTTATTATCTACATAGATTGCTACCCCTGCCTGTGCTCGCTTTCCCTGTGGCACCCCACTGTATATATTTATCCAGTCACCAATATCCCGAGTTCCTTTCAGCTTCTCTTTAGTCTCTGTTATCACCGCAATATTAATTTTTCGTTCCTCCAATACTCTCAGCAATTCCGGTTCCTTACCACCCATCCCCTCACGTATATTCCATGCAGCAACTGAGATAATGTCCTTTATTCCAAAAATCTTATAATTTGTTCGTTTCCGATTAATATTAGCCAAATTTCCAATCCGGTTATTCTTTTTGTGATGTCTGCCAGTAATTTAAGTATCCCCTGGCCGCGTTACGGGCGCTGCGCAGGTTAAGCTTAGTGGTGGGGCTGCCACCTCACTGCCTCCAAGCATACAGATCAGTTCGTTCGAGATGACGCTCTAGGCTATTCCGCCCTCTCCGCCTTTGGGAAATTCTTCCTCTTCAGCCATCGAGGCCGTTGACCATCTTCACCTGTACCCCAGGCGGGGGCCCTATGACAGGGTGCTACCATCCGGAGCCAGATGGACCCTGGTTTTTTAACGAGGTTGTTACTCCTCCCGCTCCTCCTTCCCCATCACTTGCGAGATGGGTCCCGGGCTTGCGACCGGCAGTGGCGGAGTTAAGCAGAAACTAATTATGTAAAAATAATAAATCTAAATGTAATTATAATAAAATAAATCGAAAATAAAACACCCTTTCTTATATTACATTATATTATATAATTTTTATTTTTATTATAGTATTGTATTTTTTTGTATTAAATTATCTGGCATTGCGCGAGCGTGCGAACACACACACACACACACACTTACACACGCCCTTTAAATTTAAAAAAGTTTAACAACTTCGTGTTGTAAAATATGCTTTGCAATTTCAGATTCACAAGCGTTTCGATTTAGGCTGACGGAAATACATTTTTTGACT
This sequence comes from Catonia carolina, assembly GCA_035578175.1. Lineage (NCBI taxonomy): Eukaryota > Metazoa > Arthropoda > Insecta > Hemiptera > Achilidae > Catonia > Catonia carolina. Next base: position 79,743,479 of record JAQMRL010000003.1, read on the forward strand.
AAATCTGAAAAGGTTGAGTTGCACTTTGTGAAGACAGTAAGTTTGAAGTAAACAAACCAATAACCTTAAAATAAGTTGAAAATAAACTTATTTTTATTAATATTAGCGTATTTGTACACTACGCCAATTGCCACAACATTGAACGTCCGTTGTACTCGTAAATAAATGAACTTTACGCATTTTTTTCAGATAACTCTTAAAAGAGAGCACGCCAAATAAATATTTTAATTATTTCTGCATGTTTTGTTCACGTTTCCTCTTCTCCCACATCTCTTCATTCTTTTGGATCTTTCCTTCTTACGTTGTTTAATGTTGTAGGGTTCACGTGTCTTATGTTCTTTCTCTCACTCGAAGCTCACTATTAGCTTTTTTGTAAACATTTCCCTGTTCTAAATGCCTTCTGTGTCGATATTTGCAATTTGTAAGGTCATGCAATGGTACTGTGAACCATGATCGTTTGGTTTTGAAATTTATTATTTTGTCGAAAATTTGTTTTACCGATCTGCTATCGTTCATTCTTGCCACATGTACGAAAAATGAAAGTCTTCGTTTTCTCATTACGTGGATTATGTTATCAGTTTTGTCGTGAATCTTTTTGTTCAAACAGTGTCTATTGTAATTGTCTTGTTTGTTATTAAACCCCACTTTATTCCGTATTTTTCACCTTTCTATGTACGTTCTTTTATTGATACCACCAGTTGCATTTACGCATTTTTTTTGTAGTCGAAACCATTTACACTTACGCTGTATTCAGACATTAAAATTAAACGCAAAAAATACTAAATATTAATTGATGAAATCTCTTTTTGTTTCTTATCTTCTCGTATTTCTCCACTTATCGGACCCCTAATTCGATTGTCTGCCTGTCAGAGTGACGTTACGTCAACGAAGTTTAGATTATGGTTCAGTGTGTTGGTTGGGTAGAATTTCTTTCCACAGGTTTTGATCCGCTCTTAAAATGACAAAGTTAATAAACGGACAACGCAAACTGAACGGTTGATCAATAGCTTCTCCGTTCAATCATTTTGGAAGATAAACTACGACAGATAAGAGAGTAAAGAGGAAAGATACGAACTTACCAGCAAGCTGTAGGAAGTGAGGTGCAATAACATAACAAGTAGGCCTACCGCATTTCATGTGTGCAAACAAAACAAAATTTACCTAAAATAAAATGACATTTAAATTTTTTAAATTATTTAACTGCCCATAATAAACATGTGGAGTGTCAAATTATTTACACTCAATCTGTTCTTTGCAGGGCTAAAATAAATAGTTCTGTTTCTTATCAAATGGTCAGCTAATAAAATGACTGAATCATTTAAGAACAGAAGAGGTGGAGGTGTTAAAGACACTAGTGAGAGTTACCTCCTCTGAAAGTCGTTGTCGTCGTCTTCATGGATTAGGCTATTCAAGCCTGTTCCGGCGTCCATCTTTTCCTCGGCCTACCAATATTTCTCTTTCCGATTGGTTTATAGAGCAGCGCAGATCGAGGGAGGCGGTCTTGTGACATTCTTACAACATGATCTGACCAATTTTTCCTGTAGGTTCTCAATATGCTCAAGAGTGGCTGGGCATCTCACTCTCTCCTTATCTCCTCATTTCGGATTCTATCCTCTCTTGTACAACCTTTCACCTGCCTCAGGAATCGCATTTCTGCTGCCTGAATTTTTGATTCTTGTTTCTTTGTAAGGACCCATGTCTCGCTTCCATAAGCCAATGCTGGGATCGCCATTACTTTATAAAATTTGAGCAGGGTGTTCTTTCTAGCTCTACTCCTGAGGGATCGGGATCCTCCTCTGAAAGTAATGAATTTTACTATACAGCCAGACCCTGTGGTGAATGAAGTGAAGGTGTCATTTGCAGAGTGGAAAATATGTGCTTTTCAGAGGGCCTGGCATGCTGATAAGCATACTTTTCTATTCAGTGAGAAAGGCATGGTAAACCACCTCACTTCTCGTTTTACTTAGTTAAACCTCTACATGTTCAAACCAGCCTCTCAGCTGATGACCTTAACAAGAACAACAAATTATTTAATGTAATTTTCAACCGTACAAAACCAACTAGCAGAAATCCTTTCTGCTTGCATAGTTTTATAATAATATTGTAGTTTATATCCAATTGTGCGCAGGCGCATTACCTGTGTTTAAATTCAGTAGAATCTCGAAAGAAAGAGTCTCAAGGGGATATTAGAAAAAATCTTGTTATCGAGGGACTCGTCTAGTTGAGCTTCGTGCTATCAAAGTTCTGTAGACTAAAAGTCGTACTACTGAGGTTTCTGTTGAGACACTGATCGTGGAAAATATGCACTGGAATGGTTGAACTCGTGATATAAAGGTTCCATTACGTAAAAGGACGTACTACTGAAGTTGAACCCGTGCTACGAAGGTGAGGTTCCGCAAAAAGACGTGTTATAGAAAATTAGAGCCTTGATCTGTATTGCGAAAAAAATTCGTGTCATTAAGGTTTTAAAGTTATAATAATCGTCCTATAAAAATACCTTTAACATAAAGTGTTATACCAATTTCAAATGCCCAAAACGGCCAGGTGGAGTGTTATTTTAATTGCACTCTATCTGTTTGGTCCAGGGCTAAAAAAAATAGTTCTGTTTCTTATTACATAGTCAGCCACTTTAATGACTGAACTATTTAAGAACAGAAGAGGTAGAGGTGTAAAAGGTACTAGTCAGAGTTATCTTCTCTGAGAATAATGGATTTCACTATGCAGCCAGACCCTGTGGTGAATGAAGTGAAGGTGTCATTTGCAGGGTGGAAAGTGAGTGCTTTTCGGAGGGCCTGGCATGTTGATAAGCATACTCTTTCAACTCAGTGAGGAAGGCAATGGTAAACCACCTTACTCCTCGTTTTTACTAAGTAAAACCTCTAGAGGTTCAAACCAGCCTTTCGGCTCTTGACATAAACAACAACACCAATTTCAAAGGGATTAGATAAATTCACTAGTTATCGAGAAAGTCGTACTATTGAGAGTCGTTTTAGCGAGGGTCTACTGTATATCATTATATATTATATTCATTTATCTAATTTATTTCGTTTAATATTGATGAAATTAATTATCATATTGAAAAAACTGTTAATTGCGTTTAATTATTCTTATACGATAATTTGATCACCGTAGGTAATTAACGTTGTTTTCAAAATTAATATCGGTTTGTGTTTGTTGAAATGTCAAGATAAAACAATCGTAATCCGTGCAAATTTTATGGAAAAATGCTATAATATTGTGTATGTGTGGTTGTGTGTGTGTATGTGCACACGACGAATATTATGACGGCAATATCAAACAAAATTAAAGTCGTAAATACATCAAATGAAAACGAGCTAAATAATATATTGCTTCCATATTTTCGTTTGGTTGATTACAAAATCGCTGTTATTGAACAGCTTTAACTGTGGATGAGTAAAATTTCATTTTCACATCTGAATTTAATAACGTTGTTTAGTGCAATCATGAGGAACGGTAATTTATTTGAAACACATAAATACTGAAAAAACTGTACTCCATTTTATCAATGTACGTAATTACAATATTAAAAATCTGGTACGAAACACTCACACAACTTTCTCTTGCCAATGCAAATAATTAACAATAAACCTAACATTAGTAATAAAACATTAGAAATAAACACACAAACTAACCTCAAAAAACATTAGTGAAATACACAAAATTAAAATCGACCTCAGTTTGGCTTACAAATACGGAAAATCACTCTTTCACGCTAAACTAGGCTCTGTAGAGAAAAATGTTCTAAATAAAAGTTGCAGATCTTTTTATTTTCTATAATTTTGATTATATACACTTTTATTATAAAATGCATACTAAGGCCGAAATCTTAAAAAAATCGATTTTTCTCACGTTTTCGTGAGTAAAAACAGAAAATTGCTAATTACTGCTAAACTAAGCGTTACACAAAAAAATGTTTGAAGTAAAAGTTGTAGGTTTTTAAATTCTCTACAACTTTTATTATACACATTTTTGCTCTAAATTGCATATTAAAGCCGTAATCTTAAAAAAAGTTTTTACGTAAAAACCGCCTCACCCAGAATTCCAGAAAACATGACGCCTACCCTATCTTGTAGAGAATAAAAAATTGAGTAAACCAGGCGATTTTTAAAAAAATCGTAGGACCAGTTTTTGAGAAAATCGCAAAAAAGTGAAAAATTACACGAATAAATTACTACTTCCGGTTGACCGATTTTGATGAAAATGTTCGTGTCGGGTCCGGTAGTGGTATGTAACTTAAGTTTCAAGTTTCAAGTTCGTACGATGTTCCGTTCTTGAGATATTCTGTTCACACACAGACACACACACACACACACTCACACACACACACACACACACACACACACACACACACAGACCAATCGCTAAAAACATGTTTTCTGGGTTCAGGGGGTCTGAAAACGTATAGATCCGGTGAAAACTCGATTTCGAAAAATCGACATGAAAACAATACTTTCCTTCCTATATATTCATATAGGCAAGAGAAAGTAAAAAGAATTAAAACACAATTTTGGTTTTATTGCTTAAGTGTTTTTGTACAAATATATGTAATATACCAGTATGAAATAAAATAAAATATCAAAAAACACTATTTCAAGAAATTGTTTTCTACTTGTCATATTTCCCCAAGGTATATTTCTAATAAGTTGTTCTTCTTTCACTAGAAAAAGCCTGTAGTAACGGGTGTTTCAAAAAGGAAGCAACCATAACTTTAATCTTTAAGGCTCCGGCTGTTTTGTACTGTTCCACTTCTAATACACAGCGGCCGTCTTACATGCTTTCCCATGACGTCACACACGCATTCATTTATATAGTTCAGCCGCTCTTAGTTTGCTCCTACTGTCAACAAACAAAAGCCACCTACTACAGGGTGCACACTAGAGTCTGCGACTTTACGGATGTCGTATTCCTATTAAGTTATTTATTTTTTAAATTATAAGTACTTAAAGTACTAAAAACATCAGTCATGATATGATGTAGGCCTAACAATTTCATTTATAAAAATACTTTTAAAAGTATTTTCTATTTAAATACTTTTGCAAGTATTTTGTTGTTACTTTTTAATCAGCGTGTACACATTTTGATATAATGCGCATGCTCAGTGACGTCATTATTTGTTTACATTAGGAGCAAACTAAGAGAGGCTGGACTATAGTTAAATTTTACTTGTGAAAAACCATGTAAAGATAATTTCATTTAAATATACGTATATTTCACAATTATGTAGGTTGCAGGAGAATGACATGAGGGTGACTTGTTTGGGAACACTCCAAGTAATATTTTGCCGTGCGCCACTCCCTTTCTCCTTGCTACAACGTACAATAGAACCGACCGTTTATAACAAGGGAAAATTTCTACAGAAAAATCACAGCTTTCACACAAACTAAGAATCGTGTTTTTATGTTGAGTTAAGGAAGGCCTGCGTGCGATATCTGTTTACATAAAATTAATCAACAATCTACTCTACCCACCACACTAAAACGATAATAAAATATTTGTATTCTATTTCTGTAAACAATATTACTTGTGTTGAAAAATTTTCTACTAAATAAATATAATAATGACTGGTTTCAGACTTATATTTACCTTACTGTAAAAAGTTTTATCGCGTACTGCACCACCCATTTCTATAGCCACTGAAGTAGCTTCATGTAGCACATGGGTTAAGAAGGTAGAAGTAACGCGTAGGTAAATTTCGTATCTCCTTACATGTCAGTTAACAACACTGTATTAAAATTTTAAAACTGTAACGATTGAAATTTTGTTCTTGTGCACCAGTGTTATTAACTATTATATTAACTATTTAGCTGTTTTATATCAAGTCGTGTTTTTTTTATTACGAACAAACGTATGTTTATTCTTCAGACTAATTACTAATAAATCTTACGAACGAATAAAAGAAAAGTTTCAGTTAACATTTGCCAATTCTACTATTCCAAACATGTTAACTACTTTTCGTTTTTATCAACAAATTTCGTGAGTTTTTAAAATGTACGAGAATGTAAAACCACAGGTCGACATCAGTCGAGGTTCATCAGCCGTGGAAGTTCTGGTGAATGTAAAAGAACGGTACACTCAGTTTCCTAGAAGATTTCTCGGCAAGTTATTTTCACAGTCTGGGATTTCACTATCTACTACTTTCAGAGCTACTAAAAAATAGTATTTGCAATCTTACTTCATCGGTGTCGTACATGCAACCAAGAAGTAGACCACGGAAAATGTTCGCAGTATTTTTGTTGGTTTCGTTCTCTTGTTAATTAAAACGATATTGGGGTGTTGGATCGTGTTTATTTTAGTAATGAGGTGAGATTCACTTAGGTAGTTATATTAAAAGACAAAATACGGAGCATTTAATCCTCATATGTTTCATGAACGACAATTACACTCTAGTAAAACTGGTGCTTTGTGTCCGATCTCTCGGTGAAGTGTAAAAAGGCCTTTATTTTTTCACAAATCTGTAGATGGTGTAATTCATTGAGACTTAATCTTTCAGTTTATTGCAACATTTGATTTATAAGAACGAACAATGTTGGTTTCAGCTGGATAAGACAACTTGTCAAAAAAATGATAGTGTCCTTTTCGAAACACCTGTGTATTATAGATGTTATGAACGTAAAACGAACATTTAGTTTCTTGAAATGAAACTAAAAATATCATCTCTCTTCCTACTGGTTCTCCCATTCCTATCTCCTCCTTTGTTATCATCTTCGCTTCCGACTTCTCGTTTTCTCTACCCTATTCAAGATCATCCTGTCGTACCTAAATTATTTTTTTATATCATTCTCGCGGTCACCCCTAACGTTTTCATCTTGCAGGGTAAATTTTGTAGATATCTGTTGGCCGCGGTAACTTATATATTTAAAACATTTATTAAAAGCCTGTCTTTTTTAATATTGGAACAGAAAAGCCATGTACGACATTGACAGTCACATGACATTTTTCTCAATTTATTAAAAGTCGCATTAAGTATTTTAATTATTGTTAATGTTTAGGTCATCAGCTAAAAGGCTGGTTTGAGCCTCTAGAGGCTTTACTAAGTAAAACGAAGAGTGAGGTGGTTTACAATTGACTTCCTCACTGAGTGGAAAAGTATGCTTATCAGCATGCCAGGCATTCTGGAAAGCATCTACTTTCCACCCTACAAATGACACCTTCATTTCATTTACCACCAGGTCTGGCTGTATAATGAAATTCATTACTTTTAGAGGAGATAACTTTGAAATAGTGTGTTTTACTCCTCTATCTCTTCTGTTCCTAAATCCTTCAGTCATGTAATTTGCTGAGAATATGATAAGAAACAGAACTATTTTTGTAGCCTTGGAACTAGCAGCTCGAGTACAATATTTTGGTTTTTAGCAGCTATTATAGATCACGGTACAGAATTAGTGGGGTTTTATCATCTAATAATTTCTTAGTCTTGTCGAGAATCGAACCTGAGACTTTTCACGTTGCAGTGGGCAGTAAAGTTTAGCTCTATAACCACTATGTTACGGAGGTTACCTGTTTTGGAGTTTTTTTCTAATTATTTTCATTAAATTCAATTTTACTGGAAAATCGTACGTTCTTAAATTAATAAAATAATAGTTAATTATATTTGAAGCGTCACAAGAGAGCTATAAATTACTCTTTTGAGAACTGTTATCAACTTGTCACTTGAAACCAAGAAGAATGTTAGGGAAACAAAACTTTCACATTGTTTTTTGTGTTCTCTTATCGAAGTACTAAAATTTCTCTCACTTTTATAAAGGATAAGTTAATATCCATTCACTTTGCACATGCGCAGAAGTTAAAAATAAAATTTCTTTATTCGAAAGGACAGGAAAATATTATCGTCAGTGTATTCATAAAACTATAAAACTGTTAACTCGTGTCAGTTAAAGAGATAATATTCTTTTCTGTTTTTTTCTTTTAAACAAACAGGGTTATAGATAAATAGTATTTGATGGAATTTAAAATTGTATTCCGTACATAATTTATTTATTTATTGTGTTCTTCCTCCCCTCCTCAAGACTTTTCATATCCCTCTTCGTTACCTCCTTTACCACTTTCTACCTCGTTTCTTCCACTACCACTATTACTCTATACTGTGGATAATTAAAACTGGCACAACTCTTGCTCTACGTGTACACACAGTTCCACATAAAGTATATCCATAATCTATTCTTTCAACAAGGTCTACACATTTTAATGTACGCAAATGCCTACAACCTAATTTCAATTTAAAAACATACAAATAATTATTTCATTTTAAAATGCGTATTTGATTTGTCCTAGTAAAAAGTTTAATTATAAATTTCAAGAACTAAACAGCAAAAACTTACTAAACTATACTCTACGGACGCACGCAACTAACTAAACAAATTGGTCTGAATATAAATAATGAACAGAAAATCATATGAAAACAAATTAGTTATATAATTATGTCTGACAGATTATTAATAACAACAGTGAAAACAAAGCGTAGTGACCGTGCATGAGTCGCACATTACAGTAGCGATTGTATACTTTTGTGACTGTACCGTCGTTGCATGGCGAGTGGTGAAGAGGGGAGTAGATAATCGCGAAGCTGCTTGTGCCAATTCAAATTGTCCAAGGTATACCAACACTTTCTCTTTCCCATCTTCTAATGTACCTTTACCACTGCACTTTCACCCTATTTTGTTGTTCTTACTGATGTTCATTTTACTCATTCATGCTCTACGTGTGACTGAGTGCAATTTTGCGTTGGTAAAAAAACTTCCGATAATCGGATTGCAAATGTCCTTCACGTTTCATGTCCATGCCCCTGAAGCCAAACAAGTGGTCTCTAGAAGAATATCTGCCTTTTTCTAAGTGTATCTTTATTTTTTTGCAACAAAAACTACTAGACCGATATGACAGAAATTTGAAAACTACCGTCTTCTCAACCAATGGCCAAGGACTATTTGGAACTAACAGAGTAGTTCCAATTATCGGTGGGCTACTTAAGTTCAAAATTACAAATATCTACAAAACGACTCAAACGATTTTTATTATACTACTGTCCTCATCATCTACATTTGCTGAGGTGTCTCTGGGGAAATTCTCGGAGAAACACATTATTCGTTAATTTTTATATTTCCTAAAATAACATCCTAAAATCCTAACAATTCTGGTCCGAATCAGTCCAGGTCAGCAGGGTGTAGATCCAATCCTGTTGTACAGAACTTACTTCTTTTCTTCGTCAATTCAACTTTAGCTAAATAAATAATGTGCCGCTTGTATGTTCACATTTATTTATAAAAAAATTATTGTATAATGAAATATTGTGAATTAGTATTACTATATTATAGTAAACCATTTTTTCATAAAAATTTTCTAATCAAAACAGAAATAATTATGGTTTTTACAATCGAGTAATAACAATTCAATTTTCTTTCAACGTTACAAAACTTCTGTCACTGTATGGCGACATTAAGCGGCAAACCTTATCTGTTTGGTGGCCCTGAAAAGGACCGTTTATGTGTGTGACCGTCGGGGCGGACTGAGGTGGTTGATGGCCCTGAAAAAGACTTAATGAGTTGGTCCTGAGAAGGACCGTTGTGCTGGTCTCGAAGGAGACCGGCGTAGGCAGCGCGTGGCTACGGCTGCAAGAGCTGAGGCGACGGCTGCTGCGTTGCTGGCTGCTGCAAATCCCACAGCATCTTCCTTCTTTATCTCGTGGATGTATTCGGTCGATCTTCGTCGGAGATTTAGAGCGTAATGGCAAGCGGCTCAGTTCATTGCGCTTATATAACTACTGAGAGTACTGTGGAAGGGGGCGGTAACTCGTTCGGCCTTGGCAACAAAGCCCTCTGTCGGAACGCAGCCGAAAGGTTTGTCAGTACGCCGCCAAAGGGTCTGCTGCACCGACAAAGACCGGGAGAAGTATTGAAGGCCGGCAACACAGTAAATGATTAATTAGAAGAGGTGGCGGTGACACTTCTGTACTCAAAATATGTAATTAGATAATATTAAATATCATTATAAAATACTGCACGCATGTCTGATCAGCTTAAAAATTTTATTCATTACGAGTTAGTTCAAGATACCTCCTTGCCGTTTTCGGTCAGAGAACCACTAAGTTTTTTTAAACAATGCCCTTTTAAGCAGAAAATTTAATTTAAATTAATTGTTAATATTTTTTTTAAACAATTTTAATTTTAAATCTTAAGTTAAAATTATTTTTATCTTTAAAATTATAATTTTGATCGTTTACTAGGGTTTTGTGTAATTATTTTGATTACAACATTAAAATGAAACGTTAATATTAATAAAATTTAGTACTTAAATATGTGAATTTATTACTGAATAAAGGCTAGCTAAAATATTAGTAAGGTTACCACGTAAAATCATATCAGCTCAATATTGTATTCCTTAAATTTAGTCTCGTATTATAACCTTAACAATTTAAAAATTTAGATTCATTAATTTTTTTTTGTTTTTTTTTTGGTTTAACGTCCGACTGTTTTGCAAATTGCTGCTAATGCAGACGGTGAAGGATGAAATGAATTTTTTGTTACGTATGAAAAAATGCCATGCCCGAGTGGGATTCGAACCCATGACCGCGTGATGAGAGGCGAGCACGTCACCAACATCGCCAACGCGGCCGGCGATTCATTAAATACTGATTAGACTCGTACGTTATTTTTCACTGCCAATTTCAACTGACAAGATATTAAATTAAAACTATGCTTAAATACTGATTAGATACGTTATTTTTCACTGCCAATTTCAACTGACAAGATATTAAATTAAAACTATGCTTTTTACTGTAAAATATAAGCACTTGAAATAATTTAGTAAATAAACGGAATGAACTGATTGAATTCTGTATTATCACATTGCATATTCATCTACTTTTTTCAGACGATACTTATGTTTACTTGGTAAACAAATTGTTAATAATTTATCATTGAAATGATTTGATACGTATTTGGTTTTGGGTTTCCTCAATTATAACAAACCACATTTGTATAAACAGGATGTTGCAAAATTGAACAGTAATCTCCCGGGAGATAATTTTTCAGCTAAAAATATTCATATAAATATATTCCCGGAAACGTTGAAATACAAAACTTGAAAAAAAATTTCAAATATACATGAAATAAAAATAGAATTCAGTATTACCTTTCAAAAAAATATCTCCTAGGTACAATCAAAGTAAGCAGTTTAGGCGTTTTAAAAACTACGTAAATTAGCATTTTCACAAAATGGTAAACAGATAAGGAAATAAAAGCAATTATGAATGAAATTTTAAGAGGTGTATGTCTACTGGGGCCGAATTAATGCCAAATGTTGGCCTTTTCTATAAAAGGTAGAGTTTTGTATTATCCATTACGTTAAAAATGCCCGGCAACCGAAAAAAACTAAAAAAATCCAAAATGTTTAACTTTTTTATCATTTTTTTTAATTCATTTATTTAACGTCGCATCAACTACAAAGGTCATTAGCGACGACGTTGGGGTGTAACTATTTACAATGGAGGATGAAATTATTTTTTGTAACGTATGAAAATATGCCGTGCCTGAGTGGGATTCGAACCCAGGACCGCCTGATGAGAGGCGAGCACGTTACCAACTGCGCCAATGCGGCCGGCTATTTTTAGCCTATTTTTTATCATTATTTGCTTAACTAAGCAATCTTTTTGTTTCTTAAAAAGTGATTCTAAATAATTGTTTAACCTAATTTAAATTAATTAATTAATTGTCTAACGGATGTCATATTGTGTTTCCAAGAGTGCTTTATTTATATTAAAAAAAAGTTTTGAGATTATTTAACTAAAAGCCTATAATGTGGTAAATTAATCAAAAAGCTAAGCTTGTTAGAGTGAAGAATTTTCAAGTTTAACGAAATGTCAGGTTATTTCTTTCTGCGTAATTTCAGCGAGAATAGAGTTGTACCTTTGCGTAACGTAGAAATGGGCTTTTCGTAGCCCCAAATCTCATTTCATGCGATGCAATACCCTAGAAAGTAAGTGTGTATTCCTTTTTATTGCCTTAACTCTAAACCCTTTCTTCCTTACTCATTTTCATCAGAAAAGACGGTCTTTTATCGTCCTTCTTGAAAGAATTTGACTTGTTGTAATTCTATTCTTTTTGTATAAGGTCTTGAAAAGTTTTGACGAATTTATTTTCTAATTTTTCTATTTATCACTTCTACTAATAATTATCAATAGTGGTCTGTGTTCGCACCGTTTCCCACTAAGTCAATTAGAAGATTTTATTTTTTCCTATTTACTTTTTTCTTTTATCGTTTATAACATATATATTTTATAGTTTTATTTGTTTGAATTTTTTTTACATGGTTTTTGTGGGATTCTTCTCGTTTTTCAATAAAAATAGTATTCAGTAGTTCGTTTTTTTGACTGAATTTATTGTAAAGTTTATTAACAGTAATTATTATTGTTAATTGTTATTATGTGATTACTTGATAAAAAAGCAAATTCGTAAAGAACTTTCAAATTGTTATAGTGAATGTAAAAATGATAAAATTTACAAATTCTTATCAACATTTTATAGTAAGAACTTATTTACTTCAAGAATGAGGCAACCCGTAAATATAAAATTAATTTCTTTAACATTAAGTAGTTTTTACTTGTGTTTCAACTCTATACTATGTGTTCTCTATGTTTTCATATTATTATTTACTCGTTTTATTCAGATTCAAACGTTTCTTATGTGTATATTTAGTTAGCATAAAGTTCGATAAGTTTTCTAGCAATTATTGTCCACCTAGAAAAATAACTCTGAGGCTGTTTCAAAACTCATCTTGATTACGGATATTTTACGTGTCTACAAGAATCGAAAGTTCTATTATAATACAGCCGTAACAATGTAAATTATGAAAAATACCTGAGAAGGGAATTTTTAAATCAACATTTCCACGATTATTCAAGGCAACACAACAATATCTTCTTGTAAACATGTAATGTGAATTTGTCACGGAAAAACAACACTCGGTATCTTTTTTACTTTCTCTTGCTTATATGAATATATAGGAAGGTAAGTATTGGTTTCATGTCGATTTTTCGAAATCGAGTTCTCACCGGATCTACACGTTTTCAGACCCCCTGAACCCAAAAAACATGTTTTTAGCGATTGGATTCTTAGTGTGTGTGTGTGTGTGTGTGTGTGTGTGTGTGTGTGTGTGTGTGTGTGTGTGTGTGTGTGTGTGTGTGTGTATGTGTGTGTGTGTGTGTGTGTGTGTGTGTGTGTGAGAGAGAGAGAGAGTGTGTGTGTGTGTGTGTGTGTGTGTGTGTGTGTGTGTGTGTGTGTGTGTGTGTGTGTGTGCGTGAACTGAATATTTCAAGAACGGAACATCGTACGAACTTGGAACTCGAAACTTAAGTTAGTTACTACTACCGGACCCGACACAAACATTTTCATCAAAATCGGTAAACCGGAAGTAGTAGTTTATTCGTGTAATTTTTCACTTTTTTGCCATTTTCTCAAAAACGGGTCCTACGATTTTTTTTAAATCGCCTCGTTTACTAAATTGTTTATTGTCTACAAGATAGGGTAAGTGTCATGTCTGCTAAAATTCTTGGGAGGCTGTTTCACGTAAAAATTTTTTTTTTTTTTAAGAATGTGACTTTAAATGCATTTTAGCGCAAAAATGTATATAATAAAAGTTGTAGAAAATTAAAAATACTACAACTTTTATATCAAATTTTTTTGTATAACGCTTAGTTTAGCGGTAATTAGTGGTTTTTTGTTTTTTCTCACGAAAACGTGTGAAAAATCAATTTCTTTTAAGATTTCAACCTTTTTTTATGCATTTTACGACAAAAAAGTATATAATCAAATTTGTAGGAAATTAAAAGATCTACAACATTTATTTAGAGAATTTTTCTCTACAGGACGTAGTTTAGCGTAAAAGAGTGATTTTCTGTATTTTTAAGTCAAACTGAAGTTGGTTTACATTTTGCGTCTTTCACTCATGATTAAAATTAGGTTATGTTTATTGAGGTTAATTTTTTGTTTATTTCTAATGTTTTATTACTAATGTTAGGTTATATTGTTAATTATTTGCATTGGTAAGGGAAAGTTGTGTGAGTGTTTTACACTAGATTTTTCTAGATTATCTTCTTTTTTAGTACGAGTATAACGTGAAGATAATGTGGTGGTTATAAGAAACAAGTGTCGTATAGATGAATAACTTGTACGTAAATAAAAGAATACACTATATCTTCACTTAAAAATAATAAAATACGAGTACATTACATAACTACAAATCGTATTTAGAGTAATTATTACAAATTAATTCTTAAAAATTTACTTGATATTCTCAAGTCAACTTTATTTTCAGTTAAACGGTTCACACCTTTAATTACAAAAATAAAAGAAATTACGAATTAATGCATGACACAGCAATAAAAAGTATTTATACGTATATATCTGTTTGTTTCCGATTGTGGCCAGCGCGTTGGTATATTTGTCAGCAAAACTGGTTTTTATGCCGGGGTCTTGGGTTCGATTCACTGTCAGGTCAGCCATTCTTTTTTCTGTTCCACCTCATATCGTTGATATGCAAAGGTAATTAATTGTTATGTAGATATCGTCACTCAAAAGAAATTAAAACGGATTTTGACAAACATTTTTTAACATAAATTTGAATAAGTCTGAATACAAAATGTTAAAATTGTTAATTTGAATTATTTAAGAACATTGTGCAAAACAAAATTGTTATGTAACTTTTTTATTAATAACGTTTTAACTGTTGCATAAATTTAGTTTTTGTGGGTTAAAATGTTATTACAATGTCCAATTCATTTTATATTCGTAAACGAGACAGTTGAATCCAGTTTTTCAGAGACTGATTTTAGCGAATGTAGTAAAAATTCATTAATACTATTTAGTATTGTTTTCCTAGCAGAAACTGTTTGATGCTTTTTGTGTTGATGTTTGATCTGGTCAAAGCTTTTTCACTTCGGTATGTTAAAAAGTTTTAAAAATAGATTTTCTATCTGGTAGTGTACAAACAGGTATTTTTATTTTTCAAAACTAATAGTTCACTGTTGATTTTCAAAAATATTATTCTAGGTAAGTATTTCGATTGTTTTACCCCTTTCAGATCTTCTATAAAATTATTAAGAAAAACTTTTTTTGTCGTAAATTTTTATCACGGTACTGTATATTTAGCTGTACAATTTCCGTATATAATATTTAAATGTCGGTGGAAAGTTTTGCTTTAAGAAGAAGAGGTACCCAGGGGTACATTCTCCGTTTATAACTACGGGTATTATCCGTTATTTAGACCAAGAGGTCTTTACTCCATTTTCGCTTTAGACGTCGCACAAGTGCGAAGTTTCTTGTAGTTAGATTACGGGCTAGTTGGTTTCAATGGACATCTAGTCGTTCGTGAAATTTACTATACAAGGCCGTGGTTAGCTCCTTTACTGTCGGAATTTTGAAATAGTCGTGGAGGGTTTTATTGCTTACATGAAAAGGAGCCTCAGAAGCAAGTCTTAAGAATTTTGCCTGGATCGACTTTAAATTACTCTCTGCCGCTACTCCAAAGAGCTGGACACAATAAGTCCAGATTGATCTCAAAAGGGTTTTGCATAATAAAATTTTGGAACGGAGGTTCAATTTCGATCGAGGGTTAATTAAGCAGAAGAGTAGCTTCTGGCGGAGAAAAACTTTACGTATATTTTTTGAATTAATTTCATGATCTGGTTTAATCGATAACTCAGTTTAGAAAGCTTTCTACTCATAAGCTAAAAATTTTGAGTTTGATTTTTAACGAGGTTTATAGAACTTAAATAACAATCTCATTTAATTTTGTCTACTGTAAATAATAAAATATTTATTCGTTGTTTGTAAGAAAATAATCAATGCATTTCTATAAAATTGTGGTTATTTTTTTTTGTTTAATGTTTATAATAAAATTTAATTAACAGATTTATTAATTAAAGCATGTTTGTTTAATGATTTATGAACTTAATTAGCTCAGTTGTAGAGCCTTCAGCTTAAAAATACATTTCACAAAGAAATACCCCCATCTGCTGGTAAATAAAGAGAAGGGATTATTTGTGAAGAATATGTATTTGTTTTTTTACACAGCATTTTTCGTTTCTTTCTATACTTTATTCTTTTATTTTATACAAAGGTTGATAACGAAAGCTCATTTATTATAACTTCAGTTTAATCGATCAATCTGATCATATTTTAAAAGGATTTTAAGTTTATTCAAACTTCGTTTTTATTATGTTCCCTAATTTCTTATCAGTTCCATTGAAATCACTTTTTTCAGAATTTCTATGTCGGGTTTACATATCTTACAAGTTATAATTATATCTTACAAGTTATATTAATTAAGTCAAATGTGTGTCTGCGTAGGTTAGCTGTATGTGTGAGTCTGGTTGAGTAGTGTAGATACTGTTTGAGGCCGATGTTCGAATTTTTTAAATCGACTATTGAAAAATCGAAAAGTTACTGTGCAGTAACCGCTTTGTATTGGTGCATTTTTTCACCGTTAGGTTACTTAATTTGTGTTTAAATATAGTCAACCCACCGGGTTGGTCTAGAGGTAAAGTCGTCGCCAAAATCAGTTGTTTAACAGCTGATTTTCGGAGACGAAGGTTCCTGGTTCAAATCCTAGTACAGGTAGTTACTTTTATATGGATTTAAATACTAGACAGTGGTTACCGGTGCACTTCGATGGTTGGGGTTTAATTAACCATACTCTCTCAGGAATGGTCGGCCTGGGCCTGTACAAGACTACACCTAATTTACACGTCATACACATCATCCTCATCTCATTAGGTCATGGGGTTGCTTATTGTTCTAAATTGAACAGATTGCAGCGTACACAAATAGGAATTAAAAAAAAAAAATAGTCAATAGTGCTGCCCGTAACAGACAGGTGAAGTGTCAAATTATTCACACTCAATCTATTCATTGCAAAGCTAAACTAAATAGTTCTTTTACTTATCACATGGTCAGCCAATTAAATGACTGAATCATTTAAGAACTGAAGAGGTAGAGGTGTAAAAGATACTGATCAGAGTTATCTCCTCTGAAAGTAATGAATTCCATTATACATCCAGACCCTGTGGTGAATGAAGTGAAGGTGTCATTTACAGAGTGGAAAATATGTGTTTTTCGGAGGGCCCGGCATGCTAATAAGCGTACTTTTCCACTCAGTTAGGAAGACATGGTAAACCACCTCATTCCTCGTTTTACTTAGGTAAAACCTCCAGAGGTTCAAACCAGTTTTTCGGCTGATTGCCTAAATAACAGTCAATAGTGATCATTATTGTCCTGATTTTATAAAAATTAATTAATTAATTAACAGAAGTGGAAATCAAAAAGGGTTGGTTTCAACAAAATGGCGCCACAGCACACACATCTAACATTTCAATGGCTTTCTTGCGTAATGCCTTTGGTGAATGAATCATATCCAGGACATTGTGATCTGCAAGATTGCCTGATCTGACTCCCCGAGATAAATTTTTGTAGAGGGCGTTAAAACAAACAGTTTATCGCAGCAGACCACAAAAGATTGATGAACTAAAAACTGCGATAACAGCGTACATTTAAGGAACCACTGTTCGTGAGTTGGGTAAAGTGTTTGAAAACTAATTGAAACGAGTGCAGTTTTGTATTGTACCAAATGAGGCTATTTCCAACCCTTTTATAAACAATCCATTAATTTTTTGTGGCCTCCACATTACCAAATATAGCCATCCTTAGCCTCCGAGAAGCAATAACAAAAAAAAAACAGGTAATCGAACATACTTAGTGGATGAAAGTTAGTAGAACAGATCGAAGTCCTTAATTTGCTGCACACCTATCTTAGTCTAAGGGAAGTCAAAACACACACCCAAAGAAGAAAACCCTAAATTAACTAAATTTGGTACCAAGTGCGGCTTTTAATTTAGATGGTGTCAATATACATTATAACACAAGCAATAAACAAATCGACACCACAGATAACAGATTACAAACAATAATGAAAATGATATTAACGATCCGAAACGAAGATGGGTACGGAAATCTTCTGTGATCGGCAGTCCAATGCAATAGCTACAACTTTGTTACACTGCCGGGCTAATAATAATAATATATAATAAGGTAGAATTAATATAATTATTTTTTGAGAAAGTTTAGTCATTTCACTTCCATTTGAAGTGGACAGCGACTTTCCGAATACCCGAAGATTTATTTGCTAGAACTTTTGAACTATTCAAATCTTGAAAACATTTATGTACCTACATTATTATTCCTTCTGTAAGTTCCTTACAATTTTAGCATTCTTATCTTTGCCAGGGAAAAATAAAACAAACAATTTTCGGTAGGAAATAGCATCAGGCACTTGACCCGCATGAATGGAAGTAAACCATACTGCATCAATAAAGAGAAATTTCGTATAAAAGTCATTAGCTTCAATAATATGGTATGAAGGGAGAGGAATCTTCCTCGCTCTACACATTTCTTGTGTCTCATTCGATATTCCATTTTTCTGTTATAACAATTTTTTTGTCTTATATTAAAAATTATTTCATTGAATTTATTTTTGTTTATTTGTTCATAAACTTTGCATTTTTACTTTCTCTTCCCCTAAAAAAATTATAGGAAAGGAAAGTATTGTTTTTATGTAGATTTTCCGAAATCGAGTTTTTACCTAAACCAAAAAAACATCTTTTTACATATTTGTGTGTTGTGTGTGTGTGTGTGTGTGTGTGTGTGTGTGTGTGTGTGTGTGTGTGTGTGTGTGTGTGTACGCGCGCATATGTGAACAAACTGATTCAAAAACAGAACGAAACATCGTTCGAAGTAGCAACTTAGAATTTAAGTTAGGTATCACAACAAGAGTCGACACGAATACTTTCATTAATATAGGTCATCCAGAATTAGCAAATATTTTCATCGTGTGATATTTTCATTTTTTGTGATTTTCTCAAAAACGGCTCCTACGATTTTGTTTAAAACTATAGTTTACTACATTTTTTAGCTCTGCAAGATGTGGTGAGCGGCTTGTCTCTTAAAATCTGTGTTCTCGTCGCAATTTTTTTTTTTTAATTTTCGCCATAATATGCATTTTAGGGAAAAATTATATGTAGTTTTAGTTTGTTGTTGTTGTTTAGGTCATCAGCTGAAGGTTTAGTTTGAATCTCTAGAGGCTTTACTAAGTAAAACGAGGAGTGAAGTGGTTTATAATTTCCTTCCTCACTGATTGCAAAAGTATGCTTAGGCCTATCAGCATGCCAGGCCCTCTGAAATGTATCTACTTTCCACCCTGTCAATAACAGCTTCACTTTATTCACCATAGGGTCTGGCTGTATAATGAAATTCATTACTCCTAGAGGAGACAACTGTGACTAGTGTCTTGTACACCTTTACCTCTTCTGTTCTCAAATGCTTCAGTCTTATAATTGGCTGATCATGTGATAAGAAATAGAACTATCTTTTGCAGCCTTAATTGAAGTTATAGCGCATAAAATTGTACAACTTCCATTTCAAACTTTTCTTTCTACAGAGCTTAGTTTAGCGTGAATTTTTGTATAATTTGGTAATAATCACAATCAATGTCCTACAGAGATTGATTTTCATTTAGCGTCATCCACTTATAAATTACAATTAAGTTAAATGTTTTCATTATTCACATTGCAGAAGAAAGTCATCTGATTGTTTCACATCAGATTGCTATTATATAATTTAATTTTAACCCCTTTTAATTTTCAACACATGTTCTAAAAAGTTTTTATTTTTGGTTTCTTTATTGTCAAGCTTGTTTTTCTTCAAGTCAAATGAACATAAATCATATGTATGACGTATCTTTCCGAAAATTAGCAAATCTTAGAAGCTAGTAATAAATAAAAATTTTAATATGTTAATTTTCAATGACAAAGATTTATATAATACTGAAAATTAAGATAAATATTTAGCAGATTCTTTCTATGGAACCAGTATATTATAGTATATTATTTATTTTTTATCCAACGCTTGCAAACTTATCCTCGGAACGAAAATCTGCAAATATTTACAGATATCAAGCTCGTTAAATTTTATAGGTCAGCGGATCATAACACAATTTGTTCCTTTCATATTTTTCAGTACAGTATTTTAAAATAACTTTTTTATTCATTTTTGCTCGTCTGTTATTCTTTCATAGCTACTAATAATAAAATAAACTAATTTTATTGTAAGTTTTTCTTTGTATGCTCTTGAAAATTATGACATTGATAAATCATAATCTATTTCTTATAAAAATGTTATGTCAAAATTGGTTTTAACTTTGACGTTATGTACATTTTGTCGTATTAAGGTAGAGAAGAAAATTTTTATTCTGTGTTCGGATTTTCATAGTTTTATTATTTTAATGTTTATTTTTATGCTGCAATGTGGTTATGACCTGGATATTTTTGAATACGCATTACGATAAAACTGCTAGGTTGCACTTTTACAATCTCCGGTTTCTCAGATCTAAAATCTAGTTAGTTAAAATTTTACTTATTTTTACTTCCCTGCGGGGATTCTATGAATTTATCAACTTCCTGTTTTCTACAAACAAACCTCTTCTGTCTTTCCGGGTGCCCCCTATGAGATGCTTTGCTAACATATCATCTTGAATTTCCTGTACTCTTGTTTCACGAGATTGATCTCCTGTTCTATTTTCTGGACGAAAAAGGAACGCTCTCTGGAGCCTTCTGTCCACTCTCATTGTTTCAACATGCCTTATCTATGCTCTCTGTTCTCTAGTCTGTCTACTGTAAATGTTATCTTAATGTCATAATTTTTACCCATGCTCCTGCCTAGACACTCTGGATGACCTTCGTAACAAATTAATCTTTAAATCTTCCAGATTTTTTTAATTCCTGGAGGTTTTTTCAGAGGCTTTTATACAGATTCAACCACAAATTTCTTTGACTTTATTTGTATTTTACCAAAGTGCATATTTTAATATTGAAGAACAATTTTTATCCTGAAGGATAAATATTTCTTGCGATGCCTGATGTTCCCACTCACTTGTTCCCTTAAACAAAAATCTTTTTCTCTTATTTTTAACGTTTATTTCTATATTTTTAACTGCACCAATAGAGTTCACAACGACCAAACTATTGAAAAAAATATAAAAGACATCATAATGTAGGTTAATTAAAATTAAATTCCATTTACACAGTTTTTCTGTTTACAAAAACCAAATAATAGTATTTAAAAAACACACTTTTATAACAAATTATATAAAAAATAAAAAACCATAATTTATTAAAAACGTTAAAGATTGAACACACATGAATATTATTTTTAAGGATATTTTTCACGCCAGCACACTTGAAATTTATTTACTAGACAACAGCAATAAAGACCATCGACCAAAACTACAAACTTTTTTAGGTCTGTCCTATCGGAAAAATTTACGTATGCGATCTCAAAATTTAAGTCATAAATTAAGAGCATAAAAAATTGAGAGCCTGTCGCACAGAATGTGATCTACGTCCTAAGTTCCGGGCAAGTGATGGTAGCGTGAAAAATACTGTGGGCAGAAACTGAATGCATCTATAGAACAGTTTGAAACTGAACGCATTGCTATTCACGCGTGTTCGTCATAAATAAATTGTACTGTTTGTCTCAAAGTTGTGATATTAGTCACTTGAAACGGAAAAGTTCATTGAGGCAGTTCGTTGCTGTTGTTATTTTATATGACGTAGGAGATGAAAATATCTCTGTAAACGTGGTCTTCATGTGATGAAAGTTCTGTACATTGTTTATTTTACTATCTAAACTGTAATAGTTATTTGTTTATATCGTGTACCCCCACTGTTTTTTCTTTTTGGTTTTAAGAGATAACAAGAATAACGTAACAGCTTCTTACTCTTCTGACGAAGAACTCATTGCGACTGACCGGATTAACTGAACGCATTCTGTGTGACAGGGAAGATCGCTCTTGAGATCGGAGTGCGTTCATTTGCTCGGAACGGAAGTCTCAGATCGCATTCTGTGTGAACCACCCTTTAATGTCTAAAAGTAGAGCCGAGCAGTACTCTTTCAATCTTAACACGTTAACTGCCACAATAAATTTTGTGACACTTAAGCACGATCATCGTAGATTTTTTTGATTTTTTCACGTTTCATTTATTTTTCTTGTTAATTTACTTAATAATAAACACTAATTTTTTTAAAATGAAGTTACTATGGTTTGTAAAATGAAGTTCACTAATGTTATGTAAAATGAAGTTGTGACATACTGTTGGGTCACATGGCCTGTTGGAATGATTTAACGTTTCAGAGCCATGTGACCCATTTTTGTGTCTTAATAAAATATGTAATAAACAATCGGGTTAAGTCGCAAGTACTCTAGACTAAATTATTTCAATCAACCAAAATAAGCAAAAGAAATAATAAAGTTAAAAATAATACCTACTGTAGCATCAATCTAGTACAGGACAAGAAAAACTACCTGTTTACGGAAGGAAATATTATTTTTTGAAATCCAACTATTTGAACAGGCTAAGTGTACAATGTCACTCTCTGAAGCCATAGCTTTTAAAACCATATTAGTAATAAACGGCTTAAAAATGAGTACTGTACTGTGACTCATTTTTGATGCACATGGCCTATTTTTAAAGACAAGTGTACCACATATTTTGGTCACGTAGCAGTCAACGTGTTGAATGATTATTTTAAGCAGCATACTATTAGTAATAAACTTATCGTTTATGTTCATTTAAAACTGAATTTAGGTAGGTACTATACTTATAAAAATGAAATATTAATATTAAATATGATCAGTTCTCTTCTCCCTCCACTCCTACAACTCTCATTTTTATTAATTGTCATAATTTTTGGTACATTTAATTAGACTATCTGTTCTGTGTGTTTTGTCTTAGGCTATATAATTAGTTTACTTATGTAAAAGGATAAAATTATTGAATTTTCCTCGGGTCTTTTGGCTAAAGTATTTATCTTCTATTTTTTATTTTTTTTACATTTTATTATAGTTGATTATCTTTACTTATTGCAACTATATTTGGTTGATTTACGAAAAACATTTTGAAAGGTTAAATAAAGATGGCTCTGCTATACTTTTTTAATATTCAGTGTAAGAATCTTTAGGAATCATGACATAACGGATTGGTTGATGTAATTTGTTTTAGAATTTTTTGTATACAGTGTTCATCAGTGTCTACTATGAATGAGATGTTTGGGCTGTTAGGTAAAATTAAATTTTACACGCAGCACGGTACATTAATGATTAATCGAAAACATTTTGACCGAAAGAATTGAATGTTAGTTTCTCTTGCCTATATGAATATATAGTAAGGTAAGTATTGTTTTCATGTCGATTTCTCAAAATCGAGTTTCACCGGATCTAAACCTTTTCAGACCCCCGTGTATCCTAAAAAACATGTTTTTAGCGATTGGTCTGTGTGTGTGTGTGTGTGTGTGTGTGCGTGTGCGCGCGCGTGTGTGTGAGCAAATTATCTGAAAAACGGAACATCATACAAACTTGAAACTTAAATTAGGTACTACTTGAGGACCCAACAGAAACATTTTTATCAAAATCGGTCAACCGAAAGTAATAGTTTATTCGTGTCATTTTCCACTTTTTTGCAATATTCTCAAAAACGGCAGGTACGATTATTTTTAAAATCGCCTCATTTACTGCATTTTTTTATGCTCTACAAGATAGGGTAGGCGCCAATGTCTGCTGAAATTCTTGGGGAGGTTGTTCTTTCGTAGAAAAAACCCGGTTTTTTAAAGATTGCAGCCTAAATATATTATGTACTTTAGCGCAAAAATGTATATTACAAAAGTTGTAGACAAGTTTTATTTCGAACATTTTTTCGTATAACGCTTAATTTAGCAGTTTCTGTTTTTTCCCATAAATATCTGTAAAAATTTCGATTTTTTAAGACTGCGGCAGTAGTATCCACTTTACGACAAAAATGCATAATTAATCAAATTTAAAGAAAATTAAAAGATCTACAATTTTTATTTCAAGCATTTTTTCTTCAGAGCCTAGTTTAGCGTGAAAGAGTAATTTTCCGTATTATTAAGCCAAACTAAGGTTGGTTTTCATTTGGCATCATTCACTCATGATTAAAATTAGGTTATGTTTTTTGACGTTAGTTTTTTTGTTTATTTGTATTGTTTATTACTAATATTACGTTGTATTGTTCATTATTTGCATTGACAAGAGAAAGTCGTATGAGTGTTTAACGCCAGATTTTTTTTAACTCTTTTGGTTTCAACAAAAATTTAATTTTTCTGGTTAACAGTCTCACTATGTTTTATAATTCATAGGACAAGTTTTTAATTTCCTGTTAGAGTGGAGTAGCGCAAAATCGTTTTCCTTCTTTACCTTAAATTTTTGTGGTTTTATTTTATTATGATAGTATACATTAATTTATTTAATTAGAACTACCGTTTTAATTATAGAACTAGACAGTATTTATATTGAAGTTTAAAACAATTGAACAGTCGTGATTACTTCCGTTAATTTAAATACAATAACATAAAAGTCAATTGATCTCGATTAGAAGGTAAAAACCGTACAGAAAAAGAACATTGAAGTACCTATACTGATGGGCGATTGGGCGTTTGAGTAAGGAGTAATTAACTTGCTGTGTAATTTACTGTCTAATTAGAAAATAAACAGTTTAAATTAACTCTGCTGCTTTTGTTAATGAGTTGAACACAGTAAAACCATTGGCTAAAATTAGAAGAGTACCTTCTGTAATAATAATTCAAGTACACAATCCTTCCTGATGATACTTCTGTGATTTCTTGCAGTATGTACATTTTTCATCAATTTATTTTGTATGTATTTTTGAGAGTAGTTGTAAGCAGTAAAAGATATTCACCTGATTTTTGGGTCATTTTCCCTTTTTTTGGCGTACAATGATAATTATAAAAATAAATGGTAACATCCTCAGTGAGTGACTCACTCGTCATTAATTCTCCTACTGCTTAATAGCTAGAAAGCTGAAATTTGGTAGAAATACTCCGTGTAAGGTAAATAGAAAAGTTAAACATAAAATATTTCGATTCGATATTCCACTGTTAAGGGGGTTAAAAAGGCTGTTCAACCAATAAACCGATATTTTCAATATTTACTAAGTTCCGGACAAGCTAGGTTTCTGAAACTTTGTAGACATGTAACTTATCGTTCAACTACAAAAATTATTTCTTAACCATTTCCAAAATGTACTCTTAAGAGAATTAAAATTATGTTCAACTCTTAATTAATATTTCTTGTTTATAAATACCAGACGAGTTAGTCTCTATACGAGGTGTGGCTATTAAATAACGAGACTGCCGTTGTAAAAAAATTTATTTTTATTTTATACATAATCACTTATTGTCACCTTCAATATACGAGGCGTATTTTTAAAGTAAGTACCGTTTGAAAATAAAAAAAAAAATAAAAGGAAATTTGCAAAAACTAATTTTATTTTCGGAATCTACATACTTTTATCTATTTTTCTACATAGTTTCCAAGTTTTTGTAAACACTTATCATATCGCACAACTAAATTTTGGAAACCTTCTTCATAAAAACTTGCCGTCTGCTGTGATAACCAAGAATTCACGGCCGTTTTCAATTCGTCGTCATCGTCATAACGGCTGCCGCCCAAGTGATGTTTCAGATGACGGAAGAGATGAAAGTTGCTCGGCGCAAGGTCAGGGTTGTAGGGTGGGTGGTCCAAAACTTCCCAGCCAAAAGAGTCCAATGCAGCTCGGGTCTGAGCGGCAGTGTGAGGGCTTGCATTATCGTGCAGAAACAAAATTCCTTTTGTGAGCATGCCACGTCTCTTGTTTTGAATTGCTCTGCGCAGCTTCCTCAGGATTTGGCAGTAGGCTTCTGCATTTATTGTCGTTCCTCGTTCCATAAAGTCGACCAGCAAAACACCATGCCTATCCCAAAACACGGACGCCATGATCTTGCGCTGTGACAAAGTCTGTTAGGCTTTGACCTTTACGGGAGAGTGCGTGTGTCTCCATTCCATGCTTTGTTGTTTCGATTCGGGAGTGAAATGCGAAATCCACGTTTCGTCTCCAGTTACGATCCGACTCAGGATGTCGTCACCATTTTCGTCATAACGTGTCAGAAAATTCAAGGAACTCTCGAGTCTTTTGTGTTTGTGCTTCTCCGTCAGGAGTTTAGGGACCCAACGCGAGCACAGTTTCTTAAAGTTTAATTTTTCATTAACAATTTTGTAAATCACAGACCTCGAAACGTCGGGAAATTCGTCATCTGAAACATCACTTGGGCGGCAACCGTTATGACGATGACGACGATTTGAAAACGGCTGAATTCTTGGTTATCACAGCAGGCGGCAAGTTTTTATGAAGAAGGTTTCCAAAATTTAGTTGTGCGATATGATAAGTGTTTACAAATACTTGGAAACTATGTAGAAAAATAGATAAAAGTATGTAGATTCCGAAAATAAAATTAGTTTTTGCAAATTTCCTTTTATTTTTTTTTTATTTTCAAACGGTACTTACTTTAAAAATACGCCTCGTACATTCCATCTCTATTCCTACAACGTTCCATGCGAATTTTCCATTGTTGGAAACAGTGCTGGAAGTCATCTTCTGTCAGCTACTCCAGGACACGTGCCGCTTTCTCTTTTACAGCTTCCGCAGACTCAAATCTTGTCCTTTTTAATGCAGATTTCACCTTAGAGAACAGGTAGAAGTCACATGCGGCAAGATCTGGTGAATAAAGTGGATGTTCTAACACTGAGATGCTGTACTTGGCTAGGAACCTCTTGACAGATAACGCGGAATGAGCTGGCGCATTGTCTTGGTGGAGAACCCATTTGTCCTTCCACATTTCGGGGCGTTTTTTGCTTACTCTTTGACGTAGTTCAGAAAGTACCTCAAGATAGTAATATTGATTTATTGTTTGACCTTCAGGAACCCAGTGAAGGTACACAATCCCATGGATATAAAAAAAACAATCATCATTGCTTTAAATTTGACTTGCTCATTCGAGCTTTTTTGGCTCTCGGTAAAGTTCGGCTCTTCCAGTGCATGGATTGGCGCTTTGTTTCCGGATCATAAGTAAAAAACCACGTTTCATCGCTTGTTTTTATCGTTTCCAAAAAACTTGGTCATTTTCAATCGCGTACATAGTGTCAGTACAAACATTTTTGAGCGGCACGTGTCCTGAAGGAGCTGACAGAAGATGACTTCCAGCACTGTTTCCAACAATAGCAAATTCGCATGGAGCATTGTAGGGGTAGAGAAAGAGTGTATATTGAAGGTGACAATAAGTGATTATGTATAAAATAAAAATAAATTTTTTTACAATGTCAGTCTCGTTATCTAATAGACAAACCTCGTATATAAATGAAGAAGCCCTAACTGACTGACTCACTCACTCATCAGTAATTATTCTACTTGCATAATTTAGTCACTAATGATGTGATCGATTTTGACATTCCATCGTTAAGGGGTTGAAAAGGGTATTCAGCCATTAATATAAAAGTAAAACAATGATATAAAAATATTTGTTTCGGAAAGTATTGATTCACGAATCTGTGTTCAAGAGAATGTATGTTGAATTAATTTTTATGCATTTTGTTTGAAGTAGAAAATAAAAACAGTAGTAAAGGTTACATTATTATTTTAACTTTGTGTATATTATTATATTAACATGTGTATACAAGTTTTGTTTAAATTTAATTAATAGAAAATCATTATTTTTAATCATGCTTTAGTCCACCGGGAACTATTCTGCCATCTATCTTCATTTTGGTCAACCAACATCCCATCTTCTCACAGATTTATATTAACAAATTTGCAACGAGAAACTACTATTAAGCAAACATAAGATATGGACTATCAAATTTCTTCAGCACTGCGTAATGACAAATGACGTTATGAGCTCTATTCGTATACTATAGTTCTTACATGGTCTCTCCCAGTTATGCTTTTTACTCTCCTTAGAACTTTCATCCCAGCTCCCTGAATTTGAAACGCCTGCTCTCTATTTAATTATCCATACTATTGTAACTTAATACAGGTACAACTGTTACTTGATTAAATGTTATGTATCCCTTCTAGTGATGTTCAAAATTACTTCAATATCTTATTGTACATTTTATATAACTTATATAACCTTTAACATTTTTATACAACCTTTTCCATGGTAGCAACATATTAGTAATTAATAATTTCCATAAAATAACCTCAAAGATATAGGTTATCAATGTATTCTACTGCTAAGCCGAGTTCATGAGTTTTATGAGTCTTAATAAGTTTTCGAATATATTCTCTTTTTTCAGGTATGCATGTTTCCGTAATCTTTTGTACCACCTAATGGCTGTTGTGCAATCTTAAAATGATTTATTAGAAATAAACAACCTCACTTTATGAATTCATTTTGCTGGAGGATTTTCCAAGTGAATCTTGTTAGTTAAAAACAAATCCGGTGATGTTTTTCGTGTATTAATGTCAGTTGTTCACAATAAAAATTCGCTTGCTACACCGGTGTTACTTAATAATCCAAGTGACTTTCTACCACATGACTACGTTCGTCTAAAGACAGAATAAATTAATAAACTACAAAAATTAATCTGCAGATAGAGATATTTTATGTACATTTCAAATGCCAGAAAAAGATCTTCAGGCCAGTCCAGTCACTTAGCTGGTAGCAAGTTGCTAATAATTAATAGTTGCTAATAATCTCAGTAGGTAAGGTAGGCACCCTAATTTCCTGAGCTGGTGATGAAAGAGATGAATGAAAGTGAGAGAGTGAGTGTTGGTCAGTGACTGCGAGAAGGGAATGAAGCTACGGTTCCCTTCCACGCCCCGCTGACAGTATGTAAATGTTTTTTTTTTTAACTTAACATTTCTCTTGTAGTATTATATAAACAATTCTGAGTGAGGTGGAGGGTTCTTTGCTGATGCCGGATCAAGTGGCCAGGCGGCGGGTTTTTGGTTGGTAGGCGGTTGCGGCCTCCTTTGGACTGGACGAGGAAGCCTCAATTTTGTGTCCAATACTACTTCCTCCATCGTGAGGGAGTGAACATGAGTTTTTCTCGCCGGTAAAAAAAAATAAAGTTGCTATTAATTGTTAAGTAATACTGGTTGGACAAACAATTATGTATGGTGGCCACCTTGCAACCATTGCACAAATGTTACTGCGGTTACTTGTTAAATCCCTTTATATTCGAAACCAAAAATACAACAAAAGGAGCAATGAATTTAGTGGTGTCAACAAGTTGGCTAGTGTACAGTTTTTAAAAACAAAAGATAAAAAATTATTTTAAAAAAGAAGACAATTCTGTGTTGTAAGTAGTTAATTAATTTTGCTAATAATTTAGATTTTTCTAAAGTGATTCCCTTCACATTTGTCTAAGTAATTTAGCTGTCCACCTAATTTTATTTTTATTTTTATGAAACAGTTACGTGTTAATTTTCTGATGAAATCTAAGTCTGTAACAATGTTAAGAAACAATCATTTAGATGTTTTACAAGTTGTTTGAATGTGTAATAGCTGTTGCTTTGTAAGATACAAGGAAAGGGAATGGCTATATGTCATCTTCGTCGTATTGTTTAAAACCGTAACCACGCGTACGTCGGCCTTTGTTATAGGCTTGCACCCACTCTTACTTGTAACGAAATTACTATGGGACTTCCTTCTGTCTTCTGTAACTTACTAAAACCTTAGTATCTCCTACAATTCAGTTAATACAAGGTTTCTCCGGATATTGGCTGTTCAACATATACGATAATGTACTTGAGCAATAAACCGTAGCATTACATTTGTAACTTTATTGGTTGTTGTTAAGAGGTTATGTTTTTTCATTTTATTTAATATAAATCTTATTTCTTCTCAATTCGTTTTCACGGGAATATCGATGAATTTTCAAAACTGTTTACATTTACCAGGTAATCCCAATCGTTGGCTCCGTAGAAGGTGGAACAGAAATTTAGGGTAAATTTTACAAATCAATTAATTTTTTTTCTTATTTTTAGTAACATATAAAAAATATTGTTAAAAATTTAATCTGTACCTAATCTGTACACATCAATGTCCGTAAGATATTTTGTAATAAAATGTAAAATCAGGTGGACAACTATTATTATTATTGGATATTTAGAGAGTTATGAAATGAATCACTTAAGATATTTACAGATTAGTAACAGAATTCAGTAATAATTTAGCTAAAAAAAATTTCTTTTTAATTTTTTAGCTTTTATTCATTATAAAAACTGTATACTAGGCATTTGAAAGTAAGAGTCCTACTAGTGATTGTCGTTCTCAAAAGTAGTAAAGTAATGTATAATAAGCTGCAAATATATTTACTGGTTGTGAAAAGCTGCACAGTTGAAGATTTAATAAAATTAGTCCATATAATTTTTTTTTTAACGTCCGACTTTTCTACAATTACTGCTGATGCAGACGGTGAAGGGTAAAATGATTTTTTGTAACGTATGATAATATGCCGTGCCTGAATGGGATTCGAACCCAAGACCGCATGATGAGAGGCGAGCACGTTACCAACTACGTCAATGCGGCCGGCATAGTTCAGATAAGCTTACTTATTATTTATTTATTTATTAATAAAGATTTAAACCATCTTTAGTAAGTGACTAATATAGCTGTTGCATACTTCAATATCCGCACTCATAACTTATAAGTTTTATTTAGTTTCCTTTTTTTTACAAGTAAATAATTTGAAACTCCCTTCTTACCGAGCACCTAAAACCAAAATGGGACCTTCTGATAGAATTTTTAATTTCTAGGCCAAACATACTATAAGCTGTAATTTTGAAAAAAAAACAGATGTTTCATAGAAATAATTGTCTTAAATATTATATTTTTTATAGCTGTTTTAGTTTTATTATTTTTTATTTTATTATTATGCCCATAACAGACAGGAGGAGTGTCAAATTATTTACAC
Source organism: Catonia carolina (assembly GCA_035578175.1). Lineage (NCBI taxonomy): Eukaryota > Metazoa > Arthropoda > Insecta > Hemiptera > Achilidae > Catonia > Catonia carolina. The sequence goes on from JAQMRL010000003.1 coordinate 79,774,364, forward strand.
TCAATCTTTTAGTTGCAGGGCTAAAATAAATAGTTCTGTTTCTTATCACAACGTCAGCCAATTAAATAACTGAATCATTTAAAAACAGAAGAGGCAGAGATGTAAAAGGCACTAATCTGAGTTATCTCCTCTGAAAGTAATGAATTTAATTATACAGCCAGACCCTGTGGTGAATGAAGTGAAGGTGTCATTTGCTGAGTGGAAAATATGTGCTTTTCAGAGGGTCCGGCATGCTGATAAGCATACTTTTCCACTCAGTGAGGAAGGCAATCGTAAACCACTTCACTCCTCGTTTTACTTAGTGAAACCTCTACAGGTTCAAACCAGACTTTTGGCTGATGACGTAAACAACACACAATTTTATTTGTGCAGAGTTATATGGATTGTTATATTAAATTGATTGATCTCATTTTGATGCAGGAAATTTTGATATCTTCATCACTTCATAAGATTGCCCATTTTCCTCAGTTCTATTTTGAACTTGTTCTTTTCTTGGTCTCATCTCCGTTCGACTGTTACATAACAGATTTGTTATTAAAAAGTTGGAAATAATTTGGAAAAGTTTCCTTCAATTCTTTATAGATATTCAGTTGTTTTAAAATGTTTGACCAGTAGGCCTAAGTTTTTACCACACTTAATTTTAAAAACTCTGCGACAATACGATGAATTTCCCTCATAACGAAAACGCTTATTACTTAAATTTGAGCTTAATCGAATTAGTGATATTTATTTTAATGTAATTTATAGACCCATAGCCCAGTCGTATACCCTTACTTAAACTCGTTTTTGGCTTGTATTAGTAACCGAAACTAAAACCATTTTGATTTTAAATTGATACAACAGTTTTTTATAAATACTACACTTTCTACATTTTTTAAGTGTTGCAAGGAAATAAATATTGTTTTGCTACGCTCTGAATTAGCAATATTTGCGTGGATTTTTTTGTAAAGATTTTTATATTGTAATAAAGTTTGTGCCTTTTAGAACAAATCAATTAGAAAAGTTTTGATAATGAAATAAATCTTATTATAAAAGTTGACTTAAAATACTTTTCTAATCCAGGCTATAATCTTTCTGAAGATTTCTGTTGGGCCTGACTTTAAGCAATAAAATTCTTAGTAGGATTCACTTCATTCCCAATTTATATATACGTCAACGTTCCTGTCGCACTTACTTTAAAATACGAGCATATTAAAAAAATTTAAAAAGTTTTTATTAAAATGAACTCGGTTTTACTAATATTAAACTTGGCAGGCGTGAATAAACTGTAAGTTTTTGATATAAGATTTTTGTTATATTTTATTTACTTAAATAAACTTTATTCTAAAAATCTTAGGATCATATTTTATCTTCATAAAATAATTTTTACCTAAAACTATGTAACATATAAATTAAGTTTCACGTGTAGTCTTTCCAAAAATAATAACAGTGTGGTTTTATCATATTTCAATAATACAGTAAATCCCTCTTCACCAAATCATTCGGATAGTTTCTTAACTAGTTAAGGTAGAAAGTTTATTTATCATAAAAAACTGGGTGGTAACTAACATAACCTTCTAACTTAGATTATTTAAAGAATGTTTTATCATCTGTTAACAATCACACGTGGTAATTGGTTTGCTAGTATTACTCCCGTCACCTCCCCTCCCAACCAATTGGTCCACCCGATAGCATAGACCCGGAGGCCGTTCCGTATAACTCTTTATTTCTTGTGACTGGCGACTTTCACTTATCTAATAAAGAATTAAATTTAAATTAAATTAATTTAATAGAGTTTGAGAGCGAGGATGAACCTGGTCGGCCACCAGAGAGATGACTATTACTCGCTCTCTCGTCCAGGGAAGCCTCTTGACGCACAAGTCGCCCATCATCAAAACTTTTTTATTTTTTTTAACTTTGATTCTGTATTAAGAAACTATGCAATACAGTACAACCATCCAAAAGCTTAACGAAATTTTTAATAAACAAATGACGTGAAAAATAAACAGAAAAGATTTTTTTCAAGAATACATCCCAATGGATAATTCAAAAGTTGAACAGTAAAAATAAAGTAAGAAAAAATAGAAAACAAACACAGGAAAATCAAATAATATACACAACTTAATATATCAGAACTTAAAATAAAAAAGAGTTGTCCTACAATATAAACATTATATACGTATATATAATAAAATATAAATTAGTTATACTAACTTTTTTTGCCTCCAGGAGACTTCAGGAGGAGTATAGGACATGTCAGTAAACACACGTGGTAAATTATACCAACTGATATTGTATTGAAAGGGTGTCTGCGGATAAATAGATGAACAAAAATTTCGTTGGTCGGTTTAGGGTGGGGAAGAAACGCATGTTTTTCACTACAGAATAATTTCGGTTGTTTTAATGTCAGAAAAACATATTTACGTTAAATAATAACGTTTTTATTGAATTTTTAAAATAAGCACCTTTTTTATGTCTTGACTGTTTTGCAATTTATGCTAATGCAGAAATGTGTGATGAAAAAATGCCAGACCTGACCGGGATCGAACCCGGAACCTATAATTAAGTACCGTAAGGAGCCTCTCCTGAAACCTCTCCTTTCTTAAACATCTCATTCAAAAAATGCCTTCAAAAAGTGTAAAAAATATGTATTAGATTAGATGTTTTACCCGTTTTTACTCTTTAAGTGCTAATGATTATTACGTAAGTGCTGTAGTGTTTCTTTTCAAATCATAAGGAACGTTTGTGCCAAACTTCAACTCGAGTTTTTTTTTAATTTACTGCAACTAGTTACTTAAAACTAACGAACAGTTTTTCTTTAGCGATATTATTTCCCTCCTCCCCTAGTATAGCTCTAGTATAACCATCCACTGGTGCTAGCACTTATTTTCTAATGTCACTTACACAGTGTACTATACACATACTCGTATTAATTTTTTAAATCTCTATCTTAATCCTATTGATAATTTAAACATTAATTTAATAACTAATGTATATATAAATAAATATATAATAGCCTATAAATAAAAATAAATATGCCTTAAAAGTAACTTTATAATAATATTTATAGCTAACTATTAGTTTTAGAAACTTATATTATGTACATGACGTAAATGTAATTTATAGTTTAACAATATTTTTAATAGTCTTTTTAACACACTAGATCTACAGGCTTAGTCCTTTTCAGACGCCTAACTAATAAACTATTATCCAACAATGAATTCCTTCAATGTTGATGTGATCATGAAGACGATCTTCATGTTTTTTGGCACACTCAATTCTCTGAGTGATGAGAAAGTTAGAAAAATAGTGATGAGTTATTGAGTGAACTACAATACAATGCGTAATACAAACACATTTTAAAAGATTATATTTTATTTAATGTTTTAAAAAGTGTACATTGAGTATTATAAATTGTTAAATTATCGAATTAAATAAGTTTTTGTTTTTGGTGTTATTGTTACAGATCGTTGCTAATTACATCGGTGTAAAACACGAGCTAGAATATGTACCTGCGACAAGCATCCATTGGGCAGGAGGAAGATTGGAACCACCACCAAACACACCTCGTTGTGGATTCGATGGCTCTCTCTGTCGAAGTAAGTTAATTAAAATATTTCTAATACTTTATAAATTATATTTTTACCCCAATTTTTTTTGTATTTTTGTCCCTATTTCATTAACATTGTTAAATTTTTACCATTGTTTACTTAAAGTTGTGATTTTTTTTAAAGTACAATACAATCTCGTTTATCCGGGTTAACTGGGACCAGAGGAAATCCGGAACATTAAAAATTTCGGATAATATGGGTGATAACAAATCATTAAATAAGCGGACTTAACGTTTATTACGATAAAATACTATATTTTGTAACAAAATTACATAGAATTGTTAAAAAGACATTAAAAAATCTGGTGTGAAACACTCACACAACTTTCTCTTGCCAGTGCAAATAATTAACAATAAACCTAACATTAGTAATAAAACAATAGAAATAAACAAAAAACTAACCTCAATAAACATAACCTAATTTTAATCATATATGAAAGACGCAAAATGAAAATCGATCTCGGTTTGCCTTAAAAATACGGAAAATCACTCTTTCACGCTAAACTAGGCTCTGTGGAAAAAAATGCTTTAAATAAAGGTTGTAGATTTTTTAATTTTCTATAAATTTTATTACCTACTCTTTTGTCATAAAATGCATACTAAGGCCGAAATATAAAAAAATCGATTTTTCACACGTTTTCGTGAGAAAAAAACAGAAAATCGCTAATTACCGCTAAACCAAGCGTTATGCAAAAAACTGTTTGAAATAAAAGTTGAAGAATTTTAAATTTTCTACAACTTTTATTATATATATTTTTGCGCTGAAATGCATATTTAAGCCGCAATCTTAAAAAAACAATTTTTTGACGCGGAAACAGCCTCACCAAGAATTTCAGCACAAATGACGCCTACCCTACCTTGTAGTGCATAAAAAATTTACTAAACCAGGCGATTTTTAAAAAAATCGTAGCAAAAATCGAATCGCAAAAAATTGAAAAATTACACGAATAAAATACTACTTCCGGTTGACCGATTTTGATGAAAATGTTCGTGTCGGGTCCAGTAGTGGTATGTAACTTAAGATTTAACTTTCAAGTTCGTACAGTGTTCCATTCTTGAGATATTCTGTTCACACACATACACACACACACACACACACACACAGACCAATCGCTAAAAACATGTTTTTTGGGTTCAGGGGGTCTGAAAACGTGTAGATCCGGTGAAAACTCTATTTCAAAAAATCGACATGAAAACAATACTTTCCTGCCTATATTCATATAGGCAAGAGAAAGTAAAAAAATATAAAAATAACTTTACATAATAGGCCCTATCTTAACAAAGAATTGGTCTATTGTTTTCGGTTTCAAACACGTGTGGCGTTTGAATGAAGCACGGACATGCAAACACTTTATCATTAATAGTTTAGCTGGAGTGGTACTCTACCAAAGTTTTCTTAAACTTAAGAAAAAGCATTTATTACTATAATTTATTGTACAATCTATGAAAGAATCTATAAATTTAATTAAATAAAAAGCGAATATTTGGCATAATTATAGGTACGTTCTTGCCATGATCAAAAAAAATCGTTAAAAATATATTATCTATGAGAAAAAAATCTACGTGATCTATGAAAACAAAACAATCCACAAAACTGTTCCGGAAAATTCGGAAATCCGAATCAACGAGGGCCGGATAAACGAGGTTTTACTGTATTGTCACAAATAGTGATTATTTTCTAGAAACAGAAGTTAAGGTAATAATTTTTTATTGTAAGAAATTAAGTGGATTGTAAAAAGGATAATGGGTTGCCGTTGGCGATGAATGGAATTTTTCAGAAAGGATATTCTCGAAAATTAGAAAGTTCTTTATTATACTTATTACGGATTTTTTTCACTACGTTGTAGATACAGCTAGTTCATAAAATATAGAAATACTGCAGCGCTTCTAATCAAAATGCCTGAGACTAATCACTGTAGCCCCATGGTACGTAACCAATGAAATGCTACACAATGACCTAAACTTGACCTCTATAAAAGAAGCAATTAAACAACATAGCGAAAAACAATTAAAAAACTAGAAGACCATCAGAATCCATTAGCGATTAACCTCCTCAACAACAGCGAAGATACTCACAGATTGAAACTTTTTAAAACACTCGACTTACCTCTGCGAGTTTGTTAATCACAGCTGAGAATACAAAAAAACAGTGACGCAGATATTTTAAAAACTAAAATTCTCTTTGCACTAAAATGAGCAGTATAAAATTGTGAAAAATATTCGTTTTTGGTAACATAATTTTTCTGTGTAAACTTGAAAAGAACTTAATTTTTTATAAAAAAATAATTTTTTGACGTAATTTAATGTTTTTTTTCTGGTAGATCAAGGGCTAAACTATTGTAAAACATAAAAAACCAAAAATCGTAAGTTTGAGTTAAAACCATCGTACCATCTCCTCTTAATTAGTTCGTTTTTAGTCTATCTAATTTTCTATGATACGTTGATAGTAATATTTTATTGTTTGGAATACGTAATAAACTAGCAGGTAGTTGTGAATAGTATCGTTTCTTACGTACCAAGAGGAATTCGTAATAGTTCGAAGAACTGTGGATTGACAGGACTGCAATAGAGTACTTTAACTATTACTCGGTTTAGCTGTACCATAAATATAGGACCATATGTCCATATAGTTTTAGAAAGTATTGATATATATTTCATTTCTTTGATAAAGGGAGAGAGAAATGTCTACCTATTAAACATTTTGTTCTGTGTGTTGTTGTTTTCATTTTAGTGATCTGTGAGGTTTTTGTTTATCTTTTGTCAAGGGTGATTCCTAAATATCTAACTGTGTCGGACTGTTGGATGGGAATATTGTTTATGTAAATTGGGGGAAAAGTTTGGGCCCGTAATGTGAATGTATTGTGATTAAAATAATCTTTAAATTTAGTAAATAATTTAACTAATTAATTTGTAATTTGTTAGTCTATAATAACATAATTAGCGTAATAGTTAATTTTAATTTTTATAATCTTAATTTAGCCTATAAGTTTATCGGGAATCTGTTTATTATTATAACCAGATCCTGAGCGAACCTAGGATTAATTGGTATAGTATTATTACAAAAAAATATCTAAGCTTTTCTACATTTCTTTTTATTCATATTTCAGAAATTATTTTGTTAGAATATTATTACGAAAGATCTGCGAGTTTTTGTTTTCTTATAAACGACACAAACAGGTTTTTCTGTTTCATAAATGTCGAAAAAGTTTGAAAGTCTCCATCATGTAAACTTTCTTCAAACTTTTGTAGTGGTTTACGTCTTGTCATAGACAGACTATCAGCGCGTTTATTTTGTGCTTGTTTTAAGGTTTCATAAACATTAAATGTCCAGTCATTTTCAAGATAACTACGTCAAAGTGTTATTATTTTATTCTGCGTTGTTTTATATTAAACGTTTGTTTAGAACTACTTTTACGCTTTTACAATCAAATTCACATCACAATCGTTTATTAATTTTTTGTGTAAAGATTCACTTTCTTTTTCTTCGTCGTATTCTCAAGTATTAAGCACACAGCTTGTTACATCATCCCTAAATTATTGATTCCTTTATCTGATCTTGAACTTCCCAAGTTCCCTCTCTCCTTTGGTTTATTTAACTTTAGATTCGGTCTGCACTCATATTTTAATAATGCGTTAATCATTGCCTTGTGTATTTCGTGATTCATTCCAATAGTGAAAAATCCGGATACCGCCTGATATCTCTATTCCTGATACAATCTGGAGATATTCCATATCGCCTGATACAATCTGGAGTAATGTACCAATTGATCTCAAATAATTTATAGCCGCACTTAGAAATCTCAATATTTTAGGAGTGTATCTCTCACCTCACTTCATTCTTAAATGTTTTTTTTATTTTATCGAAACGCTCTATCTTACAACTAAAATCAAATTATCCAATGAACAAGATATCACATTAAAGACTCATATGCTCAACTGGTTGATTATCGATGAATATTTTGGATCTAACCGAAACAACACCTTTAAAAGCTGTTACTTTGTTTTTTACTTACAAAATGTACAGGTTATACCTCTTCCCATTATTCCCCCATTGAAAGACTGCTTGCTACAAAGTACCTTAATTATCTCTTATTATAACTTCATCGTTGATAAAACCAGAGTAAGAAATATTTTGCTCTTTCATAAGTTATGACCACGTAAATAATTTACCTATTCTTGAAGGATTTATCTATGTATAAACAAAATAAAATTGGATAAAGACTACAACCCTGTGTGAGCCCCCAATTTGTAATATTTATCTTGTTCTTATCTCCAGCCCTACATGTCCGGTAAATTGTCATAAAAAATATACTGGACAAATTCTACAAGATGATTTTAATATCTCTCATTTCAATTAATCAAATATATTCAACCGACGTGCCATACCAAAACGCCTACAAATAAGACTAATGAAAGTCCAAACTATTTAAGTTGGCGATTTCTAAATTAACTTGTGAATAGTAACACTGAAAACTTTAAGGAATTTTTCGCAATGGGTTAGTTTTAGTATAATGTTTGTGTGTTGGTCAAGGTTTTCCGATAGTTTTCTTTGATTTTCTAAGCGAATTCCTGGTCAGTATCCTATTGGCGTTCTGTGCAGTACTCATCATTTCCTATTCCAAATTGTTTGAATTGTATATTATATAATATAGACTTATATATATGACAGGGGCAGTAGAAAAGAAGAGGATTCAAGCTTTTGAAATATGGTCTTATAGGAAAATGTTAAAGATTACGTGGGTAGACAAAAGAAGTAACTAAGAGGTTCTTTGACGAGTGGATAAAAGAAGAAGTTGATAGAAACATCTTACCAGAAAAAGGGATAGACTAGTAAAGCCAGGTTGCTCTATCAATAATGGAGATTTTTATTGAGGGAGTGAATTGTATGGAGTGGCAAAGGTTAGAACATTTAAAGCAAATTAGAAAATGTTTAGGGTGTTGCAGCTATGTAGATATGAAACGACTTGCGCAAGATAGATAAGCTTGAAAAACTGCATAAACATTATTTTATGTCAGTGAAATTTATTTACTTTTATTTATTCCGAGATGACTGACGTACTTTGTTTTCATACGTTTTGGTTTTTATACCTATTTAATATGGAAAATGTAGTTAGGTTTTCAGTTTATATAAAATGTGTACAGTGTACTTTTTGTGTTTAGTTAGTTTTACTGGTTAACAGAATTTCCGGTAGTGGTTTTCTACGCTTGAACCGTTCTAAATCTGCATAAATTTTACTATGTCCCTACTAATCTATTTATATATTTCAATTTACATTTTAAAACAAACTTTTACTATTGTGTATATTTTATAAATTTTGAATGAGAGGTCATAAAAAAAGAACGTGTGCTTTTTTATAAAAAAAATCGTATTAACTAATGTATTTGCGATTTTTTTTGGGTGAGATATAAATTGATTTTTCAAACTTACAGCAAAACTATTTTTTGTACAGTAAAATTTTTATGTACTAGAAATAGGAAGATTAAAAATTGTTATCTTTTAATTTGTGGTTTAGAGTTCAATGGTATACCTATAAGAAACCGTGTCGGAATCAGTTGATTAGTTTTGGAGTCATGTTGCACGATGTTTTAAAATATGTTTACTTTCTCACCTTGCAAATGATTCCTTCACTTCAATTACTACTGTATTTATTTCAGAGTTGACCTAATTCAAATTAGAATGACATAAATTTTTACAGCTTATGTTCTTTTATGTGTTTTTTCTTTGAATGGAAACAGGAATGGAAACATCATTATTATTATGTTATAACGTTAAAACCAATAGGAGATGGTGTTCTTAATATGGTGTGTAAAATGGTTCAGTAAAAGAAACATAGATACCTTCCCTTTGGTTGCTTTTTAAAGTTTTAAAAACTTTACGCGCGTTTCGGTGGTACCAACTTCTTCAGAGCAATCTCATTAAAATTCAGAACGGTGTTTCCATTCAGTCATTCAGATTTTTTTTTTTTTTTTTTTTTTGTTTAACGTCCGACTGTTCTGCAATTACTGCTAATCCAGGCGGTGAAGGAAGGATGAGATGATTTTTGTAACGTATGAAAATATGCCGAGCCTGAATGGGATTCGAACCCAAGACCGCGTAATGAGAGGCGAGGATGTTACCCACTACGCTAATGCGGCCGGCATTGGCGTAGTCATTTAGATTAAAACTCTAGTTTTTATCTAAATGACTGAATGGAAACACCGTTTTGCATTTTAATTTTAATAAGATTGCTCTGAAAAAGGTGGTACCACTGAAACGCGCGTAAGTATTTTAAACTTTGACAAGCAACTAAAGGGTAAGGTAATAAATTTCATTTACGCTGTAATTTACATTAATGTTTGGTAGGATTCATTTTAAAAAAATTATTTGTAAATAGATACATTCTTCACACCAATACGTAGAATTGTTTCCTTGTTTCACTGAAGGGTCTGGCTGTATAGTAAAATATACAACCTAAGCCTGGGTTCATTTGGGGTCTGAGTATAATAAATATTAAACAAGCTTCCTTCAAATTTATTTTAAGTATTTATAAAAAATATATAAATTACAAAATTAATTATTCCAAAACTACTAACAAATAAATTAAATTAATTAAATCAAATAGGTACAAAACTTCAGTTTAAACTAACTGAACTTATAATACAGATTAGTTTACACTTTATTAATTCTTACTCGTAATCAATGTTTACAGAGACATTTTTCATCACGTACGTGTTACTTTGCTAATACACTTTGCTAATTGCACTCACTCGTTTATAACCGTGTGGCAATCTGAACTGAACTCACCGAAAAAAGAAGCTAACTCTTTTGTACCCTTTAAATTTCCTAGAAAGAAGTAGAAAGACGAGGTACTACACAAACAATAAAAATGCAAAGGCTTTCTTCCGAATTCTGGAAGCAATAATTAAAAGGTATATTGTAGAGATAAGTTGACATTAAAGGGATTTTGAGAAATTTTGTAAATAAATCTCAAAAGAGTATACATAATAACGGGTATATACACGATATGAAAAGAATTTTTGGTTTACTAGTTATTCATTTATGTTAGTACGAGAGAAGAAAAAGAACTATTTATGTAATTCATTAAGGGGTCTCAAAGTCCGATTTTCACCATGTTAACGTTTGACCCTTTTTCTCTGGAATGGTTAGAGGTAATTACTCTAAATTTTCAACACTTATTTTTCAATATATTTTTTAACTTTCAACACAGTCATTTGTTGGTATGATCATTTAAAAAAAAGTAAAAACATTTTTGGTCGAGACGCTCATTGTGTATTCCATATTTCTCGTAAGTAGTAAAAGAGAAACTGAGAAAATTTTACACAAGGGTCCCTTGTGTTAAAAGTAGTAAAACATATTCAGTGATATGCATATGAAATTTCAAAAGATTATCTCTGCTCGTTCCTGAGAAAACGGGTCTTTTGTATTTCAAAATTTATTTCCAAAAATAAAAAAAATTATTTCTGTGATCGTGACACTAAATTATATAAAATATGGCATTTAACAGAAACTACATTTTTGGGTTGAGATATACCAAATTTAAAGAGAAGGTAAATTGTGTATTATAAATATAATTATTAAACTGGCAAAGAATAAATGCTGTGGAGATGGATTTCTTGCGCCGGAGTAGTTGTGTTTCAAGGATGGATCGAGTACGAAATTCGGAGATAAGGAACAGAATGGGGAAAATGGATACAGCAGTGGAGCAAATTGAGAAGAAGCGCCTTATATGGTTGGGACATACACAGAGGATGAGAGATAAAAGGTGGCTCAAGAGAATGCTGAATTGGGATCCACCTGGAAGAAGAAGAAGAAGAGGAAGACCGCCCGAACTGTGGAACAAGCAGGTGTATTCCGATATGAGGAATAGAAATCTGGTGGAGGGGGACTGGATGAACCGAGAGAGATGGCAGATGGGATGCGAGAAGCGGCTGGAGCTGTAGATCAAACTCGCTTATATATATATATTAAACTGTTTTTAATAAATTTTTTGTTAAGTTTTTTAAAATTTATTCTGTTTTTCTTATTATTATTTTTCAGCAATGCCTGGCTACGCCATTCTCAGTATCGTGCTCAGTTCTATTGTCGTTGCCCTCGCTGTAGCTTCTCTTTTCATTTACAGGTAAGTGTGTTTTTGCCTTCTTTTGTATTCTGTTGTATTGTCTTCATATTGTTCTTTGATGTTTGTACGCGGATGCCTTCTTTAATTTTATTGTAAAAACAATAGGAAGCAAAATATTTATATGAACGTTTGTTTGAACCCTCTGAGACTGGTGGTAAAAAAAATTACGTGAGAACTCTGTTGCATTTTTTCCAACCTCATGTTTTATGGTAACTTTATTATTGAAGAAATATTTATTTTAATTACTAAATTGTATATAATACATATAATTTTAAAATTTTTATGAAAAGAAAATTTCAATATAAATTTTTTTATTACAAATATTTTACTGTCATAAAATGTCTGATTACTGCTGTTAATTTTAATTGTTTAATTTATTATAATATTTCATGTTTTCTGAAGTTTCTTGTTAACTACATTTTGTAATGTTATTACATAATATTGCTCTAGAATGGTCTTCTTTACATCGGTTTTCTCTCCTGCAACAAAAAGTTAATAATCTTTTCAACACTTCCAGATAACCTAATGATATGACACATTGAACGTATTTAAGAACATTTGGAGGCGGTTTAATCTATTTTTTTTCACTTCACGTTATTAAATCTACAAGTGTGCAGCTTTGTACAACCAGTGCATATATGTTTTGCTTATTTTACGTCACTTTGCCACTTTTCAGGAAAACTTTATTCATTAGCAGGACTCTCATGTTTAAATATCATGACATTAATAAAATTGATGCTAAACATTACAGATTAAATTTTTAACAATATTTTAAATATATTTACTAAGAGTAAGAAAAAAATAGTTGACGTAAAATTTATCCCAAATCTCTGCTCTATTTTCTGCAGCGACGACGATTGGAGTTACTGGAAAATTTGAACTGTTTGGAATGCGGATTAATGAGTTGTTATTGTTTTTTTTTATTTTGATTAAAATCGTTGGTACCTTTAATATTAAACAAATTTTTTAAAATTTGTTGGCGAATTTTTTTTAAGTTATTTATTTAAGGTCGCATCAACAATGCAGTCATTAGCGACCAGTTATTACAACAAAATTATAACAGTATCCACTAAACTGCTGATGCATAATTACAAAAACCAATCAACAAAAGTAACAGCAATGAATTAATTAATAACAAAAATTAAAAACATTAAATAATAACAATGACTGATCGGCAAAATTCAATCGGTGACAGAAAATTACTGTTACACACTAACATATACACACAAACACCACTCATTTACATGTGCATTACATAGAACTATTTACATAGTGTTACTTAAAGACATTATAAAAGTTATGTACAGTTATACAAATTTAGGCTCTTCATCTCTTGCAACATACTTTCAATCTTGTCTTCATTGCAGAGAAGAGTATTCAGAGACAAATCTTGAAGCTGAAATTTTCTTCTCTGAACTTTTGTGAAATGACAATCACATAAAATGTGTTTCACCGTCAATTGGTGCTCATGACAGAAATGACAGATCGGTGGGATAGCAGGACTTAAGAATGTGTAACTGTGCGTAAATTGAGTATGGCCTATAGGTCTACGTAATCGTGAAATTACCACCTGATCTCGTCGACTCTCAAATTCTATGCGAATTTTTTTTTAAAGTGGCGATAATCAAAATAATAACGTCTTTTTATTAAAAGTCGCATTAACTGTTTGGTTATTAGCGACTATGTGGCTAATGCATCGAAGACAGTGAATTTTGACTTGCAAAAATTTCCAGACCCTGGACGGAAATCTAACTCAGGACCTCCGTGTGGTAGGCTAGCGCAAACCACTACGCTACGTAGGCGGCCGAATAATAACTCATTTTATATTTAAGTCAACTGATTAATAGAAAACTTAAATGGTAATTTTTTACGCTTTAACTTTGTTATGGAATCAGAATCTGAACACTTTCCTTTTAAAAACGTCATTCTGCTTCATACAGTTCCTCAAAAAAGTAATTTTGAATATATAAATTTATAATACCTAGGACAAATTCTTATTTTTAATAACCATATTATTCTGTACAAAAATGCAATACAAAAAATTCAATATACAATTTGCAAATGAAAATCGTTCATTTAGGGTTCATTTATACATGCGTAAACAACAAGAGAAATTTAACGGATAATATTTTGGATAAAATTGCCAAAGAAATTCCAAAAGACGTGCCTTTTTGAGTGTTACAGAAGACTACTGGTAATTATAGTTTTTAAAACCATAGGAAAAAAATTTCCATCAAAAGTTAAACAGATTTTTTATGCCTACGATAAGAATCTTGAAATCATTTAAAATAAATGTTGAACTCGTTAAAAAGCCTAAATATAACCTTTCCATTCGTTTACTCCCCAATAAGTTACGGGTGTACCGAAAAGAGCTTTAATTTTTTTCAAGAATTCAATCTAAAAAATAATGTAGATTACTCAAAAATAGCTTAGGATTTTCTTTTGTTTCTGAATGTTGCCATCTTTCGTTCTTCCCAATGCTTAAACATTCCCTCAGAAAACGCCTTTCGTCGTTCCTCTGAGAATTTTCCTTTTATTTCTTTAGCCTTTTTTGACTTAAGTTCTACAGGAATATCCAACCCAAACACTTCACTCTTCTAAATATTTTACTGCATCAGTAATTTTCTGTAAACCCCAGATTTTCTATTAACAGCTGTTGTCTATGGTTAAGTTCTTATCGTTACAATTACTGAATATTTGTTTATTTAACCTATTATTGCTCATTCTCTTTAGGTAACCAGAGAATCTTGCTCTTCTCTTCATTATTAATTTCTCTATTGTTTCAATGATTTTCTTAATAGATTCTTTATTTTATTTTAACCTTCTTTCATTCTTTGAGTGAAAAACTGGCCAAATTCAGCGTTGTATGCGGTTCTATTCTCAGGACGTTAGAAAAGAAAACGAGAAAGGACACCCAAATGAAATTTTATAGATCAACGGCTATACCACTCGTAACATAAGGGAGTGAAACATGGGTGTCATTACAGAGGAATGAATCTCGTATCCAGGCTGCTGAAATGAGATTTTTGCGGGCCGTTAAAGGATGTACCCGGTTAGATAGAGTACGTAACGAAGCTATCCGCGACGAGTTTAATGTTCAGTCACTGTTGGAAACGTTAGGAATATATAAGAGAAACTGGTCCAACCATTTATTTCGCATACGAGCTCACAGACTTCCTCAGTGAGCATGGAAATATAAACCTAGAGGGAAGCGAGGTTTGGGAAGACCTAAAAAGAGATGGATGCCGGAACAGGCCATTGAGCCTAATTCTTGACAGATGATGATGACCTTCTTTCCCCTGATTTCTTCACATTGTTCCATATATTTTTCTTAAGAATTTTTCTTTTTGCTTTTAAAAGTTCTTGCAATGGACCTTTCATTGTTAAAATCTAGCTGGTTTGAAAGAATGTTATATCAATGTCATCATGAGGTCATCTTATTATATCACTTCTCGTGGCATTTTGTTTCATCTTATTATATCACTTCTCGTGGCATTTTATTAAGTATCCTGTTTAAGGATTAAGTATTGTACTTACCAGGGTATAAGTTACATATTTCATGTAAATATTGTTATAGTTTTAAGTATAATAGTTAAACTTAACATGAAAACTAGATGTACCTACACCTTTAAATGTTTATTTGTATTCATCCTTGACTTGTATTTCTACTATATAAACGAGTCAACAAAAAAGAGCAAATAATTTTGTTATTCAAATGCGTACAGTGGCGGTACCAGTACAGCTGTTCCCTACGTTTTACTGGTAACAAAACATACATTTGGTCAGTTCTGTGTCACCGAATAAATAATGCGTTAAATAACTTCATAAAACAATCCCAAGCAGCACAAAAACAATAATGCAGTTTACAGTTTGTAAACGTAGATAATTATTATTTATAGTTCGTATGTACATTATATGTTTTAAAACATATGATTACCCAACTTTTACTTGCTTTTGCCCTTCATAAATATATAGAGAAGGAATGTGCTGTTTTCATGTCATTTAGAAATTGAGTTTTTACTGTATATAGCCTACACGTTTTCAGGCCCCCTGAACCCAACAAACATGTTTTTACCTATTCCCTATAGTCTGTGTGAACAAAATATCTCAAGAACGGAATAGCGTACAAAGCTGAAACTTAAAACTTCTTCACTCTTCATGCTGAACAAATTCTGCAAAAGATATAAGTTGACACTTTCGACGAAGAAGTAAAGGTAATGACATTCAGAGGAAAGGAGCCAGTCAGAAGCAATATTTATAGATAATAATATTTTGAAACAGATATCCCACTTTCAGTATCTAAGTTGCAACATTACATACAAACAGGATAGAGATGCTTTTTTTTGGTTTAACGTCCGACTGTTTTGCAAATTGCTGCTAATGCAGACGGTGAAGGATGAAATGAATTTTTGTAACGTATGAAAAAATACCATGCCCGAGTGGGATTCGAACCCAAGACGTGATGAGAGGCGAGCACGTTACCAACATCGCCAACGCGGCCGGCATAAAGATGCTTACAATAACGAGATACAGAATGAGCGAGGATAGGATACCTAAGCAGACACTGGGCTATAAGCCGGAAGGCAGGAGAGAACGAGAACGCCTGAGAAACAGATGGGCAGATTTGAGAGGTTTGGAACAGGCAGAGATGCCTAATCCTTGAAAGGCAGATGATGAAGAAGAAGATTTAAATCAACTCAACCGAATTACTGCGTTTCTGATCATTCTAAACAATCACTCTCGTCTACGTCATTCCCGCTTGATCTGACCGGTTTAAAGATAAAACTGGAGGTGGAATGGTAGCGCAACTTGCTCTTATAACAGAAGCCCCGGATTCGATTCCAAGTCAGGTCTAGTATTTTTTCATCAAAGCCATTAACGTGGGTTTTTATTAGCTTTTTTTTTAAATTAATACACGCTAAGAACATTTTTGCTAGTTGTAGTTGTACAGTTGTAAAATGAAGTAAAATAAGTTTTAAAAAAATAAAGAAACCCGTTATTAAGGATTTTGTTGGTTCATGGATAATTCCTTATTTTGTTTTAAAATTTTCTATGGCTTTTCTAACGTTCTTATAAATTTACTTTATTTATTAAAGACTATAAAATAGAATTTTTCAATCTCGAATTATTTACATAATAGAATATATATATATATGGTAATACTTTTAAGAAGTTGTGAAAATTGCCTTCCTAAAGCAAAAATTTATATTTCACTAGATTTTCCACCCACATTTTGAATGAAAGCTTATGAGTAGTATCAGAAGAGCGCTGAATAAAGATGAACCTATGATTACAGGCTTTAATTTCTGTTTACTCAAGTCGTTCGGTATTTTGTAAAATTTCTTAAAATACTCCTTACTAATAAATGTTACATATTATTAACCAAAATCTTTGCCCATAACAGACAGGTGGAGTGTCAAATTATTTACACTCAATCTGTTCGTTGCAGGACGAAAATAAATAGTTCTGTTTCTTATCCCTTAGTCAGCCAATTAAATGACTAAATCATTTACGAACAGAAGAGGTAGAGGTACAAAAGACACTAATCAGAGTTTTATCCTATGAAAGTAATGAATTTCATTATACAGCCAGACCTTGTTCAATTCGTTTTCAATTCGTGAATGAAGTGAAGATGTCATTTGCAGAATTGAAAATATGTGCTTTTCAGAGGATCCGGCATGCTGATAAGCGTACTTTTTCACTCAGTGAGGAAGGCAAATGTAAACCATCTAATTTCTCGTTTTACTTAGTAAAACCTCTACAGGTTCAAACCAGCCTTTCGGCTGATGACGTAAATAACAACAACCAAAATCTCTATTTGGGCTTGTTAAATAATCAAATCATAAATTTATGAATAATTAATAAATGGATTTACAATTTAATAATTTATATTATACTACTGGCTTAGTATTTATAAATTTTAACTCTTTCAGATCTATTTACGTACAAAGCAGTATGAAAATATTGCGTGTTCATGGTTTCCTTCTTTTCCTGAAACTTGCTTTCAAATACACAGGAAGTTACAGCATTTTATCACTGGGTTTCTTCTAATCAGATTTATTGAAAGGGAAGTTCACGTTCCGTTTCTACTTCAGTATTCTGCGATAAGGTAACAACATCGGTTTTGAAAAATTCATTATGAATCTTTTTTTCTGATCAGAGTTCGGTAAGGTTAGATGTTTTTAACGCCATCCATTTTAAGGATACAAATAGCAAGAACTAATTGAGTAGACAATAATTTATATTGTTTTTGAGTTTTTGTTACACTAAGTAGTTATTTTTCCAGTTTTTTTTTTAGTTCGTATTTAACACTATCGTACCTTTAAATACATTGCAACAGAAATTTTAGAGAATGTTACAAGTGAAGAGTGAAGTAGATGAAGTTCTAAAATTAGTGAATGAGTTATGAAACATATTTTCGGAAACTGTTTTTTTATACGAGGTCGTCTCCATTTTTAATATAATTAAAAACCGCATTTAAGTTGCGAAGTTTGTGAATAAAATATAAATATAAATGGAAATATATTATTGCAACGTTCTCATAAGCAACGAATTTAATTTATTTTCTACTTATTTAATCGAAATACTAGCATGAAATAGTATCAAAAATGCGTAACTTTAAAAAATATAGTTGTAAACAAAAGTGCAAAGTAAAAGTAAATATATTTATGATTTCAAACATAAATTAAAAATTAAAACAAAAGAGAAAACGTTGTTCCCGACGTCAAATAAAAAGTGAAAGCAAAAGAGAAACTGGGTTCCTTCTAATGGCAAATATACAGTAAAAGTTTAAAGTGAATATGAGATGTTTTTGACGGTTAACGTGTTTTGTGAGTATTTAGCTATGTAGATGAAGCTTGGAAAACACAAAAAATAGCAATGAAAAAGATTAAAAATATCAGACGTGAGAAAATTAATCACTTAACTTGTTTCTTATTACACTTAACAATTAAAGCAGAAGTTTTAGAAAATAAAGAATCTAAAATACTTAGACGTGATTCGTATTGGTTAGAATGAAAGAATATTCTTATTATGTGTAGTTTAATTTAAGTCACATTTTGAATTCACAAAATTAAATGATAGAAACTGATCCCCAGACGATATAGGCATAAATATTGAAGAGGCTCAAGTAAGTTAGTATGATTATCTTTTCAATTCGTAACATTTGAAATGAATGATTCATAGAGAGAATTCAGTTCATAGAGAGGTCGTCTCCATTTTTAATATAATTAAAAACCGCATTTAAGTTGCGAAGTTTGTGAATAAAATATAAATATAAATGGAAATATATTATTGCAACGTTCTCATAAGCAACGAATTTAATTTATTTTCTACTTATTTAATCGAAATACTAGCATGAAATAGTATCAAAAATGCGTAACTTTAAAAAATATAGTTGTAAACAAAAGTGCAAAGTAAAAGTAAATATATTTATGATTTCAAACATAAATTAAAAACTAAAACAAAAGAGAAAACGTTGTTCCCGACGTCAAATAAAAAGTGAAAGCAAAAGAGAAACTGGGTTCCTTCTAATGGCAAATATACAGTAAAAGTTTAAAGTGAATATGAGATGTTTTTGACGGTTAACGTGTTTTGTGAGTATTTAGCTATGTAGATGAAGCTTGGAAAACACAAAAAATAGCAATGAAAAAGATTAAAAATATCAGACGTGAGAAAATTAATCACTTAACTTGTTTCTTATTACACTTAACAATTAAAGCAGAAGTTTTAGAAAATAAAGAATCTAAAATACTTAGACGTGATTCGTATTGGTTAGAATGAAAGAATATTCTTATTATGTGTAGTTTAATTTAAGTCACATTTTGAATTCACAAAATTAAATGATAGAAACTGATCCCCAGACGATATAGGCATAAATATTGAAGAGGCTCAAGTAAGTTAGTATGATTATCTTTTCAATTCGTAACATTTGAAATGAATGATTCATAGAGAGAATTCAGTGATGCTTAGAATAATGTGGTGAACTGTTTGTAACACAATTAACAGTGAAATAATGACACTATATTATACAAAATACAGTAAACTTTATCTAACATCAGAAACGATGTTCACTGCAACAGATCTAATTAACTATTAATTGTGTATCCGAAAACTCAAATCCACCTTATAAACAACCATATTTACTCTGTTATATGGTACAGTAATTTCACTTGGTTCCCGTATAACTTTCATGGAGCAACTTCTGACTAAAATACAGAATACAGATACTTATTGCATTAATATTAAAGGTTATTTCCCTAAGGATACATACGAACGTCCGTTTCCCAATTAATTTCACAAACATACAAACTCACAATATTTATGTGTGTTACATTTTCAATAGAACGAAGTTGTTAAGTCACTTACACAGCCTTAATGATGAATTTCTTCATGTTAATTTAATTACTCAAGAATAAACTAATTAATTAATTAATTTAATAATTGTTTTTCTTCGGGTAACTGCAAAATAACTATAGTTCATTCCACTTTATTTTAGAATTCCTGTAAATAAATCATATCAGCGTACTGTTGGAAGAATGTGATAAGATGTCAGTAGCGAGTCACGTTTATAACAGCAATACACTGTGTTTGTGTATTAAAATGATACGTCATAGTTTTTTGTGAGCAATTAAGTGCTTTATTATTTTTTGGACAATGTTTTCTTTTGCTGTTAAATACAATTTCAATCAGATGCGAATGGGTTCTCACGTTTGGGATAATTCGCGCTAAGAATTTTCTTCTCCTTCATTTACGCCAATGAATAAATTAACGAATAAATAAGCGTTTATTGCCATGTAAAATAATACTATGATAAATATACTATGGTAAATAATTTAAGTATGATGTCAAAATAAGAAAAATATTAAAAATTATTTATAACGAGAGTTAACATACCTTATAATATTATATAAAAGCTTGGCGTATGTATGTTTCTATGTCCAAATTTACTCGAAAACGGCTCGAACGATTTCCTGAAAATTCATATATAGGTGTTTTCAGGTCTGCAAATCGATTGCAGTAGGTCTTGTATTTACAAAAAATCGTTAACTCGTTAAATTAAGAGAGGCTGGCTACAGATGTAATAAACACTAACAGATGGTGTAGTTAACAAATACACAGTATTTTAAATGTAAAGACTATGTCAGAACTTCTTCAATGACTTATCTATTATCAACCCATTGTATTACCATTCTTTTCGGAAATCGATAAAATAATCTGCAACTGAAGCTCGGTAACCCAGTTCTTTATATAAACTTAACAAGTTTCATAAAAATTAATAAGTGACGTAAAACAAAAAAAAGTATAGAGTGAACAAAAAAGAAAGGTAAAATTAGAGAAATATAAGAACATGCATTAGAACGAACATGCAAAAATTGAACAACATGATATATTTAACAAAAATATTAATGCCAGCCGCATTGGCGTAGTTGGTAGCGTGCTTGCCTCTCATCATGCGGTCGTAGGTTCGAATCCCGCTTAGGCACGGAAAATTTTCATTCATTACAAAAAAAATCATTCATCCTTCATTCTACACAGCAAGTTACAACCCTACGTCGTCTTTAATGACCATTGTAGTTGATGCGACGTAAATAAACAAAAAATTATTAAATAGGGTAGATACATTTTTTTAAATTTGAACAAAATACAGTATGATAAACCCAGTCAAATCTAAATAATAAAAATGCATAACATGAATAACAAAAAGTGACATGAAAAACATAAATGTATTTTAAAATAAATTTTAAAATGACATTTATCGATTAATACAAAATAAATAGTTAAGCTATACACAACAAATAAAAACATTGGCGCAGTTGGTAACGTGCTCGCCTCTCATCATGCGGTCCTGGGTTCGAATCCCACTCAGACACGGCATATTTTCAAACGTTATAAATAATCATTTCATCCTCATTACACACAGTTACACCCCAACGTCGTCGCTAATGATCTTTGATGTTGATGCGACGTTAAATAAATAAAAAAAAAAACCTAACAAGATTTTATTCGTGATAGTCCGTTTAGAAATATACATAGGTATATACTTACAATTTTTAAAAACCTTAACTATTTTTACTTAATTTTTTTTGTAACTGTATAAAAACAACCAACAAAAATGTTAACAACGAAATTTAAAAAAAGAACTAACGGCGTTAATGTCTTTGAGGA
Source organism: Catonia carolina (assembly GCA_035578175.1). Taxonomy (NCBI): domain Eukaryota; kingdom Metazoa; phylum Arthropoda; class Insecta; order Hemiptera; family Achilidae; genus Catonia; species Catonia carolina. The sequence goes on from JAQMRL010000003.1 coordinate 79,796,240, forward strand.
CACCACCCAGCTAATTAGATAGATATATATAGATAGCTAATTGCTCTAAGAAAGAACATCCATTAAACTCCAGATATCGAACTTTTTTTCACCATTGCAGTATATTTCCCACTACGAAAAGAGCGCGTGAAAATGAAAAATGAAAAATTTAATTTTGTGTCAATTAAATTATCTGAAAATTAATTTTTTTATCCATTTTAAATAATCATGAAAGAAAAAGATTCGTAAAAGTTTTTGGAAGAAGTTCAAAAGTTTTGAATATAATTACGGTAAGTCTTCTATGATTAACACAATCTTATATTTATGAGGATTATCGTACAGTAAATGAAATTAACGCCTTCCGTCTTCTCCCTTTCCTTAATGAAATAGAAAGTTTCGTCTTTATGAATTGTGAAGTTTCTTTTTTTTACTCTATAAAAAGGCTTTTAAAGAGATAAATTAAAATAAGGGGATGTGACGAGGAAAATTAAAAATGAAAATTTAATTTAAATGTATATTTAACTTAAATATGATAGTGTGTAATTAAGTAATTAAAATGATTTAATTGTTTTTTAGATTATCCGCTAGTTTGGACTGTTGCGTATTAGATTAAATGTTGAAGAAACCGCCTTCAAATCTAGGGTATCTTTTATAATGATAATAATAATTTTTCCTCGTAGGGGATCAATTTTAGACCACGTTAGATGATTTCAGACGTTTCAGGACGCTCTGTTTACAGCCCACATTCTCAGCATTCACTTACTGTTGACTTTCTGTCCAGTCAGTGTTCTGTTTTTGCTCTTCATTGAAGTCCTTAAAGTCCGTAATTAATTGTCTGAATTTATTTTGTTCTACAGAGCTCATTTCAGCGAATTTTTTTTTAACAGTGTACAATCAAACAGTGTGAACAATTTAACAGTGTACATTTACAATCAATTTATAAATACAAAAACTTTAAGCAAAGACGAGAAAATCTGAGTACTGTCCTTAGAATTAAAATAAAAACCACATTCAGTTGTGTATTTTAACAAGACTAAATGTGAAGAAAAATATATATGTATTATATATGTACAAAACTAAATTTGATGAACTGTGAATCAACATCTTGAAACACAAAGTTGTTGAAGCTGGAGATGATGACGATTATAGAGATGATAACGATGCCTATTATGAGATAACGATGATTAGTAGTTGAAGTAGAAAAAAACAAAATGTTTAAATGATTAACAAAATCGTAGAGGTAAGTCGAGTGTTTTAAAACGTTTCAGTGTGTGAGTATCTTCGCTGTTGTCGAAGAGGTTAATCGCTAATGGATTTTGATTGGCTTCTAGTTTTTGTAAATGTTTATCGCTATGTTGTTTAATTTCTTCTTTTATGAAGGGCAGGTTTAGGCGGTTGTGTAGTATTTCATTGGTTACGGTCCATGGGACTGCAGTGATTAGTCTCAGGCATTTTGATTGGAAGCGCTGAAGTATTTCTATATTTTATGAACTAGCTGTACCCCATAGCTCTAACCCAATACTAAGTCCAAACTGGTTTTTGTATTACTTTGTATACGAGTATTTTATTTTCAAGGGAGAGTTAAGATTTACTGCCTGAGAGCCAGAACAATTGACGTAACTTCAGCCCAAGTTGCTTTCGTTTCGTCCATATATGACTTCTCCACGTGAATCTTTGATCTAGATGCTAACCCAGTTATTTAACTTCCTTCATTTCAGTGAATTAAGTGATTTTCCGTATTTTTAAGTTCTGCAGAGTTTGTTTATCATTTTACGCATTTACTCATGGTTAAAATTAGGTAATGTTTTTCTTTTTACATTGTATACTCATGATTAAACGTTGGTTATATTTTCCATTATTTACATTGACAAGAGAAAGTCGTTTGTGTGTTTCACACCAGATTTTTGAAAAATTGAATATGCGCTGCAGGATGCATTATAAATACTTATTAAAATATATAAGTAAATTTAAAGTATCGTATGTTACATGTAGGCTATATTTGTGTAAAAATTCTGGGAAATTCGATTATTTTACACTAATTATTATTACTTATTTTTTATTAATGAATAATTGACTGACCAATTTTTCAAAGTGTTTCAGAGAAAATGAGTGCACTGAAGGTTCTTTATAAATTAATTGTTAGCCTTTACTTAATTATTTAGCATTTGAGTCATAGGAGAGTGTAGCTGAAATTAATTTTAAATGACCATAAATTTCACGGTAACATTTTAAATTATTATTCTACCGTTAGGTTTTATTTGAGACGTTAACGATTTATGTTATTTTTAATTAATGTTCCTTAAATTTGCTAAAAAGCAGTAAATATATTAAACAGAAACTTAAACGTCCGTTCTCTTTAACGAAAACGCCTTTACATGAAATTAATTTTGTTTTTGTAAAGGAATTGCGTCAAGTGGTTGCGTTGAGATACGAATGAAGCGTTGCCTAATTATAGCGATGTTGAAATGTTCTGAAAAGAAAAATGAGGAAGGAACCCATGCTGCGTAACGAGGTGTTAAATCCCCAAGCTTAAGCCAGGTGCTTTTATAATGCTTTTATTTTCATAAATAACTTCATTTTAAAAATTCTGCACCTTTTATAGCTGTCAAATAAACCTAATTAATTAAATTATCTACGTGTATATTATATATATTTTTTAACTAAGTTTTTTGGGTTTTTTGTATTTTCTCGCTCTTTCTCTTTAATAAAGGCTTATTTCTACGACGTTACTTCACTAGCTGCTTGTACTAGGACCTATTGCTTGAGTCCCAGCTTCGTGTAGTTGCAAGGAGTGCAGTGCGTTGTTATAGTAGTGGGAGAATGAGTGAGTTAGTAGTGTTTCACAGCTGATGCATTTGTAGTGGTAGCGTGTACTAACTAGGCTGAAAATATATTCTTTTCATCCGGCGCATTAGTTTAAAAAATACCTACCGGGTTATTAACTTGGTCGGATTCATAATATTTAACTTGCTAATTTATATCAAAATATGTAAATAAATAAATGTAATAAATACAAACAAAAATGTTAAATATGGAAAGTTTGAAAACGAATGTTTTGTATCAGAGTAATACAACAATCGTTCTCCCAGCATGCGTCACTCATCCATTTAACTCACCCGTACGCTTCACCCCGCAACTACACGGAGCTTGGAACCACACAATACTAGCGCCTCGGTGACGGTTCCCAAGGAGCTAGCTAATTATTGACAGTGCTCTGAAAGCATATGTGAGTTGGGTTGTGTATTGTTGTACAAAGTATAGCTTAACTAGCAACTAGCAACGTTTCCAAACGTTCACACCCAGCTATTTTACTACCACTAGTAAATCACGTGACCTTTTCTCTCATACCAGCGCTAGTCTAGTAACGTTTCTAAACGTGACCTTTTCTCCCCTGCTGGCACTAGTAAAATCAAATGTGTTCAGAGTCACAAGCGCGGTAGTGAATACTACAGCTTTAACTAAACTAGCTGCTAGTCGTTCATTCCAACGACGCTAGTTTAATAGCTGCTAGTCTACTAGCGTCGTGAGAAAAGGCCTTAAGAGGAAGCAAGTATTTCTTTAAAAAATTAAAATCTTTAATATGCGTAAAATAATTAATAAATTACGTCTTAATGCTTGAAATAGAGCAAGAAAAAATTTAAAAGAATCTGATGTACAACACTCGCACGACCTTTTTTGTCAATAATAAAACATATAACCTATGTTTAATAATTACTAATTAAGTAACTTAAAAAATATGCAAAAGTTTTAATATTTCGGTTTTTTTGACCTTCTGATGCCAGATAACTTGGAATTTAGAATGTCCGTCTGTAAGTCTGTATAGTAGTAGAGAACAGTACAATACCGTCTTCAGCTGAAAGGCTGGTTTGAACCTATAGAGCAGTGTTCTTGAACCTTATGTTAATAAAGAGCCAAATTTTTATTACGGGTGGGCTTGAGGGCCGCATTGATGTACGTATGTATGTATATTTGTATATGAATATATATAGTATAAACATATATGAACATTTTGTGTCAGGTTAAAAGAAATAACATGATTTTTTTTAAAGCTTATGTAGGTTGAAAATGACAGTAAATATCAATATTGAAACATATACTTAAACATTTTACAAAACTCAAAACCAAACTAAAAACATCAAAATGGTGATTTTTCAGTTCAATAGGAAACTTGACATTCTTTCTCTTTCACTAGTTTAAAAATCAACAAAATGATGCAATGTTCTAAGCTCTTTGTTCAAAAACTGATATCGTTCTGCGGGCCGCTAAAATTTACGCGGCGGGCCGCGGATTTAAGATCACTGCTCTAGAGGTTTTACTAAGTAAAACAAGTAGGGAGGTGGTTTACATTTGCCTTCCTCACTGAGTTGATAAGTATGTTCATCAGCATACCAGGGCCCTCTAAAAAGTAATTATTTTCCACACTGCAAATGACACCTTCACTTCACTCACCACAGGGTCTGGCTGTGTAATAAAATTTATTACATTCAGAGGAGATAACTCTGACTAATGTTTTTACGCCTTTGCCACTTCTGTTTTTAAATACTTCAGTCATTTAATTGGCTGGCCGTGTGATAAAAACAGAACTATTTTTTTATACCCCTGGAACTAACAGATTGAGTGCAAATAATTTAACACGGTTATTTATCTTATAAAAAAATATAAACTCTTGTTTATCTTATTAAAAAATTCGCGGGTGTACGGCGAAGAATTATAAATCTGAAACAACAATTTTTTATTTTTAGTTTCTATTGGCTACTTTAATTTTAAAAAATCAATTAGGGCTACGAGATAAACTACGTGTCATATACTAAGTATTCAATTTACTTATCATAAAATGAAAAAATTGCTTTCATTTCGCGACCTAATGGAAAATTGCATATTGTCTTTCTTTAAAAAGAAATCTATTATCATGCACAATAACCGGGAGTTCATACGGAAGCAACGTACCTGAGTGCTGTCGTATTCGAGATAAATAAATAGACTATCACATTTTTACTAAAAAATTTTGTTAAACCTTTTGTAAATAAATCTTTAGAGTTATAAATTTTTTTTGGAGGTTAATTCGAGAAATGTATAAACGCTCTGACCTGGAATCGAACTTACCATTCCCGTATTTGTAGTTTTACTGTTATACTATGCCACCTAGGCTATCAATTAGAATTTTGTGCATATTATTTAATATTTCATGCTAACAACAAAAGTACTTGTACTGAAATACTTGTATATTGTTTATACGACCTTTTGTTATAGAAAAAAGCAGTCAGTTGTAAAAATAAAATAAGGTAGGAAAATCATTTGTATTCGTTCTCATTCGTTTATTTTTTGCAAACATTTTATTTTTTCCTTCCTATCAACCTCTTGAACGGATTATTGAACCAATATCATTTCACTTGAAAAAGTTTTTCATTTTCAATCCATTTAGAAGATTTCCTGTTTTAGATCATTTATATTTGTTGAATTTGTTTGTTTGAATTTTTGTTTACAATAGTCAAACTAAATTGATTTATATAATTTAACATTCCATAATATCATCCGTGATTATTACTTTTACCATTGTTGTAAAATAGTAGTTTAAACCGTCTTTGTGGATTAAACCACCTTGGTGGTTCAAATATATTGTTTGGAATATCCTGACCAAGTCGTGACACAATTACCTCTATACGACTCCGTTTCACTGGCCATAAACTTTAACGGAGTAAGTAGCTAAGAGAGAATTTCCTGTTAATATAACTCAAGGATATCTTTGTTTCATGTGGTTTACGGTTCGTGTGCATTACCATTTTCTTACAGTGCAGTAAAAGTGAAGGTCAAATGAAAATTCAGATCAAGTTATTTTGTTAAATAACTTTGTTTAAATAATTTTCTTAAAGTTATATATGAGACACTGGAAAATAGGCCTAAGATGTCGGATAAGTTGGTTAGAGAACTAAGAAAGGATATCAGAAAATTGGAATAAACCGACAAAATATAATGAACCAAATAATTTAATACTGATTGCTTACTTCAAGGGGTTCCATGAAAAACAGAACCAGAACACCGGATGGATAAACGATAGAAGAAAACCTTACCGTGAGAGAATGCTCAGAGTATGGGCTGCAAAAAGGGCTTTTGTAAATGTTTAAAGTTACTTTGTGTGGTTTAAAATGGATCTAAACAAAAAACAACTCTGTGACTGAAATTCTTCATTTAAAAAATTTGGTATCAATTTTTTGTGTGTAACTTTTGAGACAACTTTGAAAAATAGTAAAATAAATGTGGTGATGCAGTAGCGGATGTTTAAGGGAATTTAGGTAATTTTCGATGAACCATGACACCTCATATCTAAAAATGCGTCGTAATAATGTAGTATTTATTGGTTCATAATAAAACACTGTGTTTTATTATTATTTACTTGCGCAGTGTTTCTTCTTGCAGGATGATGTGGTCTGCAGGTGTAGGAAATCCGTACCTGGACAGAGTTTATTTCAGTACAAAAGCGATGTAACGTATGCAGTAGAATTTTAAATTTTCAACAAATTTGATTATACTCTTTTGCTGTAGAATGCATATTAAGGCCGCAATCTTAAAAAAAGCTTCCCAAGATTTTCAGTAGACATCTTACATGCAAAGGATAAAAAATGTAATAAATGACGCGATTTTGAAAAAAATCGTTGAAGCCGTTTTTAAGAAAATTTTAAAATAGTGAAGAATCGCACGAATGCATTTTCCAATTGACTGATTTTGATGAAAATGTTCGTGCCGGGTACTCAAGCGGTACTTAACATAAATTCCAGGTTTCAACTTCGTTTGATATATTTCGTTCTCGAGATATTTTGTTCACACACACACACACACACACACACCAATCGATAAAAAAAACATGTTTTTTGGGTTCAAGAGCCCTGAAAACGTGTATATCCGGTGTAAACTCGATTTCGAAAAATCAACACGAAAACAATAGTGCTTTCCTTCTCTATAGTAGCCGGCCGCATTGGCGTAGTTGGCAACGTGCTTGCCTCTGATCATGCGGTCTTGGGTTCGAATCCCATTCAGGCACGGCATATTTTCATAAGTTACAAAAAATCATTTCATCCTTCACCGTCTGCATTAGCAGCAATTGCAGAACATTCGGACGTTAAACCAAAAAAAAAAAAAAAAAATGCTCTATTAGTAATCATATAGGGTAAGAGAAAGTAAAATACGTACCTTTTTCTCCAACCTTTTTTATTTCAATTAGCATTTAATAATCTTAAAATTCAGTTATTATTCTTATATTCTTTACAAGGTTTATGCAAATAATACAATTTTTAAAACAGAGACGTTTCATTTAATTAAATCAGACTGGAGGTACGCAGATGGTTCTATTAAAATTTTAAAACATAACCTGACATGTTGAATTAATAAATTATTTCTTACTCTTGTTGCTGAAATCTGCAATAGACTATATCTTCATTAGATTTATTCAACAAAGAAGGTTAAACAAGAAAGCTGAGGACATACTTCGTAACTGTCAAGGTACATACTCGTATATTATTTTGTGTTACACTTTGTTATCTAATCTACCCACGTCATTTTCACAAAATCGTGTGAGTGGTCTTTGGACTAAAGAGTGTTTCTGAATATTCTATACTATAATATCTGTATATCATTTACACACTGTTGTATTTTCCATCCACGTTCGATTTATTTAATTTATTAAATTGCTTTTAAAGAAGAAAATCATGTACTCTAAGACAAGCTATAATCGAGTAATAAACTCTTGAGTTAATATGAAGATTTCTTTGAAAAGTAATCCTAGTATTTTAGTTTAATATAGTCTTAATATATAAAAAATATCTGGTATGAAACACTCACACAACTTTCTCTTGCCAATGCCAATAATTAAAAGTAAACCTAAAATTAATTAAAATAATTAAAAGTAACCTAAAAATTAGTAATAAAAACACTAGGAATAAAACGGAAAAACTAACCTCAATAAGCATAACCTAATTTTCATTATGAGTGTAAGACGCAAAATGAAAATCAACCTCAGTTTGGCTTAAAAAATACGGAAAATCAAAATGTTCACGCTAAAACTAAGCTCTATAGAGAAAAAATGCTCTAAATAAAAGTTGTAGATCTGTTTAATTTCCGATAAATTTGATTATACTTTTTTGTCGTAAAAATGCATAATAAGACTGAAAATCTTTAAAAAATCGAATTTATTTACACGTTTTCGTGAGAATAAAAACCGAAAATCTCTAATTACCGCTAAACAAAGCGTTTACCACAAAGAATGTTTGAAATAAAAAGTTGTAGGATTTTCAATTTTTCTACAACTTTTATTAAACATTTTTGCGCTAAAATGCGTACTAAAGTCGCAGTCTTAAAAAACAATTTTTTTACGAGAAAACAGCCTCACCAAGAATTTCAGCAGACATGGCGCCTACCCTAATCTTATACAGCAAAAAAAAATGTAGTAAATAAGTCGTTTATTCAAGATTAAACATAGGTTATATTGTTTTATTACATTAGCAAGAGAAAATTACGTAAGTGTTATAAGCCAGTTTTTTATGTGTAGCCTACTGATTTATCTAAAGATGAGAAAGTTTGATTAAAATCCTTTCAAAGGTAATGTAATTCTCAATTTTTTACTCCATTTTTGTTTTTCTTTACATCATTATTATTTGCATTCCCGAATATATAAACAGATTCGTGAGGATATTTCCTAATGAAGGATATGTTTTCCCATACTAAATGACAGGTGTCAGGTCCGGGTTGTTTTATAAATTCCAGACGTAAGACGTACAACCTAGCACCTGCTCACCGATTGTCCTATCCATCCACTGACAATTTCTAGCTCTTTCCAAATCCTTTTTGTGTTAGAGTTATTTGCTACTTTATCTTTTTCAGTTTAAGAGTGTGTTTCATTTTTAAGGATTGAAATTTTTTAAGTGTATTTCTTCTTATAAGTTTTCACATTTTGTCTCTAGGAAACTGGTCACTGTTGTGTCAGTGTATGTTGTAATACCTGTATATTTAGAATTTCATTAACCAATTGGTTTATTTTTTGTCATAATTCATTCCGTAAAATTGCGTCCAATTTATTTGGTTCATTTGTTGTTAGTAAATGTAAATCTGTGTAACGTTTTTTTTGTCTTTAATTTAAAAATCTAGAACACTTATACTATACATTAAAGCACAATCACTAGATTTGATGATAATTATTATTAGGCGTGGAAGGAGGGGTCACCACACCCAGCAGTGTATCCTCCAGGATGACGTAATCATGCGATGATGGAGATGATCTTCATGGAAATGAAAATGAAAACCCAACGGTGACGAACTTAAGAAGATGTGATGTTGAAGATAATGGAAGAACGGTAACAGAATGTTATCGAAGAAGATCCCTACACCATAGACGGCAAAGACGTCGAAAATTTGGAAAATTTTGAATGGCGATTTGTCGAGACGAGATCGTTTGGATGATTTTGTAATTTATCAAAGAAACTTTGATAAAGTTGTCGTGCAACGTCTTTTTACGTAGGGAAATACGAAGGTCAGAATGAAGGGTGTTGTTTCTCACATACCAAGGTGCTCCCAGTGGCAAAGCCTTAAATATCTTGATTGAAATACTTGTATTTTGTTTAAACTGGTTCGAGCAGCAGCACCAAAAATCTGAATTCCGTACAGCCAGAGAGGTTTCAGCAAAGTCTTGTAAATTGTAATTTTTTGTTTCAGTGGTAGACGAGAAACCGCGTAACTAAAGAAACTAATCGATGTATTCAGAAACTGGATTCGATTCTTTCTCGTCCTCTCTCTTTTTCTCTCCCACTTCTCTCACTCCCTCCTGCCCGTCACATCCGCATGTTGCCCATAACAATAATTTATAGGTATTATAACACTTAATCCGAGGTTCGTTTGGGATCTGGTTATAATAAATAATAATTATTATTATTGTTTATCTCTAGTGTGTACGTTGCAATCTGTTCAATTCAGAACAATAAGCAACCCCATGACCCAATGAGATAAGGGTAGAGGTTCAAACCAGCCTTTCGGCTGTTGATCTAAACAACAACAACAAAGAGATCCAATATTTTATTTTGAAATAAAGGTACACTAAATAAATATTATTTTTATTAAACATTATTTTTCCTTTGTTTGCACCACATATATATAATGAACAGCCAAAACAAAACTAATTAAATATAACACTCACCTCAGAGTATTACATTCATTCGAGATCTTTCGTTCTCTCTCGGAGACATCCTCAGGAATTATATACTAAACACTAAACACATATAACATTAAAACAAATATGGTCGAAGACCACGTCAATTATTTACTATTTCACCAACCATGCCGCGCGCGGTTATTCGACCGAATCAAAAGAAATTTAAATTAAAATTTTAGTTTTGATTCGGCCGAATAACCGCGCGCGGCATTGGCGCGCGTGATTGGTGAAAATAGTAAATATTTGACGTGGTCTTCGACCATATTTGTTTTAATATTATCACATATCAGAGTGCGTTGTTATGTTTAGAGGATACCCTAAACATATTATCAGGATATTGCAGAGCCTGTACGAAGATACTGTGATATTACTAGATTTAGATGGGAAAGTGACAGAGCCTATTAAAACCAATAGAGGAGTTCGACAGGGATGTTGTATATCGTCGACATTGTTTAATATATATGTGGACGACATGTTGAGAACGTGGAAATATAATGTAGACCCAGGTATACAGATCTCGGATGGCTTCTTTATGAACTCTCTTTTATATGCGGATGACAAAGTTGTAATACAACAGAATGAAGACGAGTTACAAAAATCGGTATTTATGTTGGAACAAGTTGCAAAACAATACAATCTGGAAATATCATCTACAAAATCTAAAACTATGACTTTTAAAGGTAAATATACAATAAGGACGAGAATAGAGATAAATGGAAGGGCAATAGAACAGGTTAAACATTTTCAATATCTTGGGAGTGATGTTTCATACGATTTTGATAAAGACATAACAGTTAAACTGGCCAAATTTCAGAATATTTGTGGAAATATTCACAGACATCTGAAGAATAAAACGAGGAAGGAAACACGCCTCAAATTTTTCAACAATATTGCGGTTCCAACACTCCTATATGGCAGTGAGTCTTGGGTGCATACTGCTAAAAGCGATAGTAGAATTCAAGCTGCGGAAATGAAGTTTTTACGAAGTGTGCAAGGATGTACCAGAATGGATAGAATAAGGAACGTGGATATTAGAAGCGCACTATCAGTTCAGTCTTTGCATGAAAAGATAATAAAAAATAGACAAAGATGGTGTAGTCACCTGAACAGAATGCCAAACGAAAGGATGCCAGTGGCAGCTTTAAATTATCAACCAGTTGGCAGAAGAGATGTAGGGAGGCCGAGAGGGAGATGGGTACCGGAACAGGTTCATGTAACCTAATCCTTGGAAGTGAAGATGATGATGATGATGTTATGTTTAGTGTTTAGAATATAATTCCTTAGGATGTCTCCGATAGAGACGAAAGATCTCGAATGAATTTAATACTCTGAGGTGAGTGTATATTTAATTAGTTTTGTTTTGGCTGTTCATTATATATCATAAATTAATATAATGTATAACAAATAATAAAACCTTTCTACCGTATTTCAAGGAACAACTACTGAACCTGGTTCGAACAGCTCTTCCGAGAATTCCAATCAAAAGGCGCATTCACTCATCAGCAATTTTTTTGTCGTTGTTACACTATATACATACGTACGTATAATAAACATTAATTCTCGTGACATTTTTATAATACTCTCGAACTTACAAAAAGTAATCTTAATTCTTAGTAATCATAAAAGCTTATTTCTATTTATAATTTTTTGTGAATTCCTTTTTATTACTTAATAAAGAGATCCTATATTTTATTTTGAAATAAAGGTACACTACATGTTATGGCTTTATCAACGTACGTATACGAGGTGGAGAAGCCGTAAAAGTACATTCTCTATTTACTCTTTAAATTGGTTTCATTCTTTATTATTAATCTTAAAGGTAGTAAAGTAAACCTACCATGACAAAACAAAGAAGATAAAGTAATTAATACAAGATCAGAGAATTGTTTTAATCATGTCAGTAATGTATTTTGGCATTAAATAGATAGACTCCCACGTTGACTTTATAAAAAACCGTTATTAACTTCAACTTGTAAGACTTCTTTGAATTCTGTCACATGAAAATGTATTTCGTAGAAACGGAAAAATACTTCGAGTTTTTTAAAGGTTTATGGACAATACTCTTCAAATAGAACAAAAATTTTAATTACTTAGACTATCCTGTTACCTGTAAATTATTATATAGGCCTACTTAATATTACATTTACATTGTACAGCTTTTCCAGTAATTATGCTTAGTTTTATTTTTATTAACAAAAATATCCCTTAGTCCGTGAACTTCTTTTGTATTTTTATTTATTTTTACACTGATAAAAATGTAACCTAGGTTATAATAAACTAGAATAAAACTATGTGGAAGAAATACTAGAATCTTTATCGTTTGGAATGAAAAAGATTTACTAACAATTTTCCGAAGTTTAAAATGTGATCCACAAGTATTCCTATAAAGAAGAGATAAAATGTAATGTAGCGAGAAAATGTATACATCATTAGAAAACTACAGCAACACCCTTTTGTAAAATATAACATCCAATCCCTTCTTTAGCTGACTGGTTCGTAGTTTTGACGATAAATAACATTATCGTTGAGCTTATTTGCGATTACCAGATTTGTTTTTTTTTGTTATATTTTTAAAAAGAATGGTTTCTTGTGTTTTCAAATCTATTCTTATTTATTTATTTCATATAAAGCCATATAACTTTTAAAATCATTGGTCCTTCCATCTTTTTTGGCATTCTTAAGCTTCGTTTCACCTCGGGTTGTACCTCGGGGATTCGCTACTCACACAAACGTCATGTTTACGAGGCACTAGCAAAATACTGCGTTATCAAGATTTTTGGTATTGAAGACAGCAACTAATTAGTGTTTTTATATAGCCAGGCATTAGTGAAAATGAAAAATTCTTGTAACAGCTTATGTATCAGAAGAATTGATTTTACAGTGTACAACGCAAGTACATCGTGTATTAAATACACGGTAATGTCTTCTATAGCCTATTTGAGTACACTGTTCATTGTTTTTACTTTCTTTGCCCTATATAAAATATCTAAATTTTCAAAATTGAATATTCTCCGAAAACACACGTTTTCAGACCCCGTGAACGTAAAAAACATATTTTTTAGCGATTGGTTTGTGTGTGATGTGTGTGAACAAAGTATCTCAAGAACGGATTATCGTATGAAGTTGAAACTTGGGATTAATAAGATATTATTAGGGAACCCGCATGAAAATTTTCATCAAAATCAGTCAACCAGAATTAGTAGTTTATTCATGCGATATTTCACTTTTTTGCAATCTTCTCAAAAATGGTACCTACGATTTTTTTTTAAATCGCCTCATTTACTTAATTTCGTATGCTGTATAAGATAAAGCAAGCGTCTTTTCTGTTGAAATTTTTGGTGAAGCAATGCCCTCGTTGTTTTGTTTTTTTAAGATTGCGGTGTTATTACACATTTTATGGCAAAAAGAGTACATAATTAAGGTTGTAGAAATTAAAAAAACTACAATTTTTATTTCGAGCGTTTTCTTTTCATAAACGCTTAGTTCAGCGTCAATTAGTGATTTTCCATATTTTTCTCATCAAAATTGGTAGAGTAGGATTTTTTAAGATTGTAGCCTTAGTACTTATTCATTAGACGACAAAGGTGTATGTAAGCAAATTTAATCACCTGGAACTTCTATTTCAAGCATTTTTTCGGTAGACCCTAGTTTAACGTCAATTGACAATTTTCCGTAGTTCTACAGAGGTTGAGTTTTATTTAGTCATTCACTCATGATTAAAATTAGGTTACTTTTACATTTTAGTTGTTTACTCATGATTAAACATAAGTTATATTGTTCATAATCTATATTGGCCCATAACAGGCAAATAAAGTGTTAAAATATTTACACTCGATCTGCTAGTTCCAGGGCTACAAAAAATAGTTTTGTTTCTTATCACGTGGTCAGCTAATTATATGACTGAACTATATAAGAACAGAAGAGGTAGAGGTGTAAAAGACACTGGTTACAGTTATCTTCTCTGAAAATAATGAATTTCATTATACAGCCAGACCGTGTGTTGAATGAAGTGGAGGTGTTATTTGCGGAGTGCAAAGTAGGTGCTTTTCGGAGGGCCTGGTATGCAGATAAACATAGGCTAGTTTTATACTCGGTGAGGAAGGAAATGGGAAACCACCTCACTCCTCGTTTTACTTAGTAAAACCTCGAGGAGTCCAAATCAGCCTGTTGATCTAAACACATATTGTTCATTATTTACATTGGAAATAGAAAGTGGTGTGAACATTTACACCAAATTTGTATGTTCAGGAGCGGATTAAAAATATTTTGTTCAACATAAAACTACTTAATTTTTATTTTAAAATACGTTTTATAGGTGAATATCATATTATAAAAAACTGAAAAATCAGTTGGGATTATCTGAAATTTTGGATTAGCGGTGTTATGGCATTTTAACTGTCATTGTCGCTATCTTGATTGGTATATCATTATCAGAATCCAGATTTGTTTGATGTTGTTAAACAAACAAAAGCTATGTCGAGATATCAACCTGCATAACTAATATCCCACTTGTACGCATATATCCGCCGTCTAAACCATCTTAGCATACACTATACGTACAATATTGTTAGATCGTCCATTAACCCAAACTGTTGCTCCATATTTTATACTCTACGGAGCGGTGCCAGAGTATATTCTGTATCTCGCCCCATAGGATTATAAAGTAAACATGTTTGATTACTCTTCTAATAAAGTTACTTGATTAAGTTCAAGTTACTGGTAGACCTCACCCGCTACTTTACTTTACTCTGTGTAGGATAGGCCTACTTAGTTATGTGTTCATCAATTACATTATTATATTATGACTTTATTTTCAAAAATTCTAGCGTGAAAGTCACACAATTTTCTCTTCTCAATGTAAATAATAAAAAATATAACCTAAGTTTAATCATGACTGGATTACACTAATATTAAAAATCTAGAAAGAAAATTTGCAATTGTTTTAGACTTAAAAATACGGAAAATCAATGATTGACGCTGATATGTTCTATATTAAAAATGCTTGAAATAAAAGTTATAGGATTTTATTTCCTATACCTAACTTAATCGTTTATACTTTTATCGTAAAATGTATAATAAGACTGAAAACTAAAAAAAATACCATTTTTTACAGATTTCTATGAGAAAAATACGGAAAATCACAAATTAACACTAAGCTGAGCACTGTAGAAAAAATGCTTGAAATAAAAGTTGTAGGTTTTTATTAATATTTTAAACGTTGATTTTATACACTTTTGCTCTAAAATGTATCCATGGCCACAGTCTTTTTTTTACTTTATTTATTTTGCAACTGGCAAAAACGTTCACGACTAAATTACCAAAAAACTTTTTTTTAAATCCATCCGCGTTAATGACTTTGAGGAGGACACCATCCAGCGATAGCTCTCCAGATAACGATAAATGTGTTCGTTTAAATTATATTTTTCTCTGCATAATAATATAACAGTTGCGTTAATGTATCATGTCTCGACTCTATCGGCGTTTCAGTCATCTTTGTGCGATTCCTGGTAGGTCCGTAGAATTCATATTGAATATTAAGGGATTGTTAAGATTGTGTAGTTTGTCTCTGAACCTACGGTACAGTTTTAGATTTGTGTCGTTGGCATAAGGAACGCGTAAGTCATTAGTATTGGGCCACAGTCTTAAAAAAAATCTTTTACTATGTGAGTTCAGGCCCCCACGAATTTCAGCCGATGTGCTTAACCTATCTTTTACAGCACAGAAATGTAGTAAACAAGGTGATTTTTTAAAAAATTTGTAGGAACCGTTTTAAAAAAATATTTAATTGAGTGAAAAGTTTTTCGAATAAACTATTACTTCCGTTTGACCGATTTTAATAAAAATGTTCGTGTTGGGTTCCCTTACTTCTTCTAATTTTGAATTTTCTAATTTAAGTTCCAAATCTCAATTTAGAACGATATTCTTTTCTTAAAATATTTTGACGCGCGCGAGTACACACACACACACACCAATTGGTAAAAACATGTTTTTTTTTGGGTTCCAGGGCCTGAAAACCTGTATATCTGATGAAAACTTGATTTCGAAAAATCGACGTTAAAACAATATATATTTTCGTTCCTTATATTCCATACAGCGCCAGAGGAAGTTGAAAAAATTTAATTGAAAAAAATAAGATTGGTTACTGGAAATACCCTGTAGTGTACTGTAATTAAATCTTGATAGTTTTTCTCTTCCGTACAACACTGAACAAAATAACTAACCCTTGATTTAAGATAACGTCTGGTAATAAATTATTGTAGAATTAAATTAGTTTGTCTTTTATACTTTTTAATTTATTGCAGAAAGCGTTAAATATAATACCTAAAAATTCATCTTTTGAAAAATTTGTAAATGTGCAGAGTAATTATTTATAGTTATTTAACAATGCACAAAATCGAAAGTAAATTATGATTGTAAAAAAATAACAATTTAAACAAAGGAACATCTGAACAGTTGTTAGCATTACAAAGTAATAACCTAAAAACTTCGATTTTGATTCCTGGCTAAATTTTAAAATAGTGTCAAAATCTGGTGTATTCACTAATAATAAATTAATTTCACAGGATCCACAATAAAAAAATAAAATAATCCGAGCTAACAAATCGGATTGAATCAAGTGCAGGTTTGCTAAATCAAAGTATTTTACAAAGGTTAAAAACAAATCAATGGATCAAAGAAAAAATGAAGAAAATCTTACAGTGATTTTTTTTTATTTGATGTAAGCTTATTTCTTATTATTTTGATTGTCAGGGTCGATGTCAAGATCAACATAAATATAATTTTTTTGATATACCATGAGATTTGTAGGGCTAGGCGCAAAAATTTAAATTGGAAATATTGGATAATTTTTTTATCTTTAATTTAGGTGATTGAACCTTGATCAAGATTGAACCTCCGCTCTAAGATTTTAATATACAAATTCCTTTTAAGAACAATCTGGACTTATGGTGTCTAGCTCTTTGGAATAGCGGCAGAGAGTAATTTAAAGTCGATCCAAGCCTTTCAATCAAAATTCTTAAGACTTGCTTCTGGCGCAACTTTTTATGTAAGCAATAAAACCCTCCACGACGATTTCAAAATTCCTACAGTAAAGGAGCTTACCGCGTCCTTGTATAGTACATTTCACGAAAAACTAGATGACCATCCAAACCAACTAGCCCGTGATCTAGCTACAAGGAACTTTCCCACTGTGCGACGTTTAAAGCGAAAATGGAGTAGAGACCTCTTGGTCTGAATAACGGAAAATACCCAAAGTTTTAAACGGAGAATGTACCACTGGGTACCTCTTCTCCTTGAAGTGAAATTCCCTACCGCCATTTAAATATCATATACGGAAGTTGTGCAGCACAATGTACAGTACCGTAATAAAAATTAACCAAAAAAAATTTAGGTGGTAAGTTACTGTGAAATGAGGTGCCCAATTAGTTCAGATTTTCGGTTTTTTTGTATATGAATTGCTTATTATACCCTACAATATTGATGTTTTAAAAATAAAAGAGCCACCTCCGTAAGGCTAAGTGGTAGCGCGCTGGCCTACAACGCGGAGGTCCGGAGTTCAATTCCCAGCTAGGGTCAGAAAATTATGACAAGTTACAACCCAACGTTCCATTTAAATAACCCACCGTAGTCGCTAATAACCAAGCTGTTGATGCGGCTTTAAATAAACTAAAAGAATTTACATTCAAACTATAAGGTTGAATGCATAACATTTTTATAGTTTATTTATTTTTTACAAGAAAATTGATCGAAAGGTTTATACTTCTAAGGTAAACTCTCCCTGTAGGCATATGTAAAATAAAAATATAATACTTCATGTGATGACAGCTTCAAGGTGGTCTTTTTTTATAGTAAAGAAGCTTTCTTAAAACTACTACGGCTGTAAAATATAGGTAGAAGATAAAAATGAAAAAAACGTTTAAAGAAACAGTTTTTTACTTATTCTTAACCAATATTTTTCTCGGATAAAGGCAACACAACATAAATGTTATATGTAAAATTTTTATCGGTTCTTTTTATGTACGTTAACTTTATTATGATAATAACAGCAAAACGTATGCTCTTTATAAAATTGAAAAATAATCGTACTGATATAATTTTCGCATTAGGAATTTTTGCAAATACTCAGATTTTTCTTTAATGAGTAAACTTTTTACATTTATTCATATCAATAAAATTTATTATTCTCTATATCAATGTATTTTGTTCCGCAATATGTATTTATTGTTACATTTGGTAACACATATATATGCTAATAATTTTAATGATTTATAACAGTAATTTAAACGTATTCCTAGTGTACTTTTTATAGCAAATAAAAGTTTATATAGTTTTACAAAAATATATACATTTTTTCCTAAGTTTATGCTATGAGTTTTAAAGTAACGGCGATGATATAGCTGTAAAAACTTTAAAATTTTGTATTGAAAATATAATGGTTGGTTTTTATTTGCTTAAAATTTATA
The DNA here is from genome assembly GCA_035578175.1 of Catonia carolina. Classification (NCBI taxonomy): domain Eukaryota; kingdom Metazoa; phylum Arthropoda; class Insecta; order Hemiptera; family Achilidae; genus Catonia; species Catonia carolina. Next base: position 79,814,873 of record JAQMRL010000003.1, read on the forward strand.
TTAATTTCAGCTATGCAATTTCGCCTGCGCTGTGCACGGGATTATTTCTAACCTCAGTGGGATGTACTTAATAAAGTAGTTAAGGCCTTTGACTTTTACTGGTTTCCCATTTTGATTTCCCATTCCCATTTTAATTTTTATACAGTAACTACTATTATATATTGTAACAGTCGAATGTCGACACACCAGCCGACTGACACATCAAAAACAGGTGTTGGGGTGTCACCTGAAAAAGAAACTTAAAGTAAACGAAAAACGACCACGGTCAGGATGCCACTATTGACCGAACTTACCTTGGTTATCATCCAAGCAGGGCAACTGGAGACCCATTAAACATCAATCCAAAATATCCAAGTCGAAATTCCAAATAAAAATAAAAATAAAAAATAAAAAAAAATAATAAATAAAAAAAAAAACTTAAACTCGCGATTTTAACACAAAAACAACATCACAATGAAATAATATAAATACGAAATGTGAATAAAATAAAACAAAATATAAATTAAAAAGCAGAAAACTCAAAACAACATTAAATTTAGAAAAAGGTAAGCTATATTAAACAAACATACAGTAAGGTTACATTAACCTATATCTGCCTAGTCAGCTGATCATGTAAACAAACTGATCTGACAGAAAACAAGCGGTCCATTCAATCAAAATCCATTCTCCTTTACCCCAATGACAGGAACGCTGAAAATAAGCTTAATCTAACTAAATGTAAGGATTGTGATATATAAAAATCAAATAATAAAAACAATAAAAAAAAACTTTCTAGACTCAAGTTCTAGAAACAACAACCAATTTGACAGCTCGAAAAACCCTCCGAATACAATTAACTAAATATTATAAAACAAAGTTCATATCACAATGCTTACATACAAGGGATATTGGAATTTCATCAATCAATAAATCAAACTACAATTTTAAAAGGTAACAAATTAATCGAAATTTATTAAAAATATTAATAAAATCATTTATCATAATGAAACAATAAAAGTAAGCCATGATCAACATTACAAGACATAACTTGCCTAAAATCATTCAACCAAAAATAAAACAAATAAATAAAAAGAAAAAAAAATTCTTTAAAACAAACAGGGATGGGAACTTTGAACTCAGTAAATTAGATCCTAGACAAACAGATCTTTTAAATTATTAACCAATCATATTAAATTTGTTAGTAAATGCTAAATACAAATTAGGCATATAAAATTTTGTTACAAAAATTGCTTAAAATTAGTTACTTATCTTTAATTTGGAAATCCATAAAATTAACAGGTGGTTATTATACGCAGATTACCCGAACACATTTATAAAAAAAAATATTTAGCACAAAACACTATTTGCTCACAAAACATAGAACACCATTGAAATACTTGATGTATTTAATTCCACAATTGACATCACTTCCGTTAATTTGCATTATTAAAATAAATAAATTTTTTTTATAGTTGACACTACTTTAAATAAAATTTCACAATTTATTTCTCTCACATATGGCCTAAACATATCGGCCCTAAATACAGAATACTCGATCCCCTCCATACTACTATATAAAACATTTTACGAGCAATTTTAAAACACGTCAGTTACGCATCGTGTCTAATAGAGGACTCCCTGAATTTTTGGTTGAAAATTACATCTACAAAAAGTAAGTGCCAACTTGTGCAGATTAATTATACATTTTTTCCCAATGAAAATTGCTAATAACAAACAAATTAAGGTGAAACAAAACAATATAAATAAGTGATAACTTAAAATACACAATATGTAAGTTTTTCTTATTACAATAAAGCTTATAGAACATAACTTAACATCATTTGACATTTATATAATTTTAATACTTTATGTGATTTATTACTGTTCGTGAGGTTGGCAATTCAACCATGAAAGAAGTCCATCCCCACTCTTAACATTATTTACAACAAAATTTTAAATTTACAATAACAGCATTGAGCCCTACATCAAATTCAAGGGTTTTTTCTGCTGATTACAAAGGTGTTTTTCTTTTTTAAATCGGATCGTTAGTTTTTTAATAATCACATAATTTAATTTTGTCTAAAATTCCATAAAATAATTGTTTTATGAAACCGTAAAATATTTCAAATAACTTTTTATTATTAACATTTTAACATTTCTAGGTATACGAATCTTAAAGATATCAACAAAATACATCTTTTTATCTAATTACATTTTAAAAATACTTATTAATTAAAGAATAATGACACTAATTAACATTGTCTTTATCATACGATAAAAGCTTATTTTTACGGCTTAATTACAAAGTTACCATACATATTTTTGTATCTTAAAAAATATCAAACTATTCAGCGGATCTTTATACATTAGCATATCCTTTCATTTTTTTAAAATTATTAATCAAACTCTTGTAATTAATTAAAATCTGACACACTGTTCTCCTATATTTTTACATGTGTTTTTAATTAAAATATCAAATTTGTCGTTCAAATAAATTCTCTAAAATTTTTAATTACATTATAATATTCAAAACCACATATTACATCGAAATAAATCGTTCTATGCTTCAAGAATTATTCCTACTTCGTGTAATTAACGTAATTAGCTTAATAGCTGATATACTCATTTTTATAAGAAATTAACCTAATAATCTTTATACTTTACAGAATTTTATCAAATTTGGATTCAAAATGCTTAGAATTTCATCCAGAGTTCAAATCTTCCATTCAAATTAACATAAAATTAACATAACAAAATTTTTAACTTACTTATAAGGAATAAAATTTAGGCTCAAAAGGGTCTTTCATTGTTCGATTGGTCATCTAATATTACCGGCAAAAGTTACTTTGACATGAAATATTCTGATCTATTGTACAAATTTTTCACAAAAGCTATAAGTAACATGAGGTATAATTCTTGATTACCTCCTAATATTAAATATTACTCTGAGATAGACCTTAAATAATTTCAAATTAATTAAATTTCAATTTTTTCCAAATTGCACCTTAATTCAAATTTTATATGTTTGTACTAAATAAGTAAATTTCATAACATTTTGAATTTTGTTTCTAGCCAAATTTTTACCTGTCTTAATAAAATAACAAAATTATACATTTACAATTTATTTTAAATACCGGGCGGAATATGAACATCACAATATTTATTTTTCTGGTTTTCAGAATTACAGCTTTTTTAAAAGATGTTTAAATATTATATTTATTAAATTAGAGTAGTTGCGTTTTATTTTATTTGCGGCTCTTTCATTTCTCGTAGGATTTTTCCCTGATTTCATTTTTAGAGAGCTTCTCAAAAACCTGCAATCTGTAAAAAACTTTTTTTTATTATTTACTTTTATCCTCGTAACCGGGATTTTTGTGCGTCATTATATAAACAAAATTTAAATTAATACATATTTGTAATTAATCAATTTACAAAACCCAGAATCAACTCCCTTATTCTAATTAATACTAAATTAAATAGGAACCAAAATGAAGTATTTTTGTTTTAAGGGCAGTGAATTATAATAGAATAGGTATAAAACAAACAGTTTTGTAGTTCGTAAAAAGGTTAACTCATAAAACTTCATGGACATATTAAGTACTTGTATATTTGGCGTCATTCACTTCCACCACTGTCATGTGTGCATATTAACTCGAAAATTGAGATGGGATGGCGGAGAGTACGAAGCCTCCTAACGTCAATAGATCTACTTCTTAGTGGTAGTAATGAAACGACCAACTTTTTTTATTCCTAATAATATGTGTACGTTGCAATCTGTTCATTTCAGTTCAATTCAGAACAACACAGAACTGATTGTTAACTTTTTTTATTCCTAATTCGTGTGCATTGCAGTCTGTACAATTCAGAACAATAAGCAACCCTATAACCCAATGAGATGAGGATGATGTGTGACGCGTAATTGAGGTACATACCCAAGCCGACCAATCCTGAGAGTATGGTTACTTGAACACCAAACATCAAAGTACACTGGTAACCACTATCTAGTATTCACATCCGTATAAAAGTAACTACCTTTACTAGGATTCGAACCAGGAACCTTCGTCTCCAACAATCCGTTGTTAACAGCTGACTCGGTTGACGACTGTACAACTAGACCAACCCTGTGATAGAAACATACACGAAAATTTTGTTTTCTTGTATATCTAGTGTAGGAAGCTCCAATATTTTGGACATATAATACGGAATGACTAACTATATTCGTTACTACAAGCCATTTTGTTGGGAAAAATATATAGAAAGCGTGGTGCTGGCAGAAGAAGGGTGTCGTGGCTCCAAAATTTGAGAACTTGTTTTGGGAAGAGCTCAGAAGGGCTATTTTGCAGTGGAACGAACGAAATGAGAACATTCTAACATATCCGTTCCAACAATCTGAACGGATAGACATCTGAAGAAGATGTCTATGCATAATTCATATTCTTCAACAATTATTCAGCCGTTCCATTATACTTTGAAGATCTGAGATATTATTCGTTGGTATGTTGCCATCCATGCTATAACTTATTCTGAGTTGGAATCTACCCTTCCGACATCTGAAATTGTACAAACTTGAAATCTTTAGTTGTATAAAATCTCCTACAGATAGGAAAGTACTTATCTTGAAAAAGTAATTAAAATCAATTTGGTAACAAGAGTTATGCGAAGAATACTGTTCATATTGGAGTACATTTTTGTAGCCCTGTTTCTTATGACACAGTCAGCCAATTATTTGACTGAACAACTTAATAAAAGAAGAGGTACAGGTATAAAAGACACAACTCAGAGTTATCTCCTCTGAGAGTAAGGAATTTTACTATACAGCCAGACCCTGTGGTGAATAAAGTGAAGGTGTCATTTGCAAGGTGGAAAGTAAGTGCTTTTCGGAGGCCCTGGCATGCTGATAAGCAAACTCTTTTAACTCCGTGAGGAAGACAATATTAAACCACCTCACTTCTCGTTTTTATTTATTAAAACTCTAGAGATTCAAACAAACCTTTCGGCTGTTGATCTAAACCTCCATTAGAGTACTATTGTAAGAGAATTTACATTAATAAGTAAATACAACCAAAAGTTTTTACTTAGACTTTAGTGTGTAACAAACCATGAAAATCAATAAAATGGAAGAATTATGAGTAAGTTAGTCTGGATTGCCATACCTGTCATATTTTAAGCCGCGAACTTTACTAACACTTTAATATACAACAGGCGTAGGTTTTCAACTCGGATTTTGTTTTATCTTGTTAAACTTTCTTCATTCTAAACCTTACTATGTTTTCCATTCCTTTTCCCAAGAAGTATTTTTTCTTTAAGGTGAATTTACTTCTTGTGTTGAAAGGTAACCGTATTGTATAACTTTGCTCATTTTTTATTTCCTACATGTCTTCATATTTTATATTCCTTGAAATCTTTTTGTAGTTTGACGATGTTTATTCTAGACTGTATTAGTAATCCTTATTTTTCTCACTTTATTGTGAACATAATGTTCTTGCAAATGATCATATTACATTTTGTATTATTGTTGAATTACTGCCGTTATTTGAGATACTTCAAAATGTGGATGAAAAGTTCTTCTAATGAAGATATTTATATATATTTATAAAATTGTTTAAATAATTCTTGGTTATTAAAGAACAAGTGAAACCATCAATCTGTTGAGAGGTTGCTTCCGTAGTTTAGTAGTAGCGTGCTAGCCTATAACCGTGAGGTTCTTGGTTCGATTCCCGGCTACAGTCTAAAAATTATAAAAAAGCAAAATCCACCGTTCCAGTTACAAAAACCCTTCTTACTTGCTAATAACAAATTCGTTGATGAGAATTTAGGTCTAAATAAAACTATGAACAAAAATCTTTTCAGATTTTTGTCATTTAGACTATTACATTGTTATTGTTGTGTAGGTTATCAGCCAAAAGGCTGGCCTGAATCTCTAGAGGTTTACTAAGTAAAACTATTGCCTTCCTCACTGAGTGGAAAAGTACTCTTATCAGCATGCCGGGCCCTCTGCAAAGCATCTACTTTCCACCCTGCAAATGACACGTTCACTTTGTTCACCCCAAGGACTGGGCTGCATAATGAAATTCATTACTCTCAGAGGAGATAACTCTGATTAGTGTCTTTTACACCTCTAACTCTTCTGTTCTTAAATGCTTCAGTCATATAAGTGGTTAACCATGTGATAAAAAACAGAACTATTTTTTGTAGCTCTGGAACTACCAGATCGAGTGCAAATTATTTAACACTCCACCTGCCAGTCATGGGTATAACATTGTAATATTTTAGTAAATAATAAACGTTAAAAAAGTTAAGTTGCAAATCTTTTACCAAAAAGCTTTTTTGTAAATCTTGGATTTATTTGTTTGAAATGACTTCTTGTCTTTTTGTCCTGACTTTACTCCATTAAAATGAATAAAAACTTAAAAAATATTTGGAAATAATATATTTTATTTACATTAGTTTTTATCTATTGCTTATTGAATTTCCACAAAATTTAAAATTAAATATTTTAATCAGTGTGTTTTACCCACTCTTATTTATAAAATTAAAATTTGCCATGCAAATTTCCACAAAATTAAATGTTTTAATCAGTGTAATTTACCCACTCTGATATATGGTTCAGAGATATGAAGTTTTAAGTGTCGGAACAACGGTAGGTACGTGTAAGGATTCATTAGAGGAGAATGGTATACTGAGAATATGGCTGTGAGACAGAAGAATCAATGAGTGGATCGATCAGAAGACCAAAATGAGAGACATAGAAGAACAACTAGCTAAATACAAATGGCAATCCATCTTATGAAAACTGAGAACAACAACTAGACTAAACAAGTGATAGAATGGTCCTTCAGAACAACAACAAGGAACTCAGGAATACCAAAAATGATGATAGAAATAAATATTCAGAAGATAGTAGAAACTAATATTGTAGTATAGCACGAGTCATACCAAGGGTAGAACTAAATGTAGAGAAGTTAGAGCGCTCAGAGATGGAATGTAGGACGGTAAAAAATGTCGGCTTAATAAAACCGTTTAAAATAAACATTACCGTTTACAGATAATTTATAGTTTTTATTTTAGTATTGTGAAATATTTGAAAAAAAAAACAGTTGTGATTTTGTGTTAATGTTATCTTTATTTGTCCTAACGGAGCCGTTGAAAACTTTTTAACTATACCAAAAGGTCATCACTTTATAAAAGAAATTCGGTTTGTGAAAAAAGTTTGTGTTACTATACAGTTTTCCTTCGGGATTTCTGTGGGAGGATAAATTAAGATTCCTCCGTTTGATTGGTTACACTTGGGAGTTTTGGGAATTACGATTCCTTTTCTCTTGTTCTTTAATGAATATATATATGGTAGGAAAATATTATTTCTTTGTAGATTTTTTAAAATCAAGTTTTCACCAATAATACATGTTTTCAGGCCCCTTAAATTAAATAGAAACCTGTTTCTAGTGGTTTTTGTGTGGGTGTGTATATTTGGACAAAGTATCTCAAGAACGGAATATAGCGTGCGACGTTGAAATTTGGGACTCAAGTTTGATACCATACGATTACCCAACACGAATATTTTCAACAAAATTGGTCATCTAAAAGTAGTTGTTTATTCGTGTGATTTTTCACTTTTTGAAGTTTTCTCAAAAATGGCTCGTTCAATTTTTTAAAAATTACCTCATTTACCACTTTTTTATGCTCTTCAAAATAGGGTAAGCGCTCTGTCTGCTGTAATTCTTGTGAAGGGTGTGTTCTCGTCGTGTATTTTTTAATATTACACCCTTGATATGCATTTTAGGGTAAAAGTGTGTATAGCCTAACTAAAGTTTTAGGATTTAAAAAACCTGCAACTTTTATTTCATGCGTTTTTCTACAATGCTTTAGCGTCAATTGATTTTTTATATTTCTCTCATCAAAATCGCACCGGATTTTTATAAAATATCTCGAAGTTTCGAAATCATTTAAATAAGATTCGGTAACGACTTTCATTACAATGTGCCTCCCCCCCCCCCCCCCCCGATACAGGGTGATTCACGAAGATATGCAGAAACTTTGGGAGCTCATTGTACATGTAAAAATAATAAAAAAAGTTTATATAAACATGGGTCCGGAAATGCTTCGTTACCGAGTTACCGCTAGCGAAAGATTTCGCCCGGATTTCAGCTCACCAGGTGAAATGAGGTCTTCCTTAAATTCTGGTAAGGTAGATTAAGGGGCGAATTCAATCGTTTCTTATGGTTTTTGACCTGATAAATTGAATAAAACAGGTCCCAGAACTGGAAGTTAAATAGTTTTTTGAGAAAACCAGTGTCAAATGCAAAAAGTGGAGTGAAAAAAAACATTTTTTCATTTTAGTTTTTCCGGTTAATTTTACTTTGTACTCTTATGAATAAAAATTCATTTAATCAAACATCTATTCGCTTTCTGTGTACTTTATTTACACCGGTTTTTTCAGAATAAAATTTTCTATATGTTTTATTCAAAACTTTTAACTGTTTCTTGGTGAAATAACAAAGTTATTCTTGCCCAAAGATGAAAAAATGTGTTTTTTACTCCATTTTTTGCATTTGACACTGGTTTTCTTAAAAACTATTTAACTTACAGTTCTGGGACCTGCTTTATTCAATTTATCAGATAAAAAACCATAAGAAATGAATGAATTCGCCCCTTAATCTAGCTTAACAGAATTCCAGGAAGACCTCATTTCACCTGGTGAGCTGAAATCCGGGTGAAACTTTCGCTAGCCGTAACTCGGAAACGAAGCATATCCGGACCCATGTTTATATAAACTTTTTTCATTATTTTTACATGTACAATGAGCTCCTAAAGTTTCTGCATATCTTCGTGAATCATACTGTAGAAAGATTGTAGTTCTTTTAATAATAAATTTTCTGTAAGCAGTAAAAATAAAATTGTTTCTTTTTATGACAAATTTTAATGATGTATTCACAACAGTTACAATTTTATGTAGTCCAATGATTGAATAAGTAATGAACTAATTTAATACAGGTTATTTGCACAAAATCATTAATTTTGCTAAAAGTAAGAGATTGAACCGCCCGTTGGTGTAGTGGTCAATGCAAATGTCTTCTATGCTGAAGTCCCGAGTTCGATTTCTGGTTATGTCTAGTATTTTTTCATTTATATAATATGTTCTCATGTCATCACCTACGCACAAACCAAGGCTTGTGTAGGCATCTTCACCCAATAAAAAAAAACAATAAAAAATATTACTATACATACAAAATTTGTAGACTGATATTCTTATTATCTTTAATTTTTGTTCTGTCCATTTTTGATGTAAGAAATGTCTTAGGGTTATGAACTATTTTTGGTAACCCAAATCCGATTTTCATTTACGGTTGGAAAAAAATATAGGGCAAATAATAATTTTCAAGTGTTTCTTTTAATTGATTATCTGAATTACTCTTCCTTGAACTAAAATAAATTAATAATAATTTAGTCATAAATTATACTAAAATTTAAAACTTAAGATATTTTTTAAAACTCGTAGCAGTAAATTTTTTATCGGTAATGTAAAATAATTCCAGATCGAATAATGTTTTTTCCGATCTAAAAAATACATAACTGGCGGCTTTCTTCGTGTTGTGAAACTTCCGCAAAGCGAAAGTTTTGGTTTCATTTTCAGCCTGGAATACTTAACTAGATAAAACTCACTGTTCTGGGAATCAGAGTTGTCACTAATAACCAATCTTTTAAATTGAGTAAAACTCTTATATGCAGATTTAAGTATTCGGAAACGGCCGTAACAATTGAATCACTTGTTTGAGAAACCACACACGTCAATTTTTATCAAAATTGAGTTAGTGTTAAAAATTGAATATTTCTTGGCATTGCTATTATTTTATAGAGAGAACCATAAGTCCAGGTACTATAGGCCTAGTAGTAAATATAACCTGCAGAAAATTCTTTTTTGTTTCAGAAACAACAAAAAAGAAATTTTGATGGCCATCAGCAGAAAAAGATGATAAACCCAAAGAAAAGTAGTAGTATCCTAAGTAAAACGAGTTTCATTAGGTCATCATTAGGAGTTTCATTAGTTTCATTAGGTCTATTTATTTCGTCAATATGCATTTGTTTGAGAAAAACCACAAGTCCAAGCTGGGAAATTCCCTCGTCTAATAATATCCTTTAAAAATAAGATAAAATTTTTAAAAATGAATCCATTACTTTTAAAGAAGTACATCAAATTCATGTCAAATAATTTTCAGCAATATGTATCAATAAAATTAGAAAAATAGTTTCTGAATTTTCTGAAAAATACCGTTGGACTACTAGTGTTGTTTCTCGGAACAAGCGATTCAATTGTGATTGACATTTTCTCATTTAGTGAATATTTTTTTGGTGAAGTCAGCATATTGAACAGTATTTCTAGGAAAAGCCAATTTTTTTAGTTTTATGACAATTATTATTTTGTATAGAAAGTTTTATCAATAATCTTGAGAAAAGTAGCTCGCATATTATTTATCCATATTTTTAATGATGCTTAGTTAGAAAAATTTATAAATTTCTGTTACTAGTATTATTATATAATTTTATCATTATCAGTTTTTTCATTTTAAGAAAAACTTAAAAATTCTGAACATTGACTAATAGGGTTAGAACTGTGCTTGATGTGAACTGACTTGATTGCATCTGCTTGATAACAATAAGATCTGTTAAAGCAATTACAATTACAAGATACAAACTTTTTTAACTCAATTATTTATTTTATTTCTACTAATAAATCTTGATATATTTATCGAGTAATTTTATTAAGTACCATTTCCATTCAATTGTAAAATAAATAGTAAATTGCAATCATAGTTTAGTTTACTAAACCTCTAAGCGATAGTAAATCCAATTTAAATTTATAAATTTGCAATGTAAGAAAAATTGATGGAATGAAGTAAAAAGTTCAAGAAAGACAAAAATAATAAAGGATCGTCAAACTGGTACAACAAATCCCAGGATATTATGAAATTGACATTTGACAAAGTATGATGTATTGCTTTAGGGAGAGAATATTTAATAGAATCGCGTCTCACAATCTTTATAAAACTTATTGAGAGATAAAAATTTTAAATATTTTCTTAAACTGAAATTTTTCTTCATCAAAATTAGTTTTTAAAAGTTCCTTTTTGTTTTGTGTTCTTTCGTGATTTAGGATGGAGTAAATATGACGATGACATTGTTTAAATTAAGTTTTTCAGATAGATATCTTATTCAGAAATTCTTGCAAACTTTTTTTTTAATTTTCAGACATTATTTTTTATAACACAAATCTAACTGTTAATCTCAACCAAAAGTTATTTTGCTTACAACTGACAAACATCGTTGTTTTGCAGACGCAATTAAAAGTAAGCTAAGATATCAACGCCACAAGTATCCGAGAGGAATTCTGATTTTTATTTTCTCATGCCCTCCATGAATATGTAGGGAAGGAAAACATTACTTTCATATAAATAATAAATGTTCGTGTTTGGCCACTTTGTCATACCTAACTTTGTACAATATTCCGTTCTTGAGATATTTTATTCCCACATACACAAAGACACTGAGACCAATCACTGAAAACATGTTTTTGAGTTCAGGGGCCTAAAAACGTGTATTTCTGGTGAAAACTCAATTTTAAAACTCGACTTGGAAGCAATACTTTCCTTCTCTATACATTGGTGTAGGGCAAGAGAAAGTAAAAATTTTAACTAATTTGTTAAAACCATTTTTAGAAGTTGTTTTTTGTCGCCTGTTTCAAACTATTGAATCATGTAAACAGATTTTGTATGAAGCCACCTATCTGTCCCAGTTGTTAGCTCGTTACGCTTCAAAGCTGTGATCCCGGGTTCGATTACTGGCTAAGGTCATGACATCCCGTTCAAACTCTACTGTTCAACCCAAAGTAGTCGCCAATGACCAGATGTTTATACGACTTTAAAAAACAAAAAAATTCCTTATGAACCGAATTTTTGTATTTTGTATTGATAACAGCTGTCTATTTCGCTTCATAATTTCTAAATTTTGTTAACTCGTTTAAAATATTTTGCTTTTTTATTTATATATTGAATTCGTACTGGAATGTTATTTTTGCTTCAGTCATTACATGGTTTTACATTAAGGTGTTAGTTTATTATATCAAATTATGGTTTTCTTTTTTATATTATGATTATTGTAATTTGACACATTTTGTTACTTTCCGGTGTCTTCTGAAGAAGATTAAGTTGTCATTTTTATTAATTAGTTATTTATTGTTCAAGATAAACAAGATTGTAATGTAGAAGTATGTAATAAAAATATTATAAGGTAAATTTCTTAACTTAATCTTTTCTTTTACAGGCATTATAAACTGGAAGCCGAAATAGCATCTATGACATGGAGGGTATGTTATAGAGAAATAGTTCGAATGCCATCTGAAAAACTAAGAGGCAGTGTCTACAGTTTGGTTCGAAGGACCAGCCAAGTTGTAAGTAATATCCGAAGCTATTTACATATTTTAATGAATAAAAAAAGTTCGATTATTTCTTTGTAAAGTAAATATAACAACTTTACCTTGCATAACTTATTCTCGTAAAACAAAAGGGAAACTTTTTCAAAGTTAAAAAATATTAAAATATTGGTTTTATAATATCATACAGTTTTAGGAACCTAAAAACACACGGAGTGAATATTAAAGAATATAAAATAAAATTTACATTTAAGCAAATTTAAAAATAAGTATAAAATAGTACATAAGCATGTATATAATAAGTATATATTTTACACTAATTTTTTTAAATGTTTTTATTTCGTTCACTTTACAACGTTATCTTTAAATTTTTAGTTTTGTAAACTGCAGATATTTTTTATTACCAAATCAGAAAAATTACTGTATGCTCTTTTATGTAGAAATAAGAATAATAAGTAATACACTTAATATAGAATATAAAACACGGAAGATTATTGTACATTAATAAATGTTACAGATAACTATTTTTCTAGTTTTTTAAATAAATAAACTTTGAAATGATTGAAAATTGAAATTTAAAAAATAGCCTATATATATACAAATAGGTATGTTTGTAAAAGCGTACTTAATTGTGTTCAAATCTGGTACTTATTTTAACTCATTTTATTTGTTCTCGTCTGTTCTCGTTTATCTGGTCTCGTAAAAGTATTGACATATCCAGTAAGTTTATTGAAAAATGACTTGGTTTCTCGTTTAGTTTTTGTTCGTATGGTCTGATAAATCGTGTAATTTCTTGTGTTAATGATTTAAGTCCATTATCGTTATAGAAATATCGTTTCGTATGTACCGTGGTATCCTAAGAGCCGTTCGTAAAAAGTTTGTCTGAAAATATTCTCAATATTTGATTTTTTTGTCCGCCAGAGTTGTATTCCGTATGTCCACTCAAGCTTTAAAATTGTTATAACGTGAGTTTTGATTTAGTTGATAGAAAATTAAGTATAAACTACGGAAAACATGTCTACCCGTATATTATGACAAAAATCCAGTACCTCAGGCAGACCCACTTAAGAATTTTTAACCCTAAAAATAGCTGAAAAAATGGAGAGTGTCATGGAACAACTACACACGACATAAAAGAATTTCGCTGAATCACACATTTTAGACAAAATCTCTACTCCACCGTATACACACTTGTATATCAAACAAAAACTAATAAGTCACAAATACCTAATTTTATCGACATAGATTTACGAAAATTTGATCTATTATTCGGCAAAAACATCAAATGTAAAATGGATACAGGCTTTTTAAAACAAATTTTTATCTAGTCACATGTACTTAGTCCATACAACGTACGAAATTTTGTCATACGACTTGACCCCAGTACAGATACAGTATACAGGATTATTAAAAAGATTTTTACTCATTTTCATTCAAAATTACTTAATCACATAAACTGAGAGATAGAAATATTATCACACCTACATTTACTACCAAATCCGCAAAGCAGATTACAGAGATGCTGTGTAGGGTTGTAATATAGAACATTAACGAGAGCCACTAGGTGAATTTCTCAGTCATCATGAAAACACCAGACCAATAGACGCGTAAATTATCATTAATGCTGGTGGTCGAAATAAATTACAGTTATAGTTTTCTATAAATAAATACAAAATATATTTCTCAAAATAAATTCAATGCTCATTAAATTTTCAAGTAGCGTTTTTTTTAATTTGGAATTTCAAATCCACTTGTCGGAAACCCTATAAATTACTAAAATTTACATATTATAAACATTAACAACTTGTGTGTGATTTTGTATCATCTAATATGTATGTATGGAGAAACATAGATCAATTTGTGTAAATATTTTGATTTAATTTAATGAAAAATGTCATACCAGCATGAATAAAGAAAGTATCAAAGGATTATGATTTTTCTTGAGGTAAATTATACAGCAGACATTTTGGAATTAGATATTGATTGATATGATGTTTCCATACTCACTGAAGACACATAGGTACTCCATTTTCCAGTTAGATTTTACATAAATAAATTTTTATAATAAAATAAAATAAATTTCCTTTCGCATATGACGAATCATCAATTTATAAGGGAAGGGAGTTTCAAGGTATTCTACTCTATAGAAACAAAAAGAACTGCTCTTGCATTTTACCTGAAAGGACCAAAGATACCATGGACAAAACTGGGAGATTAGAAAAAATGAATAGTCCATTTGTCCAATATTGAATGTAAGCCTCCTTCAAACTTCTCCATTATTGAATAAGTCTTTTCCATTTTCCATCTATTTCATTACAGCCCACTCGTCTTCATTTTTTGTACAATGTTATGCACATGGGTGATATTTCTCTTCTTTTAACTTTCGACGTAGCAATCTTCCCTATCAAAGATCTTTCCATGGCACGTTTAGTTTTTACAAGTTTGCTAATATAGTTTTTTAAAGCTATATAACGAAAGAGCAGCTCAAGAGTTATACAGCATTGCACGCACGTAAAATTGGTATTTGGAGTGCAATTTCCCGCCGCCGTATAATAGGGCCATTATATTTTTATAGTACTGTACACAGTGTACTTTATGGTGATTTAATCCAACAGTTCATTTCATTGTTAAATTTGGACGACCGCAATTGTTGGTTTCAACAGGACAACGCTACTTGTCATACTGCAAATGAAACGCTAGCAATGCTACGGGAATTTTTTAATCACCGCTTTGTATCGAAAGATTTGTGGCCTCCGAGATCCTCAGATCTTACACCAGCAGATGTTTTCCTATGGGGTTCTTTAAAAGGTGAAGTTTACAAAAACAACCCTCATACGATCGATGAATTAAAAACTAACATTACGAGTGCGATTTCAAGCATTAGTGAACAGACTTTAAGAAAAGTTGCTGGAAATGTCAATAAACGAATTCGTATCTGTATTGAAGTTGCAGGAAATCACTTCGAACATCTACTGTAAACATAAAAGGGTAAATTCATTGCAATTTGTAAAGTACGGAAAATAAAAATATGCCGTAGATTGTGGCTTTTAACATAGGGTGCGTTCTTAATAAAACACCTTGTAGTTTATAGCTCGTATTGTGATTTGCTCTAAAGACCGAATTAAAATTGTTTAATTTCATGTTGAATTATCCATATTTTTGACCTTGTAAATTTTAACATAATTAGATAATTATATAATAACTAGATAATTAGATAACATAATTAGATAACATCGAAATAGGGCACATTGTAAGTAAATTATAGACGAAAGATTAATGAGTAAATTATTATATTATTGAAACAAATGCCTTATCAGTGTCTTTAAACATAATAAGCAAGACGTTATAATTCTTATGAACGAGTGTTTATTCTTTATTTTTACTTTCTATTGCCCTATACGAAATTCAGTAAACAAAAGTTATATTTTCTTGTCAGTTATTCGATATCATGTCTTCACCGGAAATATATATTTTCCTTGAAACCAAAAACTGTGTTTTTACCGATTGGTCTGTTGATGAAAAAAATAATTCAAAAACGAAAAATCGTACGATAGTTAAAACTTGGGACCTAAGTTAAGTAAGTACAGGAAGGAGACCCGACATGAACATTTACATTAAAATGTTAACCTAAAGTAGTAGTTTATTCGTTCAAATTTTCACTTTTTTGCTGTTCTTTTTAAATAGAACTACGATTTTGATAAACATCGCCTCATATTTGTGCTCTAAAAGATTATGTAAGCGACATATCTTCTAAAATTCATGAGGGCTGTTTTCTCGTGGTAAATTTTTTTAAAGATTACGGCCTTAATACACATATTAGAATAAAAGTGTGGAGTTAGTCTTGTTGAAACACAAGACTAAATATGAAGAAATATATATATATATATATATATATATATATATGTATACATATGTACAAAACTAAACTTGATGAGCTGTGAATCAACATCTTGAAACACAAGTTCGTTGAAGCTGGAGATGATGACGATGATAGAGATGATAACGATGCCTATTACGAGATGACGATGATTAGTAGTATAGAATTAGAGTTGAGTTAATTTAAGCATTAATTGGTGGTTTTCAGTATTTTAAGTCCAACAGAGGTTGATTTTCATTTAGCGTCATTCACTCATTACTAAAATTAGGTCATGCTTTTCATATTACTTTTTTTCTCATGATTAAACGTTTTTTATGTTTATCCTTATTTAGATTGGCCTCGAAGATTTTTCAAAGTGTCTTTTCAAGTTTCCAAGTTTTTTAAAAGTGTTTTACACCAGATTTTGTACGTTAGATTGTATTTTTTGTAAAGTACACTTGAATATTATACTTTTTAAATCGATTAATTTTAATCGTTATGTTAAAGGACGATTACTATGAATAGCAATTATTTGTAGGAACATTGATTTAGTGTCCATGTAGCTACGTAAATTTGGTCCCGTAATATGTTCTTTGAAAGTGTCTGCCTATTGACCCTTTGTTAGATAAAGCCTTTGTCCTCGTGATTCCTCAGCCTGATCCCCATCCTCTCTACATATTGTATCATTTGCCATTATTCTCCTCTTGTATTAGATTTTGGTCTTTTGAGTATATTTATACCTTGTTGAATCAAGATTAGTTTCTTCCTCTATTGTTAAATATAAGTATCATTATACTTTCAATCAATTAGCTTAAAATTTCTTTTAAATATGTTATCCTCATTTAATTCGTTTGGTTTTTTACTTTCTCTTGTCTATATGTGTATATAGGAAGGAAAGTATTGTTTTCATGTCGATTTTTCGAAATCAAGTTTTCACCGGATCTACACGTTTTCAGACCCCCAGAACCCAAAAAAACATGTTTTAGCGATTGGTCTGTGTGTGTGTGTATGTGTGTGCGTGCGTGCGTGCGTGCGTGCGTGTGTGCGTGTGTGTGAGTGAACAGAATATCTCAAGAACGGAATATCGTACGAACTTGGAACTTGAAACTTAAGTTACATACCACTAGAGGACCCGACACAAACATTTTCATCAAAATTGGTCAACCGGAAGTAGTAGTTTATTCGTGTCATTTTTCACTTTTTTATTATTTCTCAAAAACGGCTCCTACGATTTGTTTTAAAAATCGCCTCATTTACTACATTTTTATGCTCTACAAGATAGGGTAGGCGCCATGTCTGCTAAAATTCTTGGTGAGGCTGTTTTCTGTTAAATTTTTTTTTTTAAGATTGCGGCTTTAATATGGATTTTAGTGCAAAAATGTATATAATAAAATTTGTAGAAAATTAAAAGATCTACAACTTATATTTAGAACATTTTTCTCTATAGAGCCTAGTTTAGCGTGAAAGAGTGATTTTCCGTATTTTTTAGCCAAACTGAGGTTGATTTTCATTGTGCGTCTTTCACTCATGATTAAAATAAGGTTATGTTTTTTGAGGTTATTTTTTGTTTATTTTTTAAGATTTATTTCTAACGGTATATTGTTAATTATTTGCATTGGCAAGAGAAACCCGTGTGAGTGTTTCACACCACACCAGATTTTTTTTTTTTTGTAATATGTTAGGCTTAAATACTATATCTAGCTTTTCCGTTTAATCTACTTTGCAATCAAGAAACCAACTGCTTAATTCCAGACATGATAAAATATGTAGATTTGTTTATTAATATTATTAATAAACAATAATATTAATAATATTATTAATTGGTGAATCGGTCTGCTAGTTCCAGGGCTACCAAAAATAGTTCTGTTTCTTATCATGTTGGGCAGCTATTATACGACTGAAGCATTTAAGAACAGAAGAGGTAGAGGTGTAAAAGACACTATAGTTACAGTTATCTCCTTTGAGAGAAATGAATTTCATTATACGGTTAGACTTTGTGGTGAATGACGTGAAGGTGTCATTTATAAGGTGGAAAGTGATAGGCATACTCCTCCACTCAGTGAGAAAGAGAATGGTAAACCACCTCACTCCTCGTTTTACTTAGTAAAGCCTCTAAAAGTTCAAACCAGCCATTCAGTTGATGACTTAAACAACAGTGCTGAATGTAAGGATCTTCCAGGTCAATATGAATAGTCTCTGGATTAAAATTCTAATTTTCAGGATTGGCAGGAATTGAAATCGAATTAGGCAATTACTCAGTTTACCGGATCCGTAAATATACGATCGTATAAGTTAATAATTTGTTAAAGGTTGTCAGGACCGACTTCCTTTCTATTAACCAGTATATTTCTTATATTTTAATTCGAGTTCTTGTGTTTTTCCTTTTTGACATGTTCCTACTATCGTAGTTTAGCATCAAGCGTCATACCGAGGTTCTTTGCAGTATTACAGTATGGCACTTGCTTTCCATTGATTTCAACAAGAAAAGTTTTATATTTTCTTTTTGGTAAAGTTGACAGGTTTAGTTTCATTGAGTTTTATCTTCCATCTTCTTGTCCATCGGCAACAGTTGTTAACTTTCTCTTGTAGCTTCCAAGTTGCTTCCTCACTTAATTCTTCTATAGCTGAAACAGCAGTATTATCAGCGAATGTAGCAACTGTCTAAAACTGTTAAGTTATAGCCTTAGTTTCGTGACATCTTCATTATCGATTTACCCATTCTGGTCAAGTAATTTTCTTGTAAGTGGTCAAGTGTAATTTTTTGGTAATGTTTTGTTTTGCTTTTTTATTTCAGACTGTATTTTCAGAAGATGGAATGAGCATTTGTGATGTTGGACGCCAACAATTCGTTCCTACTGCATTTTATAAGGTAATATTAATATTTCTTTAATTAATTATCTAAAATGTTTAACAATTTTATTGTCTCAACTAATTATTATTTTATATTTTAGCTTAATAGAATTAAATCATCAATCGTGACTTTTCACCCAAAATTTGTCATCACAATGTGTTATATAGTTTTTTCTACAGCGCTTAGTTTAGCATCAATTATTGATTTTCCGTTTTTGTTAATTTCAACAGAGGTTTAATTTCATTTATCGTTTTTCGCCTATGATTAAAATTAGGTTATGTTTTTTTTTTAATTTTGCATTGCTTACTAATGTTTAAACATAGGGCATAATTTGTATTATTTTATATTGGCAAGAGAAAGTAGTTTGAGTGTTTCACGCTAGATTTTTCTTCTGGGAAATAAGTGATCAGAATCCAAAATTTTTCTGTTCATCAACAAAGAAATAAAATTCACCATATTCCAGCAATGGTATTGTTGAGAAGTGGACCTAAGAGTGATGACTTGAGTCATAAATTTAGAGGTAGGTATGAAAAATCAATGGGAAATGGAAGTAACTGCATCGGCATTGTACTTCGAGGGACCATGTAAAACCATGTCAAAATCTAGGTTAGAATAGGAAAAACATGAAAATCTTGGTTAGAATATGAAAAAACATGAAAACTGCATTAAAAACAACTTTTAAATTTTTAATATTTTTTTTAATATGAAAAATAATAGTCAATCTTTATTTATAATTTGATTCTCTTTTAAAAAAACTGAGTAATGTGATTGAAATTTTAAAGTGTAACATGAAGGTGTGGAAATAATAGCGAATACATGCATGAGCAACTATTTCTGTGTGAAATGTAACTGATTCTTGGATACAAGAGTCTTTCTAGTGAATGATGTAATGGTTTTTACTTGTCGGTCGTTTGGATTTAGCGGTGCTATAAGATTAGTTATTTATTTAGGAAACACACATAATGTGTGTGGGCTCACAAGTCCATGTGTGGGTGGTCAAAGTGTTACTTTCCTTACTTTTGTGTGTGTTTTACCTCGAGTTACTTTAAGTTTATTCTCACAATTTAGTATAGTATGATATATTTATATATATATATATATATATATATATATATATATATATATATATCTGTGTAAAATTTTTAATGTCCTGGTTTTAACTGATTCTCATGTTACATGACCCCCGAAGCCAAATAGGTGGATTTCTGGAAAGATTAAATTAAACTTTCAAGCTGTGGGTTTCTCCACCAACTGCCAAGAGATTGTTTTTTAATTACCTCTGTATCATTAGCAGTATAAATTAATGGTATTTTAATAAACTTTTTACTAACATAAAAGAACAATTTTGCCAAAAAGGGCCTAAGCGATTTCAGTTAAACATTCATCTTATTTACTACATTTTTTTAGCTCAATTATGTAGTATTAATGATCCCGGGAAAAAGATAACTCTGCTGTTGTTTACCATCATATCTGTCAAGTATTAGGCTCAATGGCCTGTTCCGGCATCCGTCTCTTTTTAGGTCTTCCGAAGCCTTGCTTCCCTCTAGGTTTATATATCCGTGCTTGTAGAGGAAGTCTGTGTGCTGGCATGCAAGTAAATAGTTGGACCAGTTTTTCTTATATATTTTATATATTCTTAACGTTTCCCACAGTGACAGAACATTTAACTCGACCCGTATAGCTTCGTTACTCTATATAATCGGGTACGACCTTTGACTCCCCACAAAAATCTTATTTCACCAGCCTGGATACGTGAGTCATTCCTCTGTTATGACACCCATATTTCATTCCCATATGTTATGAGTGGTACAGACATTACTCTCTAAAATTACCTCTGAATCATAGAAAACGAGACAGGACACCCAATGGGGTGTCCTGTCTCGTTTTCTTTCCTATTGGCCTGCGAATAGAACCGCTTACAGCGCTGAATTGTGCCAGTTTTTCACTCACGTCATCATCTCTGTCATAGGAAATCCTGCATCCTAAATATTTAAAATCTCGAACTTCTTCGGTTGCCAAGTATAATTTTTGAGCGGACCGGCCATCTTTCCTTGAATGCTACAATCTTTGATTTTTGTGCCGATATTCTCATGCCAAACTCTGCGCTAAGGTTATGCAACTTAAAATAGCATATTGGAGTCTGTTTTCTGTGTCAAAAATAATAACAGTGTCATCTGCGTACATCAATGAATTTAGGAATACTTTTCTCCAAAGCTGAATGCCTGAATCAACTAATTAATTCCAAATTGTTAAAATCTCATCAACATAAATATTACATAACGTCGGCGACATTGGATAGCCTTGTCGTACGCATTTATTTATTTTCGTTTTCTCTGTTTTTTTGTCATTACCAAAAAAATCACTGTATCTGGTATTATGTACGTCCTCGCAATAGCAGCAACAAGGTGTTTTGGATAGCCCTTCTCCAGCATTATATTCTAAAAACAGCCTCGTAGAACATTATCTAAAGCTTTCTCCCAATCGATAAAAGCCATATGTGTTTCACAATTATACTCACAGTGTTTTTCCATTATTTGTTTTTTTTGTCATTACCAAAAAAAATCACTTTATCTGGTATTATGTACGTCCTCGTAATAGCAGCAACAAGGTGTTTTGGATAGCCCTTCTCCAGCATTATATTCCAAAAACAGCCTCGTAGAACATTATCTAAAGCTTTCTCCCAATCGATAAAAGCCATATATGTTTCACAATTATACTCACGGTGTTTTTCCATTATTTGCTTCAATGTGAACACTGCATCAGTACATGAACTTTCTATACAAAAGCCTATTTGTCCTTCTTCTATTAAATCAACTTTCAATTAAACATTCATCTTACACTACATTTTTTAAGGTCAATTATTTAGTATCAATGATCCCTGGGGAAAGATAGCTCTGCTGTTGTTAAAAATAATATTGATCTTTTTCAAAGTTACCACTTCTTCTTAAAGGGGTGCATTAATACCGGGCGCTCGATTGAGTCATCTTTGGCAGTAAGAGAAACGGATCACCGCTGAATGATGCGGAAAAGGCACGTACAAACAGCAAACTTCGACCAATCAGACAAGTTCTTTCTGATTGATTAATATCCACTGTTTCCTACAAAACTTCTGTAACATACAATACTGCATAAATTGTACATTACTTATTTTTTCACGCCAACTTTATTATTGTCCGTTAAACAGTTCATACATTGAATTAAAAAACAATTATTGAAATAATATTTTTTAACATAGTGACAAATTTATTTTATAAAAACAAGCTATCAAAAATATTTGAACGTAGTTTTATGCATATTTTTACTTTCTCTTGCCTATATGAATATATAGGAAGGGAAGTATTGTTTTCATTTCGATTTTTAGAAATCGAGTTTTCACCGGATCTACAGGTTTTCAGACCCCCTGACCCAAAAAATATGTTTTTAGCGATTGATCTGTGTGTGTGTGTGTGTGCGTGCGTGCGTGCGTGCGTGCGTGCGTGCGTGCGTGCGTGCGTGCGTGTGTGTGTGTGTGTGAGCGCACGTGCGAGCGTGCGTGCGTGCGTGTGTGTGTGAACAGAAATCTCAAGAACGGAACATCGTACGAACTTCAAACTTGAAACTTAAGTTACATACAACTAGAGGACCTGACACGAACATTTTCAACAAAATCGGTCAACCAGAAGTAGTAGTTTATTCGTGTCATTTTTCACTTTTTTGTTATTTCTCAAAAACGGCTCCTACGATTTTTTTTAAAAATCGCCTCATTTACTACATTTTTTATGCTCTATAAGATAGGGTAGGCGCCTTGTTTGCTGAAATTCTTGGTGAGCCTGTTTTCACATAAAAAATTGTTTTTTTAAGATTACGGCTTTAATACGCATTTTAGCGCAAAATTTATATATAATAAAAGCTGTAGAGAATTTTAATTTCTACAGCTTTTATTTTTAACATATTTTGTATAACGCTTAGTTTAGCGGTGATTAGCGATTTTCTGTTTTTTTTCTTACGAAAACGTGTGAAAAATCGATTTTTTAAGGTTTCGGCCTTAGTATACATTTTACGACAAAAGTGTATATAATCAAATTTATAGGGAATTAAAAGATCTGCAACTTTTATTTAGAACATTTTTCTCTAAAGAGCCTAGTTTAGCGTGAAAGAGTGATTTTCCGTATTTTTAAGCTAAACTGAGGTTGATTTTCATTTTGCGTCTTCTTTCACACATTTTTTAAGTTAAGCTATGTTTATTGAGGTTACATTTTTGTTTATCTCTAATGTTTTATTACTATTGATAGGTTTATTGTTAATTATTTGCATTGGCAAGAGAAAGTTGTGTGAGTGTTTCACACCAGATTTTTATTAAACGAATAATCAAATGAATATATTTCGATATTTTACGAGATTTCGTTAAATTGTAGCCTGTACAACTAAATAATACAGATATCTTTGAAGAGAATTAAAATCTCTTTTTCTAAACGGAAAAATGGAGTACTGACTTACTCAAAGGAAATATATTTTTAATCTTCTATATTTCAGCTATCAATTCTTTCGTTTTTAATTATTTTTTAAGTCTAAAGAAGATTAATTTATTTGATTTTTAAGAATTTCTAATACTCCGAAAGTAAATGAATGTTTCTTTTTGTACTGATAATATTTTTCTTTGTAACTTATGTAACGAACCAAATCAGCTACAGTAAAGTCTGTTTATGTTTGCTATAGTTGAGTATATAAACAAACTCCAGCTGACTGGAAAGTAAACATTTTTGAAACTATTTAATTTATATTACAAAAAAGAATATTGAAAAGAGAGTTATTTATCTGGTTGCTAGGAAACTATAAGAAGAATAATTATGAATTTTGTAAAGAATATGGCGACTGTGGTTCCAGACATCGAACAGGATGGATGGTCCACAAGTTAGTGAGAAAGTTTAATTTAAAACACATTTAAAAGACTATAAAATACAAAAGTAAAATGATATTTAAAACAACGTTGAATGTAAAAATGTATGGGACATGTTAATAATAGAAAGAATAAATTAAATAAGTGATAATTTAAAACATTAAAACAAAAAGACATTAAACATTTATATATTTGCTGTAAAACATGATAAATTATTAAACAGAATTTATACAAGAATATTGACTTCATTTTTATTCACAGCAAATTCAGTATTCAACTTATGTGGAGTATTTAGTACGCCACACTTAACATAGGGCTATATTTTAACCTACATGATACGTATTTATTAAACATTTATCAAAAACTCGTTTTGATCAATTCTAGAATTTTTCGATACATTTTTATCTGCCTTAAGGTGAAATTCTAATATTTTTAGTTTGTATCCAATTTAAACTGACTTATCTTACAGAATGTTATTCAAGTTCGGCGAGGGTTAACAATACAGTTAGTTGGTTATGAAAAAACCGGAACTTAAAGCGTAGACTAAACTTGACTGTGAATAAGGTACTACTATCGCTTAACAATCAAACAATGATTTATCTGTCCAGAACCATTTGATACCACCCGTATGCACACGCACTATTAATATAATTCAGAACTGGTCCCGTAACGACAATATTTCGAAATGGCTCGACAACCCTGATTCTATCACGGTCGAAATACTTACTAACTGACTGCAAAGGTGCTTACAGATTTTACACCTGCGGTCTGATAGTTAATCTAGACCCTTCTATTACTTTTTCCGCGTTACCAGAACTTGGTAGAAGGAATAAAAATAACAACAAACGTTTTTATTAGTTACGATTTCCGAGAGTTTATATTCAAAACATTTCATTCATTGAAATCCATTATCCTTGTTTAACCCTTTCAATCCCGAATTTTTTAACTATGCACAAACAAATATGTGTACATTGTTTCATACACTTTACTGACATTTAATTGAAATAAAATCACTTTTAAACTTTCAGCCTTTTTTGTATGGCGTGACAAAAAAGTGTGTCACATACGTCACATTGGGCTTGATGGTATCAAAGTTCCCAACAATATGTATAAGTAAAATTATGTGCAGGCTTCCTAAACAATATTCTCTTGCTTAGATTTGTAGCAAAAAAAAACAAAATATGATTTTAATATCACAGCATTATTTAAGACTTAAAAAATGTTACAATTCAAAAATATTGGTAAAATTGACAAAGTCACTATTTACAGCCTGAAAAATATACTTGTATGTACATTCAACATATTCGAAGAAATGTTACTTTATTTTAGTAAATAAACACGAATATTTAAAACTAAAATTAACTTTAAAAAGAAACTAATGGTTGCGTCCGTGGCGTAGTGGTCAGCATCTTACACTGCAAAGCGGAGGTTTCAGGTTCGATTCCTGGCTAGGGTACAGAAAATTATTACACTTCACATCCAGCGCTCTTTAATCAAAAGTAGTCGCTAACAATTAAAGTTTTTATGTCTGTTTTATGTCACTCCAATGTGACTTCTATGCCACACTGGGTAAGAAAGGGTTAATATACTCCACCTCATACCATGAACAACTTGTTTCCTGCTTAAACTATTGCTAGAATATCACTTTTTTAACCTTACAATATTAATTGTTCACTCAGTTGATATTTCTGTAGTGGCACTAGATACTAAAAGTATCAGGCACTTTGCGTTATTAATCAAATTAGTAAAATTATGTGACGGTTTAATGTTGTCGAGAAAGTTGGGTGGTTTTCGTGCTATTTATATTTGTTAAATTTTTTTAAATATTATGTTTTATTATACGAAAAAGAATTCTTTCATTTTTAAGGAAACAGAAAAATAATAACTGTGGGTTAAGCCGAGATAAACCAGTATACGTGAACAATGACAAAATCTCTCCCTCTCTCTTTTTCTTTCGGATAAGTCCCTGAGGTTATCCGGACTTCAAGGATGATTTATCTGAAAAAAAATTAATTTGTTCTGACTTGCTCTAAATAAAACATAGCTTCTCTCTTATTATTGCTTATTTCATAAAATTTCCTCACTGACAAACACATATAAATAATTTACACCTCATCCAACTTTTCTTATTAAAATGCTGTAAGTTTAATTTAAATAATTCATTGAACTTTACGTAAAATCAACTTTGAATTGAAATTTTCAAAGTTTTCCACTATTCAAACAAGCATAAACTTTATCTATTAACTTATTGTAATTATCAAGTAGTTACACCTACTTTATGAACAAATAAAACGAAATAACTAGTAAATCATTTTACAGCAATATGTACTATGTATGAAAATACATAATAATAATAATAATAATAATAATAATAATAATAATAATAATACCTAATAATAATAATAATAACGCAAGATAATGTATGAAAATTTAATTAATAATAATTTTGAAAAGCGTGTAATTTAATATAACTTAAGTAATAATATAATAATTAATTATCTCCAAGATGTATTTTTAATACTGAAAATTAAAATTAATTAATTAATTATTTTTTTCTGGTTACAGCTTAATAGATTTCATTAAGCTTCCTTCATTAAACAGTTTTATTTCGTCAATGAAATCACCAAAAATATATCTTTACAGTTATTGTACTGGGTTTTTTTTCTTTCAATAAAGATTAGACAAAGAATATTTGAAAATGTTTCCCGTTATGTCAATTTGTGGAAAAACTAGGATGGTCTTTCTTTAATATATAAATTAATGGAAACGAAAAACTGCAGCCTAATAGTGTGGTATTCTGCATTCACACAAACCATTGAGATTAGCGTCAATTTTCAAATAATCTATTTTAGAAAACTGATAGATTTAAACACTTTAATATTATATGCATAAATAAGAACATGTAAGTGCTTAACAAATAATAGCGTACAATATCTTTCAAAAATAAAGTAAAAAAATAGAGGTTACAAAACTGATCCTTGAGATACACCAGAAACCACAGAAAACAATTTGGATTTTAAAAAAACTCCATTGCAATAGTTAACAAAATGATATATTTATAAAGAAAGAAAAAAAAGGATTGTTTTTTTTGTAATACAATTTAATTTAACTAATGCAATCAATTTGTGAAAGAGACGAATTACACAGGACCGAAAAAATCGGTGCGGAAACACTGTAACACATTTAATCTGCGACTACAGTTCGTTGTACCGCATAATCAATTTAACTGGACCATTATTTTGAATGTAGGGCTGTATAACAGAACGTGCTTTATTTTACAAACTAGTGTTTACCGTACCGACTGTAATTCACAAACATTCAATTATTTCTCATGAAGCTAAAATTTAACATCCATATTCTTATCATTTATTAAGATATAACATATTATTTATTTGTTGTCAAGCTCTCTATTAATTCATCAGATAGTACTATCTCGATGATCATCCGTGAGTTAGCAAAATTCGTTCTTTTGTAAAACTTAAAGAGAATATTTATTCAATTTAATAAAATATTTTCATAAATTTCTGTCTGAAATATTGTTTGATCATTATTTTATTTGCATTTATATATTTTCCATTTCATCAGAGTAAAGTTCGCTTTTATTATTACGTTTTTCATAATTGTTTGTTAGGGTTTTTCTGTTATTAGGCTTTGCGTAGTAGTATTTTGAAGTGTCTTAAAATGTTCACTAAAAACAGTGAGTTTACATGCTGCTGTTTCGATCGTAGCATTATAAAAATACCGCTAAAGTTTAAAATGAATTTAGTGATAAGTTTACAAGTATGTTGTAACCGACTCGGCAACATTTATGAAACTTCTTTAAGAAATTTTAAATACCAGAAGCGTTCCAATGCACAAAAATCTGGTCAGCCGCGATCAATTTGTAGTAAAGAAAACGCTACGAGAAGTTTCTAAACTTTTGTAACCAGTCTGGTAAATCTATTCGGAAAGCTTTTTCTAAGTTAAGCGTATCACAAGAAAGCGTACAATTGATTCTACAAGATTTAAAATTTAAGCCATACCGTTAATATTTAAATTCCACTATTCATGAGGACGATCTGGATTGGTGATCCCGTAAATGAGTTGTTGTTCATAAAAATCCGATCTAAACTTTTTATGACTAGTTTTTTGGGGTGTTGAAGCGTAACTTCAAGCTTAAAGGACGTGTTAAACGGCATAGTTGCGCGTAATGGTTGGATAGAATTCTCATAATGTAATCCAAACAGAGCTGAATGCACTTGAAGTTATGGTATTATAAGGGATTTAGAATGCTGCATTAATAGGACCTCGATTTTTTAAGGGAAACGTTAACTCGGAACACTGCTTAGAATTGCTGAGACTTGCTGGAACTTGAAAATAATCTCATTAATAATTTTTAATCGCATATTTGGCAACAAGATGCGGCCTCGGCCTACTTGGAATTGATTAAATTTACATAAAATATACGACCTGATACAAAAATAATATTTATCACTTCAGGGTAGTCACTCTTTTTGTAACCCTACAGACAGAAGTTATCGAAATAAAAATGCTTAGGTTTTTTTGTTCAATCCCTAAGGAACAAATGTACCGAATTTTATCTTACTAGGTAATCAGTAAGTTAGAATATCGGTGACATATGAGTCAATGAATGAAACTTTATACATACAGATTACTTAAATCAAATAGAGAAACTGTGGCTTAGCTATGTTTTGACATGTCCTATACTTGTTTTTTTTAAATATCCTGGATGAAGATATTAAAATAAAACCATACCATCTATAACACCAATTAATTCAGTTATGATCAGTTTAATTGTCTTTAAGCTTAGTTTTGTACCATATGCTCTACTCCGTCATTTCAAATTTACAACTCTATTAGCTCCTGGACAATCTACAAAAACTGAAAAAGAATTATTGTTTTACAACAATATAGCTCTTTTAGAGTCTGATTAATGCAACAAAATTAATTATCTATTATTGTTTAAATGTTTATAGACACTTGTTTAACACCCATTTGTAAATATCCGGTATGGTAATCTCTAAATTAAAATAGATTTTTATTTATTTGGATTAACAACGGAGGGTATTACAAACCGTGAGATTTTAAATCCTACGATGTATCAAAAGATTAGATAAAAAATCAACCTTACAATAAGAAATATTTTAACAGTTTTTTTAAGTTTTTTGCATTAACTAATTAAATTCTTTTGTGACAATGAAATCACAGCTAAATACCTTTAAATTTATTTTCCAAAACCACACCTCTTCGTTTGGGTTGTTCGGTCTGATAAAGCCTTATGTTTCCCTTCCATGCGTAGCTTTTCACAAAACATCTTATTTAGTTAATGTAAATAAACTGTTTTGTGGTAGTTCTTTCCGATATTGGTTAATCCAATTAATTGAATACTTTATTCAAATTGTCGCTCATGATTTTATCCGTTACTAATATCACTTGTCCGTTAACCGATAAGTATCCATACTAATTACGTTTATTGCCGCCATTTTGGAATGCGTTTATATTATACTTTTTCTTGCCTGTATAAAAGTATAGGAAGGAAATATTATTTTCATGTCGATTTTCCAAAATTGAGTTTTCACCGGATATAAATTACACGTTTTCAGATCTTCTGAACCCCAAAAAACATGTTTATAGAGATTGGTGTGTGTGTGTGTGTGTGTGTGTGTGTGTGTGTGTGTGTGTGTGTACAAAATATCTCAAGAACGGAACATCGTACTAAGTTGAAACTTGAAACTTAAGTTAGGTACTACTAGAGGACCCGACACGAACATTTTCATCAAAATCGGTCAACCGGTAGTAGTAGTTTAAGCATGTAATTGTTCACATTTTTGTGATTTTGTCAAAAACGGCCTTGAGTATGTAGGCCCTATTTAACGACAAAAAAGTATATAATTAAATTTATAGGAAATTAAAAGATCTACAACTTTTATTTTAAATATTTTTCTCTACAGAGCTTAGTTTAGCGTTAAAGAGTGATTTTCCGTATTATTAAGCGAAACTAAAATTCGTTTTCATTTTGTATCATTCAATCATGATTAAAATTAGATTACGTTTTTTGAGGTTAGTTTTTTTTTGTTTATTTCTAATGTTTAATTAATAATGTTAGGTTATGCCTATATTATTCATTATTTGTATTCGCAAGAGAACGTCATGTGAGTGTTTCACACCAGATTTTTTATATCTGTTTTCACGAAAATGTTGAAGATATAAATACATTTATTGATCTACTGCACAACAATCTGTTTACATTTGTAAAATATAGAGATTGTAATCCATGTCCCTCAGTTTAGGGTACTGTCTTTATTTGAACGGAAACGGTTTTATTTCTAATGGATTCCTTGGGTATGATTTAGTGAGGAATAATTTTGTTTCAACTTTAAATGTTGAACCGTTCTTTCTGATTGAATTGTAACATTTTACGTAGTCCACTGTGTAGAACAACGACGAGTGGGTGATTCAATTAGGATAGAAACAGGACATTACACACGTACATCATAACCTATAATTTGCTGGTTTTATAGATAGTTTTATTTTTGGCTAAATAGAGCCAAAAAAATAGTATTAAGGTATTTTCCTTTGCAATACATTATGTATTTTCCAATATATTAAATTACGAAACGATTAAATTTTAATATGACTTTAAATTGCTTATTTTCTGTTTCTAAGACGCTTTACATTAAAATTTGTCGCAAATAATACCGCAAATAATTTTTAGTTGTATACCATTATGTACAGTTTCAATTCAAACAAATAATTTCAGTTATTCTATTATTGAATATGATATAACAGTATTAGTATTTTTTATCAGTTATTCTGCATTGAAACAATTCTTATACTGTTTGTTTAAAATACAAGGATATCTTTGTACAGGAACAAAAATATTATCTTTGTACACCAGCAAAACAGTAGATTATTATTCAAATAAAATATCTATGTCACAAAGCGTTGGAAAATTTATTCAAAGGGAAAAAATTATATCAAAAAATTTATTCACAAAGAAGCGCTCGGTATTCGTATGTGCTGCTGATTGCATACATTCTATTTTGCAGGGTGAATGAGCTTCTCACAGTCTTTTTGTTTTTTTAAAAAAAATCAAGTATGGTAACAACGTACAGTATAACTAAACAATGTTGTGATTAAAAGTTGTAACGGAGTGGTCCGGAAGTCTACCGAGATGAAAAAGGGCCCGTATTAGCCCTACTGGATGAGTTATTTTTACTGAAAATTTAAAATAAACCAGTCCTTTGTACTCTCTGTCATAGGAGTGACTTATCTTAATCAAGAAATACAATTACTAATAATTTTATTAATTAAATCACTCCTCCCTTTTTACTACGTTTCACCACCTTCTTTTGCCCTCCCCTCCATTGTATTTCTTCTCCTATGCTCTTTTTTTAATGGCTCCCCATTTTGGTTGTGGTCGGTTTCGACAGTCCCAGGTTCGATTCCTGTTTTTTTTTGTTGTTTGTTTTACCTACAACTGTTTTTCAATTACTGCTGATTCAGATGATGAGAAGGTGATAGATGAAGTAGACTGATGAAAAATAACAAACCTGACCATGAATCAAACCCAGGATCCCAGCGTAGGAGCCAGTTGCGCTGACCCACAAGGCTGGCCAGATTCCGGATTAGATGTAGATGTGTACATTTTCATCATTCATTTTAAACTATCACCTTTATAATCATTATTTTAACCATCTACATTAACCTTAACATCGGAAACAATCATAGAAAAAATACCTCCTTTTTCTATCTCTTACCACCTTATTCTCAATGTTCTTCTTCATCTTAATTTTTTCTCCTACTTTATCTTCACATTTTTCTTATACTTTTTCTCCTCCTTCTTTTTCGGCTTCTTCATTTTATTTGTCTTCTTCTTCTTCTTCTTCGTCTTCACTCTCTTTTCCTTCTAATTTTTCTTTTTCTCTTTGTTCTCCTTCCTTGCCTCCCCTTCTCCTCCGTCTCAATCTTCTTTCTGATATATTCACTTATGCCTGTTGTATTATTGGAAATTTATTTGGCCTCTAACCTTTTTTTAACCAAAAAAAAAACATCTATAACCTTTTCTTGAACACCCTAAATTGCATCTACCATCTTTTTTTGTAAATGGAGCAGTTGATTTTAACTTGGAATAATTCACATAACGTAGAATTGAATACAGGACCTCCACGTTGTAGGATGGCACACGCTACTGTTACACTATGAAGGCAACTACCATCTTATTTACTCTCATAGCTTTTTTTTTAAAACCTTGATGTAGCCATTGTTTAAAAATGGCCAGTTCATGTTATCAACACTGCTTAAAATATACATTTTGTGTTCCACATGAATTTCTACTTTTTCTTTTCCGTCCATTCATTTGTATCTTTCAACTGATCTCAAAAATTAAATATTAAGAAACAAGTCTACTCTTGTGAAACTATTTAATACATTGTATTCACCATGTAAAATTTAACATTTAAATACGAAAGAATTTTTTGAAAGAATATTTGTTGAAGTAAAACCTCTTAGTTGGTTTTATTCATTCTCTTACTTCCCAGAATTAAAAATGATATTATTATACACTCAAAATAGTCAAACAGCAATGAATAGATAATGCAGAAATTGAAATTTCTCTTTCAATAATAGTCACTGTCAATTATGTACACAAACGCATAGACACATTGTTATGTAATCATTGGTTAATATATGCAATTCAATATTGATAAGTGGGTTTCAGCCAGGTCAACAAAGGTATCTTTATTATGCAAATATGTATATGTATATGTAATTATTAACCATATCCAATAATATTAAATTGTTTTTAGGTTAACTATCATTTTCTTCTATTAGTACTACAAAAAAATATACAGTTTAATTTACTTGATTGTCAAACTGAAAAATATTTTACTGAATAAAATATTTTTAATAAAATATTCAAGACTATATTTTTAATTAAGTTTGTTCATAATTAATGTTAATGAGTTTTATATTTTTATTTAACTTTTTTGCTGTTTCTGGATTTTTATTTCTTTATACAGTCAAGCAAAATTTTATTCAATTAAATGAATTTGTTTTTGTTGCGAACTTTTAAAACTTTATTTTATGGAAATGATAAATAAATAAAAATTTTATTGAAGTAATAAAACTGAAGTTGTTGCGTTCAATTCCCAGCTAGGATTTTGTCATCATCATTAACATGTATTGTAGCTTTATAGCCCTTGGTGAGATTTGGCTACCTCCAGTCCTCTCTGCCAATTACTAGCATCCTTCATCCCCTAACACCCTTCAAACTCAATGTGCTCATAATATCATCCATCCAACTCTTCTTAGGACAGCCTTTCTTCCTTATCATCTTAACCATACTCATTAACTACATTCTCTCCATCTCGAGTCGCTTAATTCCTTTTGAGTTCCAACCTTTAAACTTGAAAACGTTTCCAGAAATCCATCCGTATGACTGCAATCATCTTCTTACCCCCATCATTCCTGTATGTATATTCATTCCTGTATGTTTTTTCATGATACACCAGAATGCTTTGCAGTATTGGTCTTCCAATCCTATGTTTTTGTTTAAATGGAGTTAACCTTCAACTTTAACATGTAATTTAACATTGTGTCACTGCCCTTCCTTGTGCCGCTATGCTTATTTTTTTTATTTATCCCTAATGTGTGTATGAGGTGCGGCTATTAAATAACGAGACTGACGTTGTAAAAAATGTTATTTTTATTGTATATATAATCACTTATTGTCACCTTCAATATACACTTCTCTATCCCTACAATGCTCCATGCGAATTTTCTAACAGTGCTGGAAGTCATCTTCTGTCAGCTCCTTTAGGACACGTGCCGCTTTCTCTTTTACAGCTTCCACAGACTCAAATCTTGTCCCTTTTAATGCTGATTACACCTTAGAGAACAGGTAGAAGAAAATAACATGTGATGAAACATGGTTTTTTTACTTATGATCCAGAAACAAAGCGCCAGTCCATGCACTGGAAGAGCCGAACTTCTCCGAGAGCCAAAAAAGCTTGAATGAGCATGTCAAAATTTAAAGCAATGATGATTGTTTTTTTTTTATATCCATGGGATTATGGACCTTCACTGGGTTCCTGAAGGTCAAACAATTAATCAATATCACTACCTTGAGGTACTTTCTAAACTATGTCAAAGAGTAAGGAACAAACACTCCGAAATGTGGAAGGACAAATCATGGGTTCTCCACCAAGAAAATGTGCCAGCTCATTCCGTGTTATCTGTCAAGAGGTTCCTAGCCAAGTACAGCATCTCAGCGTTAGAACATCCACCTTATTCACAAGATCTTGCACCATGTGACTTCTACCTGTTCCCTAAGGTGAAATATGCATTAAAAGGGAAAAGATTTGAGTCTGTGGAAGCTGTAAAAGAGAAAGCAGCACGTGTCCTGAAGGAGCTGACAGAAGATGACTTCCAGGACTGTTTCCAACAATGGAAAATTAGCATGGAGCGTTGTAGGGATAGAGAAGGAGTGTATATTGAAGGTGACAATAAGTGATTATGTATAAAATTAAAATTAAATTTTATACACCGGCAGTCTTGTTATTTAATAGCCACACCTCATATATTTTAGGTTTTCATTGTATTTTGTGAAATACCGACTTATTATTATTATTATTCTCTTCAGGAGAAATATAAAAATGTTTTGTTTTAGGACAGTCACTCCATTTTTACCTTTTTCATTCTGGATGATCAGAATGTAGATGCTTTAGTTCTTACGTTTAATTATTATGGATCAAATGTCGCTAAATTTTAGTTTTGTAGGTTATGAGAAAGTCAAACAATTAGTGGTGAGAGAATGAATCAGTCAGTCAGTCCTTTTACATTTACATATTATAGTATTTTAAATATTATATCAGATTACAATTTGTTTGAATTAGTTAGTTTAAAATAGGTAATTAATTCCCCATGTCAGGCAGGTGAAGTATTAAATTAATGGGATTCATTCTATTAGTCCCAGGGCTACTAAAAAATCTGTTTTTATCACATGCTCAGCCAATTATGTGACTGAACTATTTACAAACAGAAAAGATAGAGTGTAAAGACACTAGTCAGAGTTATTGTTTTCTGAGAGTAATGAATTTAACTTTATAGTCAGACCCTGTGGTGAATGAATTGAAGGTGGTATTATCAGGGTGGGAATTAAGTGATTTTCAGAGGGTCTAGCATTTCAATAAGTATACTCTTTTAACTAAGTGAGGAAGGCAATTGTAATGTAAATTACCTCACTCCTTGAATTACTTAGTAAAACCTCCAGAAGTTCAAACCAACTTTTCGGCTGTTGACCTAGACAACATAGATAATAAAAAAGAATGGTTTTATTTATTTTATTAACATTTGAAAGTGATTGACAGATTCTATAATAAAATTTTACTGATAGTGGTAATGCATTACTTGAAATTGTATTGTACTTTCATATAAAACTGTAGATGGATGTGTCAGTGAAAATGATGAAAGGTACATCTAAAAGGATCAAATGGATGTGAGGCTGAAAAAGATACCTAAAAAGAGAACTGAAGAGAATGGATGCATTTGTGAAAAGATACCTTACTTACAAGTAGTATGATTTTCCTTTCAAATTTATACGTTAGTAGGATTTGATGGTTAATTTTATTAGTTTTTATCTTTTAGTTATCTGCGGTATTAGAGTACTATAAAACATTAATTTGAATATTTAATTATATACATTTAGTAATTTATTTTTTAAATAATCGTTAAATTTATTGTTACTTTTTTTATTTCTATTCTTTGTTTCAGGGAAATAAAGTTGCTATAAAAGCTTTACCAAAATCTCGCATAGAACTCACACGTCCATTACTTCTGGAACTAAAAAGGGTAATTAAAATAATTTTAATTGTATTTATAATTTATTTTATTTGTCGTAAATTAATAACAATCATTATATGTATACAAAATGTTCTATTAATTTCCTGACCTAACAGTTCATTAATTTAAAAAAATAGTCCTGTCTGTTCTCTTTAGTATTCAAATGATAGATCTGAAACATTTAAGAAAAAAAGAGGTAAAAGTAATATAATCCACCAGGTTGGTCTAGATGTAAAATAGTTGCCATGAGTCTGCTGTTTAACAACTGATTTTTAGAGACAAAGGTTCCTAGCTCAAATCCTGTTAAAGGTAAGTTTTTTTATATGGATTTGAATCCTAGAAAGTGGTTACCAGTGTTTTTTTATGGTTGAGGTTCAGTTAACCATAATCTCTCAGGATTGTTTGGCCTGAGTCTGTACAACACTACAATCATTTCATGTATATTGTACTCATCTGATTGGATGATGGAGTTGCTTATTGTTCTTAGATTAAACAGATTCTAACTTACACTGATTAGGGATAGAAAGAAGTAAGTCTTCTTCTTAGAGTGCTGACTCAATCAATGAAGATTGGTTATAGCCCTGTTATATCGCTCTCTATTGTGAACCACCCACAAACGATGTAATCAAGTTTTTCAAGTCTTTAAAATGTTTCAACTATGAGCATTTCTTTTGTTTAGGTCTGCACATACCTTCATTTGATAATACATCTGTATAAGTGATTTTGATTATGCTCATTAAATCTTTGTCGACGACCCATATGTCTCAAAACATCAATGCTAGTTAAATGGCCATTGCACAAAGTCTGAGCATTCTTCTAAATACTCACACCTCAAAAGCTTCTAAGCGATTCATGGACTGTATAAACAGAGCCCAAGTTTCCATACCACGCAACAGGATAGAGTAAAAATATAGATTTTAACAAACACATACAGGAAATGATATTGCATTTTACTACTGGATGCTTTACGTTTAGAAATTCCAACTGTGCCATTATAAAATAACTTTTTATTTCCACTGCTGGCTCCAGATCTTTTGTAAACCAATTTCCTAAATATAGGGTGTTTAAAACTTGTTTTTAGCTGACATGAATGCAGTAAAAGAAATATTAAATTATTAAAATTTTTATTGTCATTTTATGCAACAGTATTCAAATTGATGATCAGATTATTGACCTCTATGGCATTGTTAAGAAGAAAACCATTAGTTTACGTATAGTTTAGAAAACGTTTAACGTTTTTAAGTTTAATAAAGTTTGTAACAACATTGTGTATTATGTTCCAAAATTGTTGAATATAAAAAACTGTAGTCAAAATATATATTATTTTTTTTTAAAACACCAGTAATATGGTAAACTGTAAACACTTACCAATTATAGTGCTTTCAATTATTAAGCAATGCTGGCCGCATTGGCGTAGTTGTTAACGTGCTCGCCTCTCATCATGCGTTCTTGGGTTCGAATCCCATTCAGGCATGGCATATTTTCATAAGTTACAAAAAATCATTTCATCCATCATCGTCTGCATTAGCAGTAATTGCAGAACAGTCGGATGTTAAACAAAAAAACAAAAAATTATAGTGCTTTCTTGCACATCTTCAATAATTTTTATTATTAAAATTTAATAACATACTACTTCCACCATGGTAGATAAGGATTTAGTCTATTATTAATCTACATTTAAAACAGTCTTGCCAACTTAATTAGATTATTGTCATATTCAATTTGCGAGTTCATTAATTTCTGTTTATTTCTGTATTTGTAAATATAATACTTTTCCAAAATCTCAACTGACAAGTTTAATTCATGTGGAATCTACAAAAATGTAAAATTTTAAATGTAAAGAAATATACGAGGGGGTACCCAAAAGTATCCGAATAGCTCTGCTGTGGGCGGAGCTTGTGCAGTACAAATTCCCGCCACTAGGCTGTTTGTAGCGCTACTCATTGCCAGTTCAATGCCATTTTGTTCGTTGATCTAGCTTGTTCTGTTCTCGTGCAGTGATTGTTCTCGCTAGTGCTGTTTTGTGCTCGTGTCGTTTTTCATGATGGCAAGTTTTAATGAACAACGTGCGGCTGTGAAATTTTGCTCCTTGCTCGGTAAAAACGCCGCGGAAACAGTTGTAATGTTGAACACAGCTTACAAAGACGACGCTATTGGAAAAACCCAAGTGTACGAGTGGTTTTTGCGCTTTAAAAATGGCGACATGTCGATTGAGAACAAACCTCGTTCTGGACGACCGTCGACTTCCCGAACAGACGAAAATGTTGTGAACGTGAAAGAAATTGTACGAACAGACCGACGACAGACCATTGACCAAATATCACAGGTTAGTGGGTTATCTTGGAGCTCAGTCCAACGCATTTTAACAGAAGACTTGACAATGAAAAGAGTCGCTGCCAAGTTTGTGCCTCGGGTTCTGACAGACACTCAAAAGGAACGTCGAATTGAAACGTGTAGTGATTTGAAACAACAGCTTGAAACTGATCCAGATTTCATGTCAAAGATCATTACGGGTGACGAGTCTTGGTGCTATGGGTACGACCCAGAAACCAAACAACAATCCAGTCAATGGAAGACTTCATTATCACCCCGACCAAAAAAAAGTCGTCAAGTCAGATCGAACATCAAAACAATGCTGATTTGTTTTTTTGATGTGAGGGGAATTGTCCATTCAGAGTTCGTTCCACCAGGCCAGACGGTAAATCAAGCTTTTTATCTTGAAGTGTTAAGAAGACTGCGAAACAGCATTCGTCGTAAAAGACCTAATTTGTAGTAGACAGGGGACTGGTTTTTCCACCACGACAACGCGCCTGCACACACGGCAATCTCGGTTACCCAGTTTTTGGCGAAAAACGGCATGGTTTTGCTACCACACGCACCGTACTCACCCGATCTGGCTCCGTGTGATTTTTTCTTGTTCCCACGCATGAAAAGGGGCATGAAAGGTCTCCGATTTAACAACGTTGATGATGTCAAGAAAAAAACGACGGATGAGGCGGCAGCCATCACTGAAGAGGAGTACAAAAAATATTTTGAACAGTGGAAGCACCGGTGGGACAAATGTATTAGTTGTAATGAAGAGTATTTTGAAGGGGATAAGGTTCTTTTGTAAAAAAATTAAAAATAAATAGTTTTAAAAAATAATTCCGGTTTCTTTTGGGTACCTACCCCCTCGTATATTGGAAAAACCACTAGGTCATTCAAAAAAAAGTTTACAGAACACTTTTTGAACTACAGAAGAGGAAATAATAAATTTTCAAATGTACTGAACATATGCACAGAAAACAACGCACAATAACAGATATAACAAATAATTTAGAAATGTTAGAAATAAATGAAAAACAAAATAAAGTAGAAATTTTGGAAAAGTATTAAATTTATGGAAATAAACAGAAATTAATGAACTCACAAATTGAATATGACAACAATCTAATTAAATTGGGAAGACTGTTTTAAATGTAGATTTAAGAATAGATTAATAATCGACTAAATCCTCATCTACTATGGTGGAAGTAGGATGTTTTTAAATTTGAATAATAAAAATTACTGAAGATGTGGATTTTATGCACAAAAGCAAAATAATAATAATAATAATAAAAAAAATGATTCAGTTTGCTTATCGCCTTCCTTTAAGGGAGAATACGCTAATAATAATAATAATAATAATAATGTTGTTGTTTAGGTCAACAGCCGAAAGGCTGGTTTGAACCTCTAGAGGTTTTACTAAGTAAAAACGAGGAGTAAGGTGGTTTACCATTGCCTTCCTCACTGAGTTGAAAGAGTATGCTTATCAGCATGCCAGGCCCTCCAAAAAGCACTCACTTTCCACCCTGCAAATGACACCTTCACTTCATTCACCACAGGGTCTGGCTGTATAGTGAAATTCATTACTTTCAGAGGAAATAACTCTGATTAGTGTCTTTTACACCTCTACCTCTTCTGTTCTTAAATTATTCAGTCATTTAATTGACTGACCATGTGATAAGAAACAGAACTATTTATTTTAGCCCTGCAACGAACAGATTGAGTGTAAATAATTTGACACTCCACCTGTCTGTTATGGGCAGATAATAATAATAAAAATGCAAAAAACTATAATTGGTAAGTGTTTACCATATTACTGGTGGTTTAAAGAAAACAAAACATACATATTTTGATTATCAATATAATATGGCTGTTAAAAATACCTATTAGGATGTTTGATAAGATAAAAAATTGTAAATGTAGGCTACTATCTATTTTTTAACTAAAACAATAAATTTTTGTTTCAGATGAAAGATCTACACCACGATCATTTAGTGAGATTTTATGGTGCATGTATTGACCCTCCTGATTGTTGTTTACTGACGGAATACTGCCCAAAAGGAAGTTTACAAGATATATTGGAAAATGAACAAATTAAATTAGATTGGATGTTCCGTTACAGTTTAATGCACGACATCGTGAAGGTATTTTTTTAAGTCTTTGTTGACTAAATTTTCTATTAATATTTTTTTATTTATTTAAGGTCGTATCAACAATACAGTGACCACAATTACATAACAATTACAGAATTTGTTATGAAAATGTGTTGTGTAACTGTAAATCTGTGAGGTACAAAACCATGCTTTATGTACTCTTTATGTCCATCAGCATGAGTTTTGTATTTTCTGTTATGCCATAGTGTTCTGTTAGAGTACATAATCCTGGGCATTGTGTGAGTAAGTTTTTTTTTATTGTCAATATAGTCTTGTTGAAAAAATAATAAGTTGGTACATCAGTTTTTTGAAGTAAGTATTCATGTGTGAATCTAAAATGCCTTGATTCATAGAAGGTATTTGATCGTATCTGTTACATTCTGATATTAATATGTTGTGTGTTTTCTCTGAAGTTTATTTTGATGTCCTTTCCATTCATGGTTGACTAGATTTAATTGAGTATGTTTCAAGTTTCTTCCATAGGTAAGTAGTGCCCATTACGATATTGGAATTACTTCTTTTATAGTGTCCCTCGGCTTCTAGGTTAACCTAGCAGTAAGGTCGTTGCTGCAAGTCAGCTCTTTATCAGCTGATTTTTGTAAATGTAGGTTTCAGGGTTAATCCTAATAAAGGTAATTATTTTGATACAAATTTTAATAATAGATGCTGGTTACCAGTGTATTTTGATGGTTGGGGTTCAATTAACCATATTAATGGGTGGGCTGAATATACACAAGACTATACCTCATTTATATAGCATATATAAAATCATCCTCATTTATTTGGGTCACGGGATTGCTTATTGTTCTTGATTGAACAGATTGCAATGTACACACATTAAGAGTCAAAATAAAGTCTAAAAATTTTTTTAAGTTGCATCTGCAATTTGGTTATTAGTGATTACAATGGATTATAATTTAGTACAAAATCAGTGGGTTTAAACATGTAATAATTTTCAGACCCTATAGCTGGGAATTGAACCCTAGATCTTCTGCTTTGTATGTGCAATGGAGACTTGTACTCTAACCACTGGATCATGTAATTGGTTAACCAAATCTTCTACATATATCTTTCTTAGATTTTCAATTTTAATTTTTAATCCCTAATACATGTACATTGGAATCTGTTCAATTTATAACAGTAAACAATGCCGATGACCCAATGAGATAAGGATGATATGTTTTACACTACAAAGCAGAAGATCTTGGGTTTAATCCCAGCTATAGAGTCTGGAAATTATTACATGGTAAAACCCATTGATTTTACACCATACCCCGTTTTAATCACTAATAACCAAAATGGTTTTTTTTTGGTTTAACGTCTGACTGTTTTGCAATTTCTGCTAATGCAGACTGTGGAAAATGATGATGTATGAAAATGAGTGATGAAAAAATTTCAGACTTTAAAAATAGTTGATGAAACTTGAACAAATTTTTATACTGTTTTTTAAATTTATTTATTTATTTATTTAAAGTCGGATCAACTGCTTAGTTATTAGTGACTATGGTGGATTATATAACTGTAACTGTGGGTTTTGACTTATGAAAATTTCCAGACCCAGGCTGGGATTCAAACCCAGGACCTCCCCGTGGTAGGTTAATGTGCTAACCACTACGTTACAGAGACGGCCAATTTTATGACTTTCTTTGGATTCCTAACGTGTGTACATTGCAATTTATTCAATTTAGAACAATATGCAACCCTATGCTCTAATAAGATGAAGATTATATGTATGACGTGTAAATGAGGTGTAGTCTTATACAGACTCAGGCCAACCATTCCTGAGAGAGTATGGTTAATTAAACTCTGACTATCAATGTCTGGAAAGAATGCCATCTGATAGAATCCCCTTTCAGGCTCTGAAATATAAACCAACTGGAAGAAGAGATATTGGAAGGCCTAGGAAAAGATGGGAACAAAACTAGAAATTTTTAATTTCTAGTTTTGGTAAATTAATAGGTAAATTAAAAAGTAATCGACAAAATTAAAAATTAACAGAAGGAGGCAATCTTATAGACCGGAACAGGCAGACATGCCTATGCCGTGGATGTCAGAAGAAGAAGAAGAGAAGACTATCAATGTACACCGGTAGCCACTGTCTGGTATTCAAATCCAAATAAAAGTTAGTACTTTTGTTAGGATTTACACCATAGGACCTTCATCCCTGAACATCAGCTATTGTGGCAACAACTTTACCACTAGACCAACCCAGTGGACTATTTTCAATACTGAATGGACTATTTTCAATACTGAATCAAATTGTTCTGTTGTCATAGCAACAATAAACAACAAACAAACATTTTACTTAAAATATAATCATACATATGGTCTTTACATGACCATTTGGTTTTAAAAATAGACAGATAAAATTTTTATTACAATTTTTACTACCTTTGAAAAGAATACTGTTGTAAAAAGAAACGTACATACATGAATCATTCATCAATTTTTGATATTATGTTTTCAAAACAATTTCAGAATACAGGTCAAGAGTAAAGTAAACATGATTTCCAATAATATCCGAATGGAACACATGTTTGTATGATATTCATTTCGGTACATCATGAATTAGCTTCACAATTGT
The DNA here is from genome assembly GCA_035578175.1 of Catonia carolina. Lineage (NCBI taxonomy): Eukaryota > Metazoa > Arthropoda > Insecta > Hemiptera > Achilidae > Catonia > Catonia carolina. The sequence goes on from JAQMRL010000003.1 coordinate 79,857,741, forward strand.
ACCAATACTTGACAACTTATGACTTTTTGTTGTTCATTGTTGTGATAGCTATCATTTATAGGTTATGTTTGTTACTGACAGGTTTTTGTTGTTCTACCCCTTATATTCACTCATCAATTTTATTAAAAAAGAAAAAACATCAGTCAAAATATTATTTTTCCATTCTTGATTTTGTCAGATTTTTCTTTATTAAAACAAATATCATGTAATTCTGTTTCAATATAAAAAATTGTGAAAATAAAAATATTTTTCCCATCTGTAATAATTGTTTTTGATAACAAAAAATATCCTCAGTTTTATTACATTTTTATGTAAAATATTTTTTCCATTTATTTAAATATATTACAATGAAACAATTAAAGTAAAATATGATGTTATATTATCCGCTAGAATTTATTTGCCTGCTGGTTTCTGTTAAATTGTTGATATTTTATAGTTCATGATTTTAAATATGACCTTTTAAATTGCTCAATTTATTTTTAAAATAAAGCCTACTTAACATACTTTGAAGTGAAATAAGTACAGTTTTTAATGTAAGGTGAACTTTAGAACCAGAAGCTTAGACCAGGTAGGGAAGGAGTCCATTTGGAATACTTGTTATGTAATTTAAGGCAGTTGGAATACACAAACTACTGTACAGAAAAGTGTTCACCTTGGCTAGCCCATCGGAGTAGTGGTCAGGGCAATTGACTTCTGTACTGAGGGTTTGGGTTCGATTCCAGGTCATGACTTGCATTTTTTCATCCACCTTTCTTCAATTTGTGCATTACCTTTAATAATGGGTCATCGAAAAAGAATGCCCTTATTTTAAAAAATTACTACTTCAAGTAGTTCTATTTTATATATTGAATTTATATAATAATTTCACTAACCTTCTTTTTAAACTGCGTCAACTTTTATTTTTACTTACATGTGTTTTGGTGGATCCACCATCATTAGAGTTAATAAATAAAATGATTGAAACTAATTTTTTTTTCACTTATTTAAAATTTATAGGAGCTAATACATCTTCAGTCATTTGTATAAAACTGATTTAAAATTTTAATTTTAACTGATTTTAATTGGAGTAGAAATTAATTTCTACTTCAAGTAGAATGAACATATTAAGTTGGTTGGGGTCTTAAAACGTAGAGAAAGGTTGGGAGTTTTTTTACATACCTAATAGGTTTCAGTATGTGCTGTATGTCCAATAGTTGCATGGCTGACATTAAGATGATAATCGATTTCTGCCCATGTACGCTGGATCATTTTTGGAGTTACAGTAGTGACAGCAGCAATAATCCTTTCATTGAGATACACTAAGTCGCTTATTTTTTTACCATAAGTAATGTTTTTAATGTATCCCCGAAAGAAAAAGTCCATTGGAGTAAGATCTGGGTTTCTATATGGGCAGGAAATTAGCCCACCTCTTCCAATCTAACCATTAGGAAACTGGGCGTTCAGTGCTGTACGAATGTTTAATTTGTGATGCAGCAGCACCCCATCTTGCATAAAAATAGTTAGGAAACCATTTCCATATTCAATTTGTTCAAACAAAGTCAGACATACAGGATCTGTTCAATAAATATCTATGTTGATTTTGTACCCCTGAGGAGAAGTGATGAAGGGTATTCTCTGCGGGCAGGATTGGTGGTGGGGGATGTCTGGTCAGCATACAGACTCATCTCAGTCACCTCCAAACCTCCAGAATGGGTAGATCAAGTGAGAAGTAAACCCTTGTTGTCATCATTTGTCGGGAGCCAAGATGAAGCAAAACCCTAAGTAGTGTTATGTCATTAAGTTTTTTGTTAAAGTAAACCAAACCCCCCACTGAGACTCTTCAAATGCTTCAAATGACTTCCAGGGATTATACCATGAATAGAACAAGTGTTTTTGAATAGTACAAAAATTTTAGGAAGATCTGAGAAGAGGTGCAACACAAACAACATGCAGGACATCTGGTTTCAACATTAACCAATTACAATGTGACCAAGAATTGTCCACAGAGGTTTGTGCATCCTGAACTGACACTATACAATCAATTTTACTAAAAATTGCTCAAATATATGATGGTGAGGATCCACAGCATCTGATTGGAGATTGCTAAAACTTTGATTCGCCATCACAACAATGCACCCAGTCACATGTGCGTCATTGTTACTAAGTTTCTGGTAAAGAGTGGTGTGGCAAGGATGCCCCAATCCCTCTCTCTACAGCTCAGATTTTGGTCCTTGTTACTTCTTTTTTTTCCCCGAAGCTCAAAAGGAATCCTTGTGTCCTTTCTATTTTTCTTTTGAAATATGTTAATAGGTCTATTGCCAATCTAGTTGATTTTTCAAGAGAAAACCTATTTCTGTCGTACAACCTGAAATAGGGGATGTTAAGAGATGGTCAATTTTTTATAATTTAGGAAAATTATGATTAGATTGTTAAAAATTATTTAGTTATTATGTTACTTATTAATAATAACTAATAATGCTATTATTAATAACTTATTAATGTTGTAATTGTAAAAGGAAATATTTTTCATTTCTTTAGCGGAATCCCGCTTAAATTTACATAAGTAAAAAGGTCCTTTCAGATATAATGTATCTGCCATTAGTTGAAATATAAATACATCAATATAATTTTCATGAGAAACTGATGAAATGGTGCATGCATTGACGTATTTGTATTTCAACGATGATATTCACATGATATATCTGAAAGAACCTACTGATGTTTGTAATCTGATGAGAGTCATCATCAGTATTGTATTTATGGTTTCTTATATTATATAATTCTAAACAATACACAAGAAAATGTTTAACAAAATTATTAAGCAGTGGATGTGTTGTTTTTTTCAGGGAATGGCTTTCTTGCATACCAGTGAAATTAGATCACATGGGTCTTTGAAATCATCCAATTGTGTGGTTGATTCTCGGTTTGTGCTGAAAATTGCAGATTTTGGCTTACGAAATCTTCGAGATTCAGATGATCCTGGTGAACAAAGTGATTCATATGCTTTCTGGCGAAGTAAGTTTTTTATACTAATTATGTACTAAAACACTGACTATTTCTGTGATAATCAGGGTTGGGTTCAACATGTATAATAGTTAAACATTAAATCAGTCACATAAAATACATTAAACTTGAAAGAAAATCAAAAACAATGAAAAAGTAGTTTAAGATAAATTATTGCATGTGATAGTAATTTCTTAAATATACATAAAATATAGTCATTTTAGACTGAACAATGGCGTTTATGTGAATGCTTTCCTGTTTGAGGATGATCTTGTGCTAATGAGAACACCAGACAAGAAAAGAATTTAGAAGGAAAGTGGAGAGTGAAGTGGAGGATTTTGATAAGTGTATTGCGAGAAGAACAATACATGATTTTAATAAAACAAACACTAAATGGCCAACATTAAATTCATTACTCCCTGTTTTTCTGGAGAGAATTAAATATTCAAAAAAGGTAAATATTGCTGTGGAAAATTATTAAAATACGAAGAAAGGCAAAAAAAGTAATTAAGATCAGTAGGGTACCACATTACAGAAGGAAAGGATAACCAACAATTTACAGTGGCGAAATGAACATGTATGTTTTGGGCACGTATTCTCATGGATGGTCTGGTGATATGGAATCAAGTATTTAGTTTCTAAAGATCAACGGGCAATTATTTTTCATGCAGGGGTTGAAGATGGATATTTAAGGTGCAGCTTTAGTTTACAAATCTGGTTAGAAAACAGGATATTATTACAACGACAAGAACTTTCAAAATTATTAAAAAGTTTGCACCACCATCGACTTCCACCTGGTGGCTAAACACTTAAATGTGAACTAAAAAAATAGTTAATAAAAGTTTTTGGGTACCAGCTCTGTCAGCAGAGCATGAGAAATAAATAAAAAGACTACATCTCCTTACTTGAAGTAAATATTTAATGAATAATTAACTATTACCTAAATCACCTAACTACTAACAAAATTACCCTTAAAATAACCTAACCTATTTTAAAATATAGCCAACCTTTTTTGTCCCGATGTTAATATAAAAAACAAGAAATTAAAAACCTTTAATAAATATACAATGAATTACGTCAAATTAAATGTCTCCCCTTTCTTCGTCTTCTCCTTCGTTCTCCTGGTCATCCTCGTTCTCCGTCACTCCTTGTTCTCCTACTCAATTCTTCAACTACTCCTTTACAAACTCCTCTGTTCCACACTTTAGTCCCAAGGGATTGTGAATTTCCTGGATTCCAACCAGGAAACCTCTGGTTGACAAGCCTCCCTCTCCTGCCAATCCTTCAACCAACCTGGAGGGCCAACAAGAAACAAGAAGGAGAACTACCCCAATGATTGTTTGAAAGTTGGACCGTGGAAGAAAGGCCCAAAAACACAGAGGGAGAAAATACACTGGCCTAATTATGATTGACCGTTGGATATATCTACAACTTATTGTCTAACTACTGTTCTAATGTAACTTAATCTAACAATGGGGGTTTTTCCCAGGCATTATTTAATGGCTTAACTGAGTAATGGAAGTTTTAATAATTAGGAATTACTATAACTTCTATTTCATATAATGAATTAATATAATAATTTCACTAACCTTCTTTTTAAACTGCGTCACCTTTATTGTAATTTCTACTTACACGTGTTTCGGTGGATCCACCATCATCAGAGTAAATGAAAAATTGAAACTAAAACATTTTTTCACATTTATTTAAAATTTACTGAAGATGGTACATCTTCAGTCACTTGTATAAAACTGCTCACTACTATAACGTCACTACTGTAACTTCCATTCTTTGTACAATATTGTACTTTTACAATGGTACAAGTCTAAATTAGTAGAATAATTGAATTGTATACTATCAGAAAAAGAATGGAAAGACGATTTTGTGAAAGGGACACAACACTTGCTTTGTTGACACTATCCCTACTCTACTTTCTAAGGAGAGGGATTCCCTTACAAGCTTCTTCATTAAAAGAACCTGATACTTCATGTTACAACTGTTCAACACTCATACTGAGTTGTATTAGACACATTTATAAATTCTGTTTAGACTCGAGGCTAGTATTGATTGGTCAATAATACAAGTTTTCAAAACTGAACAATGTCGTGTTTCAAAAACACGAAACTTACTTTGTATTTATAACAAGAACAGAAGTTTATGTAATTTTTTAAACATTTTTCTACTAAATAAATAATAAACTTGTTAAAAAAATTTTGAAAGACTGTGTTTAGTTCAAAGCTTGGCTAACCAGTCTACAAAATAAAAATGTAACGAAAATAAGTCAAATAATCCACTCATTTAATTTTATTGTTCATTGAAATGTTAAAAACAAAAGAGCATTGATTGTAAAGTACAAAACATTACGAAGTTATGTAAAACACCTCCTATAAAATTTTAGAATGTAACTTAGTTTCCAGGGTATTGTAGAATAATAATACCTTTCTCAACTAATTACTAATAGTGTAATAGAACCGGTCTCCTTTAGAACAATAAAATCCAGGTTTTGGAATTATTCATAAGTCCTTTATGGAAATATACTGTGATATATATTCTCTTTATAGTAATAAATCCCTTTAAAAAATGAATATAATGAATAAAAATAATCACAGGAAACCTTCATTAATCCAGATGCCATTAAGCTGAACTTCAATTAATCTGTAGTACCTTTTTCTTAAAATTATTATATTAATTTAACAAACAATAAATCTCCGTTTTGGGAGATTTCTGTAAACTTTCAACTGAGTATCTATTCTCTTCTTATTCATGTCGTTGATTAAATATGAGGTTGTACACTTCTATAACAACTTTGAGGTTTGGGTTGGATCTGGCGAACGAACTTAAGAACAAATAGAATAGGGGATAAGAGTGTTGTGCTCTGCCTGCTGTATTCTTACTTTACTAATTTAATTGACTGATTATTTGAGAAAACAGAATTACAAGGGCCAACTTGCTTACAATTTCTAAAAAAGCCAGGCAAATGATAGTAGTGAGGTTGTGCAATAGTCAACTATGTATATCTCTTACTATAACTTTTTACTACTATCGACACCAGCTCATCAATTTCAACTGAGCTGCAAGCTTGTAAAAATGGATGGTATAATTGATGCCAAATGTAAATTGTATGATGTTGTTCATTTTCTTCGTTGGAATAGAGCAGCAAAATTACATCAAAGAATGAGCCGAATATATGGTGAAAACACTATAAGTTAATGTGTTTCACATGAATGAATTAATTAGAGCAACATGAAGCGGATTCACAATGAACGTGACCTAGAACACAAATCTGTATAACAGAAGATCTTAATCAAAAAATTAACCAAGTGGTTCAAGATACACAGAGATTTACCATAAATGAGTTATATGGGGAATTTACTGAAGCGTTGAGTCATTGCTTTTTATTCACTACAGGATACCTATACTTTTATAAATTTTCTATTTGATGGATTCCAAAAATGTTGTCTAAAGATCACAAATTTCATCGAATCATGTCAGCACTGGTGTTCCTTGCCTGTTTTGTTATGAGGATGAACGTAAAGTGAAGGTTTCTTTGAATTAATTTGTTACTGTAGATAAGTAGATTCAATATGTCTCCTCGGAAACAAAACAATGAATGAACTCAAAGCAAATTTTAAGTAAAAGAAGAGGAATGCTGACTTCTAGAGTTGTCCTTATGACACTACCAACCTTCACATTGCTATTGTAACTAAGTAGATTCTAGAGCAGTTTAAATGAAATGTGTTGATCATCCAATTTGAAGCCCCACAAGTTATGAACTAAGTAATGAATGATTTTCAATATTATTTCTTGAATTGAAGTACTGGCTAGGAGACCAACACTTCGAGTCCAATGAGAAGCTTCAAAACAGTGTTGAGAGCAATCTCACATATCGACGACAACGTTTTTTGAAGAGGGAATACTAATCCACTCATCCATCATTGTGACAAATGCTTGAATCTTCCAAGTGATTATTTTGAACAGTAACCATGTATGTTGTTACATAAGTTTTGGGGTTGTTATTGTTTAGGTGATCAGCCGAAAGGCTGGTTTAAACCTCCAGAGGCTTTACAAAGTAAAGTAAGAAGTGAGGTGGTTTACTATTTCCTTCCTCACTGAGTTGAAAAGTATGCTTATCAGCATGCCAGGCCCTCTGAAAACCATCTACTTTCCACCCTGCAAATAACACCTTCACTTCATTCACCACTCAGTCTGGCTGTATAATGAAATGTATTACTTTCAGAGGAGATAACTCGTGACTAGTGTCTTTTACACCTTTACCTCTTCTGTTCCTGAATGCTTCAGTCATATAATTAGCCGATCATTTAATAAGAAACAGAGATATTTTATGTAGCCCTGTAACTAGCAGATCGAGTGCAAATAATTTAACACTCCTGTTATGGTCAAAAAGTTTTGGTGTTAAATTAATTATGTTCTTTACTATTATTTTTTGGTTCAATAAAAGTTAAAAAAATGGCTCTCATATTTTTATAACCTTGGAACTAGAAAGTTATAATTATTTAACCACTCCTTGTACTTGTGATGAACAAATAGAATAGTATGTAATTTTGTTATTCCAGAATTACTTTGGACTGCACCTGAGTTATTAAGACTTAGAAATCCACCACCTGAGGGTACGCAAAAAGGAGATGTTTATTCCTTTGCGATTATAGTCCATGAAATTGTTACACGCCAAGGACCATTTTATATGGGTGGAGATATCAGCCTTGCTCCTAAAGGTAAGTGTAATTTCAGTAATTTCTTCATTTTTTAATTCTGTATTTATGTCATTATGTTTTTTTTATTTATTTATTTTTTTTAGTAAAATATACATTACAATTACAATTCTCTTCTTCACAAAGAGTTCTATCTGTGCGTAGAAGTATACAAAAAAATTATTAAAAAAATGTTCATAAAATATTTAAACTGCTATAAAAAATACTATTATAACATCTGAAAGGGTACAAGAATTATGTTAAACAGTTGCTTTTATTTAACAGAAAGCATTGAATATGAATGATATACCATTAAATTTACACAAATATAAGGAATAATATTAATTTTAATACTAATATTAATAAATTATTTTAAAACTTGGAATAAATTCTCAAGTTCTTGGTTGGAGATCGATAGGATGTGATATTTCAGTTTATGTTTCAATAGATGTGGTGACACATAACTGTGTACATAGGATGGGAATGCGTTAACGAACCGCCCCTGGAGACAGAGAAATTACTTTTGAAAAAATGTACTATTTGGTTTTCTTGTCTTTATTTTTCTAGCGTTCCAAGTAGTATAATTTGATTTTCTGGGATCTATTATTACTTCACAGTTTCCACACGCCTAATAGAACTGTAAGAGCACTTTGTACACAAAAAAGCCTTATATGTAGGACTCCAAATTCCTGAAATAGGCTCATACATACGATTGTGCTTTTTGTATCTGTTAATAGCATAATGAAATTCTATTGTTTTTATACATTAATATGATTAGCATATTTTGGAATTATATCATACTTCAAACATTTCTTATTGAAATTTCATTTTAATATTTAATTTTGGCTAGTTTTTTGCATGATTTAAATATTTATATAGCCAACCATATTTGTCAGTGTATAAGATCCACTCCTGTTTTCAAGAAGGAATTCATTCTTCAATGTTAAATTTGATTTTTACGAAAGGAATGAAAATTTTATTTTCACAAGTAATGATTTTTTAAAACTACAATTAATGTGTACTTGTATTGTTAAATCAGTGATTAAAAAAATTTATTTTTAAAGATTGTTACATGATAAAGATCAATATTACATAACAGTAGCTAATACTTTTTAAGCTACAGCAATATTTATCGTAGGCTTAACTAAAATATAAAGTTCTTGTTTATACGGTATTACAATACACATCAGTCCTGGTCAGCGTCCCTCTCAATTGAAGAATTTGAGCTGTTTTTAAACGAATCATCTTCAGCTCCATCCAAAGAATCGATGATACCGCACTTCTTAAAAGAATTCTCAGTTTTGGAGGTTATTCAAGGAAGTTTTAACCCATTTACAGACCTGAGTTATGGAAGATTCTAATCCATACAATGCTTTAAGTTTTATAACTATTATAGTGTCTTCATTCACAGTTTAATATCAAATTTCTTATTGCAAATATAAATGTTATTGTATATTCTCTGCATTTTTATTTTTCATTTGTTAGTCTTCATTGTTTTCTGGTTTGGCCATTCCCATTATTCCTCAGTCAGGTTTATCATTTCTCAACAATGATTTTTATCTATCACCCTTCATTAACTTTATTAGCATTAATGTGCAAAAAACAGAAAAAACTAAATGCATTCCCAACTGAAACTTCTATTACAATATTTACTACAGTTTATTTTGAAAATGAATTCTTTATATTTTTTTGTAGTTTTACAAAAATCAGTTCAACAGTAGAAATAAATAAATCAAATACAATATTATGAAAACGTAAAAAATATTACTAAAACTTTCAAAGTAAAAATGGCGCGTGGAAGACGCATTCTATGGAATTGTCTGGTAACTAAACAGAAATTGATTGGTTTGTAGTTCACTGTTTTTCCAACAGACTACGCTAGGATGTTAACACAGGATTTTATTGTCATCCGTGAAGCAACAAGTTTTCCAGTTTGTTCATCGCATCACATTTTGAATTTTCGTTTTCCGCATTCGAATTGTGACTTAGTTTTCATTTATCGGTAAATTGAAAAGTTTAAAAATAGGCTCAAAAAGATTTCGATGGCGTTTTTTTGCAAAACATTAAAATACTTTACGTACGGTACTGCTTTTATTACTCTCGAATTTTACCTTCGTAAAAGTTTGAACGAGTGTACGTACATCAAATTAGAGTACTGCCAGGTAATAAACTAATTTTATATTTTTACAGTTCATAATAAACTTGCTGTTTTATTGTGTATTATTTACGGATCGTATATTGTGTGCACGATTAACCTAACTATAGCTGACTGTTCTTTTGAACAATTTTTATCAAAATTTTTGAAATTATATTACAAATTGTAAGGTTGTTGTCATATTTATCACTTGACTAATTGGTTTCTTTTTAATGAAATGCTAATTTTCTTATTTTAGGCCTATTTATTATTACCATTATGTTTTCCTTTGACCACTTTTTCTTAACTATAGGTTGAGAACTATTTTATGTATGTAACTAAGTATGGTTGACAATTATTGTTTTATGAAGTAATTGCAGGTTATAAAAATTGTTTTGTAGTTCATTTAAATGTTTTAACAAACAACTTATTGAAGTTGTGAGATTTTGTTACTGTGTGTAAGTTATGTTATAGGATTTTTTAATAGAAACATAATTGGGTGGGTTGATTTGTAACATTGTGTAAGATGTTATGTGTGGGATTACCTTTGCAAGTTTATTACTTAATACTTAAGTTTTAATGCGTGGTTGATTATAAAGCTTAAATCATATTAAGTTACATTAATTTTCCCATTTAACCAAATCCAATGAAAGTAGATATCCAGTTTATTTGAACTGACATTTAGAGTTAGTAAAATAATTTTGTCTTTGTCATAATAAAATTTTAATTAGATAATTGCTTTTTCGTACTGTAATTAGTTTGTGCAGAAAAACAATCTCATTATTACAATAAATATTAAATTATTTGAGAGTATAATTTCTTTAAGTTAACAAAAATGACTGAAATATAGTCCTTTGGACGAACTGCAAAAATTAAAGTTGCTTTAAAAGTCAATGAATGGTAAATTTCTTTGTGATTTTGCAAATGATATTTTTTTGGAAATTTCTTCCAGAAGAATCCAAAATGGAGTAGCCTACAGTACATGTCTAGAACTTGAAAGCTTAATATTACTATTTGTCAACCCTATTACCAGTTTCTTATATATCATTACTCATATTACACATTATTTTAATTTTGTCAAAATCTTGTTATTTATTTTGTAAAATATCTGTTATAATATTTACCCAATCATACACAGTTTATCTAAAAATTTACTTAAAATTGTATAATAAACTTGTAGTTAAATTGTGTTTATTTAAAAAAAGCTGAAAAATTACTTGATCAATGAAACATTTTACAGTGTGCAAAATTTCTTTCTGAATAATGTTTTAATTAGATAAAATCAAAAATCAAATTAAATGAACATCCAAGCATCTGCTGAAGAAAACTGTGCTATTCGGTAAATGTAATTTTTTTCTTTTTTTTTGTTTAATGTCCAACTGTTCTGCAATTACTGCTAATGCAGATGGTGAATGATGAAATGATTTTTTGTAATGTATGAAAATATGCAGTGCCTGAATGGGATTCAAACCCAAGACTGCATGATGCAGTCTTGGGCTGCATGAGGCGAGCACGCCTCTCATCATGTAAGATTACACATGTATTGAAAGGAGTAAATATGGAAATAGGTGAATGTAGCCAATATTTTAAGTAATATGTGTATTTAGGAAATATGTAATAAGTTAACAATCTCTAAACCCCCTATTTTTACCGATGATAAAATAGGGAAAAATCACTAATAGGCGCTAAATTAAGTGCTGTAGAAAAACAATACTTAAAATAAAAGTTGTAAGGATTGACATTTTCTACAACTTTGATTTTGTGTACTTTATCAAGAAATGCATACTAAAGCTGCAATCTTAAAACAAAAATTACCATGAAAACAAAACCGTCAACGAATTTCATTAGATGTGATGCTTATCATGACTTCTAACTTGTTGAGCACAAAATTGCAGTAAATGTTGTAATTTTAAAAATGTTGTAGAAGCCACTTTTGAAAACGTAGTAAAAAAGTTAAAAATTACCGTGATAAACTACTACTTCTGGTTGACTGATTTGGATGAAAATGTTTTTTTTTTAGGTCTTTTCATGGTACCTAATGTAAGTTCAACGTTTGAACTTGGTATGCTATTCCGTTGGTGACATATTTTATTCATACACAAACCAATTGCTAAAAACATAGTTTTTGGGTTCATGAGCCTGAAAACGTTTAGGTATTACCAGTGAAAACTTGATTTACAAAAGTCGACATAAAACCAACATACATTCCTTCCCTACATACGGTAATATAAAGTTAAAATAAATAAATTTTTTGTCATCAAATTGTTTTATAATCAGTTAAACACACCTTAATTTTTTTACATTATCTCATCTTCATTCTTTACTTTTCACACCTTCATTCACCTTTTTAGCCGGTCGCATTGTTATAGTTGGTAACGTTCTCGCCTCTCATCATGCGGTCTTGGGTTTGAATCCCATTCAGGCACGGCATATTTTCATACGTTACAAAAATCATTTCACCCCTCACCATCTGCATTAGCAGTAATTGCAGAACAGTCAAACATTAAACCAAAAAAAATATATTAAAAAAAAATTCATTCACCTTGTCCATTAATTTTAAAATGCAAACTACGTCTTTCTCCATATTATTGAAAACTTGTACATCGTCAGGACTCAAAAAGAAACTGTTTATTTCCTATAACCAGATGATTACACGGAATCAACGTTGCTGAGTCCTGTCTTCTTCAATATGTTCTAACTTTTTTACATATTTATTGAAAGTTTTTGTTAAACTGTTCGTAAATAATTCTTAACTGATTAAAAACAAATTATTTGATAGTTACTTGAGTCATGAGTTTGCCTTAGTTTGTAAAGAGGTAAAAGCTTCAGTGCGCATGCTCGACTGCTTTAATTTCATTACAACCAACCCAACATATACTGTACCCAGAGCACATACAGCATATCGTGGAACCTTTTATAGGTAAACAGAAATATTAGTTTCTTGAAAACATGGTCGTACTATTCACAAAGCTGAACGAAATCTAAAATGTTGTGAAGTTGAAGCTAAACGAAAATGCCTTTCCCTGCCTCTTAACAAAACCCATGAGCAAGTGGCTAACTACTGTGATGTTTCTCTTTCCACAATTCGAAAAATAAAGAATGAAATTAAAGATGTGAAGAAGCTATTCTTCAACAGTTTTGTTGACACCTGGTAAAAATGGAAACGGTTAGGTAGATATTAGTGAGACTGATAGTGAAGACACAGGTGACAGCAATAGTAAAGAAAGTGATTCATTCGTTGAAAATTTTGTTCCAATGGAATAAGGTAGCTGGTAATTACAGTAAATCAAACATTTCTAGTCATGTAATGAAGCTATACGCAATAATTTAGGTCACATTTATTTCTTATAACGTTTATGAAGAAAACATTTTCTTGGAATAAACCACAGCTTACAAAATGTATGTAGAAACTGCACGGTACTGAAATGTACGAGTAGTGGTCTCACTGTTGAGGTTGGCAGCACTGTAAATTTTCACTTCCCTTCCTCACAGCCCTTCCATATGTAAAAGGCAATCTCGTGACTTCAGTATCTATAGTAATTATTCACCATGGAGTTAAGTTATAGCGTGTAAATGATACAAACTGTACTGGATAGTTTTTCTGCATACTTAGTACTGTTTTTTTTCTAGTACATGGTTGTATGTAGTTCAAAATATTTTTGTTATGTGAACTGCCTCATCACTTACATCATCATGTACATAATAATAAAAACATTAATTTATTCATGAGCTAAATATTTTTGATACTAATCTTATTATAAAAGTCATTTAAATATTTCAGACTGCATGAATAATAAAGATACAAATATATAAATACAAATGTGAATAAAGAAACAATAAAACTTATTTCTATCACTTTGGCTGGCCTGTTGGCATAGTGGTTAGCGCAACTGGCTTCTATGCCGGTGTCCCAGGTTCAATTCCCGGTCAGGTCTGGCACTTTTTCATCATCATCATCATCATTATCCACCGTCTGCATTAGCAGAAATTGCAGAACAGTCAGATGTAAAAAAAAAATACCACTTTTCAGTAAACAAATCGGTTAGGTACAATTTTATGCAGTATATGAGTAGCTTACATTAAGCTTTCTGACATCGTTTTACTAAGTCCATTGCAAAATTTAATGTCGTAATTTTCTGTGAAACAAACTGATAAAGTATAATAGATTGTTAAGTTTTAAATACTACAAATCTTTTCACCATTGTTATTTTATTCTTTATTTGTAATAAAAGATTTAAAACTTAAAACATTTTGTAATAGATGGTGTTAAATATAAATCTCCACTGTGAATGAGATTTTATTTGAAGTTAATATTTAACTTATAAAAACTTTGTAAATTATTATGTTTTTCTATTACTTAACTCCACAGTAAAATATAACAAATCGGATGAAAAATTCTGTCAGAGAATTAATACAGTTTACAAAGAATCTGTATAACATTTTTATGTATTTAATTTGTACTTTCTCGTACGCTATGTAAATAATTATATAGGGAAGGAAAATATTGTTTTCATTTCGATTTTTCGAAATTGATTTTTCTCCGGATTTACACGTCTTCAGGTCCCCTAAACCCCCCAAAAAACATTTTTTTAGTGACGGTATGTGTGTCTGTATGTGAAGGAGAAATATTTCGAGAACGGAATAGCATATAAAACTGAAACTTGGAACTTAAGTTAAGTCCTACTAAGAGACCCGACACAAACATTTTCATTAAAATTGGTCCACCGGAAGTAGTAGTTTATTCGTGTGATTTTTCACTTTTTGCAATTTTCTCAAAAACCGCTCGTACGATTTTTTTTTAAATCACTTCATTTACTACATATTTATGCACTACAAAATAGGTAAAGCGCCATGTTTGCTGTAATTCTTAGGGGCCTGTGCTCTCACAGAAATTTTTTTTTAAGATTTCAACCGTAATATTCATTCTAGGGAAAAATTAGGCCTATATATAATTAAAGTTGTAAAGATTTTAAAACGTTCAACTTTTTCGAAAATTATTTTGTTAAAAGTTAGTTAACGGCAATTAGTTATTTTTTGTTTTTTTCACCAAAATCGGTAAAAAATAGGATTTATTAAGATTGCGGCCTTAGTCCCTTGCATTTTACGACATAAATGTTAACAGCCGTTACTTAAGTGATGGTAATTAAAAAACCTACAACTTTTATTTTATGCATTTTTCTCTACAGAGCCTAGTTTTTGGTTTTTTTTTTATCTGAGGTGGCAAGAAAAACTCATGTTCACTTCTTTACGATGGGATAAGTAGTGTTGGACTCAATTGATGCGTCCTCGTCCAGCCCCAAGAAGGCCGCAACCGCCTTACCAACCAATAACCCGCCGCCTGGCCACTTGATCCGACATCAGCAAACAACCCTCCATCTCCCTCGGAACTGTTTATATAATACTACAAGGGAAATCTCGGGTTAAAAAAAATTTTACATACTGGGCGGGAAAGAACCGTTGACAGGAAGAGGGATTCCCCTCTCCCTGTGACCGACCAACACTCACTCTCTCACTTTCATTCATCCCTTTCATCAACAGCTCAGGAAGAACCTAGTTAAGAAGGAATTACTGATTTTCTGTATTTTTCAGACTGCAGAGTTTGATTTTCATTTTGCGTCATTCATTCGTGATTAAAATTACGATTATGATAAAATGCGAAAGATTTTCTGTTTCACTCTAGACTAAACTTATTTCTGTTGTATTGTGAATTAAGCTTCAAATTAATTAAATAGTAACGTGAATTTTGTGGTCTTCAGTGTTTTTTCTTTTCTGTCAATAGTTAAATTTAGGGATTTTTACGTAAGATAGTTTTACATAATGTGGCTGATTGTCAATCAAATTTTAAAATATCTTGCCGGCCGCATTGGCTTAGTTGTTAACGTGCTCGCCTCTCATCATGCGGTCTTGGGTTCGAATCCCGTTCAGGCACGGCATATTTTCATACTTTACAAAAAATATTTCATTCTTCACCGCCTGGATTAGCAGTAATTGCAGAATAGTCGGACGTTAAACCAAAAAAAAAAAAAAAAAATTAAAATATCTTAATATTTTAATATTATGTAATTTATAATTAAAATGGAATGTATGTTTCATGTTTTTTAAAATTAAATTAAAAATCTGGTGTGAAACACTCACACAACTTTCTCTTGCCAATGTAAATAATTAACAATAAACCTAACATTATTAATAAAATATTAGAAATAAACAAAAAACTAACCTCAAAAACATAACCTTATTTTAATCATGAGTGAATGATGCAAAATGAAAATCAACCTCAGTTTGGCTTAGAAATACGGAAAATCACTCTTTCTCTCTAAACTAGGCTCTGTAGAGAAAAATGCTTTGAATAAAAGTTGTAGATCTTTTAATTTTCTATAAATTAAATTATATACACTTTTGTCGTAAAATGCATACTAAGGCCGAAATCTTAAAAAATCAATTTTTCACACATTTTCGTGAGAAAAAACAGAATATCGCAAATGACCGCTAAACTAAGCGTTATACAAAAAATTGTTTGAAATAAAAGTTGTAGAATTTTCAATTCTCTACAACTTTTATTATATAAAGTTTTGCGCTAAAATGCATATTAAAGCTGTAATCTTAAAAAAACAACGTTTTTACGTGAAAACAGCCTCACCCAGAATTTCAGCAAACATGACGCCTACCCTATCTTGTAGAGAATAAAAAATTGAGTAAACCAGGCGATTTTAAAAAAAATCGTAGGACCAGTTTTTGAGAAAATCGCAAAAAAGTGAAAAATTACACGAATAAACTACCACTTCCGGTTGACCGATTTTGATGAAAATGTTCGTGTCGAGTCCGGTAGTGGTACGTAACTTAAGTTTCAAGTTTCAAGTTCGTACGATGTTCCGTTCTTGAGATATTCTGTTCACACACACACACACACACACAGACACACACACAGACCAATCGCTAAAAACATGTTTTTTGGGTTCAGGGGGTCTGAAAACGTATAGATCCGGTGAAAACTCGATTTCGAAAAATCGACATGAAAACAATACTTTCCTTCCTATATATTCATATAGGCAAGAGAAAGTAAAAATAGATTCGTAGCGAGTTCTTATGTGTTAAAAAAAAATGTTTAAAAATGGTGCTGGGTGGTACAATTTTAGTATGGATTGCACAATCTGAATTAAGTTCTAGCCAGTGAGAGAACTGAATTGTTGACGTTTACGCTATAGTTAAATGGCTTATACTATAAATTATTTTGCTCAATGTTATCGATTTAATTACTGAGGAAATACGACCGGGGGTTAAGCCCTCTAGTCTTTTTTTTATCATTTATTTGTTATGTGAGATGTGAGTAAAAAATGCAAATTACATTTTTGCATTATGTGTAATAATTTTATTATTATCGCAAATCTGTAACTGCGAGTTAAATATTAATCAGTTAAAGGTGTAACATGATATGAATAAATAATGTCTAAAAATAAAAAGTCCCGAATTACGTGAGCTGCATCTTTCATTCTTCATTCATTCTCATTCAGTAAATAATACCCTATTGAAATTTAAGGCTTCATTGCGTAAAACCAGTTGATAACTGGGAAAACTTGTTAGACACTTGTAAGGAATCTTTTTCTTTCTTCTCATCACTTCAGTATTCTTAAACGTTTTTCATTTTGTATTTAAGAGATAGATTATTAAATCAAGTGATTTTTACTTTCTCATGCCTATATGAATATATAGGAAGAAAAGTATTGTTTTTATATCGATTTTTCGAAATCGAGTTTTCACCGGATCTACACGTTTTCAGACCCCCTGAACCCAAAAAACATGGTTTTAGCGATTGGTCTGTGTGTGTGTGTGTGTGTGTGCGCGCGCGCGCGTGAGTGAACAAAATATCTTAAGAACGAAACCGCACGAAATTAAAACTTGAATTACATATCGCTACCGGACCCGACACGAAAATTTTCATCAAAATCGGTCAACCGGAAGTAGTAGTTTATTCGTATAATTTTTCACTTTTTTGCGATTTTCTCAAAAACTGGTTCTACGGTTTTTTTAAAAATCGCCTGGTTTACTAAATTTTTTAAGCTCTACATGATAGGGTAGGCGCCATGTTTGCTAAAATTCTTGGTGAGGCTGTTTTCACGTAAAAAAATGGTTTTTTTAAGATTACGGCTTTATTATGCATTTTAGCGCAAAAAATTATGTAATAAAAGTTGTAAAGAATTTAAAATTCTGCAACTTTTATTTGAAACAGTTTTTTGTATAACGCTTAGTTTAGCGGTAATTGGCGAGTTTCTGTTTTTTTTCTCACGAAAACGTGTAAAAAATCGATTTTCCTTAATTTGCATTTTACGACAAAGTGAATATAATCAAATTTATAGGAAATTAAAAGATCTTCAACTTTTATTTAGAGCATTTTTTTTCTACAGAGCCTAGTTCAGCGTGAAAGAGTGATTTTCCGTATTTTTAAGGCAAACTGAGATCGGTTTTCATTTTGCGTCTTTCACTCATGACTAAAATACGGTTATGTTTTTTGAGGTTAGTTTTTTGTTTATTTCTAATGTTTTATTACTAATATTAGGTTATATTGTTAATTATTTGCATTGGTAAGAGAAAGTTTTGTGTGTCTCACATTAGATTTTTTTATTTAAATACATTTTAATTTTTGTAGTATTGAAAAATATTTGTTTATGTTTATTTAGCCTATTTAATAATTATAGCATCGACAATAAAGTCATTAGCGATCACAATTAAATAACAGTTACTAAATTTTATTTACAATTTCTAGTGCAGCTGCAAGTCTCTGATGTACAAAAACACGTTATGTTTACTTTTAATGTTCGGTAGCATGTGTTTCATATTTTGTATTATGTTTACACTGTTGTTGTAGGTTACGTTACCCTAGGCATTGCATGAGTAACTGTTTTATAGTTGTAAAAATAACAGGTCGGTGCATCAGTCTTTTGAACTAAGTATTCGTGTGTAGGCGAATGGGTACCGAATAGGCGACTTGCAGAATAGTCGACAACTTTTGATAATTCGATGTTATAAGTAGCCTACTTGATCTTGTCCGGAACTTTGTGATATTGTTGTTTAGGTCATCAGCCGAAAGGCTGGTTTGAACCTTTAGAGGTTTTACTAAGTAAAACGAGGAATGAGGTGGTGGTATACCATTGCCTTCCTCACTGAATGGAAAAGTACACTTATCAGCATGCCGGGCCCTCTGAAAAGCACATATTTTCCACTCTGCAAATGACACCTTCACTTCATTCACCACAGGGTCTGGCTGTATAATGAAATTCATTACTTTCAGAGGAGATAACTCTGATTAGTGTCTTTTACACCTCTACCTCTTCTGTTCTTAAATGATTCAGTCATTTAATTGGCTGACCATGTGATAAGAAACAGAAATATTTATTTTAGCCCTGCAACGAACAGGGTGAGTGTAAATAATTTTTGACACTCCACCTGTCCGTTATGGGCAGTTTGTGATATTAATAAATGTCATTTGTGTTTTATCTGAAATCGTCTTTGTTTTTTAACTTCATTTTTTAAGTGGACTGTAGTATCGATTTTTTTACTTTCTCTTGTCCTGTACGAATATATATGAAAAGAAAGTATTATTTCCATGTCGACTTTTTGAAATCAAGTTTTCTCTGGAAATACACGATTTTAGGGCCCCTGAACCTAAAAAAACATGTTTTTAGCGATTGGTGTGTGTTTTTGCGTGCGTGTGTGTGTGTGAACAAAATATCTCTAGAACGTAATAGGGTGTACCATTAGGGGACCTGACAAGAATATTTTCATAAAAATCGGTCAACCGAAAGTAGCTAGTTCTTCGTGCGATTTTCTCAACAAATCGGTTCCTACAATTAAAAAAAATCGTCTTATTTACTGCATTTTTTTATGTTCTACAAGACAGGATAAGCGCCATGTGTGCTGAATACGTCAAGAGCCGGTGCTCTCGTGGTAGAAAATGCTTTTTACTTTCTCTTGCCTATAAGAATATACCGGGTGTCCATTAAGTCTGGAAACGGCTGAATTACAGAAAAGTGATCGTGACTAGGTGACCAGAATGACTTTAATTGCTTGTTGCACCAAAAAAACTATTCTGGATGATATTTGAAATTTTTGTCCGCCATCTTGGATCCGCAATATTGGATTTAACTTTCTTAATTTAAATAGGATGATGGTCATATGATAAATGATTTCGATCTAAAATTTCAAAATAAATTCAATGGCGGAAACCAGAAATCGATATCTTTTTTCGTTTTTGAGATATTACCATTCAACTATCCAGATCGGGGCAGAACGGCCATTCCTCCCTCCTCCGTCTTTGAAGCCTACTTAGACAATTTAGGTAGCAAGTGAACGACTACACATAATATTATTGAAAATAATAAGTTTTTTAATATCTCCACTCGTTCATAAATAGGAAATTATTGTCATTAAGAAATACGGAAAAACAATTTAACGGCTGATTTATTGCATTATAAAACTACAGTATTTAATTTTTTACCAGTTAATACTTAGGTATTGTTATTTTTGTAAATGTTAGTATTTATAAGGAACTAACTGTGAAAATGAGTTACATAATTGAAAATAAAATTACCAAATGTTTCTTGACTCAGAATAGTTGTTCAAAATGGCCTCCTCCTACTTATTGACAATATGATGTACGTGCGTAAAAACTAGTTACAGCATTATGAATGAATTCCCTTGGGATTCCAGCAGATTCATTTAGAATTCTTTGTTTGAGTTCATGCAGACTGTTAAGTTTCGTTCTGTGAACTTTGTTTTTTAAGTATCCCCAAAAGAAGTAGTCCAATGGACTCAAATCAGCTGTTTTTTGCTACCGCAACGAATTTCATGCGTTTAGAGGCGTGTAACTCGATAATTATTCGACTGAAAAGTTTGAAATTTTAACACAACATAGAAAATTATACTCTTACAGCTTGTACGAAATTTTAAATTTGTACGTTATTTAAATTTTGATTTATTAACAATATTCTGAACCCTTGCTATCTCGGTAACCGTTCGATTGTTCGGCGCGGGCAAACTATCGTTTTATTCAGCGTAAAAAACTTAGTACAAACATGTTAATAACATGAAACATTGATTGCCCAGTGTTGTGGTAGAATATATGAAATTTGAAAAATAGACTTGGAAATGCGGGGGGTGGGCGTTACTACCCATGTTGCCTGAATCTGACTGTCTACCTGAACTGACAATGCAGTCTGTCAATTCAGGTAGACAATCCAACAGAATTTCACGTACACAACCTGACAACATCGATAGTATTGCCCACTCCCCGCGTTACCCAGTCTATTTTTCAAATTTTTAAAAATTCTACCACAACATTGGCCAATCAATATTTTATGTTATTAACATCCTAGTACTAAGTTTTTTACGCTGTATAAAACGATAGTTTACTTGCACTGAACGATCGAGCGGTTACCGAGATAGCAAGGTTTCAGAATATTGTTAATATTATCAAAATTTAAATAACGTACGAATTTGAAATTTTGTACACGCAGTAAGAATATAATAATTGTCATGTTGTGTTAAAATTTCAAACTTTTCGGTCAAATAATTATCGAGTTACACGCCTCTAAACGCATGAAATTTGTTGCGGTAGCAAAAAAACCGGGTCTTTTTGTCTTCCAACCTCGATATGGCAATTTATTTAAAATATAGGATTATTATGGGTCAACGCAGAATAAAATGAGCTAAATTTTTATGTAAAATATGTTGAAATCCGAATCATAGTTTTGAAGATGCAAGGATTCAAACTCGGGTGTCTATGATTATGAAACCGATAGTAAGTTACGGTATTCCGTTCTTGAGATATTTTGTTCACACACAGACCCAGGAAACTTGATTTTTTTTGTTCAGGTTGCCTGAAAATGTGTAATCTGGTGAAAACTCGATTTCGAAAAATTGACATGAAAAGTATAAAACTTGATTTATTTTTAGAGTAAAGTTAATTTTGATGCAATTGGTATATTTGACTTGTTTGTGTTACTAAATATAAATATTTACTATTTTTCTTTTAAATAATACGAGGGTTGGTGTAGAGGTAAAGTCGTAGCCAAAATCAGCTGTTTAACAACTGATTTTCGGAGACGAAGGTTCCTGGTTCAAATCCTAGTAAAGGTTTGAAAACCACAAAACAGCTGATCACTTTTATACGGATTTTAATGCTAGACAGTGGTTACCGGTGTACTTTGATGGTTGGGGTTCAATTAACCATACTTTCTCAGGAATTGTCGGCCTGAGTCTGAACAAGACTACACCTCATTGGGTCATGGGGTTGCTTATTGTTCTGAATTGAACAGATTGCAATGTACACATACTAGGAATAAAAAAAAATAATACGAGGTGTGGCTATTAAATAACGAGACTGACGGAAAAAAATTTATTTTTAAATTATACATTATCACTTATTGTCACCTTCAATATACACTCCTTCCCTATTACTGCAACGCTCCATGCAAATTTTCCATTGTTGGTAACAGTCCTTGAAGTCATCTTCTGTTAGCTCCTTCAGGACACGTGCCGCTTTCTCTTTTACAGCTTCCACAGAGTCAAATCTTGTCCCTTTTAATGTAGATTTCTACCTATTTCCTAAGGTGAAATCTACATTGAGTCTGGAAGCTGCAAAAGAGAAAGCTGCACGTGTCCTGAAGGAGCTGACAGAAGATGACTTCCAGCTTTGATTCCAATTATGGAAAATTCGCATGGAGCGTTGTAGGGATAGAGAAGGAGTGTTTATTGAAGGTGAAAATAAGTGATTACGTATAAAATTAAAATTAAATTTTTTACAACGTCAGTCTCGTTATTTAGTAGCCACACCTCGTATATTATAAGAAACGTACGTATTAAAAGTTACACAATTGTTTAATTTATTTAAATACTTTTTTTACAATTTCACAATATTTAAATAAGAATAATACTATCGGGTAGATTGGAAGTTTTCTTAATTTAATATTCATTGAATTGACAAATTTATAAAATAACTTTTATCAGAAAGATATTTAAGTTATCTCTGGGGAGAAATAAAATTTATCTAACGACCGTTATGTGACAACTCTTCCGTCTAGTTTTAATTTTACACACGATTTTTCTAACTAGATTTCCCGGTATGTCAAAATATTAAAGTTTCATTTATTTTTTTACTGATATGTGTGTAATGTCACTCTACGGGAAATAAATTTGATCGCCCGGTGTTCAAATCAGAACGTATCTCTGAAATTAAAAAGGTCGAAATGATGAAATTTTGGTGTATTTTAGAAATCACGGTAACTTAGGTGTTATTACGACTCATTGTAACGTACTTATATGAACAACATGAGTAAAATTATAGCCTATATTTTCTATTAATTCAACCATTATTATGAAACGCATTGTCCGTTAAACTACTGTTTAGTATTGCAGGCCTGCAATACTAAACAGTAGTTTAAAAACAGTAGTGTGAAATCCGCTGTCGCCTTCCGTTTATTCTTTGTATAACGCAAATTTACACATTTTTTACTTTATCTTACCTACAACAATGTATAGGAAGGAAAATATTGTTTTCATGTCGATTTTCGAAATCGAGTTCTCATTGAATATACCTACACGTTTTCAGACCCCGGAACCGAAAAAAACATGTATTTAGCGATTGGTCTGTGTGTGTGTATGTGTGTGTGTGTGCGCGCGTGTGTGTGTGAACAGAATATCTCAAGAACGGAACATCGGACGAATTTGAAACTTGAAACTTAAGTTAGATACTACTAGAGGACTCGACGCAAACGTTTTCATCAAAATCGGTGAACCGAAAGTAGTAGTTTATTAGTGTAATTTTTAACTTTTTTGTGATTTTCTCAAAAATAGCTCCTACGATTTTTTTTTTATAAATCGCCGCATTTACTACATTTTTTATGTTCTACAAGATAGGTTAAACGCCATATCTGTGAAATTCTTGAGGAGGCTGTTTTCTCGTAGAAAAAAATGGGTTTTTTAAGATTGCGGTCTTAATATGCATTCTAGCGCAAAAAATATGTAATAAAATATGTAGATAATTTAATAATCGACAACTTTATTTCAAACATTTCTTTGTATAACGCTTAGTTTAGCGGTAGTTAGTGATTGTCTGTATTTTTTTCATAAAAATCTTTAAAACAATGGATTTTTTTTAAAGATTATGACCTTAGAATGCATTTAACGACAAAAGCATTTATGTACAAAAAATTATTTGTACATAATCAAATTTATAGGAAATTTAAAGATTTACAATTTTTATTTAAAGAATTTTTTTCTACTGAGCCTAGTTTTTTTTTAGTTTTTATTTGTTATCGGGAACTGTACATTGTTGTCAACTACCCAATTTGATCGCTGCTTTTGGCTCTATATTTTTTTTTTGACGTGGATTAGACATGAGTTTGAACAGGGACCCCCAGTAGAGTTTGTTCATGGATGGCTGTCAACTGGTCACCATACAAATTCGCTTGCCCAACCGGTGTTTCTTAACAAATAATAGCGACTTTCTACCTGCTGACTGACTGGGCTGCCCCGAAGGCCGAGCCTAGTTTAGCGTTAAAAAGTAATTTTCCGTATTTTTAAGCGAAAATAAGGTTGATTTTCATTTTGCATCATTCACTCATGATTAAAATTACATTATGTTTTTTAAGGTTAGTTTTTTGTTTATTTCTAATGTTTTATTACTAATTTTAGGTTATACTGCTCATTATTTGCATTGACAAGAAAAAGTTGTGTGAGTGTTTCACACCAGATTTTTGAAATACGATTAAACAGTTAATTATAGATTAGCCGGCTCGTTAGGGTATTAGTTAGCGCAACTGGGTCCCGGGTTTGATACCGTCAGGCATTTTTTTTTCAATTTACCACCATGCATCATACAATATCTACGCATAAGCCAAGATTTGTATCAGCACCGTCACCCAATTAATAAAAAATCAGTTCACTCTCCAAACGCATTCCATTAATTCCTTAGAGAGGCAAACTTATCAGCGGTACACTATACTATTGTTGCTGGGATCATTTTTCATACTCTTTTTATTCACAAAAATGTTTTATAAACATTTTTAGAGTTTCTTATTTACACCCAATTTAGGATTACACTGTAAATATGACTTCAAAATCAGGAAATATATTAAAATTTAAATTTGGTAGTTGAATCACAAGGTTCTATTTTTCGCCGTACGATTTATTTACCTAAATGGAATGGAAATATACACACTAGGTTGTAAGATGTACGGTTTAAGTGTTTTCTAGTATTCAAACTGTTTGAATCGTCAACAGAATGTTTTATTACGTGGGAGTGTACATTTGCACAAGCACGGCTAGAACTACTTCAGGACTTTTTGGATTCGAATAAACCACTCTAAGTTTGTTTGAAATTCTTATTCAGATATTGCTATACGATTTTCTTGTTTTGTTTTAGCAAATATGTAGTCGTGTTTCAAGAAAAATGTTAAACTATAAAATTTTTTTCATTATGGAACTCTATTTAAATTGTAAAATTATGTAAAATACATTATTATAAATACTAACTTGTTTATTTTATGTAATATTAGTCTGAGTTATAATTTTTAAAGTTTAACAATAATCTGTAATGTATGAATCTAAGCTTTGTGCAGCTGCGGGATGAAGGGGGACAGACGAAGTACCGAACTACTGCTACGTCATAACACTGTACTAATCATTTCACTGCTCTTCGCTAGGCACTAGGTAGCGTAGTGCGGTGACATACGTGGGTGCTGTTTTCACTATTCGCTGTAGTTGGCGACACAGGATTATGAAGTTTGGATAGTACCCGTGACTACACAAACATAGCACAAGTAAAACGTTACTACTACTAACGCAATCTCTCACAGTAGTAATGACGTAATGCATACCTCTCAGCTGCACAAAGCTTGGGAACGGGCATTATCATACACGAGGTGTGGCAATTAAATAATGAGACTGACGTAAAAAATTTAATTTTAATCTTATACATAATCACTTATTGTCACCTTCATATACACTCCTTCTCTATCCCTACAACGCTCCATGCGAATTTTCCATTGTTGGAAACAGTGATGGAAGTTATCTTCTTTCAGCTCCTTCAGGACGCGTACCGCTTTCTCTTTTACAGAAAGCTGAGATTTTCTGAAATTTTTTAACCAGAAATACGTTTTCTTACCACGCTACGTTGTTCAGTTATTTTTCCTTTTATAGATCCTGAAGTTACGAGATTGCCTTTTGTGTATGTATGGGCTGTGAGGAAGGGAAGTGGAATATTTACAGTGATGCCAACCTCAACAGTGAGACACTACTCGTACATTTCACTACTGTGCAGTTTGTAGATACATTTTGTAAGCTGTGGTTTATTCCGAGAAAATGTTTTCTTCATAAACCTAATAAGAAATAAATATGACCTATAATATTCCTTATAGCTTAATTACATGACTAGAAATGTTTGATGTACTGTAATTACGAATGAATCGTCTTCATTATTGCTGTCATTGGCGTTTTCATTATCAGTCTCTCTGGTATCTACCTAACCGTTTTGTTTTTTTTACCAGGTGTCAACAAAACTGTTAAGGAATAGCTTCTTCACGTCCTTAATTTCTTTCTTTATTTTTCGAATTGTGGAAAGAGAACATCACAGTAGTTAGCCACTCGCTCACGGCTTTTGTTAAGAGGCACGGATAGGCATTTTGTTTAGCATGAACTTCATGAAATTTTATTACATTGCATATTAGATTTCGTTCAACACTGTGAATAGTTCGACCACGTTTTCGAGAAACCGACATTTCTATAACAAACAATTAACCTACAAAAGGTTCCGCGATATACTGTATACGCTCTGGGTATAGTATAAGTTGTTATGTTTGTCGTACTGAAATTAAAGCAGTCGGGCATGCGCACTGATGCTTTTTCCCCTTTACCCCTCGTTGCAAACAAAGGCAAACTCGTGACTCAAGTGACTATAATATAGATCAAATTAACCCATTTTCTTTTTCCGTTGCGCATTTTTAGTACATGCTCCTACGAGGCTACCACCGTAGCGGGAAAGGCTCTCCCGGCGGATTTGAAAGTGCGAGTGCGTGCTGCAATGTGGAGATTGCGAAGGGGGCAGGAAGCCGAGATCTTCGGTGAGAGGTTCCGAGTCGCTCCGGCGGGTCGGGATCAGGATCCGGAGGGACCGGGTAATGTTAATGCCGACAATGTTACAAGGTTGCCCTACCCTGCTCTTAAGAAGAGAGTTGAAACTCTCGCTCTTGAAGCATGGCAGCGCGAGTGGGACACCGCACATAAGGGAAGGTCTCTGTATGATTTCATCCAGGACCTGGGGGATGGTACGCCTCAAGTGTTTCATTAAGGACATCGGGTGTCCGATTTCTAACTGGTCACGGTGAGTTTGCAGCTTATTTAAAGCGGTTCCGCCTGCTGGCTGATGATTCTTGTGTCTGTGGGGAGGTCCAATCTAATACACATTTGCTGTATGATTGCCCCGCTCTTGGGGGGCCCAGACGACGACTGGCCCTGGAGCTTCAAGGTCAAGGGGAAAATTGGCCTCTCACGGAACGTTCGAGCTTGTACCGCGAGGTGCATGCCCGGGCGGTGTGGGGGTTCCTTGACGAGGTAGCTACGTTCTACCGTCGTCATGTAGCATAACTAAGGGTTGTATCCCTGCAACCGGCGTTCGACACTGAAGTCAAAATTTACAATGGTGAACAAACACTTCTGGCGCATTTTAAGGCGACTAGGTCCTAACTGATATTTTTATTAGTTATTTTAATTCTTCGACATTTTTCCTGACTGTTAGGACCCAAATGTTTCTGACGCGAGCCTTGAGCTCGAAGAGGCAAATGACAAGAGGGCGAGTATTTATACACACTCCCCAGGTCTGGCGACCTGGCTCCGACTCGCCCTCGAATAATTTTATTTTGATAACTTAGTTCTTTATTAAATTCAAGGTGACTGTCGCCGTCACAACGTTCATTAAGAGTTCTTAGGAACGGCCTCCAGGTCTATGCCATCCGGCGACCAACTGGAGGGGAGGTGGTGGGAGCAATGCCAGAAACCATTACCATTTCCGTTGCGCATGCCCAGGTCGGCCGACCTGGCTCCAACTCGCCCTCGAAAATGTTTATTATATAACTTAGTTTTAAATTTTAAATAAGGTGACTGTCGCCGTCACAATGTTTCATAAGAGTTCTTAGGAACAGCCTCCAGGTCTATGCCTTTTGGCGACGAATTGGAGGGGAGGTGGTGGGAGCAATGCCAGCAAACCATTTTCCGTTGTGCATTAATGTCCCAAATACTCAAGCTTCCTAATCTTTGAAACAACAGTGATAAACTGCAATCATGCAAAAAGAAGATGTTAAAAATATTCATTAACACAATGTTAAAAATCACTGTGCAATAAAATTTAATTTATAGGCATTTTATGGAGAAAAGGTTTTTAAAAGCACATTGTCTGCAGAGTGACAAATAAACATTGTGGTCAAAGTATGGTGGGTTGGCTTTGAGTAGTTAGCGGTCACGTGAAGTGGTATGGTAGCGATTTAAAGAGTGAAGCAAAAATATTTATATGAAAAAAGGTTCATCATTTTATAAAACAAAGAAAAAAGATTCCTTTTTTAATTTTAAAATTACATCCTTAAAATCTAAAGCTAAATTAATTACGTACGCTGTAAATTAAAGAAACAATTTACAAATTTAAAAAAAAAATCAAAATCATTGAACTGACAAAACATTAAACATTATAAAGGGATTCTTTAAAAATTTATTTTTTAGTGAAAATTTCCAGACCCTGGCCGGGAATCGAACGCGGGACCTCCGTGTGGTAGGCTAGTGTGCTACCACTACGCTATGTGGAGGCAACCTTTTTTAAATAATTTTCTTTTACTTAATTTTAATTCTTTTTAATGTAAAAATATCGGGGAATTTTTTTTAACGTATTTAACTTGTTTTGGTTTTTCTAAAATTTGCACTTTCTATATTTTGAGTTTATAGTGTAGGCTACTGGTGTCGTATTTAAAGAACATTCTCAAAAGTTAAATATACTTGACTGAAAGTCGTGAAAAAGTATTAAAAAAGAGGAATAACAAATACGGAGAGTTATAAACGAAAATTTAAAAAAAGTATTAGAAACTTAAAAATTTGGCTATGATGGGAAGGTTACTGTGGGTTATTTCTCGGGAACACGATTAAATAAAACCTTGTTAACTGCAGAAAGATACATCTATCACCCATTTTCAAATTAAACATAGCAGTGCAATATAAAATTGTAACATCTAAGCGTATTTATTCGAGATCGAGGCAATATAAATAGTACCTAACAAACTTTTTTTACGTTTTGTAACAATTATTTATTGACAAAATTTATAATTATAATTATTTATCAAATTTATACTACTATCAAATACAAATAGATTACTTTATTGAATTAATTACAAAATTTAATTTTAAACTAAACTTGCCTTTTTTGTGAAACCAATCAAAACAATGGTGCCGTTGTGTCCGCAACTATTTCCTACCACCCGTTCGGAATGTACAACTTACATAATTCAGAACTAGTCCTATAACGACACTATTCAAACGGACCGAAAACACTTTCTATTCACAATTCAATTACTGACTGATTCACTACAATTGTTTTTATATCCCTCGGTCTGAAATTCATCGAGACCTTTCTAATACTTTCTTCTACGCCGGGGTCCCGGGTTCGATTCCCGGTCAGGTCTGGCATTTTTTCATCACTCATTTTCATCTACCATCCTTCTCACCGTCTGCATTAGCAGTAGTTGCAAAACAGTCGGACGTTAAACAAAAAAAAAATTACTTTCTTCGCTTTACCTTATTTGATTTCCATTTCTCTCCGATAAGTCTTCGTTTTATCGGATCTCCTTCTAGGTTCTTCAGAATTTTCTTTGGTGATTTCCTTCTCACTTTCTTTTCTTGCCAATAGTTTTCATTTTTTCTGATCTTAATCTCTGGAAGAATTACCAATCCATACAATTTATTTCTTAACTTAGTTAGATCGAAATACTCAGTTTCATCAAATGCTAGTTGTTTTTTACAGGCTGTTCAATGCGATTAAACTTGGTTTTGTTTTTATCGTTGAAAATATTGAAAGTATTTTTCATAAACGGTTGTCGTTCATTCTGTGACATTATTATATAATAATACTTGTAGATTGTGATATCCTAGAAATAGTAAAGAGAATAAATTATTTATTGTAAGTAATTATGTATTGTATCACGTGGAGTGTGTAGAATAAGGATAATGGATTATAATGAATGAAATGTTTTGAATGGAAATTCCCGGAAATTGAACTATTAAAAAGTTTATTTTTATTTTGATTCCTTCTACCATGTTTTAGTAAAACAAAGAAAATGTTAGAGGGGTCTCGGTTACTATCAGACCGCAGGTATTAAAAAAATAGCGCCTTTGTAGTGAGTTAGTAGTATTTGGACTGTGAATGGAATTGGTGTTGTCGGGCCATTTCGAAATAGGTACTGTCTGCCTATAACTTGATAGCCTCCGGCAGAGAGGAGCAATATGCGGATTGTAAAACCATTTCAGTAAATATTTCTAATTTTTTTAAGTAACTAAAACTTGTCGGAAATGACGTATTTTTATAAAAAAAAGTATTCTGCATGTTTCTGTTCTACAAAATTATTTCGAAAAACACACTTAATAAAATAATGTAAAGGTAATGTAGTAAAATTTTTATTTTTTAAGAAAAACTGTCTTCGTAACATAAAAAGTAATTATTTTCTGTTAAATTTTATTACATCATAGTTTTTCATAATTATAACAGAACAAACCTCCCACATATTATGTCAATCCGAGAACTAGTTGTTGAACAATGACGATATGTTTAAAAAAACTTTTTTTCTTCAAAAACAAAACGTTTGCTAAATTATACATTATCTCATTAACGGTGTGTTTTTCGAAATAATTTTATAGAAGAAAAACATGCGAAACACTTTTTTTTATAAAAATACGTGATTTCCGGCAATTTTTAGTTACTTAAAAAAAATTAGATGTATGTTTTCTGAAATGGTTTTACAATCCGCATATTGCCCCCTCTGCGGGAGGCCATCAAGTTACAGACAGACGGTAGCCTACCTATTTCGAAATGGCCAGACAGTGCAGAAGTGTTGTTATGGTTATGGTATTGATTCTGAATTAAGTTAATAGTGCTTGCCGTATGGGTGGTTTCACGTGGTTGTGGACAGGTTGTTTTTTGTTATTCCTGATTTGTGTACATTGTAATCTGTTCAATTTAGAACAATAAGCAACCCTATGACCCAATGGGATGAGGGTGATAATTTATGATGTGTAAATGAGATGTTATTTAAGTGAGATGTTAATTTAAGTGATGTAATCCAATTGTATTTATTAGTAGTCTTAAGATTATCCCACCGGATTGGTCTAGAGGTACAGTAGTTGCCGAGTTGCTGTTTAAATAAACTGCTGATTTTCGGAGAAGAAGGTTCCTGGTTCAAATCTTAGTAAAGGTAGTTACTTTTATACGGATTTGAATACTAGACAGTGGTTACCGGGTGTACTTTGATGGTTGGGGTTCAATGAAACATACTCTCTCTGGAATGGTACAAGACTATACTTCATTTACACGTCATACACATCATCCTCATCTCATTGGGTCACGGGGTTGCTTATTGTTCTGAATTGAACAGAATGCAACGTACGCACATTAGGGATAAAAAAGTCTAAGTTTAATAATGATTAATTGTGTGAATAAATAATTGTTATAAGTTAAAAGAAAGTCTGTTTGTTATTTATTATACCCAGATCCTGAATTAATCTAGATTTAGGTGTTACTATACGTTCCGTTTATCTAAAACAAATCTTGCTCCTCATTTTATGATTGTATCTTTTAAAGTTTCAATGTCTTTGTAAAGCTCTTTGTTTGGATTATTTCATCTTTCTCCAGTTTCTGTTATGTTTGCACCGTAACTTTTATAAAGGATTTTACGTTTCATTGTTTTCGGATTTTGCATTTATGTTTTGTTTGCGATTATTGTTTTCATTCCATAGAGAATTATTGGTTTAAAACTACGTACAAGTTTATTACTTTAAGTACTATTAAGTTTGTTATTGTTATTTTTTATTTTGTGAAATCTCCTTTATAACGGGTGATTCAAAAAGAGCGCCGGTTTTTAAACGGCTGGTAAATTTTTGTTTATCGGTTGGCAACATTGTTAGACCTCATTTCTATTTCGGAGAACATTCCGATTGACGATTCAGTTGTAGTTTCTCTTGTTCGCAGTGTAGTACTCTCGCAGTCTGTGTCTAACCATGGAGAAGTTTACTATTGCACAACGAGTGTTAATCGTCAAAACATTTTACCAGAGTGGAGAGAGTTATGCGGCTACTGTCAGGCGACTTCGCGGTACTCTAGGACGTAATGAAGCACCGAATGAATCAACAGTTCGCAGGCTCATGAAAAAGTTTTTTGAGACGGGTTCAACAGTCGACCTTAAAAGTTCTGGACGTCGTCGTTCTGGCCGAACTGAGCAGAACGTTGCGTTGGTTCGTGACAGTGTGGCTGTTAGCCCAGCAAAATCAATACGTCGCCGTTCTCAACAATTGGGTTTACGATGTTCTTCTGTACGGAGAATTCTTCGGTACGATCTCCAATATCACCCGTATAAAATTCAGTTGACGCATTATTTGAAAATGGCAGACCACCAGAAGAGACGACAGTTTGTTGACTGGGTATTGAGAAAACGGCAGGATGATGACACCTTCGCAAACAAAATCATTTTCAGTGATGAGGCGCACTTCCACTTAAACGGTTTTGTTAATAAACAGAACTGCCGTATGTGGGGTTTAGAAAACCCTCGCGTGGTTAATGAAAGGGAAATGTATGCACAGCGAGTGACAGTTTGGTGCGGCTTTTGGTCGGGCGGTGTCATCGGCCCTTACTTTTTTGAAAATCAAGAAGGAGAAGCCGTGACAGTAAATGGAGACTGATACCGTTCGATGATTAGGGAGTTTTTGTGGCGTCATTTGGATGGAATGGACATTGACGAGTTGTGGTTTCAGCAGGATGGAGCCACCTGTCACGCTGCACGAGAAACAATGTTTCAAAGAACAACAATTTCATGGACAGAGTTGATGCGTGCCAGCGCAGTAGAGGAGTGCACATGTATGACATCATTTTTCATACATGAAATCGGAAGGTAAGATGAACTTGTTGATGTATTTATTTTCAGTTTTTCAATAAAATAAATCTCTTAATTTGATATATCAAAACCGGCGCTCTTTTTGAATCACCCTTTATATACCATCTGATGCAGTACGGTGCTCTCTCAACTACCATAATACAACTTTGTCCATTACCACTACATATAACTCGGGCGGGCATAGAGGACAAAAATGATTGGAACGAGTAAAGCGTAATTGCCACTTCCCTTAGAACCAAGTAACAAGAAACGGCGACGTATCTTGTGTACGACAGCAAATTGTGGAATTATAGTAGCTACTACTTCAACCGACCAACCATTAACTGGCGGGTGTTGTTCAAGCACCAAAAATAGAACATTTCGTATCAGTATGAAGTTGTGTACAAACTTCACTGCACCACCTGTCAGCTGCCATGCCTACGTTGTACTATTTTCTTCAGCGCCATTTTAATCAACTCTCTGTGAACTTTTGGTATACTGTAAACTAATTATTATCAAAATGTTGTCCAGATTTTAGTAAAAAAAATCATGTTAATGTGTAAATAATCGTTTAACTCTAAAAGTAAATTGCTATTCTGTGAAAACAGGAGTAGAATCTTGTACAGTTTTATTCTACTCCTGTTTTCATGTAATAGCAATTTATAACTTTTGTACAGTTATAAATTGTACAGTTATACCTTATACAGTTATAATTGTACAGTTATAACTTTGTACAGTTATAATTTGGTTGGCCGGCCAGTTGGCGTAATGGTTAGCACAACTGACTTCTACGCCGGGGTCTTGGGTTTGATTCCCGGTCTGGTCTGGCATTTTTCATCACTCATTTTCATCTATCACCCTTCTCACCGTCTGCATTAGCAGTACTTGTAAAACAGTCGGAGGTTAAACCAAAAAACAGTAAGAAAAAAATATATATATAATGGGGTTGTAATATATTGATGCGTCTAGGTAAAAGGTTTTTAACTTCTGATCAGCAAGATATTTTTAATAAATCCCTGTATGGTGTTAAAAATAAGATATCCAAGCGTACATCAGAATTGTATCTCATATTTATATCCGTGTAGGTTTTAAAAGTAATTTTTTATAAAATAATTTTTGAAAAGTGGGAATGTTTTCTAATTAACCAATTTAATTTATCTAGTATCAGCTTAATTTTTTCTAAAAAGGAAACATTTTACTTTAAACAGATATTAATTTTTTAAAGTAACAAGGAGGTAATACGTGATAATTCTGTGTGAGACGACGATCCAGGGGTAGTTCTAAGTATTTTATTTTTGTCCCATGTGGTAGTATAACATTGTGAAAAAATGATAATAGCTTTTGTGTGAATTTAACAGGTGCAGTTTAGTGTTGTCTTTTTTCAATAGATAAATTACTATTGCATTCTATTAATCTGTTATGTATTGCCATTTATTTTCTAGTTTATTAACTTTTATATTTCTTTACTTTTTTTCTATTATTGTTAGATTTTTCCAGCATTTTTTGTATATTTATCTTTCTTAACTAAGTTATTTCCTTATACACGATTATACATGGTATAATTATTTCCGTATACATGGTCTTGGGTTCGAATCCCATTCAGGCGCACAGCATATTTTCATACGTTACAAAAAAATCATTTCATTCTTCACCGTCTGCATTAGCAGTAATTGCAGAACAGTCGGACGTTAAAAAAAACTAGTTGAAATGTAATGGTTATGTTTGGACAGCGTAAAGTAAAGTCAATGTTATTGGAGTGTGTCAATTGTTGAAACCAGTTTTGTACTAAAAATACCGGAATAAAGCTGTGTGATGTTGCTGATCTTCGTATTCATCAGCTTGCGTACGATTTTTTGATTTATAAGTAAGAGTTAATTAATGATTTAATTGTAAATAACCATATTTTCGTTTTATTTAAGTTTAGTTTAAACTCTTAATACCATTTTGTAATATTAGTTTACAATTAAGTTCAGTTGTTCAATAGTAAACTAGTTGCTAAAATCGTAATAATTTATGGTAATTAAGTAATTAGCTAATAAATACTTGTTATGAGTTTATAAGGAAGATTTGTTATGTATTACTAACCAGATCTCGAAAGAACTTTGAATAAACGTTACAATATTACTCAGAATTACCGGCGGACTGTCAGTTTTCCAAAATGTGTTGATTTATTTTCGTTAATTCAACTTCATTAACCATTTCTCAAAATATTTAAGGAATTCTTGTAAAATTTATGCAATTATTGGGGTTTTATTTGTAGAGAGAATAAATAAAATAATTGGATGAATGTTCGGCGTATTTGTTTATAAAATAACACTGCGGAAGTTAATTTTCCAAGAAATAATTCTTAGCGCAAACAAATTATACTAATCTTATTTTAATATTATAAACCAAGTAATTTGACCCATCAGCGAAAAAATAATTACACGGAATGAGAGAAAAATCGTCAGCGTTTTACTTTAGAGATAAACATTTTATACTTGAGAACGCTAAAGATCATGTTATATTTCTTGACGTTACCATCATCGTCTGGCTGTGCATAAATTAAATTTTGATGTTTTCTTTGAGAATATAAATTACAACTACTAATGTATTAAAGAAAATGTCTGTGTTAGTTTTTCGCTTCTTTTGTGTAATTTTCCTTTGTAAAAATTAATACGTTTCTTTTTTTTATAAGGAAAAACATTTTTCCAGAACGGTGTAATAAATTACGGTGATTATAAAATGTGGGAGTTTCCTTAGGTAACGAGTAGAAAATGCGCTGTGAAGTCGGGATGAAAAAGGGGTAGCTATGGGGATGTTTTTACGTTAAGGGTTCTACCGGTAGGTTCGCTCCCGTAGCATTGATTGTGGCTAGTCACACTGAGCTGTGGAACATGACGGCGGTCCCTAGCCCGCTCCGGCCGCGTTGCACCTTCAATTGTACCGCGTGTGCTGCAATGATGGATCAGCATCGGACCACAATTCATCCTAGTCAGTCAAATATTCATCTCGCTTAATTTTTTTCTTAAATTTATATCAATAAAACTTTTTCTAATTTTTTACTTTTTTTATAAATATACATTCTATTTCAGCAAAACTTAAAAGGAGATGTGATAATTAATTAAGAATTTAATTACTCCGTAATAAATTACAGAAACTGACTGCTATTTAATTAAAATTTCCGGAACCGTTTAACTTATATCATTCTAGAAGTAAATTAACCTCTTTTTTAAATTTATTATTTTATAATAATTTATGGTATTTTTTCGACGCAGTTATATAAAATAATTATTATCTTACATGTATGTTTAATGTGTTGTTGTTTAGGTCATCAGCCAAAAGGCTGGTTTGAACCTGTAGAGGTTTTACTAAGTAAAACGAAGAGTGAAGTGGTTTACCATTGTTTTCCTCACTGAGTGGAAAATTTCGCTTATCAGCATGCCGGGCTCTCTGAAAAGCACATATTTTCCACTCTGCAAATGAAACATTCACTTTATTCACCACAGGGTCTGGCTGTATAATGAAATTCATTACTTTCAGAGGAGACAACTATGATTAGTGTATTTTGTATCTCTACCTCTTCTGTTCTTAAATGATTCAGTCATTTAATTGGCTGACCATGTGATAAGAAACAGAACTATTTATTTTAGCCCTGCAACGAACAGATTGAGTGTAAATAAGTTGACACTCCACCTGTCTGTTATGGGCAGATGTGTTTAATGTATCAAACAAAAATAAATTTATATTATACATTTTTAATGTATCTTGTTTCCATTTTAAAATATTTTTTAAAAGAAAATTATTATATATCTTGACATCAGTGGGACGTTATCTTGAAATGTTTTTTCGATTTGGAACGTCTTCCTTAAACGCATTACGGAGTTCAGAGAAACAAATGACATTACGGAAACACATTACGAATTCCAGATTTGTCAGATCGGACGTGACTGAATCGTATATAAAATGTATTAGTCAACTTTTTTTTAAATAGTTTTTTACATTTTCATATATAATAGATGTTATATTTTTATAAAATTTCTATATTTCTATATTTATATTATTGTATTTAAATATTTTATTGTTATATTTCTTATATTTTAATTAGGTGTACTAAAAATATTAAAATTGTTAATTATTATTTTCTATAAGAATCAAAGATTTATAATAAATGTTGTTTCCCCCGAAATTTAAAATAATTTGTGTAATTCATAAGCTACATGAATTTACAATTAACCAAAATATTTCATAATATTAATACCACAAAGAGAGTAGAAAACTAAAATAAGTCATAAACTCATTAATCTTTTATCTCTCTTATAATTACGAGATTAAAAAAAAATTCAATAGAATTATCTACAATCTGTTTGCCATGGTACAATAAATAAAATTGATACTATGATTACATAACCGATGTATGTGACATGGATTTAGGAACGGCAGGTTTGAACTTTTAATAATTTTCAGAACCCTGGCCGGGAATTAAAACCGGGATATCTGCTTTGCAGTATAGCACGCTAACCTCTGGGCCACGGAGGAGGCTGATGTGTTAGTATGTTTTCTTACCTTCAAAAAAGATCTGTTGAATATTTTAGTCGCGTATCTGTATTATCTAGAAGATTTACTGCTTAAACGTTGGGATGATTTTATAATTTCGTGTAATATTTTGAGGAGAATTTTGATATTTCTTGATTTATTGTTGGTGTGTTTAAATCTGTGGGTATAATTTTGTTTAATTTTTACCATGGTGATTATGTAAGGGTGTTAGAATTTTAGATTGGAATATTTAAATAAAATCTCCATTAGAGTTTTACTCGTTGTTCCCTAAAACTGAATTCCATAAGTCCATTTGGATTTCAAAATGACCTTGTATACAAAAACTTTGCTTGAAAGGGAAAGCTTTGATCTCTTTCTAAAAATCCAGTGAAATTGTTTAATTGAGAAAATAAAATTAAAATAAGTAAAGTACAGAGGTTAATACGGTAAATTTCAGTTTTGTTTTAGTTTAACGTCCGACTGTTTAGCTATTAGACTACTGCTAATGGAGACGGTGAAGGTTGAAATGATTTTTTGTAACATGTGAAAATATGCCGTGCCTGAATGGGATTCGAACCTAAGACCGCATGATGAGAGGCAAGCACGTTATCAACTACGCCAATACGGCCGGCTAAATTTCAGTGACTGTATTTTAAAGTCAACCAAAAAAAATTGAACCAAATTGAATCCAATTGTGTTCGTATAGTCTTTTCAATTTTTTTCTCGCTTTAATGCTTTATTTACGACTGTAAAAATTATACAACTATACCATATGTAATATCAATAGAAGCTTCTGTAACACGTTTTTGCACTTCCATATCTGGTAAAATGGTTGCAGCAGTTTGTATAGTGTGCTGCAAAACATACTTCTGCACCTGTACTCTTGATTATAATCAAATGAGTAATTGGCATTATACAAATCTCTATTATCTATTTTTACTTTTATTGATATAATGTTTAAATGTTAACATAAAATCTTTATTTGAGAATAATTCAATTACTTTTAGTTGATTAATTGGATTGTATTATACTCCACAGTTGTTTGCTTTTATAAGCTCCATGTATGTATATCTATGTAGGGCAAGAAAAAGTAAAAAAGTAAAAAATCAAAAATCAATTTTTTTCCATTAAAACGTAGGCTACTTGGTTCTGTTATTTAACAGAACTTACGGTTGTTTCAAATTAAGAAGATAGTAACTTTTCCCCTGAGGGATATTTTACATTTAAAAAAACCATTTTCCCTGTTTCAAATAAAAAAAATCTCTACAATTATTTTAATTGTTTTTATTATAAGTTTTAAATCATTTTTATTATTGTAATTCATAATATAATGTTACGTTAAATATGTTAATAAAAAGTTTATTTATCTCGCATAGGTACAGTATTTGATTTTATTAATATTTTTATCAAGTTTTCGGAACGATTTAAATTATATTTTACAATGGTAACTACAAATCCTTGCGGTATTAATAAATCGATTACTACTTTAAACAGCTGATGTGGTAATTTATAAAATTATTTAAAAAAATCCCTCTAGCGATAACAAATGCAGTATAATAATAGCAAAAAATGTCCCACCTTTAACCACTTCATAATACGTTCCCTATTTAAACTGAACGTTCTGTAATAGAACGATAACCATTAAATTGTCAAAACAAAATGTAAGGCTGTTTATATTATAGCACAAAGAAATTCACCATTTCAGTTCACAAGAGATTAAAGCGTACTGTAGTACTGGTCGACGACGAATGTGGTCATTTTTTTTTTTTTTTTTTTATTGAGTGATGATGCCTACATAAGCCTTGGGCTTGTGCGTAGGTAATGATTTGTGATGATTTACAGATGAAAAAAATGCCAGACCTGACCGGGAATTGAACCCGGGACCCCGGCATAGTAGCCAGTTGCGCTGACCACTACACCACGGGCCGGCCGTATACACATGTACCGATCGGTACGT
Source organism: Catonia carolina (assembly GCA_035578175.1). Taxonomy (NCBI): domain Eukaryota; kingdom Metazoa; phylum Arthropoda; class Insecta; order Hemiptera; family Achilidae; genus Catonia; species Catonia carolina. The sequence goes on from JAQMRL010000003.1 coordinate 79,897,197, forward strand.
GGTATATATAAATTAAAATATAATTATACAATTAACCACAATAACTTTACAAGAAATAAATTCATACGAAAGTATTAAACACGGGTAACATTTTAGAGGCATACTTTTCTAACAACCATTACGTATGTTGACTACTTGGAATAAGAAAGAAGAGGCAAGTAGGGGTAACGTGTACAGTGCAAGATTTTATTGAAATTACATATACTCGTAGTATAGGAAATGCGATGATGATTGTGTTAAAATAACATAAAAGGCATGATTTTTTTTTTTGTTTAACGTCCGACTGTTCTGCAATTACTTCAGATGAAATGATTTTTTGTAACGTTTTGAAAATATGCCGTGCCTGAATGGGATTCGAACCCAAGACTGCTTGATGAGAGGCGAGCACGTTACAACTACGCCAATGCGGCCGGCATAAAAGGCATGGAGAGGTAGGGCACCCACTGGTGCTTCCCCAAGAGTTATAAAAAATCTTTTGAATTTTGAATAAAATTTATTTAATTAAATTAGCAGGTCTTTACTCCGGAATCTTTTTAGGCGTCTTGTGTGATAGTCAGGTAGATGCATGATGGAATGAAATTTATTTATTTATTTAACGTAATATGCTAGGACATAAAAAATGTTTTTGGTTTTTTTTATTTGGTGTATAAATGTACAAATCTTTTGGTGTGCTAATTCGGGAGCAAGCTACATACAATTGGGCGTATGAAAAACTTGAATTTTGCAAATTCAACTCAGCAATTGTCAACGATTGCCCTTGTGCTTCGTTAATGGTGATTTCGAAGGTAAGACGCAAAGGGAACTGTACCCGCTTGAAATGGAAGGCAAAATCGTTTAAAATAATCGCTATGCGTGGAATCAGCACATTTTTCCCTTTGAATTTACCGTTGATGGTTGTTACCTCTACTGGTAGTCAGTCTTGTTCCGTTTGCACATCTTTGGTGCGTTTAAATTTCGAAAAAGCATCACAGTTGATCCAATTTTCAATGTCAATATGTCTGCTGGCACTCTTGTTGGCTCCATCGAATTTAGAAATTCGGTTAGGTAATTGACTGTTTGTTCCTCATCCATCAAGATATTTTTCCAACAAACATTCTCAGGGAAAAAGTAAAAATGGCGATAAACCCTGTTTTTTATGCAATCGGCACCAACCTTCTTAGGAACCACCCCAAGACTATTGTATAAGTTCTCTGAAAATTTGATTAAAATTGGTTGAGCGGTGAACGAGTCCGTAGGGAACATACATACACCATCCTCTTATATTTATCTTCTAATATATAAAATTCTCGTGTCCCAGTGTTAGTAGCCATAATCCTCCAAACCGGTTTAACCGATTTTGATGAAATTTTATATGTACACTTGGTAGGTCTGAGAATAGGTTTTTATCTATTTTTATACACCTAAGTGATAAGGGTGGTCCACCCCAAAAATTTCTTTTTTGTATTTTTTAGACAAAATTTTTATTTTTTAATGTGGCATTAAAAATACGTAGCTACATTCTTAAATTTTCACCCTTTTCCCACCAAACCCTATTTTTTTTATAGCAATATTAGTTGTGCATCGATCGTAGTAGTGACGTTTACAATTATCATTTTATGCCCCGGTATTAGTTTTTTTTGTTTTACGTCTGTCTGTTCTGCAATTTCTGCTAATACAGCCGGTGGATAATGATGGTAATGAATATGAGTGATAAAAACATTCCAGACCTGACCGGTAATCGAACCCCGGCGTAGAAACCACTTGCGCCGCTAACCACTTGCTGTACGCTAACAAGCCTTAAATAAAATAAAATAAATTTCATATTTCCCATAAAAACATGTTTTCTGTTTTTGGGCATAGCAACGCGTGCCGGGTACCGCTAGTATTATTATAATTTCAAATTTTAAATATAAGCTTTTCGATATAGGTATTCTAAATTTTTTTTTCATTTACAAGCTTTTCATTTTGGTTTTGGACTTGATTGTATAAGAGTACGTAACTTTTGATAAGAAGTACAGTAATCTTTTTTAAAATCGTTCTATAAATACTGAATTCAAAAGAATTTTGTCGCCATTCACTAGTTAAGAAAAAGATTGCTTTGTTAATATTTTTTTACATAATTAAAGTGGTTGAGTATTTATCCAGAAACCAATATTTTAATTCATTTCGGTTGATAAAAAATAATAAACCAGATCTAACAAATCGAAATGAAATAAAAAGTAATCTAATTTGCATTTGTAAAGAAAATTGACACAATTTACCTTTAGAATCCAATGTTGAACGTAATTAATTTAAGGTTTTTTTTATTAATGTCATTAAAGGGTTGTTGTTTGGTTTTTTGTATAATCACTAAGCTTACTTTGCTTAGTAATCTTATAGTAATATTCTTTTATGTAACTTCTTCCTAAATTTTTATCCGTTTTAACTTTTTTGTTAGATTTTTTTAAAAGTCGCATTAACAGATTAGTTATTAGCGACTATTTAGAGATTATTTAGCTACATGAAACTTTGCGTTTTGATTTGTTAAAATTGCTAGACTCTAAATCTGGGACCTCTGCGTTGTAGGCTAGCACCCTACCACTACGCTACAGAGACGGCCTTATACTTTTAATTTATTTCGGTTTACTTGTGTATAAATTTAATTATAGTCTACGTACAAGTGTTGCATTATTATCAGACTTTCTAAGTTGATTTATCTTTGAAAATATTTCGGGTTCCTGAACGATTTTTAAAATGTGTCTATGCAAAGTAAGTATGAAATAAAATAGTTTTCGATAGGTAGTTTTAGACATTAAAATCCGTTGCAACTGTGTTTGCCTTATTACATTTTACCTTATTTCATTAAAAACCCGTTTCAGAAAAATTTACCGTATGCCCTTCTTCCCATTCAAATATAAAATACGATATCTAGTTTTAGAGTTCTCTGTTTAAATGCCATGGATCTTACATGTCATTTTTCATCGGTCAGCCACAATTATTATTTTTGTATTTAGTAATTATAAAATATGTTAGCATATTATAATTTTATCCGTTGATGAAAACAGTAGCCTACTGTTGTTTACTACGAAAAATAATAATTCTAAAAGAATAACAACGTCCGTAAAAATCCACGACCTAATATAACCTAATATATTGTTATTTTAAATCTTGTAAAGCCATTATCGGTATTGTTAACCAGTTTAGAGCCTGGAAATTCGATGATGGTTAATTCTGTTAAGAAGATATGGCCAAAAATTCTATCTGAAGTTGGAATCAAAAAAAACTTCTCAACAATACAGAGTACGACAATATTTATTATAAATACTTCTAATTGGTGTGGAGATGTCGTTTTGGATAAAGAACCCACCGGGTTGGTCTATTGGAAATGTCGTCGATGCAAATCAGCAGTTAAACAGCTGATTTTTGGAGATGAAGGTTCCTAGTTCAAATCCTAGTAAAGGTAGTTACTTTTATACAGATTTAAATACTAAATAATGATTACCGGTGTACTTTGATGGTTGGGGTTCAATTAACCATACTTTCTCAGGAGAGTGAGCTTGAGTCTGTACAAGACTACACCTCATTTGCACGTCATACACATCATTCTCATCTCATTGGGTTTTGGGGTTGCTGATTTTTCTTAAATTGAACAGATTGCAACGTACACACATTAGGGCTAAAAAAGGATAAAGAAATTAAATATCTATTGTATTTTTAATTTTGCTGTGGGGGCTCTTAAGTTAATTATAAAAATATTGATACTTTTTTTGTAGAAAAATTAAATTTTTTAACTACTTTTGATCATTTAGAATCAGTTAATATATTTTTAATTAATACTGATTTATGTCCTATTTTCAAAACTTTTTTACTTGTTCATTTTTATAATAATTGATTCTGCCTAAAAAATCCATTGGCCAGAGGTGTTTTAAACGTGGGATGTACAATTTGTAAATTAAAAATTAAAAATTGTGTTTATAGAAATCAATTTTATTGTTTTTTTAAACATTTTACAATTTTTCTTTGTTAAGAAATTTTTTAGTAAAATTTACGTATGAATTAAAGAGTAAATTGATTTGACAACAAATGCTTTTCAAAGAAATGTAATCTAACTTTGTAAAATATATGGTTTTATAGCTTTTTAAATCGAAAGTGAAAATGATTTTTAATGTAGGCCTAATTTAATTTTAAATGCATATTTTGGTAAATTGGTTTTTAGCATGTTTGTTTAATTTTGTTGTATTTAACGATGTACTGTGTTACTGACAAATAAATATTTATTAATTAATTTATTTTATTTGATGAAATTTGTTGAAACTTTTCGCAATAGGTAGCTATAAATATTTTGTCGTGTAAAATGTTCATTTAGAAAAATGATTTGAATAATCATCACAAGTATTTTGTGTTCATTATACATGTTAAACTAATAAATATGTGATAAAAGTATGTGATAGGCCATGTAGCTATGCAATACCTAACATACTGTACGTGGTAGAATGATGGTACGGATTAATTACAAATGTATTCGCAGAATTCAGGTGCGGTATTTTATGAAACACATGGAATTCATGCGTGTAGTCTATTCACCTGAATAGAGTTTCATCTATGATGTACACTGTATATTGCGAGTTAGAATTGAAATTTCGTTTTATGGGAGAACTTTATTTGTGTATTGTATTTTATTTTGTAGTTTCATACACTTTACTGCATTGTATATTTAATTTTATTACACATTTACGACGTTCAAACTCCTCTTTCTATCCTTGTGCTGACAAACTTTGTATTTTATTACTAACATAATAATTTGCTACATTAGTTTATTGAAGATGTATATATTATATGTCATTAAAAAAAACTCATTATAAATTACACGTTCTTTTAATCTACTGTATTATGTTTGCGCCCGCGTTAAGTGAGGGCCTATTATAGCATCAGTGGGTAACTTAAATTAAAAAAATACTGTGATTTTTATTCCAGGTTCTTTCTGAATCTGATTATTTTAAATAACAAACTTCCCTTTAAATAATTTATCGCAGATTTATTTACGAATTGATTATTTACATTAATTATTACAGTTATAACGTGTAGAAAATTACAATAAATTATTTATCTTAATAACAGAGTAATTTAATACAAACTATTTTAAAACTTAAAATAAAAAATAAGATAAATAATAAGATAAATTATTAATAAGATTATTTATTAATAAGATTTGATTATTTGTTTAATAAGATAAATTATTTATCTTAATAACAGAGTAATTTAATACAAACTATTTTAAAACTAACCAAGACTTAAACGTAACTTAACTAAAATTAATTGTGGCCATTTACTATTAGATAAATAATTAATTCTTTTAACGTATTACTTGATTAAAATTTTATACTTTTTGTCTGATACGAAGGAATGTTTCAATAGATTACTAGTTATATACAAACTGGTTTTTATCAACTCACTTCATTTATCATTAACTTCACAGACGGGTAAACAAACATTGACTAACTCATAAAAGTACAAAAGTGTAGCGGTTTTTATTTACACGCAACTGGAACTTTCTCCATATAATTATGGGCTATATATGCTATATTATGGGCTATATTATGGGTTATAATTATGGGCAAACGATCGGTTGGAAGAAGAAGAACCTCCTGGCTACGGAACCTGCGAGAGTGGTTTAATTTGTCATCCATCGACCTATTTAGAGCTACAGTTTCCAAGGTCAGGATTGCCATGATGCTAGCACACCTTCGTAATGGAGATGCTACATGAAGAAGAAGAAGGAACTTTCTCGAAGTGTATAAAGAATACCATATAATAAACTAGTGAAATAAATAACAATAGACGTAATAGAATATCTTATCCTATACTAGAAGTTCAATGAGCGTGCGTAGATTAGCTGCTAGTGCAGAAGCAGTAAATTATAATTATAAAATTTTACAAAAAATGTCCATTGACAAATGTCCGTCCAGCCGATGAACATCATAGTACTATTGATTTTCATCTTCTACTTTAAAGGAAATATACTTGTTCCGGTTCACACCGATCAGAAAACTGACTCTGACATCTCCTCCAAGGCTTCCTTGCATCTCTATTTCTTTTAGACCTTCTGTACCTCAGTGCCTCGAGAAAGATTCTTCCTAGGAACATCCATTCAACTTGATCTAACCATCACCTTCTGTACACACTGATTTTAGTATCCAGTGCGTAGACTCCCAGCTCTGCTCGAATATTTATATTCCGAATTCTGTTTAATTATTTTCTTGAATCTATAATCCAAATTTCATTTACACAAACCAATTTGGAAAAGCCGATGTCGTATAAAATTTTAACCTTTCATTATTTATTACGGTGTATAGTTCCATATATTTCCTGAAATCTGTATATCTTGCTACCAACATCTGTTTTTTTTTGTAAGTTGATGCAACCCAAATAACTGAAAGCATAGTCTTCCTCCAACGCTGAATCTCTAACAGTTGTCTTCGATCTGACTGGTCATTTCGTTTTAAAATCTCAAAAAAAAATTAAAATTCCTATTAGTATTAAAATAGATGAGTAAATTTCGCTTTTATAAAACCTATTGTCACCGGATGGCGACATTAAGTGGCTAACCTTATTAATTTGGTGGCCCTGAAAAGGGCCGTTTAAGCGGTAGTCGTCTGTCGTAGTCGTCGTGGCGGTCGAGGAGCTGGGCGACACGGCGTGTTGTCGTCCAGCGGAGACGTCATCTTCTTCCCTCGCAGTAGTGCGTCGATGGCTGCTTCGTCGGGTCCGGTGTGCGTAAGGCTCGGTCGAGGGACCGCTGTGGGCATCGCTTGCGTCAGCGGGCGATGACGGTCCGGTCGACGGCTTACGGTGACGGGTCGGCGAGCGGAAGCATCATCTTCTCTCTTGCGGGGTCGTCGATTAGTTTCACTGGAGTCCGGCAGCCGTGTGCCGTGGTGGAGGTCTTGTCGTTGTCTGGATCCGAAGCGGCGAGCCGGCGTGGTGGAAGCGGAGCCCGAAGAATGACGGCTCGGCTACCGGGTTCAAGCCTAGCCTTCCCTCAGCGGCAGTTGGGTCCCCACTGCAGCGTGACAGTGGCAGCCCCCAGAGCCCCGCAGTGTCGGGTCGGCGTAGGCCGTCTGCTGATAGCGCGGCCGAGGCGGCTCTCTCCGGGCCGGCGAAGGCTGACCGGTGCGGGAATGTAGCGTCCGCCACCGGTAGCGTAGACCAGGGATGGTGCGTCCGGTCTCGGCTGGGCTCGTCCTCTTGTCTTGAAGTGATGTGAATCGCTCATTGTCTTGATTGGAATTGAATCTCTGCTCAGTGCAGCACTCTTTATATAGCTGCCGGGAGCGCTGTGATAGAGAGCGGCTACTGGCTTGGCCTTGATGATAAAGGCCTTTGCGGTGCGTAGCCGAAAGCTTTGTCGCTATGCCGTCAAAGGCCGGGAGAACTATTGAAGCCGGCAACACAGTAAATGATTAATTAGAAGTGGTGGCGGTGACACTATGTTAATATTCTGAACTGTCTCTAGACAACATCTTAGAGTGGTTACAGTACACGGGTAGAAAGATGTTAGTACTACTTTCAACAAAACTAAACTAATGCATTTAGGCGTACTTTATTATTTTATTACATGGTTCACTTTAGAATAAGAAATATGAATTACATTACGACAGTTATCACAGTAACCTCAAAATTTTCTTTCTAGATGACTCACTTTGGCACATGACCATCCATAAATTTAGCCTATAGAATAATTTTTTTATGCCTAAAAAGTGTACATCGAAATCTGTTCAATGTAAGAATAATAAGCAACTCATGACTCAAGGAGATGAAGATGATGTTTACGACGTGTAAATGAAGTGTAGTCTTATACAGACCCAGGTCGACCATTCCCGAGAGAGTATGGTCACCTCAACCATCAAAGTACATCGGTAACCGTTGTCTAGAAAAATAGATTAATAGCGTTTTAATACATAAACATCTTTATATTAAATACAGCGATATATTGATTTCTTAAAAAGCGGTTGACGCACTTTTAATACCATTAATAATATATTAACATTATCTTGCGACTGCTATTCATTTTTTAAATTTTTTTGTAAAATGAAATAAGAAGCTTCAGAGAACAGTATCGACTAATTTAAATTACATTGTTGGGCGAGTGTAAAAGTCACTAACACTAACTAAAGTTCAACAACTTGTTGCGTTTGTATATCCACAGTAGAGGTAAAGTTTCAATTTCCAAACTGTAATTTTTATTTTTTGGTTTGACAATAATAAAAATATCAATAAAAAGGTTATATTAACATTTTTGCAGATATTCTCGATTGAGGTTTTTTTCTAATTTTAAATTATTTCTTCTCCAAACACAAAACTTGATAAATATGGAAAATATTTTAATTTAGTTTTACTGATTTGGTTAAGATTTCAAATCATAGTTTTAGGCCTACTTTCTCTTAACTTAAATGAATGCGAATGTATTATTATTAGGAAAAGTAGTATTGTTTTTATCTTGATTCTTCGAAATCGAGTTTTTACTGGAAATACAAGGTTTTAGATTTCTAAACCCTCAAAAACATGTTTTTATCGATTCGTCTTTGTGTGTGTGTGTGTGTGTGTGTGTGTGTGTGTGTGTGTGTGTGTGTGTGTGTGTGTGTGTGTGTGTGTGTGTGTGTGTGTGTGTGTGTGTGTGTGTGTGTGTGCGCGTGCGTGTGTGTTACCTCAAGAAGGGAATATTGTTCGAAGTTTAAATTTGGAACGTAAGTTAGGTACCATGAGATGACCCAACACGAACATTTTCATCGAAATTTGTCAACTGGAAGTAGTAGTTTACTCGTGTTTATTTTTTTGCGATTTCCTCTAAAATTGTAGCTGCTATTTGTTTGTGAATCGCCTCATTCACCATGTCTTTTTTGCTTTACAAGATAGGGTAAACAACATGTCTGGTTAAATTCGTGTTTGCGGGGGGGAGCTTATACAACGCTTAGTTTAGCATCAGTGTTTTTCCGTAAATTATTTTATTATTTAAATTGATAAGGAACGATATATTTTTAAGATTGCTTGTATTAGTGATTTTTTAGTTGAACAGAGGTTGCTTTTCACTTAGCGTCATTCACTGATGATTAAAATTAGGCTCTCTGTTTTATCTTACATTGTTTACTCGTAATTAAATGTAGGTTATATTATTTGAAATTATTTACATATGCAAGAGAAATTCATGGGAGTATTTCTCACTAGATGTTTTCCCTGTACTGTACTTGTACAATACCATTTTTTTTTGTTTAGGCCTATGTATTATTTTTAGTAATGCACTTATAAACTATTTTCGGTATATCCCGGGTTCGATTCCTGATCAGATCTGAAATTATTTAATTAGTCATTTTCACTTAAAACATTTCTCATCTTTTGAATCGGTAGTAATTTAAAAACAGTCGGACGTAAAATAAAAAAAGTGATATAAAAGTCTGCACTTGCTCACGAAAGAAAGAGTAGAATACGCATAAGTAAATAAACATTTTTGTTTTATAATAGATTTTTCAATTTTCAGAGGTTGGATAAAACTTATATGATTTGGTTGTATCTAACATTTCTGTATTTCTATACAAGTGATTTAAATTTCATAAAATCTAATAAAGAAATCTATATGAAATGAGTTTACTACCGTAATACCAAACTGAAAAATTGTACAACTTTATCTTGTTATTTATTTTTCAGATTTAGGAAATAAACTTAACGCTAACTCATTTCCTGAATGAAGTAAAATGGATGACGTTTTTAGTTCCTGAATTTGCTGATTTTAATACTGAATTCTGTCATTGGATTTTTTTCTTTTCACCCTATATTTTTACAGTCGTAGTACTTGGATGTTCAATGTAATTTTAAAGATAACAAAACTAACTTGTTTCCTCTAATTCATTCAAAAAAATCCATAATTTAAATCCATAATTTTAAAAAATCCATAATTTAATATTTCATATATTAGAAAACTGTCGCCTGATACGCTTCGCGGTAAACTAAGCATTTTTGGAGTATATATTTTTTAAATTTACGCTGTCAGTTTACAAGTTGTATTTAACACTAGAACATTTAAGGGATACTTTTTACGTTTTTTTCTATATTGGTTCTTGAAATGAATTAATCCCCCTGCGGAGACTCTTCGTAAATGTTTTGTTTTAATTTTATTATAGGTAGGTTATATTTTGAATTGTTAATCATTGGTAATGCGTCAAATTTTATGTTTCTCGTAAATGTAGTGTGATGAATGTTTGGCCAATTTTAGATCACGTAAAGTGACTTTAGACATTTTTGGAAGCTCTTTTTGCAGCCCACGTTCTCAGCATTCGTTTACAGTAACCTTTTCTCCTTTCTTCTGACCATCCGGTGTTCTGTTTTTGTTTTTCATGGAAGCCCGTAATTAGTTTTATGAATTTGCTTCGGTTTATCAAGTGTTCTCGGTTTGTACCGGTTTTCTGAATATTTTTCTGACTGCTTTAAACCATTTATCAGGCACCTTAGGTCTATTGTTGTCTTAAAAATTTGTTTTGTCACCCGATTGTCATTTTATATGTGTATCCATAGAATTTTAGTCTTCATTCTCTGATCATTTCATTAATTGTAAATTTGCCTTTTTTAGTTTTTGACCTTTTAACCATTATTGTCCGTTTACTTTATTTGAACCTATTATTTTGCGGCGGATCTTTCCCCCAAATTTCTCTCTTTCTCTTAGACCAGCCTTCCCGGTGATTCTCAGGCACTTACTTGTGCACAGACACACAAGTTTTATCACAGTATTCTAGTGTCTAATCTGGGCTTGTCTTAATAGTGTTTTCTATACTAATATAATAAAAAAGAAACGTCTGTTTGTTTGTTTGTATGAGGTAATCTCAGAAATTACTGAAATGATTTTAAAAAATCTTTCATTGTTGCATAGCTTAGAGCTTCCTGATCAATTTAGACTATTTTGCAGCTTTAAGTTACTTTAATTAAGTGAGTTAAGCAACTTAAACTGTGACGATGTCGCGTGTTTTAGTTTATCGGGTGCATAGCACTTTTATTTTTTCTAAGTCCTCTGGATAGTGTATTTTTTTGGGCTAGAAGCACGATTTAACTTTTATATTTCATAGAAAAACGTGAAGAATAACATTCGATTCCAAAAACATTAAAAATTCGGAAATATTCAAAATTTTTATTTTTTTACTGTATTTCATGTATTTGTTTTCATTCGACAGGTAGCGAATGAATCATAAATGTTTCCAATTACTCTGCGTACCGCACCCACGTATTACTGTCTCTTATCTCAGCCATATATCAAACTGTCTCTTTCTTTTCCATCGGTATTCTTCTATGCATTCTATTCAACTCTGTTAAATCGCAGAGACAAACATTTAAAACGGTGGGCATCGATTTGAGACTAGAGTGGTTCCTTCACTCATAGACAACTTTATGTCGGACTTTCTAGAGCTGGAAGCGCAGAAAAACAATTTATTTTGCTGCCACAGGGCAACAAAACTACAAATATTGTTTATAGAGCGATTTTAAAATAATTTAATGAAGCGTACATTAGCTGCTGTGAAGCGAAGCGAGCGGGGTTGCTAGTCTTCTTATACAAATGGTGAGTTCCTCGGAGTGCACCGGCCATCTTTCCTCGTTTGTTGTTGTTCGCTTCCTTTTCGGTGGTCTTCGGTTGTATTTTCTCCCCGAGGTACTTGAAGCTATCAACTTTGTCAATTTTTCCGTATTGTGTCTTCAATAACGCGGGGCTTTTTTAATGTTCGTTATGTATTTAGTTATCTCAAAGAAAATCTGTAGTCTAGCCTTATCTACTCTTTCTTTTAATTCGTTGGTTTAATCTATTACTGTTTCCGTGTTCCTAGAAATTATTGCTGGGTCGTCTGCTAAATCAATACAGTTTATCTTTATACCGTTCTTTGATCCTCCAATGTGTACTTGGTTTAACGATCTCTTATTGGCAAGTTCCATTTCCTATCCCTGAATAACTAACTCTCTTCAGCACACAGTTAAAAAGAGCCTGTGACAATACACCACCCTGTCTATTTTTGGATATCGTAAATAGTTAAAAAAAATTGAATAAAGGAAAGGATAGAAGGATAGAAAAGGATAAAGGATAGATGGAATGAAAGAGCCTTATTGTAGGACGGTGCTATACCGTTTCTTATACCAGCCTGCATACATGTAGCATCTTGTAACACAATACATGGTAGAATAGAATAGAATTAGTGTATAGAAAAAACTGAAAACTAATCTTCCCGAACGACAAATAAAATTAAAAATGACTTCATTTTATACATCACAAAATGATTTTTCAAGATTAAAATATTACTAAATATTACTAATGTTTTCTATCTCAAAGTTTTTCAACTGCGGTTTTTTTTAATTTGGTTTGTTTAGTTCTGAGATAAATTCTAACCAACAAACTATCAGTATATATTTTTTTTAACAGTAAGAATTATTTACAAACAGTTTAACAAAAAATTTCAGTAAATGTTGTGATTATGAATATAACTTGAAGAAGACAGCACTCAGCAGCGTTGCTTCCGTGTGATCGTTTGGTTATAAGTTATAAAGGGTTTCTTTTTAATCCTGGTGGCGTAGATTTTTTTTTATACGGATGAAGTGAATGAAGGTGTGAAAAGGAGTGAATGAAGACGTGATACTGATGATCTGTGTAACTGATAATTGAAAATTTATTAGATGATTAATTGTAGATTAATGAGAGCTATCAAGATTTAGTTCATTGAGAAATAAGAGTTGATGATCCGCAATATAACTTTGTGTTTTTAATTTTAAAAAGATGGTTAAACATTTTTGATCAGGTGAAACGGAATGGAAGATCTAATATTCTCGCCTTCTTGAGTCTTTGATTTTCAATATTGTCATCGAGAATATTTATAGCCAAATGATTAGAATGAGTGTCCAACTTGGTTAAATACTTTTCACTCCGGCTGCTAATTTCTTCTCTCACCGTAGGTATGCCCAGGTCATGATGGAGTACTTCATTAGGCACATACCAAGGTGCACAGCATATAAGTCGAAGAAACTTCGATTGGAATCTCTGTAATATTTCTACGTTAGACGTACTTGCTGTGCCCCAGAGTTCAATTCCATAACTCCAAACTGGTTTTATCATCACCTTGTACAGTGTCAATTTATTTTCCAAAGACAACTGTGATCGCCTCCCAACAAGCCAATACAGTTGTCGTAATTTAAGTCCAAGTAGTTTCCGTTTGGTCCATATCTGTTTTCTCCACGTCAATCGCCTGTCTAGATAGATGCCCAAGTATCTCACATCATCTGAGTGTGGAATTACGTTGTTTCGAAACGTTACTGGTGGACATGATTCTCGTTTCATCGTAAAGGTTACGTGTGCAGACTTCTGTTCATTTACTTTGATCCTCCATTTTTGCACCAGTCTTGAATGTTATTTAGATGTTATTATAATTTTTCAGAAGCGTGGACTGAGGAGGCATGAGACGCAATAATAGCAGTGTCATCGGCAATAGCAGTATAAATTAATAATTTTAATAAATTGATGAAAATTTCATCATCTATTTATCTAATCATCAATTTATCAAATCTATTTATTAACAACAGTGGGGCCAGTCGAGTGTGAAGCCAAAATAACACACACAATGAGGTGGTATAAAACTGAGCTAAATTAACTTTTATTGATTTTTCCAAAAATGCTTTTTGGAAGAAAATAATTCATATAGTTTTTAAATTTCATACGCCCAGATACATACCCCTGACAGATATGTATATATATTTGTTGTTGTTGTTTAGGTCAACAGTCGAAAGACAGGTTTGAACCTCTAGAGGTTCAAACTAGAGTAAAAACTAAGAGTAAAAACTAGAAGTGAGGTGGTTTACCATCGCCTTCCTCACTGAGTTGAATGAGTATGCTTATCAGTAAGCCAGGCCCTCCGAAAAGCATCCACTTTCCACCCTGCAAATGACACCTTCACTTTATTCATCACAGGGTCTGGCTGCATAGTGAAATTCATTACTCTCAAAGGAAACAACTCTCACTAGTGTCTTTTACACCTCTACCTCTTCTGTTCTTAAATAGTTCAGTCGTATAATTAGCTGACTTTGTAATAAGAAACAGAACTATTTTTGTAGCCCTAGAACCAACAGATCGAGTGCAATTAATTTAACACTTCATCTGCCCGTTATGGGTAATATCTCTCTCTCTCTCTCTCTAGTTAACAGCCATAAGGCTGGTTGGCAGCTGCTCTCCATGCTCCTCGGTCATCTGCTTTCCGCTTCAACTCGTTTAAAATACTGGTATTTTAAACAACCGTATTATATTGGTAATCGAAATATATTATATTATTAAAATTATCATAATTTTTTAGTTCCCGGGCTACAAAAAAATAGTTTTGTTTCTTATCACATGATCAGCCAATTTTATGACTGAAGCATTTAAGAACAAAAGAGGTAGAGGTATAAAATACACTAGTCACCGTTATCTCCTCTGAAAGTAATGAATTTCATTATTCAGTTAGACTTTGTGGTAATGTAAATGAAGGTGTCATTTGCAGGATGAAAGGTCGATGCTTTGCAGAGGACCTGGCATGCTGATAAGCATATTTTTCCGCTCAGTGTGGAAGGCTTGGTAAACCACCTGACTCTTATTTAAACCTTGAGAGATTTAAACCAGCCTTTCTACTGTAGACCTAAACAACAACGCAATTGTTTACACTAAAGAAATTTAGTATCCAGTTTATTCTGTCTCTATGAAAACATTTTTGTAGGTTTTCAGTAAAAGTAACTTTTAACAGATTCAATACAAAAAGATTTTGACGTTATCTTCTTACAGATTTAACACCCTTTGTTAGTGACTTTCGTTTTGTAGAAACTTATTATTTTTAAACAAATATGTTTCCGCGTAGTGTTTATTTACGCGTACAATAGTGTATTCGGGTTTTGATATTCTGGCTTTAGTACGTATCTTATTTACTTTAATTCTTTCCCTATTTCTAGTTTCGTTTCTATCTTCCCTCTCAGTCTTTCTTTCTCTCCCCTCGCTCGGTCTCTCTCCCCCTCTTCTCTCTCAATTTCTATCTTCCACCCCTTTTTCTCCTCTCATCCATGCAACTTTCTCCCCTTTCCCTTTTTAGATCATTACTTATATGTACTAACTTTATTATTGCATTGCTGAATAAATAAATCTTTATTTGCTGCGATCTTTTTCGACAATGAGAAATGTGAAATACAATGTAATGTATTTAAAATATACAAATTGTAGTACTAATAATTTTCTTTAAACAAAAAGTGCAAAAAATACATAAATGCATTAGCATTTACATTTACTTTGTTTAAAGTCGCATCAACAGCTTGGTTGTTAGCGACTACGTGGGATTTACAACTGGAACTGCGGGTTTTGACTCGTGAAAATTTCCAGACTAGCCGGTAAAGCATTAGCTTTACTTTTAATAATTACTAAGCAAACCACCTAAACAACAAGTTTACAAATCCTTCAAAACAAGTTTACAATATTACACCTTACATTACATTAGATTACATTAGAGATAAACAAACCATTCCGAGAATAGGGATATCTTGTATTTTTTTATTTATTTTAAAGCGCATCAACTGTTTTGGTTATTAGTATCTATGATAGGCTACAGTACAGAATTGGTTGGTTTTAACATGAATAATTTTTAGATCTTTGGTATGAATCGAACCCCGGACCTTTCACTTTGCTATGTCTAGCTCAGTGTAGCGCTCTAACCACTCGGTCACGGAGGCGGTCCTGTGTAATTTCAAAAAAAAACATCAATGAGGAACCTTTTTCGTTATTTCATTACTCTAATAACGTGGAGATTTTTATTGCATTTAATATTCATTTAAATGTTAAGTTTTATTTAGCTACTCAAATATATTAAGTAAATCAAGCAATGAAATTGATGTATATATTTATATCTTATAGCTAAGGATCGATCGTGTAATAGCTTTTGTTTTTACCGCATAAATGTATTAAAATAATTACAGGAAATTATTTTGGCGATTTCCTGAATTATTGTGTATCATTTAATTTATATAATAGATTTGTTATTTTACGCTTATAGGTATAGCATCGAACTCTGATAAACCGATTGTACAAGTATGATCTGTGCCAACTGCAGTAATGTTGAACTAAAGTATCTCTTTAATTTTCATCGTAACGTTGCTTATTTGTTCGAATCGTAGTTGCTCGAAAATTAGTTTCTGTCATCATAATGAGGTTATCGACTTTGTGACTTGTCCTTTCATCTTGTTTGCCTCCAACTTGTTCAGTTTTCCGCCAGCGTTATATTTTCTTGTTAGTTCATATTCCCTTTAAAATAGTCTATAATCTTAATTCTTATATATCCTATTTTATTTTGCCTTCTGCTGGTCCTTCTAATATATTTTCAATTAAATCTTATCCTCTCGTTATATTTCTTAGCCACTTAGCTTTCCTTCGTGGAAGTATTTCCACCAAATCTCTCTTCTTCTATTCTAAAACTTTACTGTGTATTGCACATAATTAGACATTAATTATATTGCTTATAAATTAATTTTTATTTAAAAGAAGCGATGAAAATAGTTTATTTTAAATATTCGTTAAAAAATAAAAGAAAATAATCAATTAAATGTAACCGTTAGCTCATAAATATAAATATTTATGGTACCGACATAATAGTGATATATTTTTATGTATGTTTGTGTCGGCAAAATCTAGTAAATGTTTATATGGGGGGGAAAAGTTCGTTAGTTGACCAAATAGCCCTTTAAAGGTAAAATTAATGTGTCGGTGTTTAAGTAAGCAATTAAGTAAGTCGCTATTATTTGTTAAGTAACGCCGGTTGGGCAAGCGACTTTGTATGGTGACCAGCGGACAGCCATTCCTGAACGAACTATACTGGGGGTCCCTGTTCAAACTCATGCCTATTTCACCTCAAATAATAATACAGCAAAGCAGCGATCAAATTGGGTAGTTGTCAATAATGTACAGTTCCCAATAGCAAATAAAAAAGCTAAAAAAAGTAAGTTATCACTACACCGTTTGCCCATAACAGGCAGGTGGAGTGTCAAATTATTTACACTCAATCTGGTAGTTGCAGGGCTAAAATAAATAGTTCTGTTTCTTATCACATGGTCAGCCAATTAAATGACTGAATCATTTAAGAACAGAAGAGGTAGAGATGTAAAAGACACTAATCAGAGTTATCTCCTCTGAAAGTAATGAATTTCATTGTACAGCCAGACCCTGTGGTGAATGAAGTGAAGGTGTCATTTGCAGAGTGGAAAATATGTGCTTTTCAGAGGGCCCGGCATGCTGATAAGCATACTTTTTCATTCAGTGAGGAAGGCAATGGTAAACCACCTCACTCCTCGATTTACTTAGTAAAACCTCTACAGGTTCAAACCAGCCTTTTGGCTGATGACCTAAACACATCACTACACCGTATATTAACTTGTATTGTGTGCAGTAATTGCTTACACGTGTCTTTTTGGAAATTTTAACGGAAAATGAGACCTTCGAAAGTTAAAAGAAGGGTTCTCATTGGTCCGACGTCATACATAGGGGGAGTTATACCGAATTTTTATGTAGAGAGTAATTTCAATTTTTCGATAGAGTATGGCGTGATTTCAATAGAGTTAAGTGTAATTATTAGGGTACAGCAGTAATTTACATTATTATTAGAGTTATTTGTAAAGGTAATTAAAGGCGCGGTATTTTAATAATTTTTTATTGTGAGCTACGGAATGGAATAACCATTTAAATCAGGTTTTTACATAGTATAAAATTTTAGATCACAGTTATTGTTTTTTTATATTTGTTAATTAATTTTTACTTTCTCTTGCCTCTTATGAATTATATAGGAAGTAAAGTATTGTTTTCATGTCGATTTTTCGAAATCGAGTTTTCACCGGATCTATACGTTTTCAGACCCCCTGAACCCAAAAAACATGTTTTTAGCGATTGGTCTGTGTGTCTGTGTGTGTATACAAAATATCTCAAGAACGGAACATCGTACGAACTTGAAACGTGAAACTTAAGCTACATACCCTTACCGGACCCGACACGAACATTTTCATCAAAATCGGTCAACCGGAAGTAGTAGTTTGTTCGTATAAATTTTCACTTTTTTACGATTTTCTCAAAAACTGGTCCTACGATTTTTTTTTTAATCGCCTCAATTACTCAATTTTTTATTCTCTACTAGCTAGGGTAGGCGCCATGTTTGCTGAAATTCTTGGTGAGGGTGTTTTTACGTAAAAAAAGTGTTGTTTTTAAGATTACGGCTTAAATATGTATTATAGCGCAAAAATTTGTATAATAAAAAATGTAGCGAATTTAAAATTCTATAACTTTGATTTTAAACACTTTTTTTGTATAACGCTTAGTTTAGCGGTAATTAGCGATTTTCTGTTTTTTTCTCACGAAAACGTGTGAAAAATCGATTTTTTTAAGATTTCGGCCTTAGTATTCATTTTATGACAAAAGTGTTTATAATGAAATTTATAGAAAATTAAAAGATCTACAACTTTTATTTAGGGCATTTTTCTCTACAGAGAGTAGTTTAGTGTGAAAGAGTGATTTTCCGTATTTTTAAGCCAAACTGAGGTTGATTTTCATTTTGCGTTTTTCATATATGATTAAAATTAGGTTATGTTTATTGAGGTTAGTTTTTTGTTTATTTCTAATGTTTTATTACTATTGTTAATTATTTGCATTGGCAAGAGAAAGTCGTTTGAGTGTTTCACACCAGATTTTTTAGTATATTAAAGTATTAAAAAAATCATTAAAATATTAATATATTAGTTTTTTTATTGTTCTACATTGCATGAGCGCTTCCATGCGTCTTAATTATTTGGTCGGATATCACATCTTTGGAGTAATATTTTGTTTTCTTTGATTTTAATGTTTTTTTTTATTGATTTGTATGTTACCACACAAATTTATAATGGTACAACTGTTGTACTCCAATTTTAACATTTTACTGAACGATACCTTAGGTCTTTTTCTTTCTACGCAGTAAGTTTTTCTGTGTATCAAACGCTTCCTTTTTCGTTTATATTTTAATTGGTACTTCTACTGTTTCTTCTCACAATCAAGGATTAGGCTCCTTCCTGTTCCAACTTACAACAACGACAAAACTCTATTGAATTATTGCTATCTCTTTCGTAGCCTTCCAACATCTCTCCTCCCCTCCTGCCTGTATTGTAATACGTTGAGAGGTATCCTTTCCTTAGGTATTCTCTCTATGAGCTCCTTCCATTGATTTCGATATAAGAAGGTTTTAAGAAGTAAACCTCCAGTTTAGTTGTTATCCTCATTTCTCTCTTGATCCAACGATTGCAACCATTGGTTTTCCGCAGGAATCGCATCTCTGCGGCCTGTACTCTGCTCTCTTGTGGTTTTGTACTAACCCAAGACTCACTTTCATTTAGAAAGACCGGGGCAGCTATCACCCGTCTAAAATTTGTTAATTTTTTTATTTATTTAACGTCGCATCAACTGCAAGGTCATTAGCGACGACGTTGGGGTATAACTGTGCGTAATGAGGATTAAATGATTTTTTTGTAACCTGATGAAAGGCAAACACGTTACCAACTACGCCAATGCGGCCGCCAAAAAACTAAAATTTTATTTTAGTTTCTTTCCTTGTTTTTCTGTTTAGGATTCCGCTAATACTTCCTCACTTCTACTTGTTACATTAAATTATTTAAATAATTTTATTCGTTCTTTTATGTAGAATTAATAATCTGAAATTGTATATTTATTGTGGTCAATCCTAGAAATCGTTAGTTAGAATTTGTAGCGTTCCATTGTTATTGGAAACTGTAAACTATTAACAGCCACCTGTTTTGATCGCTGCTTCTCCCAATTTTGGCTTAGAGTAGAAGGTAATTTTAAATAGAAATCTCTATTGGAATTTTTGTTCATTTGTTGCTGTCAAACAAACTCCATTCGAAGTTTTTTACCACAGCCAAGTTAAGTTACTTACAAATTATTACTAAATTTCTACCACCTGATTGACTAAGCTGGCTCGAAAGCGTAGTTAGAATAAATTGAGGTATTTAAGGTAGTGATATTGTTCTTGTTTCCTACCAATGTCTTTTCACCAGGATATTAAACCCGTACGCTAAATATTACTTTTTGATTAATCTAGTTTTTTTCAACAAAATGTATACGTTTTCTGTTATGTACGTATGTATAACCAATGAGAGAAATCATAGTAAATATATTACAAATTATATATGTAGTTGAAGTAAGTTTATTACACTGAAATCATCGTTGCATTAATCTCTTCCAACTAAATCACTGTGGAACGTCCTTCCCTATCCTCCTCATTTCCCGGTTCTTCTCCTCCTTTACTCGTTTCCTGTAATACTGCTTCGATAACTTGTTTGACCTTCCTGAAATTCCCCAGTGTACCTTATTCTCCGACCTTTTCACCTGCCGTTCCTCTAAATAATACAGTTTGATTATTCTAAGAGATTGTTTTGAGTTGAAACCTGCTCTAGTAACTTTAGTAATTGTCTAACTTTGAAAATGATCATTTGATTCCTAGGGAGATCATCATGATTGTTTTCTAAAAACATAAAATCTATAGTTATAAATTTTAAAGTCCTCAATCGCTCTTTCATTAAAACTTATTATTAATTTTATAACTTACCGATCACCTAGAGAACTGAAATTCGACACATTATTTTGTTCTTTAAGGGTAAGACAGGAAAGCTGAACTATTTGCATTTCGATCACGTGTTCCGAAGGGATAAAAGAGGGTGACAATTCTAAAACAATTTATATTATTTCCGTGTCTTCCTCAAAAGCTACTTTTCTGGGAATCTAAAGGTGTATTCTGTAATTTGTACCTAGGGAAAATTAAGACTTTATTACAACTACTGAAGCTTACGAGAAGAAAAATGTAATTATTTTACGTAAAAATATAATTTCTATTTATGGTTCGAAAGGGCTTGTTCACCGGAACCACTTCATTAATTCATCAATGATATATATGTACAAGAAGTCCAGTTTTATAAATTCCGTTTTGTTAATACAGTAAAGCCGCGGTTATCCGAGCTACGGGTTAACCGAGGTAGCCCCAAAAAGTACCGCGCAAAGCGACATCCGCATACAGCGGAAAATCGATCATAAACTGTAGGTAGCCTATGTACTGTATGTCTTTTTTCATTTTGCGGTTTTATTTATTTTTATTTGTACGTCATTTTTCATATGATAATACAGTATATGCATTTTTCACATGTTTGACCACGGTTATATTTGTTTTACCAGTTCACAATACGTTTCCCTCTCGGTTTTTGAAAGATTCCGAGTTATCCGAGGTACAGTCAGTCCACATTACCTCGAATAATCGAAGCTCTACTGTACTTCTTTCTCATCAGTGCTACTTCAGCCATTTTGTGTTAGTTATTGTTCGTATAACTTTTAATTACGTTCTACAAAAATATAAAAATAAATAAATAAAAATGATACTTTACAAACATTTGAATATAACGAGATAAGTTTATGTTAAACATTTAAAATTATTTAAAACCATTATATTGATAATAAAATCACAGTTTCTTAAAACAATCAGTATGAAAAATAAAACAATCAGCAAGAAATAAAGTATTTACATGCCAAGATAACCATTAAATCATGCTTAACTCGCACTGTTTATGGACGAGGCAAAATTCCTTATCACGTCCTAATAAAACCATAGAGCTATAATAGTAAACACTTCTTTTATAAATTTGGCAACGTCATCACCTATGTGCAAGTTAGCAATTCTGTGAATCTAGTCTTCTTCATCTTCCAAACTAGGATTTGGTCCCAAGACCTATTCCAGCATCCATCTCGCCAACGGTCGTTGCGGATCGCGCTGTCCAATCGGGCTGTAAATTCTGACTAGTCTAGGAACCCTGTGTGGAGACATTCTTTCACGATCCATTTCCTGGAGTACTCTATAATTGTCTCATTAAAAGAAGACACATCTAACTCTCGCCGTATACCCTCATTTCTGAACCGATCCAATCGACAACAGCCCCTAATGCATCTCAAGAAGCGCATTTCTACCAGCTGAATGGAATTTTCATATTTATACTTCCATACAAAAGCGTCACTGACATACGAGTATGTCAGTTTTGGGATAGCCATTGTCTTTTAAAACTCCATTAATGTGTCAGTTCATGTCCTTCCATTCAAATTTCGATGCATTGTACCACAATCTAATAATAAAATCAATGAATTTAGTAATATTAGTAATTTTTTAAACCATTCGGTCTAATGGTAAATTCGTCGCTAAAAATTAGCTGTTTAACAGTTAATTTTCGGAGACAAAGTTTCCTGGCTCAAATCCTAGTAAAGGTAGGTACTTTTATTCGAATTTGAATATTAGACAGTGGTTATCGGTGTACTTTGATGGTTGGGGTCCAGAAACCATACTTACTCAAGAATGGTCGGCATGAATCTGTATAAGACTACATCTCATTTACACGTCATACATACGAGGTGTGGCTTTTAAAAAACGAGACAGACGTTGTAAAAAAATTTATTTTATTTTATACATAATTACTTATTGTCACCTTCAATATACACTCCTTCTCTATCCCTACAACGCTCCATGCGAATTTTCCATTGTTAAAAACAGTGCTGGAAGTCATCTTCTGTCAGTTTCTTCAAGACACGTGCCGCTCAAAAATATTTGAAATAAAGCTCGCAAAAATGTTTGTACTGACACTTTGTACGCGATTAAAAATGACCCAAATTTTTTTGAAATGATAATAACATGTGACGAAACACGGTTTTGTACTTATGATTCGGAAACGAAGCGCCAATCCATGTACTGGAAGAGCCGAACTTCACCGAGAGACAAAAAAGCTCGAATTAGCAAGTCAAAATTTAAAGCAATGATGATTGTTTTTTTTTTTATATCCATGGGATTGTGTACCTTCGCTGGGTTCCTGAAGATCAAACAATTAATCAATATTACTACCTTAATGTACTTTCTAAACTACGTCAAAGAGTAAGGAAAAAAGGCCCCGAAATATGGAAGGACAAATCATGGGTTCTCCACCAAGACAATGCGCCAGCTCATTCCGCGTTATCTGTCAAGAGGTTCCTAGCCGAGTACAGCATCTCAGTGTTAGAACATCCACCTTATTCACCAGATCTTGCACCATGTGACTTCTACCTATTTCCTAAGGTGAAATCTGCATTAAAAGGGATAAGATTTGAGTCTGTGGAAGCTATAAAAGAGAAAGCGGCACGGGTCCTGAAGGAACTGACAAAAGATGTCTTCCAGCACTGTTTCCAACAATGGGAAATTTGCACCGAGCGTTGTAGGGATAGAGAAGGAGTGTAGGCTATATTTAAGGTGACAATAAGTGATTATGTATAAATTAAAAATAAACTTTTTTACAAAGTCTCGTTATTTAATAGTCACACCTCGTATATCCCCATTTCATTGGGTCGTAGCGTTTCTTATTCTCTTAAATTGAACAGATTGCAACGTACACACATTTGGGATCAAAAGTAGTAAAACAGAAAGAAATATTAATTTTTATTCATCCAGTGATGTTTGCAAATTTAATCATAGCAAAACAACTCTGATGCTAACAATAAGAGTCGGGACAATATTGGTGGTTTTCTAAAGGATAATGTTGAAAAGTAGTATTTGATGATTGAAATTTCAGGTTCTAAATGGAACACATCTCTTCGTTCGCACTCGGTATCATATTATAAGGAACCTTAATTATAAAAGCTAAAATGGCGGTATCTCATTTAAACTATTTTTAGCAGCTTTTACCATTATTACAGTAGAACTCCAACCTGCACTATAGGTAAAACATTTTTTTTTGATGTTAGGTTCGAACATCTAATTACGGAAAACACTCAAGTTGTAAAATATTTAATTGTAGTAAGTTAACTAACCTAAAAAATAACTACACAAAAATATTGTACAGCTTATTTTTGAGTAATAACTTTTATGTAGTAGAAACTGCTGAATCATGAATTTCCAGATTATTGATTCATTTGTACGGGAAAAATGAAATGTATAAAATTTTCTGCTTCAGTATGATTTTTCTGATTATTATAATAAATATTTTAGTTATATTTAGTACTTAAATTTACTTGACATTAAGTTAAAAATAAAAATTTTATATAGGCTTATAAATCTGATAAGAATAATTGACACAGCACATTTTTAGGGCACTAGACAATATACCTAAGGTGTCCGGTAGATGGTGTCAAAAAGTTAAAGAGGATATTAATACAATTTTAATAACCCGAGAAAACATTATAAACCGAACCAAATACCGACTAACGATTGCTGATTTCAAGGGCTTCTACAAAGAACAAAAGTTGACCACACGATGGACAAACGAGGAAACGTTTTTTTCAATTTTTAACCTACTGTTTTAAAACAATCATCCAAAAATTCGTTTATAACTTGTAAAGAAAACGTTTAACTTTAAATTTTTCCATGATTTCTCAGATTTCGTAGGTTAATTTTGAATTAATTTAATGGAAGTTTCCTTCTGAACGGTTGCCTTTGGATACCTAAAGAACTTTTACGCTAAATTTAATGATGCTCGGTTCTGTATTTAAAATAATTGGTGTCGGTCATTCAGAGAGCGAGTGTTTTAAATTTTCTCTTCTTTTCACAGCATTGGCCTTTTTACAAATTTTCCGACATCATGTCTTTTTTTTATTAAAACGCGGAAAATAAAATGAATTATTTCCAGCATTGCAGTGGTCCTCCTAAGGTTATTTGTTCCCCCAGACTTGTATTCCAAAACCCATTTCGAAATTTTTTCTCCCTTCATTCCTTTCAGATGTTCCATCTATTTATTGCAATAGTAGCAGATTCTCGTATTTACACTTACAGTCTGCTGCTCTTTCCGTATTTTGCAATTACGAATTCTGTCCTCTCTTGTACAATACTTGACTTTTCATAGAAAATGCATCTCTGCAGTTTTCAATTTCTGTTTATTTCTTTCTATTAGAGCTCAAGTTTCACTGTCACATAAAAGTGTCGTAATTGCCATTTGCACTCAATCTGTTCGCTGGGGGCTAAAATAAATAGTTCTGTTTCTTATCATATGATCAGCCAATTAAATGACTGAATCGTTTAAGAACAGAAGAGGTAGAGGAGTAAAAATACACTAATCAGAGTTATCTCCTCCTCTGAAAGTAATGAATTTCATTATACTGCCAGACCCTGTGGTGAATGAAGTGAAGTTGTCATTTGCAGAGTGGAAAATATGTACTTTTAAGAGGGCCCGGCATGCTGATAAGCAAAATTTTCCACTCAGTGAGGAAGGCAATGTGTAAACCACTTCACTCCTCGTTTTACGTAGTAAAACCTCTACAGGTTCAAACCAGCCTTTCGGCTGATGACCTAAGCAACAATTGCTATTAAGTCATAAATCTTACAAAGCATTGTAATACTTAAACCTAGGTTCGTTCGGGATCTGGTTGTAATAGATAATATACAAACCTCTTTTAAAGTTATAATTAATTATTAAGCTCAAACCAACTAAAAATTACACTTAAATCACTTAAATTAATTACAAAACTTAAAG
Organism: Catonia carolina; assembly: GCA_035578175.1. NCBI lineage: Eukaryota > Metazoa > Arthropoda > Insecta > Hemiptera > Achilidae > Catonia > Catonia carolina. Next base: position 79,922,727 of record JAQMRL010000003.1, read on the forward strand.
CTTAAACCGGAAGAGATGACTTATATCAATAGCGGATTGTTAAATTGAATGTTATAGTTTTAAAAGAATGTCATCTTGATTATTTTTTTCGATTATATAACTACTAATAACGTTCTGTAATAAAGTTACATTTTTCAATGTTATTTGTTGATGTAATTTTATTTGCACGTGTGGACATGTGTAAATTTATTTCACGCATGAATAGGTTTTGTACAGGTTACAAAGTAATTTTTGATGATAAATAAACGTGATTGTCATAAATTTAATTAACTGTTTTTAAGCAAATAAACCTGAACGTTATGACTTTAACTTCAGTTTCATGAAGCTTTCATAAAGTTATACTCACGTTTGATGATATAACAGGAAGGTCAATTTATTCGCAGGTAACTTTCCTGTCCTGGTTAACGACTTAACAACTTGTGGTGTTCCATCTCTTACCTCTTACTTCATATACTCGTACCCTATTTTCCCTACCCTATTTTCACACGACCAGCATATAACAGCCTTTCAACCACACCCTATGTTACTATAATACTTATATGAACCATTTATAAAACGAATACCGAATAAAAGTAAATTATTTACGAGCATCGGTTGGCTCCTGAAAATACTATACTGCTTTAATGATTTTAAGGGATTTTTAACTTGTTTCTAATACAAAGTTAAAGATAAATTTTTAGTTGTATATGTGAGTCTAATCTGGTATATATTGAATAGAGAATTTTCTAAAGAAATTTTCTAAGCAATTCATTATATTGTTTTGCGTAGGTTATCAACCGACAGGCTGGTTTGAACACCTAAAATTTTTACTAAGTAGAACGTGGAGTAATATTTTTTACAATTGCCTTCCTCACTGAGTTTAAAAGTGTGCTTATCAGCATGACAGCCCCTCTAAAAAGCACATATTTTCCATCCTGCAAATGACACCTTCACTTCATTCACCGCAGCGTTCGGCTGTATAATGAAATTCATTACTTTCAGAGGAGATAACTCTGATTAGTGTCTTTTACACCTGTACCTTTTCTGTTCTTAAATAAATGGCTGGCCGTGCGATAAGAAATATTTTTTTTTATTGCCACGGAACTTACAGATTGAGTGCAAATAATTTAACAATCCACCTTTCTGTTACGTGCAAAAACTCAATGCAGCGGTCCCAGCCTGAGTTCTTACCTCTACACCAGTTTTCCACTGTTTTCATAAAATTAAAACAAAATTTGTTTAAAATTATTTGTTGTTTAGCGTTCAAAATCGCCTAGATTTTCGGTAACCATAAAACACTCGGGTGTTTACCCTTACCAAAAGAAAATAAGTAAAAATCACTTTTATCTCGTTTCTGCGGAAATGCGATGCAAAATTAAATCGTTTTCATTTTTTCGTGCAAAGCAACATCCAACTAAGCTAGTTGAACCGGTACAAAAACCGTCCGACCCATTCATGAGTACGGATGGAGATGACCATAAAATTGTTAGTCTTGGAGCGAAAATGTAAAGCGAAATTCTTTTGTCGGGTGTTAGCCGAAACACGAGGCCCGGTAGTAAAATGTTCCATATCAGTATCCCTCAACCGGTTAACTGGAATAACCCACTTACCGCATATACTGAAGAACCCTTAATGACAACTTTCAGCCATTAAGAGGTCTTGGGAGCATAAGTGATGAGGACAAAAGTTTTCCGATTGAAAAAATTACTATTATTTGTACATTGCCAAAAAAATTATATATTAACAGTTATTTAGCCTTTTAATAATAGAAACAAATACTCTTTCATTAACACAATAATTTAAGATTATCGTATATCGGCCGCATTGGCGTAGGTGGTAACGTGCTCCCCTCTCATCATGCGGTCCTGGGTTCGAATCCCACTCAGGCAGGGCATATTTTCATACGTTACAAAAAAATCATTTCATCCTCATTACGCACAGTTACACCCCAACGTCGTCGCTAATGGCCTTGCAGTTGATGCGACGTTAGATAAATAAATAAAAAAAAATTTAATAAAATTAAAAAAGAATTAAGATTATTTTATTTAAAATTTTTATGACTTTGATCTACTTAACCTCTGTGATCCGCTTAAGCTCTGATGTGAGGCATTTGCTGGCCAAATTGCGAGTTTATGTATTATGTATTTATATAAACCACCAGGTTGGTCTAGTGGTAAAGGCGTCGCCGTCAGTCAGCTGTTTAAATGCTGATTTTCGAAGACAAATGTTCTTGGTTCGAATCCTAGTAAGAGTAGTTTCTTTTATACGGATTTTAACACTAGACAGTGGTTACCGGTGTACTTTGATTGCTACGGTTTAATTAACGATGCTTTCAGGAATGGTCGGCCTTAGTCTATACAAGAGTAAATTTACACGTCATCCTCATCTCATTGGGTTATTGGGTTGTGTATTGTTCTTCGATTGCAACGTGTACACACATTAGGATTTTTTACTTTCTCTTGCCTATATGAATATATAGGAAGGAAAGTATTGTTTTCATGTCGATTTTTCGAAATCGAGTTTTCACCGGATCTATACGTTTTCAGACCCCCTGAACCCAAAAAACATGTTTTTAGCGATTGGTCTGTGTGTATGTGTGTGTGTGTGTGTGTGTGTGTGTGTACGTGTGTGCGTGAGTGTGTGTGTGTGTGTGTGTGTGTGTGTGTGTGTGTGTGTGTGTGTGTGTGTGTGTGTGTGTGTGTGTGTGTGTGTGTGTGTGTGTGTGTGTGAACAGAATATCTCAAGAACGGAACATCGTACGAACTTGAAACTTAAGTTACATATCACTACCGGACCCGACACGAACATTTTCATCAAAATCGGTCAACCGAAAGTAGAAGTTCATTCGTATAATTTTTCACTTTTTTGCGATTTTCTCAAAAACTAGTCCTACGATTTTTTTTAAAAATCGCCTGGTTTACTACATTTTTTATGCTCTACAATATAGGGTAGGCGCCATGTTTGCTGAAATTCTGCGTGAGGCTGTTTTTACGTAAAAACATTTTCTTTTTAAGATTGCGGCTTTAATATGCATTTTAGCGCAAAACGTTATATAATAAAAGTTGTAGAGAATGTAAAATTCTACAACTTTTATTTCAAACAATTTTTTGTATAACGCTTAGTTTAGCGGTAATTAGCGATTTTCTGTTTTTTTTCTCACGAAAACGTGAGAAAAATCGATTTTTTTTAACATTTCGGTCTTAGTATGCATTTTACGACAAAAGTGTATATAATTAAATTTATAGAAAATTAAAAGATCTACAACTTTTGTTTACAGCATTTTTCTCTACAGAGCCTAGTTTAGCGTGAAAGCGTGATTTTCCGTATTTTTAAGCCAAACTGAGTTCGATTGTCATTTTGCGTCATTCACTCATGATTAAAATAAGGTTATGTTTTTGAGGTTAGTTTTTGTTTATTTCTAATATTTTATTAATAATGTTAGGTTTATTATTAATTATTTGCATTGGCAAGAGAAAGTTGTGTGAGTGTTTCACACCAGATTTTTTTTAATGTACTTATATACATACATATGAGTTGTCTGTTCTTTAGAGTTTGTTGTTCTGTTCTAGGTTGTCCCAAAGTTTCCTTTGTTCCTTCAAATTGTATTTTTGAAATAGGTTTACCGTGGAAAACACTGCATATTTTTACTTCCGTATTCTAAATTTGTACTACTGCATAGAAAATGTAATATATTTTACATGACGATGTGATACAATTCGTTTTCGCGCAACGCGGGCACGCTTTATAAAAAATTTAAATATTATACATTTATATAGTTTTTAAACTAATTTAATATACGTAATGTTTCTTGTACTGGAAAACTGGAGCAATTTCAATTTTTTTTTACTGTGTACATTTATGAATGTCAGTTAGATTATACATTTTTTTTACCTGGGTAATGCATTTTAATGAAACCCTAATCAAAAATATGTAACTCTACAAAAGAATAAATTCAGTTTAATGTGAAAAATTTCATGTTCGTTATTCATGAAGATTTTCAACCATTGTTCATTGCAGTTGAACATCATTTACTTTTCTGACAAAAGATTAAATTGTAGCAACGTAACTAAATCTTCCCATCCAGTTTGTACTAAATAATAGAAAAGTTTTTACAAGTGAACTCCAATTCCTTCTCTTATGTAAATACATCTTATTTCCCTCGTATAACTCCTGTAGAATGTATTTTTTATATTTTACAGCTGTAGTAAAATATATTTTTATTTGATAATACTTTTCTATAGTCAAAAATTTTCTGCGAAGCTATGTAATTGGAGCAATTCATAATTTTGTTCCCGTGTGCATCTGGAGAATAATTTGTTCTCGTATTCATGTATTTATAATTATATGTTTACTCCCTTTTATAACCTTAAGTAATAAAATTAATTTAATTATAAAGGTGATTCACGAAGAAATTGAAATACTTCGAGAGATGAATTTACATCTAAAAATAAGAAAATAAGTTCATATAAAGATAACATAGGTTCGGAAATGCTTCATTAGCGTGTTACGGCTAGCGAAAGATTTCGGCCGTCTCATTCCATGAAATAATTTCGTAATAAAATTGTTTTAAGTTCTTAAATTTGAAGATATTTTTAAACATTAGAGATTTTACTTTTCCTATTACAAAATTTTTGGAAAAATTAACACGTTTTTCCTGCCAAGTTTTGGTTACATTGATGTTAATAAAATTTACTTTTCGCAATTTTTTGTAGTTGACTTTATTTCTCAGCATTAAATATGTTCTACAAGTTTTATTTAAAACGTTTATGTGTTTATTGCCCATTTCAAGAAAGTTTTTTGTCAACAAACATAAAGAAAGTTTCTTTACCCGTATTTATTTACGTTTTACTTCAGATTTAAAAAAAAACTACTGAAGATATGGTTTTTGGGACCTATTTAATCACTTGCCCAGTTCAGAAACCTCAAGTAACTACCTCTTTTGACAGCCTAAAAATTTCATTACGAAATTATTTCATGGGCTAAGCCAAAATCCGGGCGAAAACTTTCGCTAGCCGTTACACGCTATTGAACCATGTCTGGAACTATGTTTATATGAACTTTTTTCATATTTATCAATGTAAATTCATCTTTCGAAGTATTTCTGTTTCTTTATAAATTACCCTGTATTATAACCAAATGATTATTCAAGTTTCAATTCTAACTAATAATTAACCCCATATATCCGTTGGAGCATTGTTACTGGATTACAATGTCCTCAAAGTTTTTTAATCCATTCGTTTTGTAATACTTTTCATCGTTTTCACTTGTTGTACAGTTATACCTTTGATCACCTTTGACATAAATTATTTGTCAAAAAAATTTCAATTCTTCCGAGGAATTTCCCTCGTGATTTGGAATAATTATAACATTCGTAATTTTTTGAGCATTGTAATCGAGTGTAATTTCATATGTGTCAAGCTTCAGCGTGGTCCTAAATTCCAAAATACTGTTAATCTTTTTTGGATACCTCCTATGTATTTGTCGGTGAAGTCCGTTGACAGTTCCACACTGAATCATAGTAGGTGCCCATTCATGTAAGGAGGACCCTTCTTTAACTTCTGATAAAATATAAATAAAACACAAGGTGCCGTCTTCATAAAATCTTGCCGCCAATGAATTTAAATGAGTCCTGATATTGTTTTGAGGCTTCTCGTTGTGTTTCTTGTGGAGTTCATGCAGCTGGGAACCACCATTAAGCAGCTCCTGTTATTGTTGTTAACTGTAAAGCCGCTGGTCATTGTAAAACTTTACGAAAATTGTAGAGAGCCATTAAAAACAAAAGGATGCATTTTGATTTCTGTAATTGTTTTTATCCATGACAACTCCCGTTCACACAGTGCTGGTGCAACCTAACGGCTCTTTTTTAACAATTTCAATGGGATTTTCAATCACCCGCTATACATTCCCAACCTAGCACCAAGTGGCTTCCATCTTTTCCTTGAACTGAAGAAGTGACTTGGAGGAAAGCGATTCCAAACTAACCAGGAGCTTTAAGGTAACGTCAAGACTCATGTAAATTCATCGGCAGCAATATTTTAAGAAGTTATTGAAGAGCTTCTCTTTCCAAAATGAAAGTGCCCCAATCGTCAAGGTGATCAAATTGAAAACTAATCATAAGTGTATGTAACTTTTAGTAATGAAATATCTTTTCTGTAATCATTTATCTTTTATTTATGGTTTTTATTACGGCTCTAAAACAATTTAAGTTATATTATATCATGGATTTGTTGGTTCAATGGTATTTTTCGTCTCGATTATGGTAATTATCTAAAAAAAATTGTTTTACTTTTCCCATTTGATGAAATAAATTGAATATATTATATCGAATGTATAGGAACATTAATTGGATTTTAGTTTAGGTGTTTTTGTTTTAATTGCTATAAAATGGACATTGTTTTCCAATGAAAGAATTAATCTGCTGTGCTAATTTAATGAACGATATAGTATAACACCAATTACGTAGTTTAAATTGTTGATGAGATTGTATCTGTCGAAACAATACCATTTAATTATCTAAATTTAATTCTTTCTTTAAAAATTTCAATTGCTATTGTTCATAAACTCTCTGTTAATTGACAGGATTTGTTGGTATTCTCCTAATGAGAAATAAAAATGAAAAAATGTAATTCCCTGAGGTTATAGAGAAGCGGTTTTAAAAGTGCTCATTAGTTGGAAAAAAGTGGGAGTGGTTTTTGCCCTCAACAGACCCTCTTGCGGAGTGTTCCTCACGGGAGACCACATCTCCCATAGACTTCTAATTCTCTTTCTCCGTCCTTTTCCATCCTCCTAAATATTTCCCTCTCATTTACTCTGGTCACTAAGCCCCAGCATTCGACCTTTTATCTGTTTCACTTTAAAAACATTATTACAGTAGTTTTCTTTTTTAGGAAAGGTCCAATAAATGAGCTATCACGTAAATTACTCTTAAATATTCCATAGTACAAATTTCATTTCACTTTACGTCTTTACTTAACGTTATTAACAGATATTAAAATGAAAAATGTAGTCCCAATTTATTTTAAATGGAGATTATACTTGTTCTTAAATACAGAGTTAATTCTGGAATTGGATTCTGGAAAACATTATTGGGCTCATCAAGCCATTCGAACATTGATATATTGCAAAGGTTTCAATTGAAATTACTCAGGAAAATCATTGCATCTCCTTGGTACTTAACGAATAATATTTTACATAAAAATTTTAACATTTACAACGATTCAACAAATAAATCAATACATCATTAACACATACCTAAGAAATTTCAAATTACACACAAATAATCTTGCCGTCGTACTCTTAAATAATTGAAATGATACTCGCCGACTGAAACGTTGAAACCTGTAGAATTGTTTTAAACTGATAAGACAACACGTGAAATAAATCCTTGATGTTTCTTCATTAGGAGGTTTTCTTCCGTCATTTCAAGTGAAGAGAAAATCCATCTACTCATTATTCTACATATGAGTAAATTGTAAATTTTTTTTACATTTATTTTCGATTAACTTTATTTTTAGTTACTACTGTACAAAATTCTTTTAATGTACAAATTCGCAAATGAGATGATAAACGGTTAGTAGCAACGGCATGAATTTGAATCGGTCCAAAGTTCGATTTCAGTATGAAATTTTTTGATGAATGTTGTGCTAATAAGTTTTCACCAGAAATACAGTTTTCACCCCCCCCCCTTGAACCCATAAAACATTTTAACGATTGGTCTATGTGTGTGAACAAAATATCTCAAGATCGGAATAGCGCATGCAGTTCAAACTTAAAACTTAAGTTAGGTACTACAAGGCAACCCGACACAAGCATTTTCATTAAAATCGGCGAACCGGAAGTAGTAGTTTATCCGTGCAATTTTTCACTTTTTTGCGATTTTGTCAAAAAAAAAGATTTTGTTTAAAATGGCAGCAATTACTGCATTTTTTTATGCTATATAAGATAGAGTCATTCAGCTGCTCGCCATTAATGCTAAAATTCTTGGGGGTGCTGTGTTTCCGTGGTAAAAGATGTGTTTTTGTTAGGATTAGACACTTAAGAGCTAAAGTGTGTAGTTACAGTTGTAGGAAATTAGAAATCCTACAACTTTTATTTCATAAGCTTCTTCTATAAAGCGTAGTTTAACATTAATTAGTGATTTTTTTTGTTTTTTTCTCATCAAAATTGGTAACAAAGTGGGATTTTTTAAGATTGTGGTCTTAGTATAAATTTTAAGACAAAAAATATAAATATAATGAAAGTTATAAGAAAAAAAATCTATAACTTTTAATTTAAGCTTTTTTCTGCAGAGGTTGATTTTCATTTAGCTTTTCACTCATGATTAAAATTAGTTGACGTTTTTAAATTTTAATTGTTTACTTATGATAAGTTTATATTTTTTAATTATTCACATTGCCAAGATAATGTCGTATAAGTGTTTCTCACTAGATTTGTTTTTTACTCTGATTTCTAATCTAAAACTATACACAATAGGACAATCACGAACAATTTTTTATTGTAACATAAAACAATAGAGATTCTTGTAATTTTAATTTTAAATAAATAGTAATTAAACTTTCATTCTCAGAAGTTTTCATAATCTTATTTAAAAGTTATATCATTTTAAAATGATTTAAATTATATTTCAAACAACTATCTCATTTCTGTATAATGTCTGTTGTTGAAAGCTGTGATTGTATCTGTGCAACAGTGGCTTGTGAATCCGTTGGTAGGAAGCCTGTGTGAATAGCTCGGCATCCGTGTAGTAGATGCACTGTATTGATTGCAAGGATTCTAAAGCCACATTTTCAGCTAATATTGTGGTTTTAGTAAATAGCATAGTAGATGTAATGTTGCAATTATTAATTTATGAATTAATGTTCTGTAATAAATAATAAATTAGAAGCATACCTCTGAATTCGTTTTTATTCATTATGTTTTAGAGTAGGTAATTTGTTTTGTTTAGTTTTACTTTTATGTTTTCTATGTGGTACGTTTTCTCATATCTTACATTTGACCTATTTCTTTTCTGTTCCGTTCTGCTAAATTGGATAAATTTACTGGAAGTATAAAATATAATGATCCGGCTCATGATTAACGTGTTTTATGATTTTACAGGTCATAAAATTGAAATCTTAGACTTTGACCAAAGGATATTGGGCTGGTAAGCTAATGATTTTAGGTTCATTTCCCAGGTTCAAACTGGAAACAAAAACGTTATTCTCCAGTAAAAAAAATTACAAAATTTTATTACGTTACATTCACATCTTTAAATTCGTTTCGTTCAAGATGTCATCAAAAAGTATTATCAGCAAATCACTCTAATCTGTTTTCTTAATGACTGTCAGTATACGACAATTCCTGAACACAAGAAGAATTCGTTTATTTTAGAACAGATTTTCTGAACTGATTTTTTTCTAATTTTTTTGTAGAATAATCATTATTGACGTCATCATAAACTTTAATAATATTACTTTTAATTTTTCTTTTCAATTTTGTTTTTTTTATCTTGCCTTATATGAATGTATAGGGAAGAAAAGTATTGTTTTCAAGTCGATTTTTTAAAATCAAGTTTTCACTAGAAATAAACGGTTTCAGGCCCTTTGAACCTAAAAAAGACATGTTTTACGGGTTGGTCTGTGTGAACAAAATATCTCAAGAACTGAATAACGTTTGTAGTTGAAACTTTGATATTAAGTTAGGTTAAGTTAGCTAGGGACCCAACATGAACATTTTAATTAAAATTAGTTGACTGGAAGTAGTAGTTAAATCCTGAAATTTTTCACGTTTTTGCCATTTTCTCAAAAACGTCGCGGACAATTTTTTTTAAAATCACTTCATTTACTGTATGTTTTTTTATGCTCGCCAAGATAGGATAAGCGCCGTCTGCTGGAATTTTTGGGGGCTGTGCTCTCGTGGTGAAAACCAGTTTTTTTTTTTAAATTCTAGCTTTAATATGAATTTTAAAGCAAAACTATAGAGTTTATAATTGTAGGAATTTACAACACCTTCAACTTTTATTTTAAACATTTTTTTTCTACAATGCTTAGTTTAGCGTCAATTAGTGATTTTCCGTATTTCTAAGTCCAATAGAGGTTAATTTCACTCGTAATTAAAATTAGGTTTTTTTAAATTTTACATCGATTACTCATGATTAAACATAGTTTATATTTTTCATTATTAATTACATTGGTTAGAGAAAGTCGTGTAAATGTTGCACACCAGATATTTATAAAAGTAATTGAGAGAATCAGTGAAGTTGAAATCAGAAAATGTTTCGTGTTATTATGTACTCGTATAACATCGTTCGTTTAATACTTATGGCAGGTGCCGTACGCTGTATCACTCCCATTCGCCAAAGCGAAGCCCTCTCACAGTCGATCTCCAATTTTAGCATATACTTAGAATTTATTGAGAACGTTATTCGGATTTTTTCACACATTACCAAAACGGAGTTCTTAATCTAGTCAATTATAGTATTTGCTACATGTTAAACTGTTCAATTTCGTCAAATAGTTCTCACTATTTAATCTCTTGTTTTAGATTGTGCATGTAGGATGAAATAACTGAAATCGCATACATCCGGGTATTTTTGTTTTGTATGGTCACGGATCGTAATACTTTACATTATTAAAGATTTTTATTGAACCAATATCAACAAAGCTATCTCATTTTGACCCACGTACACCTGGTTCTTGATTACTATGTTTTCGTTTTCTTGAATCGTTGCACAGCTGTGTTCTTTTTTTTACTTAAAAACAGTTCACCAGAAATTGTGCCTACCTTACGCGCTGGCTTATTACTAGCGTCAGAGAGGTTGCACTAAGTTTGGGGTTGCATGTTTGTTTTTGAACACGTTTTGATGTTTGTTCCGGGGTTTTTGTCGTTTGGTTAATTATAAATTGAAACGTTTTCACTAAATTATAACAATTCAATACAAATCAGTATTTAGCATTAATTATTACAATTATAATAACTAGAATATTACAACAAACTAGTTAACCTAATAAGACTAAATTCATTACTTAATGTTTTAAAAATTAACAAATCTTAAACTAAAAAACTAAAATAATTATGGTAATTTACAACCATATGAATAATTAATCCTTATCTACTTTCGGATAACAATTGCACACTATTTGCCTGTTAAGACGAACCTGTTTCAGTACGCAACGCGCAAACCTGTTTTTAACTAACGCAGTACACAACTGTTGACAAAATACTAACTCGCAAAAGTGTAGCGGCTTTTATGCACGAATAAATAAAGCTTCTGGAAAGATGAAGAGTATGTAGAACGCAATAGAATAATCTAGAGAAATTAATAACAATAAACACAATAGAACCAACAGAACACTATAAAATATCCTACTCGATACTAGACGGGTCAATTAGCGAGGGTAGACTAGCCGATAATCCAGAAAGAAACTAATTATAATTGTCAAAATACCATTGTCCATCCAGTCGTGAATGGCACAAAATAATTACGATGATTATTTTGCTTCTGTTGGTACTATGCTGATAGGGAAAATATAAATATATGTTTTATTTTGTTTCTTTTTAATTTCTGGTACATTCATTAGTTTAATGGAGTCTTAACGTAGAGTTTCCTCTAGTATTATTACTAGTGTATTAATAAACCGTGAAAAGTATGTTTTTAAGTTGCGAGCTGAAAATTAAAATACTGTGACACTTATCTCTAGGGTCAGTTTCGGGATCTGGGTAAATTAAATAATTAACACACTAAAGTTAAAATTACAAATGTTTATTACAACGAAAATTACAATATTAATGAAGTCAATAAAATCTACAAGTAACTTACAATTAAATTACTTAATAAATAAAAAACACCTAATTATTATTAGCTAATACAATAAATAACTTATTATTTATTATAATAAATAATAATTATTATTATAATAATCGGTTTGAACTGGACGAAGGAGGTCAAGGAGGACTTGGAAAGGTTTGGGTTGACGCTGGAGGATGTGAGGTTCAAGTCTGAAAGTTATAGAGGGTTGAAGGATCTGGCTTTGGAACCGGAAACCAAGACTAGAAGAGTGCAGAGGGTGACGGAAGAACTCCGGGCTCAGAGATCACAAAGCATGAGGGAATACTGGGTAAAGATCAGGGCTCAGAGATCGAAGTAGAGTCTTTCATGTTGTGGCTGAAGTGGTCCATTGTGGCCTCACAAGTAAAAAAAAAAAAAAAAAAAAAAAAACAACCAGTTTACTATACTACTTACAAATATTACACAGTATTAACGGTAAACAATACACAGTAACGTTGACCTTTTCTAACGTAACCGTTAAGCACTACGCAATTCACTCACTACACTCAAACACAGACAAATCAAGACTAAAACTAGACCGTAAACAAACCGGCGCTTATATAGGAGAGCTAATGGAGAGTTTGAGAAAAAACAGAGATTTTCGATATAATAATAAAATACAAAATGCTTCTGACGGCTTCAGGATAAATCTTAACAACTGTAAATAAATTAGGATTGAATAGAAGGTGCTACAAAAAGGCCAATTATCTAAATAGGTACCCGATTTGGTTCTTTCACAATACTGTACAACAATAGCTACCTTTACTATAAAAACCGTTTATAACTATTTTTTGGAAACCTTTATTACTCTATTACTCTTATTATTTACGTTAACATTTTTAAACTCTAGGTCATTCTCGAACACTTTCCTTTTCGATATTGCCACAATACTTTCTTTCGCATTAAATGTTAGGCCTACTTCTTATACCAGTTTTGTTTTTTCCGGCGTATGAACATTAGTTAATTATAAATAACAAATAAAATTTGTAGGAAAAATAGTAAAATATGTACGAGGTGTGGCTATTAAATAACGAGACTGACGTTGTAAAAACTTTTATTTTAACTTTATACATTATCACTTATTGTTACCTGCAATATACACTCCTTCCCTATCCCTACAACGCTCCATGCGAATTTTCCATTGTTGGAAACAGTGGTGGAAGTCATATTCTGTCAGCTCCTTCAGTACACGTGCTGCTTTCTCTTTTGCAGCTTCTACAGACTCAAATCTTGTCCCTTTTAATGCAAATTTCATCTTAAGGAACAGGTAGAAGATAATAACATGTGATGAAACGTGGTTTTTTACGTATGATCCGAAAACGAAGCGCCAATCCACGCACTAGAAGAGCCGAACTTCACCGAGAGCCAAAAAAAGCTCGAATAAGCAAGTCAAAATTTAAAGTAATGATTTTTTTTTTTTGATATCCATAGGGTTCTGTACCTTCACTGGGTTCCTGACGGTCAAACAATTAATCAATATTACTACCTTGAGGTACTTTCTAAACTACGCCAAAGAGTAAGGAAAAAACGCCCCGAAATGTGGAAGGACAAATCATGGGTTCTCCACCAAGACAATGCGCCAGCTCATTCCGCATTATCTGTCAAGAGGTTCCTAGCTAAGTACAACAACTCAGTGTTAGAACATCCACCTTATTCACCAGATCTTGCACCATGTGACTTCTACCTGTTCCCTAAGGTGAAATCTACATTAATAGGGACAAGATTTGTGTCTGTAGAAGTTGTAAAAGAGAAAGCGGCACGTGTCCTGAAGGAGCTGACAGAAGATGACTTCTAGCACAGTTTCCAACAATGGAAAATTTGCATGGACCTTTGTAGGGATAGAGAAGGAGTTTATATTGAAGGTGACAGTAAGGTGATTATGTATAAAATTAAAATAAATTTTTTTACAACGTCAGTCTCGTTATTTAATAGCCACACCTCGTATGAATGAGTGTTTATAAGAAGAAAGAATAATTGGGTTCTTTAATTAAAATAATTGCACTTGTATAAGTAAAACAATATTTCAGTATTTTTCCACTGTTTTAACGTCCGTATACTGCTGTAAAGTATTATGAAAACGATTGTTTTAGAAAAGAAGAGTTGTAATTTAAAAGCCTGCTGGTGGCATAACAAAACTTGGCAAAAGGCTTGTCGAAAATGGTCGAGGCTTAGACTTGAGAGTGTTTAAACCTGGACTCCGGCCAGGGTTACTAACCTTGTGCCCTTTATAACCCGACATCAGACATTACAAATCAAAGCTACTCATTTAGTGCATGTTACACTTAATTAGATTTCTCTAATATTATTTTCCTTTCCACTTTAACGTTTATATAAAAGTTGTGGCAGACAAAATTTACTTTAAGCAATTAATTTTGTAATTTCCCTTTAATTTTTAATTGTTTAATATGGAACTTTTAAGCCGTTTAATTTTTTATTGATATAAACATTTTGTTAACTAATTAACTTTCTGCAAATGATTATTGATGTTACGCTGAAGAATTTTAATCTGTTTTAAGCTAATACCAGAGAATACAGTCCTACCATTTTTCAATTTTTAAAAAGTGTTTTCTATTTGATAGCTGATTTTTTCCCGTAACGGGCAGGTGGAGTTTTGAATTATTTGCACTCGATATCCTAGTTTTAGGGCTACAAAAATAGTTCTGTTTATTACCTCATGGTCACCCAATTATATTTATGACTAAAGCATTCAAGAACAGAATAGGTAGAAGTGTAAAATACACTAGTCACAGTTATCTCCTCTTAGATTAATGAATTTCATTACACAGCCACACTCTGTGGTGATTGAAGTGAACGTGTCATTTGCCGGGTGACAAATAGGTACTTTTCGGGGAGCCTGGCATGCTGATAAGCATTTTTTTTCTGTCAGTGATGAGCAGTGTTAAACCACCCCACTCCTCGTTTCACTTAGTAAAAACCCTCTGAAGGTTCAAACCAGCTTTTCAGCTGATAATAATCTAAACGACAACAGCTGATTTTAAGTATTTTTTGCTGCTGAATACGACATGACCTTCCTTTTTTCTGCATCACATAAACATTTTTCACAAAAGGGCTGAAACTGTCTTTTTAAGTCTTGATGTGACTAAAAAGAAACAATACAAGTCTCTTCAGCAGCTTGGATATTAGCGAAAACGGTGGGTAATATAACTTTACGTTTGTTTTTGACTTGTCATAATTTCGAGATCTTAGTCGGGAATCAAACCCGAGACCTCTGCGGTGTAGGCTAGCGTGCTACCACTAACTATGAAGGTGGCCTCTATAAATTAATTTTTTTTTTTTCAAAATATTTGAATAACAAAATTATTCTTAAAATATCGATGAGTAATTGAAAATTCGATTATTGTTTTCATTTAGAATTTGAAATTAAAATTTAAAAATTAAATTAGAAATTTTTCTGGAAACAGATATAAAGATTTAAACGTCGATGAGTAATTTGAAAATTTGATTATTGTTTTAATTAGAAATAAATAATTTCCGTAATTATATAATTAAACGTAATAACATTATGTAATATTGCAGTCAAACTGCGGAAACATGCGTACATTTGTTCGTAGATCTAATTAATTACAGAAGAATAACTTGCAATAATTGCGAGCTATGTTTATGGTGTATTCAACCGTCTGTTTTCCAGGCCACGTATTTGTTTACTGCAGACGCCAGTATAATTTCATTTTACAGAATCATTAGAAATTAATTTCAGTGCAATGAAACTAATTAATCAATGAAATAATAATTTGAAAGGTATTGCTAATAATCTAGTACTATTCTATTCAGGCGATATGATGCTCTAACAATTCAGGTAGATAATTAACTGAAATTCCCTTTTCCCTCAAAAATTACCTCTGTATATTTAAATACTGTGAAATATTCATTACACAGATCGACACGTTGTTTTTTAAAATATAATTTGAATAAATTGATTGGAATTATAATGTTTTTTTTATGAAAAGTATTATAATATTTCTTTTATATATTTTTCATTATTTACATTGGGAACAGTTTGTTGCATCTAACGGTATTAAAGATGTCTCACCTCTGGCCCGTTGTAATGATATTGGAAAAGAAAGTAGACTTTATCAACTCGAAAATTGGCATCTACTGGGTGGAATTACTGGGGAGTGTGCCATGATTTAGCTGCTTATTAAAGTGTGTTGATATATGTGCCTATGTGCAAGCCCTTTGTACCTACGTGCTATATGTGTCTACGACTTGCGGCTCTTAAATAACGAGACTGACGTTGTAAAAAATTATATTTTTATTTTATACATAATCACTTATTTTCACCTTTAATATACACTCCTTCTCTATCCCTACAACGTTCCATGCGAATTTTCCGTTGTTGGAAACAGTGCTGGAAGTCATCTTCTGTCAGCTCCTTTAAGACACGTGCCGCTTTCTCTTTTACAGCTTCCATCAGTTGAAATCTGCATTAAAAGAGACAAGATTTGAGTCTGTAGAAGCTGTAAAAGAGAAAGCGGCACGTGTCCTGAAGGAGCTAACAGAAGATGACTTCCAACACTGTTTCAAACAACGGAAAATTCGCATGGAGCGTTGTAGGGATAGAGAAGGAGTGTATATTGAAGGTGACAATAAGTGATTATGTATAAAATTAAAATTAAATTTTTCACAACGTCAGTCTCGTTATTTAATAGTCACACCTCGTATGTCCATGTTCTTTGTCTTGTGAAGCAGAAAATCGTTTTAGCCGTGAGCGTATTAAACGGATGTATTCGATTGTAAACTAAAATAATATTGTTTTAATCTTCTTCTTCTTCTTCCACTTTACGGATTAGGCAAATTGCCTGTTCCCACATCACACCATCTTTTTCTTGGCCTTCCCAAGCTTCTTACACCATCTGGTTCGTAATTTAGGGCTTGGAAAGGGGTCCTTTCAGGAGTCATTCTGTATACATGTTGCTGCCACCTTTGTCCATATATCCACATTTTATTCAAGACTGACTCTTTTCTTTCTAGTTCTTGCAAGATGACACTATTTCTAATATGGTCTCTCCGACTGCAACCTTTCACCGCCCTCATGTATCTCACCTCAGCTGCTGCAATTCGACTTAAGTCTCTCTTTCTTGGCACCCAGGTCTCACAACCATATAATAGGATCGGTACAGCCATCACATCATACATTCTAAGCTGTGTGTCTTTCCTGGCCCGATGTTTAAATGTCCTGTTGATGTAGCCACAAACCAGTTGGAATCTACTTATTCTATTATTTATTTCCTCATCATAGCTATATGTTATGTCCACCCCAAGGTACGAGAAACGTGACACTTGTTCCAATACTTTATCTTGCAGGACTATTTTAGTTCTTATTGAAACCTTACCCTGAAAGCCCATTACTTTGGTTTTCCTGACTGACACGGCCATGTTATATTCTTTACATATATTACTAAGAATATTTATAGTAATCATTGTTTTAATTGTTTGTTAAAATAGTTTTTACATAATGTAATAACTATATTTGTCGATGTCCATTCTTTTTGTGGTCGCTGATAAAGATTTATTTATTTATGAGCACTTTTGTATTCAATCGTACTACTAGTGTGTAGTGTAGTTGTTGTATGAGTACTTTAATGCACAAATTAAGTTTAAAGTTGGTTGTACTAGTTAAAATTTGAACTAATACCATGTTTAAATATTAATGTAATGAATTTTCCCTGTTACAATTTAGTTGTACCAACCCTTTAAAGTGAATTTATATAAATACTAAATGAATGAGTAATTAAATTAAAAAAATATCTAATACGTTACTTATTAAGTTTGACAGCGATAGGTAAAACAAATACACAGGTAAACAGATATGATCCTAGCCCTTAAATTTTAATGTGAATCTAAATAACCAATCGTTATATACAGAGTGATTCACGAAGATATACAGAAACTTTTGGAGCTCATTGTACATGTAAAAATAATGAAAAAAGTTTATATAAACATGGGTCCGGAAATGCTTCGATTCCGAGTTACGGCTAGTGAAAGTAATAATAATAATAATAATAATAATAATAATAATAATAATAATAATAATAATAGTGTTTTTATTTACCATTTAAATTTACAAACAATAGAAAAGAAACAAAAAATACAAATTAGCACACATAGAATATAACAAAGAAAACCAAACCATAAATTAATTGAACCAAGAAATACAATATGCTAATTCACCTTCACTTTGTTGCATTTCTTATTCTAGGCAAAACACTTGCCAGCATGACCTACCCGGTCGTCTGCCCGGCTGGTAGTCCCCTTTACCATTACATTATAAAAAGAAAAAACAAAAAAAAGAACAAAATATTTACATGCACAAATCTTCTTAAACAATATACACAAAGTTTCATTACTCAAGGAGACAAACAAGTCCAATAGAAATAACTTTAAAAAAAACAACCTTCGTTACGCCATTTACTATATTAACGGTACAATACCACAGGACCCAAAACCCAGCGCACCGAGAGAAGAGAATTATCATAGCATCTAGTACCCTTAAACCTTTTAGTACCCTTACATTTCCTAGTTATTTAAATATTAAATTCCCTTACCAACTGGTACCTATACGAGCCAGCTTCTCTTAGATACTTTACCAGAGTTAACCAATTCTTTCCATTTAAGTACTCAATGGTTTCCTCCTTACTCAATTCTCTCCTCCCGAAACATCTCATCCTGAATTCTGCCAACACCCCACACTTAGATATAAAATGAATGACATCCTCATCCTCCCGAGCACTGCACAGGGACCACATCCACCTGCTCTCTTCCCTCGCAGGATTATAATTTAGAAATTTAGGAAGTCAATCATTTTTCCAATGCACAAAAAGGGGTCATTAAGTGATCCAGTCAACTACAGGGGGATTTCCTTTTTAAATGTAATGTCTAAGGTATTTACAGAAATTTTATTAAGTAGATTAGAAATGTGGGTCAGGAAGGAGGGTATATTAAACGAATATCAGGCGGGGTTCCGTAAGGGTTATTCAACATTGGATAACATCTTTAATTTGTTAAATATTATCGCTTTAAAAGTAGGTGGAGGTGGGAAAAAATTGTACTGTTTTTTTGTGGATTTACGCGCGGCATTTGATGCTGTGAACAGGAATGCTTTGTTTTATAAACTATCTGAGATGGGTGTGTCTACTAAGCTTCTTACGGTCATGGCGAATTTATACCATAACACGGCATCTTGTGTGTGGACCAAGGAGGGGGTCACAGAGGAGTTTATTACAGATCGTGGGGTGAGACAAGGGTGTGTGTTGTCACCACTGTTATTTGCCTTGTTCATTAATGATTTACATGAGGTGTTAGAAGGCGGATTATGGTGTGGTAGTATAAATGTCAGGGTACTGATGTATGCAGATGATCTGGTGTTAGTTGCCTCTGTTCCAAGAGAGTTACAAAGAATGATTGATAGATTTCAAGCATACTGTGAAAGATGGAACCTGGTTGTTAACTTAAACAAATCAAAAGTAATGGTTTTTAGGAAGGGAGGAGGTTTAGGAAGAAATGAAAAATGGTTTTATGAGGGTAAAAATATTGAGGTGGTTAACAAATACAAATATTTAGGAGTGACTTTTACCCCCTTGCTGTCTTTTAACTTGCAAATACGGGAGAAAATATCAGTAGCAAAATTTGCCCTTAATAGTGTTTGGCGGCTTTTTCTGTCAAAAGATAATATTCCGATATCCTCTAAGGTGAAAGTGTTTGATGCGGCTTGCAAGACGATAGTAACATACGGAGCTGAAGCATGGGGGTGGAAAACAGGGAAGGACATTGAACAGTTTCAGGCGTTCTTCTTGAAAACTATTTGGCTAACGAAAGTTTCGCCCGGATTTTAGCTCACATGGTGAAATGAGGTCTTCCTGAAATTCTGGTAAGATGATTAAGGGGCGAATTTAATCATTTCTCATGGTTTTTGATCTGATAAATTGAATAAAACAGGTCCCAGAACTGTAAGTTAAATAGTTTTTAAGAAAACCAGTGACAAATGCAAAAAATGGAGTGAAAACACATTTTTTCATCTTTGGGCAAGAATAACTTTGTTATTTCACCAAGAAATAGTAAAATTTTTTGAATAAAACATGTAGAAAATGTTATTCTGAACAAACCGGTGTAAATGAAGTACACAGAAAGCGAATAGATGTTTGATAAAATTAATTTTTATTCATAACAGTACAAAGTAAAATTAACCGGAAAAACAAAGATGAAAAAATTTGTTTTTTCACTCCATTTTTTTCCATTTGACACTGTTTTTCTCAAAAACTATTTAACTTGCAGTTCTGGGACCTGTTTTATTCAATTTATCAGGTCAAAAACCATAAGAAACGATTGAATTCGAGAATTCCAGAATTTCAGGAACACCTCATTTCACCTGGTGAGCTGAAATCCGGGGGAAATCTTTCGCCAGCCGTAACTCGGTAACGAAGCATTTCCGGACCCATGTTTATATAAACTTTTTTTATTATTTTTACATGTACTATGGGCTTCCAAAGTTTCTGCATATCTTCGTGAATCACCCTGTATACTGTACCAAAAACTGATTGAATGTAGATTTTGTAATGTTTTTTATTTTTTTTATTTTTAGTGTTCAATACTTTAAACAAATGAAATAAAAAGCACACGCGTAATATTTACTGTAGCCAAAGGCACATTCCCACCAGTTTACATAAATAACGCACACAAACCTGAAGCAGATTCCCCTAAATATCTTGGTACAGGCTTACATATTGACGTAGATTTTTGTGTTGGGACTTCTATACCAATCAAGTTTGTAGTAAAATATTATCTCGCGAATTTGCACCAAAACAAATTGCCAGATTAAATGATAAAAATTTACTAATTGCAGCTTATCATGGCCTCATTCTGTCTCATATCCGTTATGGTATCTTCTTCTTCAGGTGCCTTCTCCATTACGAAGGTTGGCTATCATCATGGTCAGTCGCACCTATCTATGTATGGTATCTTAGTATGGGGTAATTCTAGCATGGGTAATATGGATAGGTTTTTAAAATTCAAAAGAAAGCTATTAGGTGTATGGTGGGAGCTAACCAGCTAACCTCATGCAGGCCACTATTTAAGGAGCTTAAATTGCTTAGTTACCTCTCTCTACATTTTTGAGGTGATTATGTATGTTAGGCAAAATAATTTTATGCAGAAATTCAATGTTCACAATCATAACACGAGGAACAGATATGATTATTATGTGGCTAATCACTCCACAAAATTTTTTGAACAAAAACCTACTTATGCAGGGAGAAAATTCATGAATAAATTACCCCAATTTTTAAAATGTTGTGATAATCTGCATTTCTTTAAAAAAAATCTGAAAATTTACTTGATCGGTGAAACTTTTTATAGCGTACAAGAATTTCTTTTTTGATAGTAGTGATACATTGTGTGATTCTTATATGTATTTCAAGTGTTATAACTGACATGTCCTATACTCCTCCTGGAGTCTCCAGGACGCAAAAAAAACCTTACATGTAGGTAACTGAAAAAGTAAGACTAGGATTAAAGACTGTCTAGTAGGATGAGTGGCTTCCGCTTGGCAAATTCGTCATACAAGAGACACAGAGACAATTTCGCTAAATAATACTGTTGATATGATAACCGCTGTTGTGTTATAATATTGCAAAGTTGTAGTTTTATTTATTCCAAATAAAATTAAATGTAAATTGTCGTTTATACCAAAATTTATGATCGTTATATACGAGGGAAATCTAAAAAATAACTTTCCCTAAGTTTTATACCAAAGTACGAGTGAAGCGGGCAGTTTCCGCGCACAGGGAATTTTAGTTCCGTTGTACGGGCAGCGCTTGCACTTCATCTGGTGGGTCAGTAGCGAACTGAACAAAATTAAGGTTCCCCTTCGATCTGTCGCGAGTTGTGAGATCCGTAGTGTTATTCGTTTTTTGGCTGCAAAAAATGAATTGGCTGTGAAAATTCATAGTTAGTTGTGCAGTGTTAATGGTGAAGATGTCATGTCTGTCCAAATGGTTCGTCGCTGGCGAAAAATCTTTATTGAAGACAGAGAAAATGTTCACGATGATCACCGTACCGGCCAACCAGCACCTTCTCACCAAGCCGACGCCATTGCTTCTGTACGTTAGGTCATTGACTCTGACAAGTGGCTCACGCTTGGCGAAATCTTGACTCAACTGCCACCAAATATTTATTTATTTATTTTATTTCCCATTGCTTACAAAAAAATCAATACAAAATAAATGTTAATTTCCTTAATTATACTTTGATAATCTATAAACTATTTTTTTTAATTCGCGGTGGGGAAATTAATCCACCCAATTGTGGTTTCCCATGTTCAAGGGTATATCAATTCAGTGCTTCTTTGTCCAGTATACTACTGCAACTACTGTACTATGGTAATCTATTAGTGTGTTAGCAATTACAACTACATGTTAGTTACTTAAATACTAATTAAACTAATAGGACGTTTTTATTAAAAAAAAATATATTGTAATTTTAGCCGGTCCTCTCTTCACAACATCGTGGTTGAATACTTTCAGCTCTCAAAAGTGTGTGCAAGGTGGGTGCCGCGTTTATTGTCAGACGCTCATAAGCAGTTTCGCTTGACAGCTGGACAATAGTTTTTGAAATTGTTTGAAGATGAAGGTGACGCTCTCTTTTCAAGAATAGTCACTGGTACACAGCTCAAAAATTATCTCGGCATTCGAAATTTTACTAATGATGACAATCTATAAAAACAAGGTTGGCTTTAGAATATGGCGGCAGATTGATATGCAGCTGGAATTAAAAATCTGTTGCCTAGGTACCAGAAATGCTTGGAAAGGGATGAAAATTTTGTAGAAAAATAGGTAATTCCTTATAAAAAGGAAAAAATATATTTTGAAAACCTTTTAATTTTTCCCTGACACAAGAAACTTATTTTTTGGGTATCTCTCGTACTTTTTTAGTATCTCTGGACTGTAAAGTCCGGACAAAGGGTGTATAAAAAAAATATAGTATGTATTGTAATATACCAGTGCACTGTTTAGATGGCGAATAACCGGATTACTGAACGTGTCACCTGTTCATTTGCTTCCACTGTAATTAATTACGTTCAATTCTAACGGAGTCTGTCCACCCTACCCGTGTCTCAATTCTTCAACTGTTATTGATTAACGATGTATAACTAAATTTATTGTTCGTTCTGTTTATTAGACAATTTAAATTCTTTGATTGATATTTTCATTTAAAAAATTAAAACGTTTTAAATTTTCGTTTGTTTCGTATTTTATAACAAAATTACAATTAAATTTTGTTTATTGCATTTAAATGTAATTAAAAATACAAAATAAATCTGTTGTGAAACTCCCACACTATTTTTTTTGTCAATACCTATAAATAATGAAATACATAACATTTTATGTTTAATCTAAACATTTTATGTTTTATGTTAAACGATAAATACAACCTAATTTTAATCACGAGTGAATGATGATAAATAAAAATCAACCTCTTTTGGGAATTGTGTATATTGTTACAGGAAAACTAAACTAGGAAATTTGCTAATTAATGATAAACAAAGCTCTGTAGAAAAAATTCTTGAAATAAATGTTGTAAGTTTTTTATTTTCTTGAACTTTGATTATAGGTCTATACGCTTTTGCCCTGAATTGCATATTCAGACGAGATTCTTTAAAAAAAAAGGCTGACATGCTGTTTACCCTACCATAAAAAGCACAAAAATGCGGTAAGTAAGGCGATTATAACGAAAATCGTGTAGGAGTCGTTTTTTGAGAAAATATCATCCATGTGTAATAAGTGAAAAATTGCACGAATAAACTGGTTGTACTTTCGGTTGACCGATTTTGAAAAAAATATCCATGTCGGGTGCACTCATAGTATTAACTCTTTTTTAATTCCTAATGTGTATGCATTGCAATCTGTTCAATTTAGAACAATAAGCAACCCCATGACCCAATGAGATGAAGATAATATGTATGACGTGTAAATGAGATGTAGTCTTGTACAGACTCAGGCCGACCATTCCTGAGAAAGTATGGTCAATTGAACCCCAACCATCAAAGTACACCAGTAACCACTAGCTAGTATTCAAATCCGTATAAAAGTAACTTTAAAGTAAACTTAAAGTAACCTTTACTAGGATTTGAACCAGGAACCTTCGTCTCCAAAAACCAGCTGTTAAACAGCTGACTCGCGGCGACAACTTTACCTCTAGACCAACCCGGTGGGTCTAAGTATTTAACTTAAATTCCAAATTTCTACTTCGTACGATTTTATCTTTATGAGTTATTTTGTTTACACTCAGGCCAACCGGTAAGCATATGTTTTTTGGGCTTTGAGGATGACGAATCAACTCACACTGCCGTAACTATACCGGTTGAGTAGAGCTACCAACTAATTGTCACGAAACAAAATTTCCCTTTCTTAGAAAAACTTACCAGACATTACCAATTGGGTAACAGGACTAAAAAAATCACTCTGTAGTTGATTGGTAGTAATTGTTTTGCGATAATCCTTTTAACAGTTTTTTTCAATTTTGACTTTTAGATAACATTAGTCTATCCTATTACTTATTTACATATTATACATTTTAATAATAAACCGAGAATTATATGAAAAGGAATTCAAGCTAATATACATTAATTCTCATTCAGAGTTATGTCGTATAGAAGATGTTATATACCAAAACGTCAGCATCATTTATAATGTTGTCAGTTGTAGTTGCGTTGGTGAAATTATTTCCAAAATGACTGCTCGCGTTAATAATGTGTATTAGACTATGAATAAAGTAAATTTTAGAAATGTAAACGCTGCAGTAGGTACATTTGGACAGAATTCTTTTCCTCTAATATTTATAAAATAAATTAATATTAATTTCTTTTTTATCTGTCCATAGTTTTCCTCGTTTAAGGCTTTTTTAAAATAAGTAACTACATTTTAAACTGTTTAAAAAGCTCTTTTTGGAGCTCTTAACACTATCTTAATTTACTGTAATTTTCTTCAATCCATCTTGTCTTCTGCTTTTGTTCTTCTTGTAAACCCTTAAAATCAGTAATCAGTGATCTGATTTTTTCCAGTTTTCTTAATATTTTTCTTGAATTCGTTAAAACACTTATTCTACACTAAACATTTTTTTTTTAATAGGATGTTGAAAATTTGTTTTGTCAACATTTTGCCGTCCATTTTAGACAGATTTCCGCAAAATCTTAGTCTTCTTTCCCGATCGTTTCCGTTAACCGTTCATTTTTACTTTCTCTTGCCTATATGAATATATAGGAAGGAAAGTATTGTTTTCATGTCGATTTTTCGAAATCGAGTTTTCACCGGATCTATACGTTTTCAGACCCCCTGAACCCAAAAAACATGTTTTTAGCGATTGGTCTGTGTGTGTGTCTGTGTGTGTGTGTGTGTGTGTGTGTGTGTGTGTGTGTATGTGTGTGTGTGTGTGTGTGTGTGTGTGTGTGTGTGTGTGTGTGTGTGTGTGTGTGTGTGTGTGTGTGTGTGTGTGTGTGTGTGTGCGAACAGAATATCTCAAGAACGGAACATCGTACGAACTTGAAACTTGAAACTTAAGTTACGTACCACTACCGGACTCGACACGAACATTTTCATCAAAATCGGTCAACCGGAAGTGGTAGTTTATTCGTGTAATTTTTCACTTTTTTGCGATTTTCTCAAAAACTGGTCCTACGATTTTTTTAAAAATCGCCTGGTTTACTCAATTTTTTATTCTCTACAAGATAGGGTAGGCGTCATGTTTGCTGAAATTCTGGGTGAGGCTGTTTTCACGTAAAAACGTTGTTTTTTTAAGATTACAGCTTTAATATGCATTTTAGCGCAAAACCTTATATAATAAAAGTTGTAGAGAATTAAAAATTCTACAACTTTTATTTCAAACAATTTTTTGTATAACGCTTAGTTTAGCGGTAATTTGCGATTTTCTGTTTTTTTTCTCACGAAAATGTGTGAAAAATTGATTTTTTTAAGATTTCGGCCTTAGTATGCATTTTACGACAAAAGTGTATATAATTAAATTTATAGAAAATTAAAAGATCTACAACTTTTATTTGAAGCATTTTTCTCTACAGAGCCTAGTTTAGAGAGAAAGAGTGATTTTCCGTATTTCTAAGCCAAACTGAGGTTGATTTTCATTTTGCATCATTCACTCATGATTAAAATAAGGTTATGTTTTTGAGGTTAGTTTTTTTGTTTATTTATAACATTTTATTAATAATGTTAGGTTTGTTGTTAATTATTTGCATTGGCAAGAGAAAGTTGTGTGAGTGTTTCACACCAGATTTTTCTTGTACAATTCATCGCTTTCTTGTAAACTGAACACTCCATGTAACCCTTAATCACAAAAAAGTGAATAATCGTACGACTAAACTACAACTTCCGTTTGACCGATTTTGATGAAAATGTTCCTGTCTGTCCTCTTTTGTTACCTAACTTAAGTTCCAAGTTTCTACGTCGTACAATATTCCGTTCGTAAGATATGTTATTCACACACACACACATACACACATAACCCAATTGCTAAAAACATGTTTTTTTGGGTTTAGGGGGCTTAAAACCGTGTAGGCCTATATCCAGTGAAAACTCGATTCAAAAAATCGACATGAAAAATTCTTTCCTTTACTATATATTCACAAAGGGCAAGAGAAAGTAATAATAAATTTTTAACCTAATTTTAAATTCAAGCAAAATAAAAAAAAGTTCAACGATCAATTTTAATTGGGTAGTTTTTATCAGAAAAAAATTCTTTTTGTCTTTTTATTTTTTAAACACATGTAACTGAATTTGTCGGATACGTTTTATTTTCATAATTTAATATTTAAGAGAAATTCTTGTGACGCTATTGGTTTACAAGAATAAATTTTTAAAGAATTTTCTTGCTGTTGTTTTCTGGGTAAAAATTGATCCTAAAGGACGCATTTTGACATTTAAATTGAACTGACAGATAGTAAAGGATTCAGGATGTGGTATTCTGGTTACTGCAGCATCTCATTCTGGTTGCATAATTGATCATGTTGCCGGGATAACAATACCGTGCCAAGTACCTTCAGTCAACAGCATGTCTTAATACTACTACTACAACCACCGCTACTACCCCCGAACTCTACAACCCCTGATTTTAGGTTCCCTAGAATTTATATAGCCTATTTACTACAAAGCTAACCGAGTTCTCTATTGTATTCCATTTGTAAATTTTATTACTATTACTACAAAACACGATTGTACAAGGAATTGTGATTACTCAATTTCAACTTCATTTTCATATGTACCAATTTAAATAATTTTCACGGTAAACCATTCTAACATTTTCCTAATCTTAATTTTTTTCATTTTACAACCGATTTAGATTCATGATGCATTCACAACAGCTATAATATTTAAATGTTTGTTTCGGGTTCTTTCGGGATCTGGTTATTAATCAATTATAAAACTTCCTTTTAAACTTATAACATTTTTTTTTTTTTGGTTTAACCTCCGACTGTTCTGATATTACTACTAATGCACGCGGTGAAGGATGAAATGATTGTTTTTTGTAACGTATGAAAATATGCCGTGCCTGTACGGGATTCGAACCCAAGACCACATGATGAGAGTATAACATGAAACTTATAGCAAGTTATAATTAACAAATATTAATGAATTATTATAAATAACTATTATTGTAACTTAATCACGTATTTGAGAAAAAATTACATATCCATGTAACGCAAAACTGTTTTAAACATTACATAAACTGTTTTATTATATAAAAATTATTAAATTATCAGTGAGATAAATATAATTTTCTACTAAGTTTATGTAAAGCGGGTTTTTCAGTTAACTGAAAATTTCGTTTCAGAGATACGTGGGGTTTCTTAAGTAAGTAATACAACTACTAGCGAATTTTATTAATTACTTAATTAATTAACAAACTTAAATGATTAAAACAGTTTAAAAACTTAAGACAAACTAAACTAAAAGGAAATTTGGTCATTTACAATCGATGTACACAATTACTCACTATGTGACCGTTAGTAGAATGTATTTCAAATGTGTCGAATTGGTACCAATTAAAAAAGTCGACTCAAGAAAGACGGCCTATTTTACGTACCCTACTTTAACATTCCAGAAAGACAAAGAATGAACCAGTTAAATAAATACACAATAACCCAATAGAATCATCCAAAATAAATTTAGTGGTCAGTGCAACTGGCTTTCAATGGGTCCTAGGTTTGATTCCCGGTCAGGTTTTTCATTTTTTTCATCTGTATGCCACCTCATATCATTACCTACTCACAAACTAAAGCATCATCATTAAAAGAGAAAGAAAAAACAACAATACAATTCTACCCTTTTTGAGGAACACAACTGTTAGCTGCCGGTAGGCAATAAACCGCACCTGTCATAGAAAATTTAATCGCACACTAAACATATTACCCGCCTACTGTTGTTTAGCTTTTTGTATTTCTCAATAGTATTAATAATCCTTTTACCTTTTAATTCGAAAACCTTACGGAGTTATTCTCAATCACCAAGTATCAAGTCCGTTATTTAACTTGTAATTCGTGAAAAATATCTTTTATCTAGGATACAATACGTGAATATTTGTCAAATTCTTAAAAAATATGCTTAAAACTTTTTATGATAGCTTTTGTACGGTAGGCCTACTAATACTTTCTCTCGCTGTTAAAAGAAAGTCAAAAAGTTCTAATTAAATATTTTGAAATTCATGAATATTAAAATAAACGGAACGGAGTAAAATGATGAAACGAGAACTCGGAATAAAAACTGTGTGGGTTACGATTATTTTTCATTTCTCTTTAGGAGTACTCTTCTGTGAAATATGAATTTCTTGGTATTTTAGGTGTTTGTTTTCACGTGACGTCTTATGTTCACAGTTCTACGAATAAAAATACTTTTAATAAAATTATTATATTAAAATATGTTGTTTGTTGTTTACATGGAACTTTTCTTATAAGATATCTAATGAACAAAACGTTGTAAACATTTCTCGTATTAAGATTATGATAATTCACGTTCTGTGTAAAAAAAAGATACGTAGGTTTAGTTTTTGTGTATCAAAGATATTTTACGTCTTGGCTTGTAATATATTTAAAACTTGGATTTTAACTGATTTTATTTTTACATAACCCCCTGAAGCCAATAAAGTGATTTTTGAAAGGAAACTTCAAAAACAGTTTTGTTTACTTGGAACAAACTTCTGAAAACTACTGAACATAAACTAAAATTTACCAACTTAGGTTTTCTAAGAATCTATTTAAAATTTTTGTAATTGGCTATGAACCCCCGCCAAATTAACCCTTTCAGTACCAACGTCTAGAAATGAGGACGTCGATATATTTTACGTAGTGACAACATCCGGTCTACCGGACGTCCGCAAGCTATGCATAAAGTGCCAATGTCCGGATAACCGAACTTTTACAAAAAAAACTTTTTAACAAAAATTAATGGAATAATGTATTTTGAAACCGCCTCCGTGGCGTAGTGACTAGCGTGCTACCCTGCAAAGCGAAAGGTTCCGGGTTCGCTTCCCGGCTAGGGTCTGGAAATTTTAACACGTTAAAACCACCGGTAAGGTACCAGAACCCACAGTTGTTGCTAATGGCCAAGCTGTGTATGTGACCGAAATAAACTAAAAAACTATTTTGATTATTTTTAGTGTTAAAACGATTTCATTTTTATGAACACAATAAAAATTAATTTTTAACGGGAAATTTCTTTTTTCTGTAACGTTGAGATTTTGGTTGGCAATGGTAGGCTTACGTCTGCAAGTTTTCGAAATAAGGGCTGGAACTTTTTGTACACCCTTATTCAAATTAAATGGCTTTAGATCAGACTTTTAAATACTGTTTCAGCACTGAAAGGATTAAGGGTAGGCCTACTTTACTGCGGTGCAACAATACAGGTACAATTTTTTCAATGGTACAGGTACAATGGCTCTGACGGTTTTGATTCAAACTTTCTTCACTTGATGGATTTATAGTGACAGTAGATATTATTAGAAAGTTAAAAAAAAGATTCTGTTAAATTTTATTGATTTTCTTAATTTTTGACATTTTTTTGTGCACTTCCAATGAAAAGTAGATTTTGAAAAATCGATATGAAAACAAAACTTTCCCTGCCTTTTCATGTAGGGCATGAGAAGGTCAAAATTAGTTAATACGAGATATTCCTTTTAATATCCTTCTCACCGTCTGCATTAGCAGTAATTGCAGAACAGTCGGACGGTAAACCAAAAAGAGTATTAAAAAGCATTCCGCATGAAGTTTATATTAATTTACCACCTGTGATGCTGAATAACGTTCATATCCCACAGACCAGGGTGGTGGGATATCTTGGCGTATGGCTTGACAAGTGACTAACTTTGAAGCATCATCTGCGTACGAAACGTTTAGAACTTAACCACCGCCAGAAGCTGCTCTTCTGCTTAATTAACCCTCAATCAAGATTGAACCTCCACTCCAAGATTTTAATATACAAATTCCTTTTAAGACCTATCTGGACTTATGGCATCCAGCTCTTTGGAATAGCGGCAGAGAGTAATTTAAAGTCGATCCAGGCCTTTCAATCAAAATTCTTAAGACTTGCGTCTGGCGCTCCTTTTTATGTAAGCAATAAAACCCTCCACGACGATTTCAAAATTCCGAAAGTACAGGAGCTAACCGCGTCCTTGTATAGTACATTTCATAAAAGACTAGATGCCCATCTAAACCAACTAGCTCGTGATCTAGATACAAGGAACTTCCCAACTGTGCGACGTTTAAAGCGAAAATGGAGTAGAGACTTCTTGGTCTGAATAAAGGACAATACCAGAAGTTTTAACCGAAGAATGTACCACTGGGTACCTCTTCTCCTTAAAGTAAAATTCCCTATCGTCATTTAAATATCATATACGGAAGTTGTGCAGCTCAATGTACAGTATCGTAATAAAAATTAAAGCCAAAAAATAAAAAAGTACCTAGCCCATTGCGTTGAGAATTTACTGTTTATTATTTGGTTTATCTCTAATACTTAAATCCTTTTTTAAAATACTATAAACATTGATTTGCTGAAATACAAAGTTTACTAAAGAAAACCAAATTAAAATACTTGAGATGGAAAATGAAAGTTGGAATAAATTTTTAATTTACACTTGACTGAGTACTAGAAAAAAATAAATTGTTCCCCTAATAAGATAATAAATTGAAGTGGAAAAGTTTAAATAATTCCTTGGCTCCAGGCACAAAACTTGTTGATGAAATAAAACTCACACTTCGACCATAAATCAATTTTCTGTAGCTTCATCTTGGAATTTGAAAGCTAAAAATGTAAATTTGTCACAAGTAAATCAAATTAAACCTGAGTAATCAATTAATTTATTTCTTTTTGTATTTTATTTTTGTACTTATTACAGTCTATCAATCAATTTGTATTTATTTATTCGTTTAGATTTTTTATCGGTAAATTCTAATGTAACAATCTATTAAAAAGTCTAATGAAGTTACAAAACTCTTCGAATTTATAAGTTTGTTTATTCTTCAAAGTTAGACAGTGCGTATTCAGCTTCTGGAATTACTTGGCTTTATTCCCTTTTAAATTTGATATTTAAATGAAAGCAAACTTTTCGATTATCAAACTGTACGTGTACTTAAATGACGTAAATAATCATTAATGAACTTAAACTATTAGTTTAAGTGAGCCTACAGACTAAAGAATGGCTATAATTAGAATGTAAATATAACTACCGGAATAGGTACTCGAAACTACCGATATTTTTGAAAATAGCCTTTAAAATATACAGGGTGATTCACGAAGATATGCAGATACTTTGGGAGCCCATTGTACATGTAAAAATAATGAAAAAAGTTTATATAAACATGGGTCTGGAAATGCTTCGTTACCGAGTTCGGCTAGCGAAAGATTTCGCCCGGATTTCAGCTCACCAGGTGAAATGAGGTCTTCCTGAAATTCTGGTAAGGTAGATTAAGGAGCGAATTCAATAACTTCTTAAAGTTTTTGATCTGATTAATTGAATAAAACAGGTCCCAGAACTGTAGGTTAAATAGTTTTTGAGAAAACCAGTGTCAAATGCAAAAAAATGGTGTGATAAAAAACACAATTTTTCATCTTTGTTTTTCCGGTTAATTTTACTTTGTACTGTTATGAATAAAAATTCATTTAATCAAACATCTATTCGCTTTCTGTGTACTTAATTTACACCAGTTTGTTAAGAATAAAATTTTTTACATGTTTTATTCAAAAATTTTAACTGCTTCTTGGTGAAATAACAAAGTTATTCTTGGCCAAAGATAAAAAAATGTGTTTTTCATTCCATTTTTTGCATTTGACATTGGTTTTCTTAAAAAATATTTAACTTACAGTTCTGGGACCTGTTTTATTCAATTTATCAGATCAAAAACCATAAGAAGTGATTGAATTCGCCCCTTAATTTACCTTACCAAAATTTCAGGAAGACCTCATTTCACCTGGTGAGATGAAACCCGGGCGAAAATTTCGCTAGCCGTAACTCGGAAACGAAGAATTTCCGGACCCTTGTTTATATAAACTATTTTCATTATTTTTACACGTACAATGAGCTCCTAAAGTTTCTGCATATCTTCGTGAATCACCCTGTATACAGTATTAAGTTTACTTGTTTTAAATTTATAAGTTAGTTTTATTATCAAAATCATTAATTTCCAAAGGCTGTCAACAGCGTCTATGTATGTAGTCTTCATTCCTAAATCGATTAAAAGTTTTTTTTTCAATCAGGTTTAATAATGGTTATGTTTTTGGTAATAAACACATCTCTTACGTATGAGTGTCAACTGGATGAAATTTATAAAAATTTTAGTGTATAATCAGATAATTTATTCATTTATGTTTTAAAAGTTTCACCTTTCCGCTTCAACTAGCGAATTCTTGAATCAAATGTTCTAAGTATTTTTTTAAATTTTCTACCACTGTGATCATATACACTTTTGTAGTTAAATGCATACTATGGTCGCAATCTTATAAGACATTTTTACTATGAGAGTTCAGCCGCTAAGAATTTCAGCAGATATTGCAGACATACCCTATCTTGTAGAGCATAAAAATGTAGTAAATTAGGCGATTTAAAAAAAATCGTAGGAGCAGTTTTTGAGAAATTGCATTAAGTGAAAATTGCACGATAAACTATTATTCGTGTTGACCGATTTTGATGATATGTTAGTGTCGGGTGCCCTAGTGGTACGTAACTTATGGTTTAAGTTACAACTTTTGTGTGATATTCCATTCTTAAATATTTTGTATACGCGCACATACCGACACCCACTTACTTTTCGGTAAAAATATTTTTGTTAGGGTACAGTGGGCCTGAAAACGTGTAATCCGGTGAAAACTAGATTTCGAAAAATCCACATGAAAACAATATTTTTCTTCCATGTATGTATATCCATGTAGGGCAAGAGAAAGTAAAAATCTAAAAAATTAAAAATCATTTTTTTCCATTAAAACGTACTTGATTGTGTTATTTAACAGAACTTATGGTTGTTTCAAATTAAGAAGATAGTAACTTTTCCCCTGAGGGATATTTTACATTTAAAAAAACCATTTTCCCTGTTTCAAATAAAAAATTTCTCTACAATTATTTTAATTGTTTTTATTATAAGTTTTAATTCATTTTTATTATTGTAATTCATAATATAATGTTACGAAAAATATGTTAATAAACTAATAAACAGTTTATTTATCTCGCATACAGTATTTGATTTTATTAATATTTATCGCGTTTTCGGAACGATTTAAACTATATTTTACAATGGTGACTACAAATTCTTGCGGTATTAATAAATCGATTACTACTTTAAACAGCTGATGAGGTAATTTATTAGATAATTTTAAAATATCCCCCTAGCGATAACAAATGCAGTTTAATAATAGCAAAAAAATTCCCACTTTTAACTACTTCATAATACGTTCCCGATTTAAACTGAACCTACTGTAATAGAACGATAACGATAATATTGTAATAGACGATGAAGTGTGTGTTGTCCTTTATTTAGTTTTAAGTTCCTAGTTGTATATTTTTTAACAGTGTTCCGAAAGCATATTATCCTTTCTCTAGCCGTAACTGCCTGGAATAGAACTGCCTATACCCATGCTGGAATTACTCCATTAAATCTTTTCAACTACCATTGCTTTATAATGTCCAGATATATTGTACACGAACATTAATAATTAATAAATTATTACTTTTTTCACAATTTAAAAATTTTAAAGAGCAACTTACCCTAAATTTTAAGTCTATTTTTCCGCGTTTTTCCCAGCGTATTTAAATTTTTGACTAATACTTTACAGCCACCTTTGTGTTATTATTGACGAAAATATTTTTGTTAAGTTTTATTTCGGTATTGTAATTATGACTCACTATTGTAATTATGAGAGTTAAAGTTACTCTCTGTTGCTATTACTAAGATGTGAGCACTATAAATCCAGATTGTTCTCAAAAGGGTTTTATATTAAGTTTTTGGAACGGATGTTCAATTTTGGTCGAGCGGTAATTAAGCAGAAGAGAATCTTCTGGCGGCTACTTAACAAAACTTAAGTCTCGAAATTTAAAAACATTTGAATTGATCTGGTAAAAGTTGATAAGTTTTTAATGAAATTTTAATGACGGAGAAAATTCTTTTTCAACCTTTGAATGTTCTTTTATACATTCTGGCCGTTTTATTTAAACCGATCTATTAAAGTAATTAACAAAATTTACCAAATAATTTTAACGTACCTCAGTTTTAATGTTGAATACTTATTAGTATTTTAACGGAAAATTCAAAGTTTTAGACTATTTTTAGACTTACCCTTTTACCTTTTGTGTTTTATGTAACTTTTTGAAAGGATTTGTATTCAGCGCTGTTTTCTTTGTTTCATGTAACTTTTGTATTTTGTAGCGTTCGAAGACTTTTATAGATTCTGATTAATTAGTGTATTATACCTCCTTCTTTGTTGTGGTATTCGTTTAAACTTAATTCTAAAGGCGTGTATTTTAATATAGTGGTTCATACTAAAGTAATAAGTATTTAATTAAGAAATAGTTCTTAGGTTGTAATCAGTATTATACTAGTAACTAAATTTTTACTAGTAACCATAAAATTACGAGCCTGGATCTAGTTAGAAAGTAATGCAGCGTTGCCATATTTGGCAGAGTGGAAACGAATTTTTATCTTTTATTATTATCTTATCATGAAAATTGAAAATTAAATTTTGTTCGGCCTTCAGGCCAGCCCAGTCAGTCAGCTGGTAGAAAGTCGCTATTATTTGTAAAGTAACACTGGTTGGGCAAGCAACTTTGTATGGTGACCAGTTGACTGCCATCCATGAACAAACGCTACTCGGGGTCCCCGTTCAAACTCATGTCTAATCCACGTTAAAAAAATGACTCTGGAAGTGTCTTGATAAAAGGTAAACAAATTAGGATTGAACATAGGGTTACGACAACATTACAAAGAGCAAATTATCTAAATAGGTACGCTAACCCTTCTGGTAGCCGTCACAATAATAGGTCTTTACTAACCATTTATTCACAATATTTCTTATCATTTATTGGAACTGACCCGATTTAGCAACTATTATTATTTACATTAACACTTCTAAAAGCTCGGTACTGCCAGAGAATTCTGGAATTAACACGTTCTGTTTAGATATTGTCATAATACATTACTTTTTAGCTATTTAATTAGAACCACTCATTATGTGTGCTACAAGGAGTAACATGCACATTATTTTCCTTTCACTCACTCATTGCATCTGCCTGGCAGTATCACGTGGTTGGACACCAATGCAACTGCGCTCCCGCTCTCTCAGAATTCCCCTTAAACTCCTCATCTACACAGCTAACATCAGATCCTTCCTTCTTTACGGTGCACCAGTTTGGTGGCCCATCCTCTTCTCCGTCAACAAAAAAAAACTCTCCTCCCTTCACAACCGCATAGTAAGACAAATTTTCAACCTCCACTACCTCATCAATAATAAAACCATCCCTGACTACGTCCTCACCCCCACCCTGGAGGAGTTCATACTCCGAACTTCAAGAGTCCTTCATGACGCTGGTCAACGCTCTGTACAGCCAGCTGTCAGAGAAATCTACACGACAACTCTCCCGCCACAAAAAAAGGTTAAACAGCTATTCTGCGACAAACATCCCTATAAATATTTCCTACTAGTAAAAAACACTCCCGACTAGAAAAAGCTTCCCTTCCCAAGGCAATATTCTCACTGTTATCTCGATTCCGAGCCCATCTTTCCCCCAATTAATCATCTTTAATTCCAAATAAAGAAAAATTCCAAAAACGTTCCTTTTATCCAATTCTCCGAACGACAAGGTTGCCTAGCTACGCCGTCGTCATCCCGAGCGCAAGCTCACTTCTTTCAGGACTCGGACACGAATGCACAATATTGGAAAACCATTTTACGCAAACTATTTAAGTACAGAATTTTATATTAAAATTGTTTACAATTTTAATATCTTGAACTAATCTTATTTTGAGGAATATACGAGGTGATTATTATGTAATTGATTTAAATTATTAATATAACAAATTTAAATTTAAATTAATATAAATTGATGAAGTTAATTAAGTTTTTAAAGAATTAAGTTAACGAGACTTCTGTAAATAAGAGTACAGGCTTTTTAAGAGAGAGCTTCATTTGTGCAAGCAAAAAGTAAGTAAATTTTAATTTAAGAATCCTAGATTTTTCCGTTTTAATTATTTAAACAATATACTGCTGGAGGTTGAAATATTATATTATCGTTCTGCCAAGAAAGAAAAGTTCCACAATAATTACGTTATTTGTGTCAGCGTTCACAAAACGAAATAAAAATAGAACGTGTTTTTTACGTTGCAGTAAAAACAGCTGAAGTTTCCTCGGAAATTCTCATTAGAATTTCTCTCTCTTATACAAATGATCTTGAATCAGCAAAAAAAAATTATTTAAAATGTGTAATTTGTTGTTTTACTTAGAGCTACAGCATGATATAATAATTAATAAAGTACTTAAATTTCCATTATTAATTGTACCAATTTTATTCTTAGAAATAATACATGGTTTTCAGAAATACATGCAGTAGGTAATATTTATAATAATGAGTTTCTTTGTTAAAATAATATTTAAAAATGGTTAAATTTTTATGTTTTTGTTCACCCGGATTTTATGTTATTCATTTCTTTTGTCTCAAAACAGTTTCAAAAAATTTCGGAAAAATTTTCAGTCTGACCCGGAAATTCTGTAAACATTTAGGAGGCTCCGAAGATGATGTACCATAACATTAAACCCTGTCAACTAACCCGATTCGATACCGGGAAAACTGGGAGAACGATAAAAAATATGTTCTTCTGTTGCATAGAGAAATGTAGTTCAAACTCACAAACTTTCGACGTTTCAAACTTTAAGCCTATTGTTCTTAAATCGAAAAGATTGCAAAGTAATCACGTTAGGAATAAATTCAATAATTTCAAAATTAGTTTATTTTCGTTACAGAATAAAAAAAATTCAAAAGTCTAAAAAAACTAATAAAACTTTATCTGTAATATTTTTATTATTATTATTGTATAGTAATTTTGTATGTTTTATATTCAATGTTAACTTTATTCCTTATTGTTCTTGTTTCTATATAAAAGAACAGATTGTATTTTTTCTGATTTTGTAGTACACAGTGCAACGTTTGTACTATATTGGTAATATATAAAGATTGCGAAACACAGATTATCCAAGTATTATTTATTTTTTAAATAAATTTAATAAACTGTTCCGTTCGCTGGTACGAACGGACAAAAGATATCTTAAGTTGTTGCTGCAAAGTCAGTTTTAATTTAGTTTTTTGAAAATTTTAAAATACAATGTTTTGAGAATGATTTTAAAAAGTGAATAAAACATTATAACATTGTAATACGATTTTCAATTAGCTTAGAATTTGAAATTAAATTAATATGTAGAGTTTTGAGATTAGAAAATATTATTTGCAGTACCTTCTAGATCAGTTTAAGATTATTCGTTGATTTTAAATATTATCTTCATAAATAGTTATTTATTCAAATTTAGTCAAAGTCTAGAAAATGTTTGAGAGCAATAAATATTGATAAGTAAAATATGTTATAATATTATTTTAAATACATTTTATAAAAGTACTGTACTCAT
Organism: Catonia carolina; assembly: GCA_035578175.1. Taxonomy (NCBI): domain Eukaryota; kingdom Metazoa; phylum Arthropoda; class Insecta; order Hemiptera; family Achilidae; genus Catonia; species Catonia carolina. The sequence goes on from JAQMRL010000003.1 coordinate 79,960,680, forward strand.
AAAATTATAAATCAGCTGTTATACTCCTTTTAAATAAATGCATAATGTAGCAAGTAGTTAACTGGTACGATTTTGTGATCTTTTTGTTTATAATTTTTTTTGTAATCCATAATTTGTGTACGTTGCAATCTGTTCAATTCAGAACAATAAGCAACCCCATGACCCAATGAGATGAGGATGATACAAATCATCCTCAGACGTGTAGTCTTGTACAGACTCAGTTCGACCATTCCTTAGAGAGTATTGTTAATTGAACCCCAACCTTCAAAGTACACCGGTAACCACTGTCTAGCACGCTACAATTTGGTAATAAAAGGGAAATTTTAAATAATAACACTGGTCTGCATCAAAAATTCCCCTTGAACTTTAATAGGTGATCTTAATGTATTTTGACCCCCTGAATCCAAATCTGACCTCCGTTTTGGTCCATCACCCACCATTTTTAGGGGGTGGGCCACTCCACCTTATTTGGGAAATTTCAAATTTGTATCAGTCTGGTGTAACTATGATATGAAATTCTGCAGTTGTATCACGTTTTTATGGTTCTTCAAGGCCTGTCTAACACTGAAAGAGTACAATAAGAGAGTACTGATGTATTGATACATTTTGTGCATTTTTACTTATACAATGTTTCTGGTTCAAGATACTTGTCATCGAATACATATACTAAAAGAGAGTGGTTTTACTTGGAGGTAGCTTTTCTCTTGTACTGATCTCTGAGAGTTTCACGCAAGAGTGACCGCCAATAGTCTGCTAACATACTTGAGTTTCACTTCCCAGAGAACAGTTTTCGAAGAGTGCAATGTGTCCATGAAACCTTCTCCGTGTGCATCGTAAACTGCTACCAAGTTTTCTGGGAAAAAGTCCAAATGCGCGTATAAAAGGTGCAATTTTAATAACATAACATATTGCAACCCATCGACTCGTATGTAGATATCAATTCTCCAACGAGTTCAACATAATTTTCACTAAGCTAAGCTTATCACTTGGTCCGGCTTCCCACCCTTCCACACCTCTGAACTAACGGTGATATCACCCTCCCCTTTCAGTCTTCATGCATAAATGTGCGTGCACTGAGATAACATTTTCTATGGAGGGGAGGATGGGGTACGTACAACCTCCCCCCGCCCCTCGCTTTATTAGGAATAACCGCTTTTAAGTGTTTTTGTTTCGAGAATTTTGGGGGGCCTCAAATACGGTGGGTGATAGAGAGAAACGGAGGTCAGATTTGGATTCAGGGGGTCAAGATACCTAACGATCATCCATCAAAGTCCAAGGGGAAAAAACTTTATTTTTTTTGCAGACCAGTGTAATCTGTCTAAAAAGGTTTTTATCCAGTTTGTGCCATCGGTTTTGATCTATGGTACTGAAGCGTTAACCTTATTGATCGTACCCCCTACGAAACTTAGAGTAACGCAACGAAAAATTACAAGATCGCAGCATGCATGTCGTTACCAGGACCTTATTACTAACTAAGATCTTCGTTGAAGATCGGGTATAATTGTTGTTGTTACACAGTTCTCACTGTTTAACAGAATTTAGCGGGACATGTGACCCGAACGATTGATGGAAGATGAGCAAAGACATTGCTTGAGTGGAGACCGAGAACAGAGATGCGAGGCAGTCGTCCTATATACAGTTAGACTGTTTATATTAAGAGGAAAAATCTGGTGTGAACACTCACACAACTTTCTCTTGCCAATGTAAATAATGACCAATATAACCTAACATTAGTAATAAAACATTAGAAATAAACAAAAAACTAACCTCAAAAAACATAACCTAATTTTAATCATGAGTGAAAGACGCAAAATAAAAATTAACCTCAGTTTGGCTTAAAAATAGGAAAAATCACTCTTTCACGCTAAACTAGGCTCTGCAAAGAAAAATGTTCTAAACAAAAGATGTAGATCTTTTAATTTCCTACAAATTTTATTATATACATTTTTGTCGTAAAATGCATACTAAGGCCGAAATCTTTAAAAAATTGATTTTTTACACGTTTTGTGAGAAAAAAAACAGAAAATCGCTAATTATCGCAAAACTAAGCGTTATACAAAAAAATGTTTGAAATAAAAGTTGTAGGATTTTAAAATCTCTACATTTTTATCATAAACATTTTTGCGCTAAAATGCGTATTAAAACCGCAATCTTAAAAAAATAATTGTTTACGTGAAAGCAGCCTCACCAAGAATTTGAGCAAACATGGCGCCTACCCTATCTTGTAGAGCATAAAAAATTTAGTAAACCAGGTGATTTTAAAAGTAATCGTAGGACCCGTTTTTGAGAAAATCGCAAAGAAGTAAAAAATTACATGAATAAACTACTACTTCCAGTTAACTGATTTTTATGAAAATGTTTTTCTCGGATCCGGTAGTGGTGTGTAAATTAACTTTCAAGTTTCAAGTTCGTACGATGTTCCGTTCTTGATTTATACACACACACACACACACACACACACACACACACACACCCAGACCAATCGCTATAAAACTTTTTTTGTGGTTCGGGGGTCTGAAAACGCGTAGATCCGGTGAAAACTCGATTTCGAAAAATCGACATGAAAACAATACTTTTCTTCCTATATATTCATATAGGCAGGAGAAAGTAAAAAACTATTTGATTATGCACAACATAAATAAATCTTCGTAATAAAGAGAACATGACGGTACGACAGAAAAATGCGTTTTCGTTCATTGAACATTTTTCTTCAGTATAGTCGGTAGAATCATTTCCCAGAATTTTGTCTTACTATTTAAAGACAACCTGTTTATTATGTTATTAAAACAGAAAAGCGTAGATAAAAATGAGGGAGGTTTTTGTTCAGCTGTGTACGTAAAGGGGTGGATGATGAAGATACAAATTTTAGAATTATTCTGAATTTCTTTACCTATCTCTCTGTAGTAAGGTATTTACGCACTTTATTTATAGTGAATATTTTAATTACAAAATTTAAAAAAAATTGCTTTATATTTGTTTAAAAAAATTTTAAATCACAAATTATTTTATGAATTTCTCATTGTGATCATTAAATTTAAAACATCAGTTTTTGTTTTCGAAGGATTTTCTTTCTTTTATTCCGACGGATGTGATGATGGTTTCCCAGAGGCTATTTTATTATACCTCTTTTTCATCTCAATTACTTGAAAACTCAATCTATTCATTAACGGAGAATAAAAGGTTTGTATTTTTCTTTGTGCATAATATTTCTTTAAAATTTTTTCATAAAACTCATTAAACGATTTTGTTATTCAGAGAAATTAATGTTGAAAATGTGAATATCAACTATTTTTTTCATACCGTTCCTACTATACGAGCAACAAAATGTAGCCTACATAGCTAACAAAATGTGTTTTTACGAGGTTTGGCTATTAAATAACGAGACTGATGTTGTAAAAAAATTTATTTTTAAACGCTTTTATTTAACTTACTCTTGGATCCATCAAATCTTGCAACTTAAAATTTTAATACTTCTACCGTATCAATATGAATCAAACTTTGCTCACTTGTTTATCTTCGATGACAATACGCTGTGGAGGTGTTTGTAAAAAAAAATTTTTTAATTAAAAAAAATTTTTTTTTTTAATTTAAAAAACGCTTTTATTTAACAATTACTTACAAAATTAACTAAAAATAAAAAAATAAAAAAAATTTACAAAAAAATCACAGAAAAAAAAATTACAAAAAAATCAAAAAAAAAGTTAAAAAAAATTTTTAAGCAACTATTATATATATTAATGCGCCACGCTTTTATTTTTAACTGTAATGTCTGTGATTTTTTTTGTAATTTTTTTTATTTTTTTCTTTTTAGTTCATTTCTTTTTGATTAATTGTTAAATAATAGCGTTTCTTAAAATTTTTTTTTTGATTTTTTTGTAATTTTTTTTTTATTTTATACACAATCACTTTTTGTCACCTTCAATATACACTCCTTCTCTATAAGTACAACGCTCCATGCGAATTTTCCATTGTTGGAAACAGTGCTGGAAGTCATCTTCTATCGTTTTGTTGCAGACATCGTATAATTGGTTATAAGTAGGATTTAGTTAAATTAAGTGCGAGATAATCTAGTTGCTAGTTAAGTTTTTTAATGTCAATAATTTGTTATAATTAATTAATTGTTTATTATAAGTATTTTGATTGTAGTTATTGTAATTTAACAGCAGATTTAAGTAAGATTATTGTTTGTAATAAATACTTGTAATTTTAAACGATAGTTTATTAATTATTATTTATTTTACCCGGATCCCAAAACAAACGTTAGCAATAAGTGTCACATTATATTTGGAGTCATTGTTACTGTTCTGTTTAAAGTTGAGAGTAGGTTTTAAAATAATTATTGATGTTTCGTACCGTAAAATGTGGATAAAAATAATTTTAATTTCTGGCGAAATGAATATTGTATCTTTTGAGGCGGATTACAGTGACTGCTGTTTAAAATAACAGCGAGACGTAAATTTTGTTTGGGATTATCTGTCTCTAGTTTAATACAGTTCTTAATTACTGCACCACGGTGACTGCTGCTGAGTAATCGCAGTGGGGTAAGGTTGGTTTAAATGGAAAGCGGAAAAACTCTCGGTTTGTTGTTGTAAATATTACTCAAGATATTTCTCCGTCGAGTATAAAACAGTATTACAGAGAATCTCGTTAGTTGTCTGGATTTTGTAACATAGAATAATAATATGTTATATAAAATTCATGATTACGTATATACCTATGTTTTAATTCTTGAAATATAAATTTTTTTAAATTATAATTTGATTTTTAATCTACTCAAATGTTTGTTTGTGTAACCATCCTGAAATAATCTTTAGATTATGCTAATATTTATTTTATTTTTTTCAGTAGAATACCCTATAAGTAATTGTAGATTTTGTGTTTAATTTTTATTACGGTACTGTACTTTGATGTGCACAATTTTCGTATATGATATTTTATTTAATGGGTAGTGGGGAATTTTAATTTCAGGAGAAGAGGTATCCAATGTTACATTCTCCGTTTAGAACTGCATGTGTTGTCCGTTATTCAGATCAAGAGGTCTCTGCTCCATTTATTCTTTAGTAGTCATCCAGTTGGGAAGTTGTTTGTAGCTAGGTCACGGGCTAGTTGGTTGCAAAGGTTTTGTCGACGTTCGCGAAATTTACTATAGAAGGACGTAGTTATACCCCAACGAACTAAAGACTGCAGATGAGATTCAGCCAATAACAGCGAAGGTCAGATGTGAGGTTGCCCCTTCGCTAAGTCACACTCTGTTCCACCAAACTCCAGCTGACTTTTTGTTAGGCTGTCATTCACAGCGGGACCACAACGTGACAACGCAGAATACGACTGACGAAAGTCGGTTTGCTCTGTGCTGTGATCTAGGTCACTATGCTCCGCCTTCATCTGCAATCTCTAGTTCGTTAAGGTATAGTTCCTTTACTGCCGGAATTATGAAATCATCATGGAGGGTTTAATTGCTTACATAAGGAGCACCAGAAGCAAATCTTAAAAATTTTTATTGAAAGACCTGGATCGATATCTCTCTGTCGCTCTCTGTGGTTACTCTCTGTCGCTACTCCAAAGAGCTGGACACCATAAGTCCAGATTGATCTCAAAAGGGTTTTGTAAATTAAATATTTGGAACGGTGGTTCAATTTTGATCGAGGGTAATTAAGCTGAAGAGAAGCTTCTAGCGGCGATAAAGGTCTGAACGTTCTTCGTTGTAAAGGTATTCACATAATACGTATTCCTGCAGGCTCTTTACTGTTTCAGTTAATTAGATGAAATGTAATTGCTTTGTTTTTCTGTGTAAACTTTTAAGTAACAAATTTGCCGGATTTGACATCTATAGGTTATCGGGAAGTTAAAGAATTGGAAATATTCGGTTTTTTTTAATTTAAGCGCGTTCAACAATAGGATTATAGGACATGTCAAGTGATAGGTGAATGTGAGCGTCGGTTCGTCATTGAGGATTTTTGCATTCACTATATGAATTTTTTGTCTTTAATTTTTATTACGGTGCTGTACATTGAGCTGCACAACTTCCGTATTTGATATTTAAATGACGGTGGGGAATTTCACTTTAAGGAGAAGAGGTACCCAGTGATACACTCTCCGTTTAAAACTTCGGCTATTGTCCGTTATTCAGACCAAGAGGTCACTACTCCATTTTCGCTATACTGTATTAATTGACCAAAAAATTAAATATTCGTTTTTTTTTTTTACTTATGCAGTTGTTTATGTAAGAAGATTTTTAATATTGGTTTCATTTAGAGTGTGGGGTTAACTTTGTCATGAATATTGAATCGTATGGCATTTATTTTGATTTATACGGAGTAAATTTCTAAGGTTTCTTCTTTGGAAATTTATAGCGTGAACTCTAGTACTAGTAACAATGGAGGCTGGTAATTTTTGACTTGTAACATTCGTAGATTTTTTTTTTAATTCACTTTTTTGTATTGGCCTAGTGGTAAGAGAAAAATTGAAAAAATTAATATTAATGTATTAAGTAATATTGATATTATTTTTTAATTAGTAATATTTCGGATAGTGAAAGACAGGAGTTATTCCTTTTTTTAATTATTTAGCGATACTGGTTTAGACGTGAGATTTACAATGACTGCATTAAATGGAAGGTTTGTACTTTCCTTTTGTTTTAAAACTGTGATAATATAAAATACGTCTATCAATTTTTTTATAGAAAAATTATATGCAATTGTTAACTTTAAAAGGCACTGCGTTCTTTTTTATTTTGTTTTATATTTACCAAAAATATTTCAATCTGTAACTTATCATCTAACCGACAGTTTTCGCTGATCAAAACATTTAATTTCTCGTAGGGTAACAAAACTGAATAATTTATTAGTAAAAGAGCTGAGATGTTACCAATAAACGAACTTTAAAATGTCTCATTATTTCAGTATTAATATTCTTAAAAACATCTGGAATAACTTAATATTTTAAGTGAAACAGTTCACTTAGAGAAGTTAGTTAAAGTGACTTATGAATAAACTTGTTAACTAGCTGACAACCAGTCACATTTTCTGCTCCAGTTTTCGGTTTTAGGAATTCTATTTACATTGGAGCTGTTTGCAACCACAGCCTGTCAAATCTCGTAGTTAATCTCGATAAAGAAGATAACTTTGGCCAGAAACCATATTTTAAAAAATAATATAAAGGTTCATCAATAATTTTTAATAGTATTACTTATACAATATCAATTAACTAAACGCTGACTTTTATATGTTTCTTAAACAGTGATTGAGTGTTTTTCAGTTTATCTGGAATTTTTAATTTAAAATTAACTTGCAAAAAATTTCCAGACAGTAGCCGGGAATCGAATTTGGGACCTCCGCGTTGTAGACTAGCGCGCTACGTTTTTCTGGAATTGTTTAGCATTGTAAAGTTCATTTGGAGAAGATTTTAAGGAAATAAGAGCTCCATTTTTATAGCTGGCTTAGTGTTTAACAATTTTGAAACAACTTTAATTAAATAAAATGCGTTAAAAATACCGTATAAAATAAAGTAGAATTGAAAAAAATCTTCATCTTAATATACAAAATTAAAATTTAAAAATCAAACTTTTACACAATTCGTAAGTTAAAATTTAAATCACAGGTACAGCAAAACCGAATAAAATTATTTTAAATTTTTTATTTAATTTAAATATATTGATATTTTAGTCACATCAGCTACAAATTATTAACCATTATTGATTGATTTTTTTAAATATTTAAGAATTTGGGCAGCCATATTGGTTATGTTGAAGTGTTTAACGGTGACAAAAAATACGTCGTTAACAAAAAATATGCTGAACCATTTAATTGAGCAACGGTTTACTGGCTTTCATTGGTGAGATTTATAATGTAACGGCGATACCAACTCGTTTTTATAGCAGTTACGTCAATTTTGTCTGTTACGGTGAAAAGGATACATACATTGGAATCTGCGGAGATTTATTTTCTACGAAGGGTTAAGTGTTGTATGAGAAAGGAAAGAGCTCGAAATTGCGATTTAAGATAAGAGTTTAACGTCACAGCAGTACTATTCGTTATTATGAATTAATAAGATATTGTTAAATCTGAACGACTAAGAATTTACTGAAATTTACAGCACAAGTCTTAGAACAAGAACAAAACACATAGATTGACTAGTACTCACCTATTCATAGGTTGCTAAGATAGCCTTCTAGAATGTTCAAAACAGAATTATGCAGAACGTTCCAAAAATATATAAAATATGGCATACGTCAATTTTTTGACATAAATGAGAGAATCAGCTGTTTCGGAACAAATGTATGGAGCATATTCAAAGATTGAAAGTCAATAAGAATTTGAATCAGGTTTCCGGATACATGCCTGAAGAAACTGCCCATAACAGACAGGTGTAGTGTCAAATTATTTACACCCAGTCTGTTCGTTGCAGGGCTAAGATAAATAGTTCTGTTTCTCATCACATGGTCAGCCAATTAAATAACTGAATCTTTTAAGAACATAAGAAATAGAGGTGTAAAAGATACTAATCAGAGTTATCTCCTCTGAAAGTAGTGAACTTCATTATACAGCCAGACCCTGTGGTGAATGAAGTGAAGGTGGCATTTGCAGAGTGGAAAATATGTGCTTTTCAGAGGGCCCGGCATGCTGATAAGCGTACTTTTCCATTCAGTGAGTAAGGCATTTGCACCACCTCACTCCTCGTTTTACTTAGTAAAATTTGTACAGGTTCAAACCAGTCTTTTGGCTGATGACCTAAACAACAACGCCTGAAGAAAGAAGTAGCTTGGAAAGACCTCTGCACTTTTGGAAATAGTTAAATTAGTTTTTTTAGTGAATGAAATAAAAAATTTTAATTCCCGGAAAACTTAAGATGAAAATAAAAAAGATGATTTTATATGTGTATAATATCGGTGATTTGGATTCAACAACTAGCCTAGAATCGAACTCTGGAACTGTGGAAGTCAAACATTGCTATTAAAATAAGCAGTCAAAAATTGTTTGTTATTGATTCACATTTCAAAGCTTGTCTTCATTTTGGTTGTAAGTATTTAATTTTTTTAAATTTTTAATTTGCTTCAACAGCTTGTTCATGTGCTCCTACTGTGGGTTATTGAGCGATGACAGTGGGTTTTAATTGTTAAAACTTCAGGGAGAATTAATCTTGGAACTTTCTGTTTCATAGTCTACAACATTAACCACTACTCTACAGAGGTGACTAAAATAGTATTTATTGTTGTATAAAATTTTAGTAAATATATAATTATAAAATTATGCGTTGCATTTACGTAAGATTATTTTTTAAAATTGAATATTTTCTCTTCGTGAAATTTATTATAACTTGGTGCAAATATTTTTGTAAAAATTTTAATAATCTTTACTGAAATGGGTTATTTGTTTCAATTTGTTAACCAAATGTTCCAAAACTTACCGTTATTTCTTAGTTCTTTTTAGTACACAATTTAATAATTTCACTGCCATAAATTTCTGAAAATTAATTTCTTGCTCTATTATTTTGGAACAAACTCTTGCTGACGTTGAAAAGTTTTGCAATATAATGAATGGTATGAAAGTTATATTTTCTTGAAACGTTTGCTAAATAAATAACTGGTAGATGTTTACAGTTGTCGTGATTTCCGTTAGTATAAAGAAAGGATACACTTCGTTAATATTATTAAATTTTGAAACCTCTTAAGTAGTTCAACATTTCAATATAAATTGTTCCTAATAACCAAAATATTATCACACTTGAATCAAATATCAAAATTCTACTTAAGTGAACCGCTTTATATTATCATCTATAATATTATTTGATATCTAATCTGAAAATCCGTTCCCCAGTTCGCTTCACACACTTCTCTTAGCAATAGGGAAAACGCCTGAGGCTATGATTGTGCTTTTCTGAGGCTGGGATCTTAAAGGATTTCACGTTTAATCTATTCGTACTCGGTTGAATTTGATTATCTTTCAGTTTATCTTCTCTTCAGAATTTTATTTTCCCATTTCCTTTAATACTGTGTCTTTCCCTTTACGAATATAAGAAAGAAAAGTACTGATTTAATTTATATTTTTTTGAAAGTTGAGTTTTCACCGGAAATACACATTTTTAGGCCCCCTGAACCCCATAAACGTGTTTTTAGGTTGGGCTGTGTGTGGGTGTTTGTGAAAATAATCTCAAAAACGGAGTATCGTACAAAGTTAGAACTCAAGTTAGGTACCAATAAAGGACACGAACATTATCATCAAATTCGGACGTAGTAAAAAATTCATTGCAATTTTTCATTTTTTCCGATTTTCTCAAAAACGGCTTCTACTATTTTTTTTTTAAATTGTCTCATTTACTACATTTTCTTTGCTCTACACAATAGGGTCAGTGTCATGTTTGCTGACACTTTTGAGGACGCTGTGTTCTTGCACAGCCTCCTATATTTAAAAAAAAATTATTTTAAGATTACGGCCTTAATATATAAATTAGGGCAAAGTATAACTAAACTTGTAAAAAATTAAAACCCTAAAACTTTTAATTCAACCATTTTTTTCTATAACGCTTAGTTCAGCGTCAATTAGTAATTTTCCGTATTTTTAAGTCGAACAAAGATTGTTTTTCATTTTTCGTCATTCACTCATGATTAAAAATTAGGTTATGGTTTTAATTTTACATTGGCAAGAGAAAGTCGTGTTAATGTTTCGCACCAGATTTTTTTTTTAAATATCAAATTTTATAACTCAACTTCAGGTTTCGCAGTAAAATACCAATCATTGTTTAACTATCGCCCGTTGTATTTTTTATAAATTTAGAATATTAATTATAGACCTATCTTATTGAACAATTGAATTTTAATCACATCATTTTTATTCCTAATTTGTGTACGTTGCAATCTGTTCAATTTAGAACAATAAGCAACCCCATTGACCCAATGAGGTGAGGATGATGTGTATGACGTGTAGATGAGGTGTAGTTTTGTACAGACCCAGGCCGACCATTCCTGAGAGAGTATGGTTAATTGAAACCCAACCATCAAAGTACACCGGTAACCACTCTCTAGTATTCAAATCCGTATAAAAGTAACTACCTTTACTAGGATTTGAACCCGGAACCTTCGTCTCCGAAAATCAGCTGTTAAACAGCTGATTTTGGCGACGACTTTACCTCTAGATCAACCCGGTGGGTTAATCACATCATGACTACGGATTATTTTGTGTTTGATTTAGAGGGTAACCCACCGGGTTGGTCTACAGAGGTAAAGTCGTCACGTGAGTTAACTGTTTAACAGCTGATATTTAGAGACGGAGGTTCCTGGGTCAAATCGTAGTAAAGGTAGTTACTTTTGTACGGATTTGAATACTAGACAGTAGATACCGGTGTACTTTGATGATTGGGGTTGGTATAACCATACTCTCTCAGGAATGATCGGCTTAGGTCTTTACAAGATTACGCCTCATTTACACATCATACACATCACCCTCGTCTCTTCGGGTCATGGGGTTGCTTATTGTTCTGAAATTGAATACAAGTAGATTACAATGTACACACATTAGGGATTACAAGAAAATTTAGAGGTTTAATCTATTTTGTAGGTCTACGGTTAGGTTTTCGGTGCATTGTTGTTTATTTTTCAAAATTTATTTTAAAGAATCATTTAAGATCTGAATTTAGAAATCCACTGGTAATTATTAAGATTGGAAGTTCAACTGTTTTCACTTAATTTTTCTGATGATCAGGTGTGAATCCGGAGAAAGACGCCTTTAATTTACTTTTTTAAAGGGATCAAATCCCACTCAGGCACGGCATATATTCATACGTTACAAAAAAATCATTTCATCCTTCACCGTCTGCATTAGCAGTAATTGCAAAACAGTCGGTCGTTAAACAAAAAAAAGAAAAAAAATTAATTTATTTTAAAAGCTTTGGAAGTTGCGTGAGAAATATTAAAACTTGAGTTTAATTTCTAGAAAACTAATTATGTGGTTGTAGGAGATGCCTTTAGACAAATAGTAATAGCCGACGCATCCCTTGTGAAACTATCGCAAGAATTAACTTACCTTGGTGCACGGGTGTCTGCAAACGGTTGGAGTGGGGAGAAAATTGCAGTTAGTATTTCGAAAGGAAGAGCTGCCGTAAAATAATTGCATTCGATAATACTGTGTCCGAATACGACTATGGAAGTGAAAAGGCGGCTGTACAAAGCAGTAATTGAAAATAGGCCTATCGCTACGTATAAGGGAGATGTCAGATGCAAATGCACAACTGATGCCTGAAGGCAGATAGCTTCAGGTAATTTGTAAGTGGATGTAGGAAACGAGGCGTGGGAGAGGGATACCGAAGTTGCCCTGGTGGGAGGGTGTTTGCCGGGCGATGAGACTTATGGACTTGAGGGAATATAGGCTGGATAGAGCTGAACGGGGTTTAGGTTGCAAGAAACGCCTGAGGAGGTAGTCCACTCGTGTATTTAGCCTATATATATATATATATATATATAAGTAGTTAATGTTTACGAAGACAAGGTTTCTGCAAATTAAATTTTTGTTTGAAGATCCCAATAGATTAATACAGATTCATGTTCTGGATGGACTAATATAATGTGAGTTAGTTTTTTGATAAAAAGAACAATATTTTAGTATTTTTGTGTGAGAATACTTTAGTACATATGTGCATGATATTCAAGAAATTTAATATGGAACCGTTTTAAAAGAGTACCGTGTAATATAAATTTTCATTAATTTCTTATTTTATATTTATTTAATTTTTGAAACCATTTTAGATTTATAGTTCCGGAACCAAAACTACAAATGAAGGTGTTGTTTAGGTCATCAGCAAAAAAGGCTGGTTTGAACTAAGTAAAACTAAGTTGAACTAAGTCGTTTACTAAGTAAAACGAGGAGTGAGGTGGTTTACCATTGCCTTCCCCACTGAGTGGAAAAGTACGCTTATCAGCATGCCTAGCCCTCTGAAAAGCACATATTTTCCACTCTGCAAATGACATCTTCACTTCATTCACCACCGGGTCTGGCTGTATTATGACATTCATTACTTTCAGAGGAGATAACTCTAATTGCTGTCTTTTACACCTCTGCCTTTTCTTTTTTTAAATGATTCAGTTATTTAATTGGCTGGCCATGTGATAAGAAACAGAACTATTTATTTTAGCCGTGCAAAAAACAGATTGAGTGTAAATAATTTGACACTCCACCTATCTGTACGAGCTTAAATTTAGGAACGTCATTTTAAAACTACAAATATGTCAATCTAAAATACCCAGGGCGATTACTGAGATCCCCTTATATGCATCGAATAGAGAACTCTGCATAACGAATTACCTTCTAGTTACGTGAATAAAGTGTATCCACGATTGTAGAATAAACTTCAGTTCAATTTAACAGTAATCGCATGCGACTGACGCATAGCATAGGTCGGGTAGTTCCGTTTGAGCAGTGGAACGTGCGATCCAACTGCATGTCCGGGTTAATCAAAATCCGGGTTATCCGAAACGTCAAAAACTACTCAGTATTTTAAATGTAATTTTTCAACAAATAACTGTAATAAAAACAATAAATAATAAATACTGTAAATTGTATTTCTGTACCAAAATACTGTTTAAGCAAACTGAACTGTAAATTAGAGCACGTAAAGTATGCTTACATGACATTCAGCACTGCAGACAGGATTTTTACCGATAACATGAGTATTTACCTTGAAGCGGTAACCTACTACTAGACCTCCTGTTTATTTTGGCTACATCACCTTTGCTGCAAACAGTCAATTAGTACTGTGTTGTGGTTGAAAGGGTACGGTAGTGTCTTGGCCTTAATGTATTTTTTATTTCGTTTTGTGGCTAATTAGTGTGTTACGTACTGGTAGGGGAAGTGAAATGATATTTAACAATGTCATGTAAACGTAAACGCATGGTCAAAACCATCGAAGTGATGCCCACTGATGTACTTTTAGTTAAACGTTGGCGGAACATTTCGGTAAGAAAACGAATGGAAAATAAAAACAAAAAAAAATTCTGAGTTTTCAAAAAGGAATTAAAATGTACGGAAAATATTTGACAATTACGTACGAATAAAAGTTTTTTGGACACAGTAATATTTTTTTTTACAATAAATATTTCATATTTTTGGGAGTTTACTAAGGTTGTTACCGTTTATCTCTATCTCACTTACACACATATACATACAAAACCTCTTCCTACATTTATTTCGGTCCATTTAATTCTCCTACCTAAGTCCTGTAGTCTCCATGGTCTCGAAAAATTCGTTTGCTAAGGACCGATGGGTCTGCATTTCCTGTACGTTCCCAGTGGACTCTAATCCGATACCCGCTATCCATCTGTCTCCATTTGACCTTCTCACATGCCCTTAACATATCAACCTCTTGTCCTCCATGTAACTAAAAAAATTATTTTAACCCTTTATAGGGCAGTACTACGGGGGAAAATATAAGGCCATGTTGTAAAATGTTAAATTTTGTTTTATAGGGACTTGAATAATGTATTTCTAGTGCCAGAACAGTAAGATATTTCTTTGTTTTGATATTAAGCCCTGGTAAGTAGGCCTATACTTACCAAGGAACGTTTACTGAAATGGGAACCACATAATGTTTAGTGGTAAGAATAGCTTATCTCAACTTTATATTAGCATGAACTTATCTGAATATTAGCTTTCCCGTAAAAAAAACTCGAATTTTCTAAGCACTGTACAAAAGTTACAACAAAACAACACGGTAGCGAACGCTGGTATGAATCCTTACCACATTCGTGTAAATCATGAATCAAATGGTCGCTGCCCACTAATTTTAAAATGTGGATAGCCTACTTACCAGAGAACATCTATAAAACCATAAAATGCGAATAGGGTTCAACTGCATAGCTTACTCATAAAACAATCGACCTTATTGCTAGTGGTAAGTATACTTACCAAAGACCTATAAAGGGTTAACTTACATTAACCTTCGTATCCGTTGTTGGTAACTCGATCCATTTTCGTCAGCTCGTTTTTTACCTCCAAAACTCCATTTCGAATAATCTTACCTCTTATTTTAATCTAACTTCTTATTTATTTAAGGAGCTTAAATTGCTTACATTTCCCTCAAATTGCAAATTCCCTCTCTACATTTTTAAAATGATTATGTATGTTTGGCAAAAGAATTTTATGCAGAATTTCAATATTCACAATCACAACACGAGAAACAGAAATCATTATTATGTGGCTAATCACTCCACAAAATTGTTTCAACAAAAACCTACTTATGCAGGGAGAAAATTTATGAATAAATTACCCCAATTTTGAAAATGTTGTGATAATTTGCATTCCTTTAAAAAATATCTGAAAAATTACTTGATCGGTGAAACTTTTTATAGCGTACAAGATCTTTCTTGATAGTAGTGATACACTGTGTGATTTTTATATGTATTTCAAGTGTTATAACTGACATGTCCTATACTCCTCCTGGAGTCTCCAGGACGCAATTAAAAAAGAAAAAAATTCAAGAGAAAAAATTAAAAGAGAAAAAAAGGAAAAAATCAGAAAGTTATTCACCATGAAACTCTTAGTCCTGTCGGTCATTACTGTATTCTGCGTACTTCATTTTTGTTTTTTTCTGTATCTTTAGTTTTGTGTTTTTGTGGTGTGTTTCTCCCATAGTACTGAGTTCAGTTGGTTATTGAAGTTCTAGCTCGAGTAAATTTTTCTCTATTTCTTTCCCGTCTTTTCGTACTTTAAGATTATACATCTGAAAGTATTTAAACGTTCGAATTCATTTTATCTCTACATTAACAACAATTTCCAAGCTTTTAACCTCTTTTTCGTGTAGTTTTTCGTATTTCCTAGATCACCTATGTCACCTGCCGCTCGAGCTTTGCTAGCGGCAAGTAAACAGCAGAGAGAAAAAGATCGTTAGATAATCATAACAACTAAGTAATTACCGCCGCCATCAGCAGCGTGCCATCCTGTCATACTGTGATTTATTACAAGGTCGAACATTGTTTTACCATTTAGATTAACAAGATGTTTTTCACTACTATTATTGTTATTATCATTCATTAATTACTACACTATATAAGGGCATTATTATGCATTGATAAAACCAGTTGTTGCTGTTCTACTTGTTATTATTATGTCGGAAAGTGTTATTTATGAATTTCCCCGGCCATCGTTATCTAGGTCCGGGAAATCCGATTGTTAACGGGACTTCGGTAGACCGCAACGACTTTATCGCAATATTACATGATCTCGAATACGATCAAGCAACTACCCCGGATGAACCCTAAATGGCCTATAAATATAAGAGGACCGCATATAATCGTCACCTGCCGCTCTAGCTTTGCTAGCGGCAAGTAAACAGCAGAGAGAAAGTGATCGTCCACTTTAAAAATTCTTAATTAATTCGGCGATGCGTATGGAATTTTCTCACTATTTTCCGGCACTCCCCGCAACATTCCGCGTCCAACCATATATAGGACGCCCCAAATTTACAACTTTTCAAATTTGCGAAAACCCCCGATTTTCGTAAATTTAAAAATAAATAAAAAAATAACCACGCGCCGTAGAATTGTTTCACTATTTTTCCGGCAATCAGCTCAATTTTCTGCGTCGCCTGCACACCGAAAACACTCCGATAGCCGACTTTTAATTTTCGACCCTGGGGGGATTTTTGTGAAACTTTGAAAATTCATAAAAAAATAACCACGGCGACTTGTTGTTGGTTTTCGGGAAACAGGTGTTCTTCCCGTTGAGAATTATTTTCATATACGAAATTATCTGAATTCTGAGACATAACTACTAGTAATAATATTCACAGCGACGTGGTGTGTGGCGTGCAACCAAAAATCTGATTGACAATGAAAGCAGAGCGATGGAAATCAAGAGTATATATATGTAGAAGAAGGACGCGTGGACCGGAAGTGCATTAACGGAGGAGAAATTGCAACAAGTTGCAGTTATCGCGCGACAAAGTCAATGTGTGTTAAGTGCAATGTTCGACCTTGTTAAAAATCATAGCATGACAGGATGGCCCTTCGTCAAAACCCGTTAACAAAATCCGTTACAGCCCGTTTTAAACAAAACCCATTTTGCATAATATGAAAATAATCTTTAAATGTATTATATTTAATTACTACGTTTATTGTAGAACTCTTTGTTTTTCTAAAAATATTTCAACCTTGGACTCTCTGTATAGAAAATATGAACAAGATTAATTCAAATTGATACTTTACAGTGGTTTTTAATTGACGTACAAATATAAATTCTTTTTAAGTGTTTTGAAGTTACGTAAAAAATTACTTATTATATTAATTAAAATAATTTCAATTTTATTTTATTTCCATTAGATTTGAAAAGTTTTCGAATTTCAATTTGATTGAAAAATAAAGAAATCGATAAGTTCACGTTTACGTACTATGCCATGACATCTAATTTATTAAGTAATGTAAGGTTTTCCGTTATTGTTATACAAGAAGGTGTCAAAGTCATTTTTAAATGACAGGATAAAATAGCAGCTGTAGTTCTGTAAAAGAATCGTTACCCTCTTCCAGAAAGTTTTACGTCTTTTTATATTTAACATCCCTTTTTCTTTTGTTACTATCTAGTTTACACTTTTTATTCTGTGTAAAGAACGGACTTCACTTGTATAAAAGTTTAACGTATTTTTCTTTCTGAATCCCAATGCAGTACACAGTTTTACCGTATCATGAAAAATTTAAAAACCTCTGGATTCAATTTTTTTACTGGTAACTATCTCAACAGATTTACTTGACTTTTTATTGAAAATTTTAGTACCTATGTGATTTATATTTCAAAAATGTTTGGCGGTGTTAAACTAAAGTAAATTGATCGTAAAAAAAGATTACGATTGTCTTAAACGTTTCAAAAATTTATTTTATGTGGATGTCTTCTTTTTACTTTCAGTTAAAAATTAATAACTAAAAGAAATTTCTTATTTAAAGGTTATTACGTTTATAAGGTTGTTTTTTATTTAAATAAATTACGTTATTATACACTCCTTCTCTATCCTTACAACGCTCCATGCGAATTTTCCATTGTTGCAAACAGTGCTGGAAGTCATCTTCTGTTAGCTCCGTCAGGACATGTGCCGCTCAAAAATGTTTGTGCTGACACCTTGTACGCGATTGAAAATGACCCAAATTTTTTGGAAACGATAATAACATGTGATGAAACGTGGTTTTTTACTTATGATCCGGAAACGAAGCGCCAATCCATGCACTGGACGAGCCAAACTTCACCGAGAGCCAAAAAAGCTCGAATGAGCTCGTCAGAATTCAAGGTAATGATAATTTTTTTTTATATCCATGGAATTGTGTACCTTCACTGGGTTCCTGAAGGTCAAACAATTAATCAATATTACTACCTTGAGGTACTTTCTAAACTACGTCAAAGAGTAAGGAAAAAACGCTCCGAAATGAGGAAGGACAAATCATGGGTTCTCCACCAAGACAATACGCCAGCTCATTCCGCGTTATCTGTCAAGAGGTTCCTAGCCAAGTACAGCATCTCAGTGTTAGAACATCCACCTTATTCACCAGATCTTGCACCATGTGACTTCTACCTGTTCTCTAAGGTGAAATCTGCATTAATAGGGACAAGATTTGAGCCTGTGGAAGTTGTAAAAGAGAAAGTGGCACGTGTCCTAAAGAAGCTGACAGAAGATGACTTCCAGCACAGTTTCCAACAATGGAAAATTCGCATGGCGCGTTGTAGGGATAGAGAAGGAATTTATATTGAAGGTGACAATAAGTGATTATGTATAAAATAATCCGAAAAGCATCTACTTTGCACCCTGCAAATGCCACCTTCAATTCATTCACCACAGGGTCTGGCAGTATAATTACATTTATTACTTTCAGAGGAGATAACTCTGACTAGTGTCTTTTACACCTCTACCTCTGCTCTTAAATAGTTCAGTCATATAATTGGTTGACCACGTGATAAGAATAAATAACTATTTTTGTAGCCCTGGAATTAGCAGATCAAGTGCAAATAATTTAACACTCCACCTGCCTGTTATGGGCATACTTTTAAGATTAGTTATTGAATTTTACGGAAAAAGTTAATTTAATGATTTATTTTAAAAGTGAATCTAAATTGATTTATTCGTAATATCATTTTGAGCTAGTAAGAAAGATTTAATAATCTGCCCTTTTTAACTATTCGATCTTCTACACAGTCAAGAAAAATAAAAATTAAACCATAATAATGAATATGTAATTTTTAAGTACTTCTTACTTTGACTTCTAATTTTTTGTCCGTGTAGTCATGCGTAAGTCATGAGTGGACTTCGTTAGTCACGCGGCAAAGTGCATTGAATACTTTGATTGGAATCTCCGTATTATTTTATTTTTTTATCGTAATTATCGTGCCTCAAAGCTCAAATCCGTAGTTTGAACTGGCTTTATCATCATCTTATAGAATATAACTGTATTTTCCAATGACAATTATGAACGTCTTTCAACAAACCAATATAGCTGTCGTAATTTATCAAAGGGTGTTTCCGTTTGATCCACACCATAATTATGGTAATAATTTAAACATTTTTTAAAAATTATTATTTATTAGATGATTAAGCTCCGTTTTACTTAAATGGATTTTAAGTTATACAAAGAAACTTTAGTATAAAAGATTGTATAAATTCTCTCAAAATTTCATGTTTAATCTAATTTCACACTGTATTCAATGTTTTTCTAGTGAAAATTTCTCGTTTGCACTTAGATGTGAAACGTTCCCCCTGTGTATTTTAACAATCAACCGATCCCCCAAAGCAGCTCTGTTAAATATCTTGGAATTACGTTAGATAGACGATTGACTTACATCAAACACCCACACCTAAAACGCCCTGCACGCAACCTTCCACTAAAACAACTTTATTGTATTCTACATCGGCTTTCCCACTTTCTACTTCGACAGAAACTCACCTGTTACTGATATTTACTGAAACCTTATTGAACATACGGTCTACATATATACAATTCAACCCTCAAACATTTTTTTTTTAACTTGAGATCTTACAATCGATAAGAAACTGGTCCTCTTACGTCAGTAACGCCACACCTCATAGAGACTTCAATAATCATCGAAACAGTTTTGACGAAATTATTAACACTAATAAAAACATATTGTAACTCCTTAGCCTAGGTTTGTCCGGGATCTGGATATAATAAATATTAAACTTACTTCTTAAAACTTATAACAATTATTTATTTAGATTAAATTTAAATAAATAGGGGAAGGGAGCCATATATGGAATAGGGTCTTATACAAATACTAGTTAAATACTAGTGTTTTTCCAGACAGGACATTGGAATCCTGATCCTCTCGCACCATTGGTTATACTGACAGAAACAACTACCGGATTCTAACAGTCCGAATACAGCGTGTTTTGTCAAGGTGATTACAATGAAGATAAAAAAGGTGAGAACTGGAATCAATGCTCGAGGTGTAATAATTGATATCATGAACAATGCACTAGTACTGAAAGGTTGTATTTTGTCTGCGATTACTGTGAATAAACTGGTAGGACTAATACTTTGGGGTTTTAAAAACTATGTACGTAAATTATGTATCTATTCCAAGTATTCCAAATTGTAACCCAATGTATTCCATATTAAGATCCTATTTTGTGAATTGTAATAAATCATGTCGCTAAAGAAAATTTAAAAAATATATATATTTGTAAA
This sequence comes from Catonia carolina, assembly GCA_035578175.1. Classification (NCBI taxonomy): domain Eukaryota; kingdom Metazoa; phylum Arthropoda; class Insecta; order Hemiptera; family Achilidae; genus Catonia; species Catonia carolina. The sequence continues at coordinate 79,981,342 of JAQMRL010000003.1, forward strand.
TTTAAGATTTTATATTTTCTAGATGTGAAATAAACTATTTCTATTATTGATATAAAATTCAAGTAATTTCAAAAAAGTCATAGCAACCCAGAAAAATCAAAAAATGAAAATGGTATTCCATATTTGGTTCCTCTCCCCTACATTTAGATTATTTTAATTAAATTAGATACAAAACGTAAGCTGAAACTAAATTTGACTAAAACAAAATACTTTGTTCTTTAAAAATCAAAACAATTGATTTAACTGTCCACAACCACTTGCGAGTCTAGATGTTTTACTAAGTAAAACAAGGAGTGAGCTAGTTTACAAACACCTTCCTCACTGAAGGAAAAAGTATGCTTATCAGTATGCCAGGCTTTCAGAAAAGCACCTACTTTCCACCCTTCAAATGACACCATCACTTCATTCACCACAGTGTCTGATTGGATAATGAAATTCATTACTCTCAGAGGAGATAACTTTAGTAGTGTCTTTTACACCTTTCATTGTAATTTTCTTAAATGATTCAGTCGTGTTATTGGTTGATCGTATGATAAGAGAGAGAACTATTTTTGTAGCGCTGTAGTTAACAGATTAAGTGAAAATACGAGGTGTGGCTATTAAATAACGAGACTGACGTTGTAAAACAATTTATTTTTATTTTGTACATAATCACTTATTGTCACCTTCAATATACACTACTTCTCTATCCCTACAACGTTCCATGCGAAAATTTTATTATTGGAAACAGTGCTGGAAGTCATCTTCTGTCAGCTCCTTTAGGACACGTGCCGCTTTCTCTTTTGCAGCTTCCACAGACTCAAATCTTGTCTCTTTTAATGCAAATTTCACCTTAGGGAACAGTTCGAAGATAATAACATGTGATGAAACGTGGTTGTTTACTTATGATCAGGAAACGAAGCGCCAATCCATGCACTGGAAGAGCCGAACTCCACCGAGTGCCAAGAAGCTCGAATGAGCAAGTCAAAAATTAAAGCATTGATGATTGTTTTTTTTATATCCATGAGATTGTGTACCTTCAATGGGTTCCTGAAGGTCAAACAATTAATCAATATTACTACCTTGAGGTAATTTCTAAACTACGTCAAAGAGTAAGGAAAGAACGCCCTGAAATCTGGAAGGACAAAAATAATGGGTTCTCCACCAAGACAATGCGCCAGCTCATTCCGCGTTATCTGTCATGAGGTTCCTAGCCAAGTACAGCATCTCAGTGTTAGAACATCCACCTTATTCACCAGATCTTGCACCATGTGACTTTTACTTGTTCCCTTAGCTGAAATTGCATTAAAAGAGAAAAGATTTGAATCTCTGGAAGCTGTAAAATAGAAAGCTGCACGTGTCCTGAAGGAGCTGACAGAAGATGACTTCCAGCACTGTTTCCAACAATGGAAAATTCGCATGGAGCGTTGTAGGATAGAGAAGAAGTGTATATTGAAGATGACAATAAGTGATTATGTATAAAATTAAAATAACATATTTTACAACGTCAGTCTCGTTGTTTAATAGCCACACCTCGTAATTTAACACTCTGCCTATCTGTTATGGTTTTACTGATGGGATTTTAAAAATTGTTTACATGGTTTTAAATCGGTATAAAGGTTTGTACATAGCTTGTACGTAGGTTTATATAATCATAAAGGAGAAGAAACATTTTAAGCAAATAAGAGTATTAAAATTTTCAGTAAATATCACGGATAGTTTTTTCACAAATACCGTTAATTACAAAACCGAAGTTAAAAGCTAACCGTTGTCTTAGGTTATCAAATTATGTTATATTATTCTCTTTTAACTAAAGTAATCTATTAAGGAAGTTGAACCCATTATGCAAACTGTAGTTGTAGAATATTAATGGTCATGTCTGTAACAATTAGCTTAAATGGTTTCTACTAAAAGCAGTCAGGTTTCCTTATGCATGGAAACAAGTAAATGCATTATTTTGTATAAAATGTAAAAAGTATACCACGTTTTAGCATTACTGTATATTTTGTTTATTTAACAGCTTATGCGACAATTTTCTTCGAAGTTTTGATAAATGCATCTCACTTAATGTGGGAGGATAATATTTGTAGAAAACAACTTATGTTTCGTTACATTAAAAATATTTGGCGAGCGTTAAAATACTTTACTTTGTGTAAAATGAAATAGATATCCGAATTATTTATTTTTGTTTATTTTATTCGACCGTTGAATTTCAGATAAGAGAAGGCAGGAAACAGGAACGGTGATTTGGCAAGAGTATATTTTTATCGACCAATGAAAATCCTTTAAATTAAAATGTTAAAATCTAGTGGCAGTTTCAAGTGAAACTTAACACAACTGACATAAACAATCTAAATTATCTAACGACAATCCGTTTAGCTTGAAAATGTGAAACGATGTTAGCTAAAGTACTGTTTTTATAACAGTATTGTTTAAATCGACTTATATGTTTTTATCCTGCTAAAAGTACAAATTTTTTATCTCACGTCTTTTCTTTCCTAAGATTTCTTTATTTTTTACTTTCTCTTGCTTACATGAATATATAGGAAGCAAAGTATTGTTTTCATGTCGATTTTTCGAAATCGAGTTTTCAATGGATCTACACGTTTTCAGGTCGTACGATTTTTTTTAAAAATCGCCTGGTTTAATAAATTTTTTTGCTCTACAAGATAGGGTAGGCGCCTTGTTTGCGTAAAAAAATTGTTTTTTTTAAATTGCGGCTTTAATAGTATGCATTTTAGCGCAACAATTTATATAATAAAAGTTATAGAGAATTTAAAATCCTACAACTTTTTTATTTCAAACATTTTTTGTATAACGCTTAGTTTAGCGGTAATTAGCGATTTTCTGGTTTTTTTTCTCACAAAAACGTGCGAAAAATCGATTTTTTTAAAGATTTCGGCCTTAGTATGCATTTTACGACAAAATTGTATATAATCAAATTTATAGGAAATTAAAAGTAGTAGATCTTTGATCTACTACTTTTATTTAAAGCATTTTTCTCTACAGAGTCTAGTTCAGCGTGAAAGAGTGATTTTCCGTATTTTAAAGCCAAACTGAGGTCGATTTTCATTTTGCGTCTTTAATTCATGATTAAAATAAGGTTATGTTTTTTGAGGTTAGTTTTTTGTTTATTTCTAATGTTTTATTACTAATGTTAGATTATATTGTTAATTAATTTGAATTGGTTAGAGAAAGTTGTGTGTGTTTCACACCAGATGTTTTTAGTATGTATCTTTTCTTGTTTTTTTCAGTACTATTGATAATAACCAAAGATTTAAATTGTTAAATTACATAAATATTTTAATTTAAAACTTTCAATTTACTCGTATAATTTGTTCTCTTTCTGTGGCATCTATCAAAAGGTAGTAATCTTCATTGATTCCTTTACTCTTAAGATTTCACTCCGGAACAGATTTTCTCTACTCATTCAAAAAAAATCACCCAGGTTTCTAAACTAAAATTTTCTTTTACATCTAACGATGATTTCACCTTCCAATGTGACCTGAAATTTATTTATCGTTTCTTAGGTGTATCCTAAATTCTGTTGCTTCTTCCGTTGAAAGGTAAACACCACTTTAGAGGATTTACTTCCATTAGCTTTCAACCTATATTGTATCTAATACAAGAAATTGTACTTTCTGACATTTCAATTTTGTTTGTTTTTTCTCAACATGCATATTGTGACACTTATCTCTAAGGGCCGTTCGGGATCTGGGTAAATTAATTAATTAACTCACTAAAGTTTAAAATTAAAAGTATTTATACAACTAAAAAAATTACAAAAAAGTGACTAAAATCAACGAGCGAATTAAAATTAAATTACTTATAATTACTTATAACAAACTAATAATAATAAATAATTACAATAAACAACTTAACCATTTCACTAAATACGAGTACTACTTACAAAAGATGCAGAAATAACGTTTAACAATACACAATAATTTTCAGTAACGTCGACCTTTTCAAACGCACTGTTATAATTCACTTTTTGGTTCACAGACAAAAACGGAACTGACCTTGACCGTAAACAAACTGGATAAAATCTATTCAAAATAAATGTTTACGTTTAATCACAACTCTGTCATACATGGAGACTTCAACGTACACACGGTGTACTTAACCATTAACTAATTATAGACTCGTTTCCATTCAAAAATTAATTAATCACACGAATCCAGAGATACGAACATTGCGCACTGTAACATTTAATATTTATTTCTAACTTATTTAACGGCCTTCGGGCCAGCCCGAAGTTGGTAGAAAGTCGCTATTATTTGTTAAGTAACAACCGGTTGGGCAAGCGACTTTGTATGGTGACCAGTTGACAGCCATCCATGAGCAAACTCTACTGGGGGTCCCTGTTCAAACTCATGTCTAATCCATGTCAAAAAAAACAGCATAAAGCAGCGATCAAATTGGGTAGTTGTCAACAATGTACAGTTCCCGATAACAAATAAAAACTAAAAAAAAAACTTATTTTACACATAAAACAAATGGCAATAAAAATAAAACAAAAGAAAATCGGTTTTAAATAAAAATTTTATTGAATCTGAACTGCCCCGGTCAACAGCACCCCAAATCAAATATGCATTCGCTTATATTAATTACTTTTTGTTTGATAATTTTTTAAACTTTCAAATAAAATATAAATTTGTGTTGTAAATATGTATTTTAAACTTATTTGTTGATCTGCGTAGATATTTCTTTATTTTAAAATTTTAATAAATGTATTTGTAAATTTAAAACACTCTTTTGATTCATTTAAACATAAAAACTTCCATCACTAATTATCACTTGTTTTTTTAATTATTAGCTGAGATTATTAAGTTATTTAATTTAACAATTTAGAAATAAGATTTTTATTACAATTAGCCAGTTTAATAATTTACAAAATGTAAGAATTTAATTATAAATGTTTACATAATTATCAATAGCAGTCAGGTTATAAACACGTGGTTATTATCACCTTGTACATTTGTAATGCTTCAACACCCGCACCTACCAAAAAATCCACAAAGAAGATTAAAAAGATGCTGGAAGAGGGATCTTATATAAAACAGCGACGAGGGTTTGCCACTAATTAATTTCCTCGATCAAGACGAAAACAGGACATTAAACATGTAGGGGAAGTCGGGGTAATATGAGCACCTTTTACGTATTGGTTCCTAACTGCCTAAGGAATGTTTATTTTTACCTAGATGTTGTTGGTAGCAGTGTAGCAAAGTGTCATGGTGGAAGATGTGTAGCGACGGGCATTGATTTAGAAAACAACGATCTAAAATTTCACTTTCATGATAAGCATTTTCATTTTTTCTCAATACATTAGTAAGAATACTTATTTAACATGAATTTTGTTTAGTTGTAACTCTCCTAGTTACAGAAATAGGTCATAACTCAATATTCCATCGTAAAGTACACGCTTTCTTCTTCCTTTAGCCATGATAGCGTGGAAGCATTTTGCAGAATGGCGGCGTTGCCAGACTTTTTTCTAAAAGTTGACAAATGGGGAATATGAGCATACGCTTCTGGGGGAATATGAGCATATTAAACGATGTCCTATCTGGCCTCCAAACAGGGATACTATCCCAGATTATGCATATATAGCTGAAGGGAACATCAATAGAGAAGTAAATATTGAAACAGCATCAAGAGGCCTACAAGTAGAAAAAGGTTTTCCCAACGATTCAGTAAGAAATTTGGGAAATTTGCCTTCGCAGCCATCTACATCAGTATCTGCTGATCTAGGGAATGAACAGTCAACAGCAATTAAAATTGTAACTCCGCAAAAGCAACCAGTTTCAAACATTCAACGAACTCCCAGACGGACCTTGAACAAGATATCACCAGTTCCGTTAGTACGACAAATTTTTAAAAAAGGAAGAAAACGTGGTCTGGCTCGAGAATTAATATCCACCCATTCGATAAAGGAGGTAAAACTAATGAAAGACAAACAACTAACAAATAAAAATAAGAAAGTAGATTCCAAACAACCGACTACGGCTACAAACAACAAAAATAATGACAAGGTTTGTGAAATGTGTGGAGGAAAATGGAGTGAAGACAATAACGGTGAGCAGTGGATTATGTGCAGCGCGTGTAAGGAGTGGTACCACGAAGAATGTGTTTTTGTTGACTCTCCATTTATTTGTGAAAATTGTGCTAAATAATTTTTTATTATTTTTTTTAATAATGACTTTTTTTGGCTCTTTTGATATTTTTATTGATTTTATTATTATTACTTATCATTTTCTTTTATTCTGCCTTGAAATGTCTTAGGGTAGGGTACATTTTAGTGATGCATTTAGTTTAAAATTTTTTGAATTTTGTATTTTTTTTTTTTTGCTTGTTTTGTTGTTTAGTGCATTTTTTACTTATATAAATATACTTTTTAAATACTTTTACTAATTACTTTTAATATTACTATTAAGTAACTACTTTTACTAATTGAATTACAAATTACTTTTTAAATAAGTTTCTATAATTTCATTGAGGCAATTATTTTCTTTGTGAACAAATGGTTTCCAATTTGTACTATGTGCGTTTTTTATGTTTTTATTATGTTAATTCATTTTCTAAATAAATTTAAAAAAATATATATAAAATAATGCTATTTTCATTATTGAGTTTACGATTCTAAAGACTGCCCATATTCCTCAACAGAGGTGCTCGTATTACCCCGGGGTGTGGGAAATATGAGCAGAGTGTACGTTGCTCACTAAAATAATTATTACTCGGGCGCATTAAAACAAAATCAACTGTATAGTTGAGGCATGCTATAAAATGAAATGGACTATAGTTTCAATACAAAACATGTAAGAATAAATGCATTTTACGTTGTTTATTCAAGGATTACCTTAACTGTGCTCATATTCCCCCGATTTCCCCTATATCATAAAAAAATACTGCTGGTTGTATAGATTGTAGTTATTACTAAATAAAAAAAAAGAAAAATATTAAGTCAGTGGTAACTCATTATTTTATATTGAATTATAATATGCCGTACTTCTATTGGAAAACATTTTGTATTTTCTAAACGAAAAGGAAATTTCAGGTTTCCATTTAAGAACGCTATTTCTTATTAGACTGGTATCGTAATCGGATACAATTCTTGTTTCACTGATTTATTATAATTTCCTTTACCCGTGCTGTTGTTGTATTCTATAGCAATATTCGGTACGGAAATTAAATTTAAACCAATATTTCTTATTATCTTTTTACTAAAAATAATTCTGCACTATTATTAGTTCTTTTGCAAACTCTTTTTATGTGTTTTACTTTTAGATTTTCTTCTTAGTGCAATACTACTACATAAATAAATTACTTTATTCTGTTATCAGCTAGTTTATGTTTGTAAAATACATAAATTTTCTGCAATAAATATCATAGGTATTTTTATTAAACGTTTTGAAGTACTTATACGAATTTAGTAGGTACTTTTTTTATTCAGAATCACATGAAGACTTCAGAGTTTTTTTAACTGAATTTAAAGATTTCCATTATATTTACGTTCAAGTGAAAAAGAATTTGCCTTTAAATTCTATTCGAGAATTGAAATTAAAACTTTTTCCGGTGTAAACTGCGCCACTGAGAGAGCCGGTGATGTGTTAAATAATTAAATAAAACTTTGTTGTTTAGTGTTTAGCATTTACAGATTATTTAACCTTTTTTGCTAATTGCTAAGATAACTTGGTTTCACAAATAGATCAATCAGAAAAAATGTTTTGAAACGTTGCTTTAAAATATATTTCGGAAAATGGAAACAATGTATTCTGAAAAAAATATACCGAAATTAAAACAAAACACGGTAGTATTGAACTCGTTAACAATTTTATATATTTCGATTTAAATCGGAACAACTTTTCTTCATGTCGAAAAATATCAACAGAAAAAAAACATTCTCGAAAAGTAAGTTGCAACATTAAAAATCTGGTGTGAAACACTCGCACAACATTCTCTTGCTAATGCAAATAATGACCAATATAACCTAAAATTAGTAATAAAACATTAGAAATAAACTAACCTCAAAAAACATAACTTTATTTTAATCATGAGTGAAAGACGCAAAATGAAAATTTACCTTTTTGGCTTAAAAATACGGAAAACCGTCTTTTACGCTAAACTAGGCTCTGTAGAGAAAAATGCTCTCAACATTTGCAATAATAAAAACGAAATTTTGTCACTGATCGACTATAAAAACGGTTGTAGTTACTAGATACTTTAGTGGATTCAGTCGAAAATAAATATTGAAGGATTGTTTTACAAATTTACTAATGTATGGCCATAAATTGAACGCAGGAACGTCGGTTTATTTTCCGCTTTTCTGGTAACCATACGATTGTGCGAGTCAGTATTAAATTATTGTTAGTGCATGAAAATATTTTTGTTGAAGTCGCTGTATCCGTAATTTGACGGCGTATTTAGTGTAAAAAGATGTCTCAATGTAAAGTAAGGACACACACGTTTTTCAAAGGAAATTAAAACACTTTCAGCTTCGGAGGCAAGTAAACTACTGGTTGCCAACGGGGAAACCAGTTTTGCTTTTTTGTTATTGTTGCATTTCTTTGCAACTTTCGATCATTCAATACAATCTTTCTTATCGTTTGATGTTGTTTTACAGTTCAGTAAAATGTTAATTTTCCATGAGATAATTTTGTTGTTTACTTTGTATTGTTGCAGAGGTAGTTGAAGGCGTTAGAAATGGTGCGAATTGCCTGAGACCAAGTACTAGTGAATTAGCATGTGAAGAAGAGGTATCAAATCTAATGCGGCGGTGTTGGGCTGAAGATCCAGCTGACCGCCCTGATTTCCCCACACTGAAAGCAACTATTCGCAGACTTAACAAGTAAGTGACATTTATCTTTCTTGTATTAATATTCAAAAAAGTATTGTGCTGATTTTTTGTGACATAACAGGTTTTGATATTTGTTTTCGATACACTTTTTATCGGTTAACGGTTAAATAAAAAAAGAGAAAGTCCTGTTTTTTTTTGTGGAAGTGAAATAATGTTGGCTTGATTTTGTATAAAATAGGCGTATCTATTCTTTTCTGTCTGTTATTAGTCTTCCGTGTAAAATTATTAATTTTTTGGCAGGTTTTATTTATTTGCACTCCGTATGGAATGCTGTGAAATAGGGACTTATACACGAGATAGTAGAAGATATTACTGTAGGATAGTATAATCTGTCGTTGAACTGTTCTATCCTGCTCACATTCCTTAAAATTAAAACAGTTAAACAGTACTGGACAGCTCTTTCCAGGACTATCACTCTCCTTATCAAAGTAAAGAGGTTACGCACACGCGTGAAGTAGCACGAGGTCACTTTTGGAGATAAATATCCTTCCTTACGTTAGTTACTCTGGTACTATCTCCGTGTACAAGGCCAAAAGGAATTTACTGTTAAACTGGATATAATTTTTTTTCAATAAAAAGTACTATCAAGAAATTAAATTTAGGTAGCACAGAGATCGTTTTTTATTTCTTTTACATTAAATCTTTTTAGCTCTTACATTAAATTTCTCTACGGAATTTGCTGTTTTAGATGATGTGTTTTAGATGATATAACTTTTTTTACTTTTTTAGAGTATAAATATTTTTTATATAATATTTATTAGGCCTAAATTTTGCTTATTTGTCCTCACAGAGTAAGATCTGAGGTCGAAATTTTGGTACGTGCCTAGTTTAAAACGTAGCCTATTTTCAATAAATTAGTAAAATTCATATTTTTTTAAAGAAATTTTTGTTTTGAATAATTGGTAACATTAGTTTTCACTTGATTTTTTGCCAATTTTTGTTTTAAATTTATATTCTGTTTATAAACGTGTAGTTACGAGTTAGTAGTTTTGGTTAAAGTTGTTGTTTATTTTTCGTAAATTACATTTTTTTTAATGCAAAACTAGTGGAAATATCTTAATAAACTTTTTAGGGGTTGTTTACATTACATTGTTACTTAACAATATTATAAAATAAATTGTGTAAAAATATGTAGCCTACTATTACCATTTAGGTATTTGTCAATTTTTTTGCCGACCTGAACATATTCCAAATTTTTTTTTAAATTAAGTGGAATTTTTTAAATCCTATAAATCAAAAGTTGTAAATAAATGATCCTAAAAATATGTGGCAAAACTTGTATTTTCAGCTGAGTCTGAGAAAATGTTTCTTATATTATTAACATAACATATACGTTATCAGTGAAAACGTGAATGAGAAAATAGTAATAATTTTATTTTCCAAAATCTGTAGTAGATTTGCGTATGTATTACTTACACTATTTAAATTTATATTATAATTCTCTACTTTTAAATGTACGTTTGTACGACGAGGGAAATTAACTTACTCATTAATGGCTTCCCATGTCACAGGATGATTAAGTTCGACTGTTTTTAATTCTTCTGTAGAAATTACAAATTATATATAATTTTGTAATATGTTAGGTTTCTATTTCCAGTTCAGAAGTTCATAAATTCGAATCCCTTATTTTAATCGCGTATTAATTTAATGAACTGAAATTATCATTTTATTTAAGGAATAGGTTCAAAGTAAAATGTCGTACTTTAATAATGATTTTAAATCAGAAATTATTTGATTTGTCCGTAATAGTCAATTACAAACGCGGACAATGTGAACTATTTCAAATTAAAAGTTAATTTCAGAAAGTATGTGAAGATTTCAGGGATCTTTAAGAAGAAAAGTGATTAAAATTATAATTGGAGAGTCGGAATTAATAGTGAGTGAAGTATTGGATAGTGCCTTCTTCAGAAGCGTTTTCAATTTCCTTGAGAAGTGAAAAAGGAAGGAGTTATAGAAGAGTCGAGCGGTAGAATGAGTTAAAGAAGCTTCGTCTCGACTTTGGAACCGTCGTCGTTCGATATTCAAGACTAAACCCCAAGTCTCGTAAATCCCGTTCCCTTAAAATTCATCCTTCTCTTTCTTCTGTCCCTTGACAACAGTGTATTCCAAAACTTCTTGGTACTATGTATACATAAAGACGTATAGTTGTGTTCTATTAAATACATAGCTTACTATCTTTAAATTATAAAGATCCTATGTAAGATGTCTGGTTGCGATAAAAGTTATTAACATACGTAAAGCCTAATTAAGAAATTTGCTAACGGAGTTGTAATGTGACTATTCTTTTAGAATTGGTTTTTCCAATTTTTAGAAATATTTAATTGCAATGGCATAAATTATACTATAACTACATAACATGCACTGTCTTACTTTACAAATCCAGTTTGTTAATACATATTTAGACAAAACGGAAAATCGTTATCGCGTTGCTAAGTCAGTTAATCTTGTTGTGATAGGTGTTCATGCCTGTTCCTGTCCATACTAATCAGAAAATATATTCTGACCATTTCTTCAAAGGTCTACTCATACTCCTTTTCTCTTCAGAATTGTACCTTTGTATTTCCATGGGATCTTAAATAGCCAGTCAAAGTACTGAGGTACAGAAGAAGCCTCAACTGAGCCACGCGATAATGATTTTTCGTATAATTTAAAAATGTACAGGAAACCTGATTTATCAAGTAAGACAACTTGCATGTTTCTAAAATTTTCTTCCGTACATCGACAATTTTAGACCACATGAAATTTCATGAAGTTTATTATGCAGCCGATAATCTCAGAACTCGTTCACTGTAGGCTTTTCTCATTTCTTCCGACCACCTGGTTTTTTGTTTTTGCTCTTCATGTAAACCCTTAAGCCCGTAATCAGTTCTCTGAATTTGGTTCGATCCATCAAATTTTCTCAGTTTATTCTGGTTTTCTCAGTATCCCTTCTGACTTCTCTTAACCATTTATCTTACATCTAGGTCAATTTTTTAGTATCTTAAATTTTTTGTCAACCGGTAGTCATTCATTGTAGGTGTCCATAGAATTTTAGTACTTTTTTCTAATTAATTAATTAAAAATAACTTTTTCATTAATTGTTCGTTTTCTTGTGTAGTTGTTCTCGTCCTTGTAATCTGTAATTTTCGTCTAACTATTTTCGGACACATTATCTTGTGGAGGATCTTTCTCTCAAATTGCTCTGCTTTTCTAAGACCGGCCTTCCCGGTCATTCTAAAACACTCAATCGTTTACAAACAAAGATTTCATGACAGTATGGTTTTATGCATTTATAAATATAAAAACGGTCTCTGGAACAAATTTAAAATTTCTCCTGGGAGTGTATATGTTGAATTAATTCTCCATCTCCTAAGCCTTGTTGTATCCAAGGCTTCGGAGTCTAGTGTTCTAATTATAATTTAGTGGACTTGTGAATATGAACTCTGAATAATATTAAGAATTAATGTATAATCAGTTAGTTTTGGTTTAATGTTTGGCTGCTCTGTTCAAATCGTCGCACAGTTATCTTTGGCCATTCCTGGCAAATATCTGGACAGTCTCCTTTATATGATCTGTGCGATAGTACAGCTTTGTTTCCTAATTTTTTTGTTGACTTGTCCTATAATGTATATTATTTTGCGTGACAAAAACTTTATTTATTCATTTTTAGTATTCTTATCTACGTACTCTACAGTAGTTGGAAAATTAATCATTGCACAATAACCAAAAATTTTTATTTTACGCTCAAATCTCATAAGAGTTTTGTACTGTTTCTCTTCGTGCATTACTTCGTTACACTAGGTCGTAATTTTAAATGCCCGTAAATAAGTATTTCTTTACATCAGCGTTCATTTATTTGAAGTATTTAATATTAGTCTTTTTAGTTATACTTTGTATCATCATTTAGTGTTTAAATATAATTATTTGAAGTCTATACATAATAAACTCTAATAAAATTGTCTATAGATTCACAGGAAAACTTGTTATTAGGTTTCCCTGACATGAAAATAATTTTTACCGTTTTTTTTTCTGAACAGATAAATCTTCTGTATAGGAAGTTCAGTAAATATTTATGAATAATTAATGAAATTTTGTGTATTACTGTTTTGTTATAGGGGTTAAACATTTTAATGTACGTTAATCTTTATAACAAAATTCTATCAATGAACTGGTGGGGTTCAAATATGATTTTACGTGATATTTTCTTGATACTAAAATATTCCTAATAAGTCTATAATTTAAGTCTTTATGCTTAACTCACCAAAGAATGTGAGACCCGACTGCAAGCGTTTGAAATGTGGACCTACCGGAGAATACTTCGAATACCGTGGACGGACAGGGTCACAAGTATGGAGGTCCTCAGAAGAATGGGGAAAGAGCTGGAAATCCTGCAGAGCATAAAGATAAGAAAACTAACATACCTTGGCCACATCATGAGGGGGCCTAAATACGAGATTCTGTATCTCATAATTCAAGGGAAACTCGTTGGTAAACGCTCGGTGGGACGCAGACGAATATCCTGGTTAAGAAACCTGAGAGAAGCGTTTAACTGCTCGTCGCATGACCTTTTCAGAGCAGCAGTGGGCAAAGTACGACTGACCATGATGATGGCCAACCTTCGTAATGGAGAAGGCACCTGATGAAGATGATTAACTAAATAGGTCTATACTATATGTCAATTAAAATAAAAGTCTAGAAAATAAAAACCTCATGATATGTTCAAAAGATACTTTTTATACATTTTACAATTCACAGCCACGTCACTGTGGTACATTATATATTTTCAGTCTCATCGTTCGCTTGATTTTTATTGGGATTGATTTTCATCGAACATGTCTGTTTTTTTTATAAAATACTCGAATGTCTTGCGGCAAATATCGGAAATAAAATGTTACAAGCGGTTGTTTTGTAATATATATATGTATGTATGAAAAAAGTTACGTTACGAAATTGTATGCATGTCTTTTGTAACTACCACCTACAAAAGTTTACTTCTCAATCATCAGTCACCGGAAGAGATTTAATGAGTTAACAGAACTTATCATATGGGTTCAATTTTTGTTTCAGATATCAGTTGTAATATACTTTAAATATTATAATAATACTTTATAATATGTTATAATATTACATTAAAATTACAATTACTGTAGTGGTAGTCATAATATTATTATACTGTATAATAATAAAGGCCTACTTTAATTATTATGTAACGTTTTAATAGTTGTTCAGTTCGCACTGGCTTTAAACTGGTTATTTTCTGTGCGTAAATTGCTGTATCTCCGATAAATTTTTATATAAAAAATTGGTGTGAAACACTCACCCAATTTTCTCTTGGCATTGTAAAAATTGAAAAATATAAGCTATGTTTAATTGTGAGTTAATGATGCGAAATGAAAATCAATCTCTGTATAACTTAAAAATATACGAAAAATCACTAATTGACGCTTAAAGAAGCTCTGAAAAAATGTTTGAAATAAAATAATATTTTTTAATTTTCTATAACGCTGATTAGGCCTATTATGCAATTTTGTTGTTGAATGCGTACTCGGCAGAAATCTTATGAAATCCCGCAGTTTACCGATTTTGGCGAAGAAAATAGAGAAAATCACTAATTGACGCAAACTGTTGTTGTTTAGGTCATCAGCCAAAAGGCTGCTTTGAACCTGTAAAGGTTTTACTAAGTAAAACGAGGAGTGAGGTGGTTTACCATTACCTTCCTCACTGAGTGGAAAAGTACGCTTTCAGCATGCCGGGCCCTCTGAAAAGCACATATTTTCCACTCTGCAAATGACACCTTCACTTTATTCACCACAAAATCTGGCTGTATAATGAAATTCATTACTTTCAGAGGAGATAACTCTGATTAGTGTCTTTTACACCTCTACCTGTTCTGTTCTTAAATGGTCCAGTCATTTAATTGGCTGACCATGTGATAAGAAACAGAACTATTTATTTTAGCCCTGCAACGAACAGATTGAATGTAAATAATTTGACACTCCACCTGTATGTTATGGGCGTTGACGCAAACTAATCGTTATAGAAAATGTTTCAAATAAAAGTTGTGTAGTTTTTTTTATTTTTCAACACTTTTAATTATATAATTCTGCTCTAAAATTCTTATTAAGGCCGCAATCTTAAAAATAAATATATTACCACGGTAGTACAGACCCCTCAAGAGTTTTGGCAGATATCGGGCTTACCCTATCTTATAGTGTATAAAAAGTGTAGTAAATACAACGATTCTCAAAAAATTGTATATAATATAATATCTAAGTTTTTTGTAATTTTATAAATGTAATATTATATTAAATT